>CM055124.1:237282011-237882011 GCA_029206835.1 Rana muscosa
TGAAAGCTGAAAATTGGCCTGGGCAGGAAGGGGGTGAAAGTGCCCGGTATTGAAGTGGTTAACCACTTGACGACCGCCGCACGACGATATACGTCGACAGAATGGCACGGCTGGGCATATGGGCGTACAGGTACGTCCCCTTTAAGATTCCAGCCGTGGGTCGCGCTCACGACCCGGTCGTGAGCTCCCTGACCGCGGTACCCGCAGACCCGATCGCTGCGGGTGTCCCGCAATCGGGTCACAGAGCTGAAGAACGGGGAGAGGTAAGTGTAAACAAACATCTCTCCGTTATTCACAGTGACACTGTCAGTGATCGTCTGTTCCCTGTCATCGGGAACAGCGATCAGTGACATGTCACGCCCCCTAACAGTAAGAATCACTCCCCAGGGCACACTTAACCCCTTTACTGCCAGTGTAATTTTTACAGTAATCACTGCATTTTTATAGCACTGATCGCTGTAAAAATGACAATGGTCCCAAAATGGTGTCAAAAGTGTCCGACATAATGTTGCAGTCACGATAAAAAAAAAAAAAATTAAAAAAATTAATAAAAAATAAATAAAAAACAAAATAAAAAAAAAAAAAAAATCGCTGATCGCCGCCATTACTAGTAAAAAAATAAAAAAATGCCATAAAACGATCCCCTATTTTGTAGACGCTATAACTTTTGTGCAATCCAAACGCTTATTGCAATTTTTTTGACCAAAAATATGTCGAAGAATACGTAGCGGCCTAAACTGAGGAAAAAAAATAATATATTTTTTGGGGATATTTATTATAGCAAAAAGGAAAAAATATTGCATTTGTTTAAAAATTGACGCTCTATTTTTGTTTATAGCGCAAAAAGTTAAAACCGCAGAGGGGATCAAATACCACCAAAAGAAAGTTCTATTTGTGGGAAAAAAAGGACGTAAATGTTGTTTGGGAGCCACGTCGCAATTGTCAGTTAAAGCGACGCAGTGCCGAATCGCAAAAAGTGGCCTGGTCTTTAACCAGTGAAATGGTGCAGGGCTTAAGTGGTTAAAGCGTCAATTTGGGTAACAAATTCCAACCAACTGAAAGCTTTTGAAGAAAGAATTCATCCAAAAATCTGATTCCAATTTCCATTTTTCTATAAAGGGCAAAATAAAAAATAAATCATGTAGCCTGCTTTGGATGGTAAGACAGCTACTCCCAAAAATGTTAAATAGTAGTCAAGTGACAATATTTTTCGCTGCACATGTCATATTAGATATGCTTTACCTGTCCATATAAATAATCTCGGGGAATTCAAGTTTATTATGGATCTTTTCTGGTTGACCCAACGACTGATTATATTCAAACCGAGAAAGTTCAAAGGTTAGCACCGGGGGAAGTTTTGTAAACCAACGCTGAAAAGAGAAAAAAATTAAATAGAAACTCAAAAGAAGTTAGAAATATACAGAGAAAAATAGGATTTTTATAACAGCTTACCTGTAAAATCCTTTTCTTGGAGTACATCACGGGACACAGAGCGGCATAGTCATTACTATGTGGGGTTATATAGTTTACCTTCAGGTGCTGGCACTGGCAACTTCCAAACCGGAAGTACCCTCCCCTATATAAGCCCCTCCCACCCGGGAGCACCTCAGTTTTGTAGCAAAGCAATAAGTGTCCCCAAAAGAGGGGTGGGAGCTCTGTGTCCCGTGATGTACTCCAAGAAAAGGATTTTACAGGTAAGCTGTTATAAAAATCCTATTTTCTTTCTCGTACATCACGGGACACAGAGCGGCATAGTCATTACTATGTGGGATGTCCTAAAGCAATGCCCAATGAGGGGGGGATACACCATACATAAGCTGAGCGCTATCAGACATGAGGATCTTTTGCGGCCTGCAACACACTGCGCCCAAAGGCGACATCCTCCTGACTTCTAACGTCCACCTGGTAGAACCTAGTAAACGTGTGTACTGAAGACCATGTTGCGGCCTTACAGATTTGAGCCAGGGAGGCCTGGTGATGCACTGCCCATGAAGTTCCAACTGCTCTCGTGGAGTGCGCTCTAACTTTGAACGGAGGCGGTCTCCTTCTCAAGCCATAGGCTTGTATTATGACCTGTCGAATCCACTTGGCTAAAGTAGATTTTGACGCTGCCTGACCCTTTCTGGGGCCTTCCGGCAGAATAAACAAAGTATCCGTTCTGCGAATCTGAGCAGTGGCTTTTAGATAAGCTTTAACTGCTCTTACTACATCCAAAGAATGCAATAACTTTTCCTCTACTGAACTAGGTTTGGGGAAAAAAGAAGGAAGAACCACATCTAGGTTCAAATGAAACCTCGATACCACCTTAGGAAGAAAGGCTGGATGAGGACGTAACACTACTCTGTCCTTATGGATAACCAGATATGGCTCCCTACAGGACAAGGCGGCTAATTCCGATACTCTTTTAGCCGAACAAATGGCTACTAAGAAAATCAATTTCCTGGTGAGAAGAACCAGGGAAATATGCTGTAATGGTTCAAATGGTTGTTTCTGTAGAACCGACAGAACCAGGTTTAAGTCCCATGGACATATGGGAATATTAACCGGAGGACTAATACGCATCACTCCTTGTATAAAGGCTTTGACTAGTGAATGCGAAGCCAAGGGCCTTTGAAAAAATATTGACAAGGCCGAAATCTGACCCTTGATAGTACTCAAGGCAAGCTTCCTATCTACAGCCCACTGTAGGAAGTCCAGAATCCTACCTATTACGTACTTACGTGGATGCCATTTCTTGGCCTCACACCAGGCGATGTACGCCTTCCAGATTCTATAGTAGATCTGCCTGGATACCGGCTTCCTGGCATTGATCATGGTAGATACCACAGGATTAGAGAGCCCTCTCTTTTTTAGAATGTGGGCTTCAATAGCCAGGCCGTCAAACCTAGGGCTGGTAAGGAAGGGTGGTATATCGGTCCTTGCGAAAGCAGGTCCGGACGATGTGGGAGGGTCCAAGGACTCCCCACAGACATTTTTACAATCTCCGCGTACCATGCTCTTCGGGGCCACGCTGGAGCCACCAGAATCACTGGTTTCTTTTCTACCCTGATTCTGCGGAGTAATCGAGGTAACAATTGTGGCGGTGGGAATGCATATATCAGCTTGAACTGATCCCAAGGGAACACTAGGGCATCCGAGCCGCAAGCTAGGGGATCCTTGTCCAAGAGACAAACCTGTCCACCTTTGCGTTGAATCTGGATGCTAGCAGATCTACATCCGGTGTTCCCCACCGCTGACATATTGTCCGGAAAACCTCGGGGTGAAGGGACCATTCCCCTGGGCATAATTGTTGGTGGACTTAGAAAGTCCGCCTTCCAATTCTCCACTCCTGGAATGAATACCGCGGATATGGCTGGGACATATCTTTCTGCCCATTTCAGGATGCAATTTACTTCCCTCTGGGCTGCACGACTCCTGGTGCCACCCTGATGATTGATATATGCCACTGCCGTGGCATTGTCCGATTGAATTCTGACAGGGGACCCTTGGAGTTTGGATGTCCATGCTACTAGGGCATACCGGGCTGCTCGTATCTCTAAGAGATTGATGGGCAGGGCCTTTTCTGCATCCGACCACCTGCCCTGGAGAGACCATTGCTCCAGTACTGCTCCACAGCCTATAAGGCTGGCATCTGTAGTGACCACCTTCCAAGAAATCGGACTGAAGGATTTCCCTTTTTCCAGATTCTGGGGAACCAACCACCAACGGAGGCTTTTGCGAACGGAAGGGGACAAGGACATTGGTAAGTCTAGGGCCTGAACTCTTTTGTTCCAGGCTGACAGTATAGCCCTTTGCAAATTCCTTGAATGGAATTGACCGTAGGGTACTGCTTCAAATGATGCCACCATTTTTCCCAGCAGCCTCATGCACAGGCGTATGGATGGCTGTCTTTTTGTACCCACTAGGTGGATCAAATCTCTCAAAGACGACACCTTTTCTTGAGGCAAGAAAATTTTTCTCTGGTCTGAATCCAGCCTTAGCCCCAAGTATTCCAGACTTTTGACTGGTTTTAGGGCTGACTTGTCTCGGTTGATAATCCAACCGTGATATTCCAGATACTCGATTGTCTCGTGAACAACCACTTCTAGTTTTTCCACTGAGTGGTCTATCAGCAACAAGTCGTCTAGATATGCCATTATCGTTACACCTCGTGTTCTTAGATTGGCCAATAATGGGGCCAGAATTTTTGTGAACACTCGTGGTGCTGTGGCCAGACCGAAGGGTAAGGCTCTGAACTGAAAATGGCGCCCTTCTACTGCAAAGCGTAGAAATTTTTGGTGGACTGGAAAGATGGGAATGTGCAAATAAGCATCTTTGATGTCGATCGAGGCTAACTATTCCTCCCCTTGTAGGGCAGTGGCCACCGATCGGATCGACTCCATCCGGAAAGTCCTGATATGTAGGAATTTGTTTAGCCCTTTTAGATTTAATATGGGCCTCACGTCCCCGTTTGGCTTCGGGACTGTAAAGAGGTTTGAGTAAAACCCGAACCCCCATTCTTCCAGGGGAACCTCTATAATTACTGCTTGGAGCAATAATTGTTCTAGTGCCAACAGGAGGGATCCTCTCTTCTGGGGATCCCTTGGCACGTTTGACCTTATAAAATGGGAAGGAGGGGAGTCTTTTAACTCCAATTTGTATCCCAGACTTACTGCGGAGAGCACCCATCTGTCTCTGATCGTGTCCCACCAGATCTCTGCGAACAACTGAAGTCTTCCCCCCACCCTGAGAGGGGGCAACCCTTCATGCATTTGACTTTGGGGGAGGTTTTGTACCTCTCCTGACCCAGGGTTTCTTGTTACCCTGCAATTGTCCCTGATTTTTACCCCCGGGATTTGACCGAGGAGGCCGTCGGAACTGTTTCACAGCCGATGTCCTAGGGACTGGAGAAGCAGGCCTCTTAAAAAAGGGACCTCTAACTCTGTTTTTAACCGGCAAGAGTGTACTTTTACCGCTGGAAATTTTCTGGATATATTTGTCCAGGTCTTCCCCGAATAAGCGTTCACCATGAAATGGGAAGCTGACCAGCAATTTTTTACAGGGAGCTTCAGCAGACCAGTTTTTGAGCCACAGAAGCCTGCGCATATGTACTACAGACAGCGTAAGGCGGGAGGCCTGATGGATTGAATCCTTTATAGCGTCAACCGCAAAGCTTAAGGCTCTAGGTAGATCAGCTAGGGCAAGAGCCTGCTGATCTGGCAAGTCCCTTAAGACCCGTTTCAACTGATCCTTCACTGCTTGGCAGACCCCAATAGCTGCCACTGCTGGTTGTGTCACCAAGCCTGCTGTAGCAAAAGCAGATTTTAATAAGGACTCCAATTTTTTTATCTATTGGGTCCTTGAACATTTGGACATTATCTACTGGACATGTCAGTGATTTATTCACACAAGAGATGGCTGCGTCCACTGTAGGGACCTTCCATTTTTTGATGAACTTATCCTCCATGGGATAGACCACCTGAAATCTCTTGGGAGGAGTAAATATTTTATCAGGATGTTCCCAATCCTGGTAAATGAGCCCTTCCAGTAAAGGATGGATTGGAAAGGAACAAACAGTCTGGGGGGCTTTTAGCGACCCCAACGAGGGGACAGAAGTGGATGATGGCTCCGCAAGAGGCATTTTAAATGCTGATCGGACCATGTTAGTCAGGGACTGAACCCATAATCTTTCAGCATGTGATGCTGAGAATGGTTCTTCCACTGTTGATTCCTCTACAACAGAATCAACCTCGTCCTGATCCCCTTCAGGTAGGTCGATCCCTGTATGGGACTATTGCTCCGCTAACAGGTACTCTGAGGGAGGAGACGGAGATCGGGCGCGCTTTCCCTCTGACAGGGAAGCAGCAATCAATGTTGTCAATCTCTCTTCCAACCCTCCCAGAGCTAAGGAAAAAACCTCCTCTGTTACATACACAGGAGCAGGTGAACTGAGGACAGCCACAGTACCAGGTACTCCTGAGGGTGCTCTACGGTCACTAACCTCTGATTTTTCAGGGGAGATTGGTGCAGCCGAAGCATGCCCAAGATCCTCAGAGCCCGATGGAGACCCCCTATGCTTCCTGGGATTCTTAGTCCCGGAGTTTTTAGACGGCATATTCCTAAGCCCAAAGCTGAGGTATTCCAGCCGAAATACACCACTTACTGACAATAGTCTAGCACAAATGCTGCTATATAAACAAACAGTTGGTGTCTACTAATGTGCCTTTCTATGGGGATGCCTGCATCAACCGCCTGCTGTATGCCTTTCTTTAAATGTTGCCAGCTCTGTTTCTGCACCATAGCCAGCTCACAACACATAATTGTGCCTTTTAACATGCTGGGACGCCCGCACATGCGCAGAAGCGCTGCGCACAGAGCGTCATCCACCAAGCTCCGCCCCCTTTTCCACTCACCTCTATATAGAGAGGCGCGTGCCCGCGCACGCGCGCGGGCACGTGCGCCTTCGGCGCTCTTTTTTGAAAAGGGAAACTAGGGACAGGGCCATGTTTGCCGCAGGCCGGGGGATGGATGAACATTGCAACATGGCAGAGGAAGCAGTTTCCCACAAGAGAACTCACCATCTGCCTGGACTTGCTCTGATGAAAAGAAAAAAGTCCACATGACAAGAAACGTTTCACAGCGGCCTCTAGTGGATTAACACAGGTACCGCAGTCTATATTTTTTTTTTTGACCACTATTAAAATTATTACATTTTTTAGTAGTTACAGGCATGCACAGATATTTAGCGGGAATACCGTTGGGTAACAGGCAGAAAGACATATTAGGCTTGGGGGTCCCCTCAATAGAACCAAGTTCCTGAGGGGCCCCCACTTACCTTTTCCCCGCCGCAGGACTCTGTTTGGTCCACAGAAGCCCAAACTTCACCTATCACGGCAGGCATTGTAATTAAACCTTCAGGGACCGGGTTCCCAAGGATTCCACTCCCCTGGACCTGTATAGCACCCTGCACAGAAAACATCTTGGTCGTGGGTATGACCAGAGCTCTGGATCCCAGGGTCCAGCCCTCCTAAGAGAAGCATTACAGGCAAAACCTTGCTCTTCTCTGCAAGGCCCGGGTACCGACCGTTTAGCTATGAAGCTTTTTTGGTCGGATCCGGAATAGCTTTCTGAGGCCCAAAAGAACCTGTACGCAAGCTCAGTGAAAAACACATGTTACTTCTTGGCCAACACCTTAGACACTGGCAAAAAACTGAGGTGCTCCCGGATGGGAGGGGCTTATATAGGGGAGGGTACTTCCGGTTTGGAAGTTGCCAGTGCCAGCACCTGAAGGTAAACTATATAACCCCACATAGTAATGACTATGCCGCTCTGTGTCCCGTGATGTACGAGAAAGAAATAAAAACTTAACATTGCTCACCAACAATGCAGCGTATTATCCAATGATCTTGAAGCAGACAGGGATAAAAAATCTTGTGTATGGCTGATAGAGCAAGACAATACTAACCTCCTGCCTGTATTGCACTGCTTGCCCAGTCTGTGAGAGCTCAAGATCTTTCTCCAACATTGCTGCCTCCAGGCACTCGTTAAGGTTGTTGAAGCCGTTCACCTGCAAGGGGTATTGTCCAAAGGTCTCAATATTGGAGAATGCTTTATCTGTTATAAAAAAAAAAAACACAACAAAAATAAATAAATGTTGATTTAACAAATTTGCAGCTGTTCACATATACACAGTTGCCCGATGTTCTAAAGTTTGACCGTTCAAATGAAACTGCATTCGCAAAACATTTCCATTCAAAATGTAAAGCCAAAACTAGACACTTGTTTTTAGTTTCAGATAGAATAGGAAAAAGCGTTAAAACACCAATTAAGTTATATTTTGCTGCCCGCGTCTTGCTGGAGGGATGCCCTGCATACCTTGAATGCAACCATTTTAGGAAACCGATAAAAAGTACGTTCTTTTTTGGGTCACAGGGGGGCACTTACTTGTACTCTTCTGTTGTGCTGATGCAGTGCGATTTGAGGCATGCAAAATAAATGGGCTCAAATTGCACTGCAAAGAATCGCATGTGATTTGAACAGAAATATGGTGCGATTCCTGACTGAATCACATGCAAACTAAGCCCTCCCATCCTTCTCAGCCAAGAATGCTGCCACCATAGCCTCTGTTTGATCTGTAACTGCCATGATGCTGCACGTGAACATTTATGATACCAGCCATTTGATGGTTTGACAGTTTGGTTGAGGGCACAAGCAAATAGGACAGTTAGTAAACCTGGCTTGTCGGGAATGTAACGTTTTTTTTAAAACCGTTAAGAGGATTGGTTTAGTTCTGCTTTAAAGCAGAGTTCCACCCAAAAGTGGAACTTCCGCTCATTTGTCTCCTCCCCCCCTCCAGTGCCACATTTGGCACCGGAGGGAGGGGGGGCAGATACCTGTCTGACAGGTATCCTGTTCCCACTTCTGGGACGCGGTGAATTACATCAGCAGCTCGGCTCCATCCCCCCCGCCGCCGGGCCAGTAGGAGAGCGCAGCGGGTCCTCACGCATGCGCAGTAGGGACCCGGCGTGAAGCTGTATTGCTACACTACTGGGTTTCCTTACAATGGCAATGGCTGCGGCAGCACCTGACAGCTGATGGAAACATCAGCTGTGGTGCCGACATTGCTGAACTCCAGGACAGGTAAGTGCCCCATTATTAAAAAGGCAGCATGTGTAGCTAGCTGCTGGCTTTTAATGTTGGCAGGGGTGGGCGGACCTCCGCTTTAAAAGCGGAGTTCCAGCTGCAAATCTTTTTTTTTTTTTTTTTAAGTCAGTACAAACACTGCAGCTGCTGACTTTTAATAAGGACACTTACCTGTCCTGGGAGCCCACGATGTCGCCCCCCGAGGCCGATCTGTCCCATCGGATAGGGTGCAGGCATCGCCATTTCAACTAAGGGAAACCGGCAGTGGAGCCTTCAGGCTTCACTGCCGGTTTCCTACTGCCATGGTTTCCTACGGCCCCGTCATCTTCTAGGACGCACAAAGGTCCCAGAAGGCAGCGGGGGGAGAAGAGGAGATGACGCACTGGGCCTCCAAAATCGAGTGGTGAAGGGGTTGTCAATCCTTTAAGATAAAGTTGTAAAAAAAGAGGGTGGAACTCCACTTTAAGTTATTTTTCCTTGTGGAAAAAAGGTTTAAAGAGTAGAACTATGGTCAAACCCCCCCCCCCCCTTTTGGATATTTTTTTTTTTTTTAACATCTGTGCTTTGTTGAAGAGATTTCCCTTCACTTCCTGTCCCAAAGCCAAACAGGAAGTAAAGGAAATCCCTGCAAATTAAAGTAATTTCCTGGGGACCCTCAGGTTACCTGAACTAGTGTCCCCATTGGAAAATTTCCCCTCTATTACTTTTCTGGGAACAACCCAAAATGTGGGGTTTTCTCCCACTTTCAATGATAAACAGGACAAATAGAGAGGGTGAATCTCCCAAACGGGGGCACAGACAGCAATAAAAGCCGTCAGGGGTTCTAATCCCTCTCCACTCTATCCAAAACTAAAAAAAAAAAAAAAAGTTTTGCCTTTAGTTATACTTTAACGAACAGGAATAGAAACTGGCCGTCAGTATTATTCAGTTTCTCCAAACCCCTGCAACCGTTACATTTGATAAGAAATACTTTTCACCTCTAAAAAGGATAAGATCACATTTTACCAAAAATTATAGATGCATATATATTTTTGCAGATGAAAAAAACACATTCTTTTATTATTTTTTAATCAGGAACCTGCAAAGTATTTCACCCACGATCAGCAGATGGAGGGGGTGTGAATGGACTATGCACACTTGTAGTCCGTCGGCCATAATATCAGACAGACGGGACTTGTAGTTTTCTCATTCACAGATTCCTATGAATGAATTATGCGGCTGTGCAGGTGCAAATTTTAATTGCGATAGCGAGGAGGAGGGGGAGGAAGGGAGGAAGGGAGGAAGGGAGGGAGGGAGGGAGGGAGGGAGGAGGAAGGGAGGGAGGGAGGAGGAAGGGAGGGAGGGAGGGAGGGAGGAGGAAGGGAGGGAGGGAGGGAGGGAGGAGGAAGGGAGGGAGGGAGGAGGAAGGGAGGGAGGGAGGGAGGAGGAAGGGAGGGAGGGAGGGAGGGAGGGAGGAAGGAAGGAAGGGAGGGAGGGAGGGAGGGAGGGAGGGAGGGAGGAAGGGAGGGAGGAAGGGAGGGAGGAAGGGAGGGAGGGGGAGGAAGGGAGGGAGGGAGGAGAACCCCGACCCCTTTCCCGAAACAATTAAGGAGGTGGGCTGCTATTACTTTGTCAATATCAAGAACTGCCTGAAACTGCCAAAATATTGTTTGCTTCTCTTGTGTCAGGCAATGTATGAATACAGCACACGTATGGTAAGAATGTAGCTCAGTGCTCTGTAATAAGAATGTCCACTGTATTTATTCTCACACTGACCAATTACTGCGAGCAATATGGAGAACATACCTTCCAGATATCCCTCATTAAGAAATGTACCATAGAACAGCTGCACCATTGGGTTTTCAGTCTTATCTCTTGAACACCTAAAGTACAAAATCCAATATATAAAAAAAAATGATTTATAAATATTTTTATTTTTCAGTGCCACATTTTCAATTACTTTGTGATAAGTAGAAGAAGAAGAAAAAAAAGTTAATAAAATTGAAACAAAAAGGGCACAGAATAGGCTTTTCTGACTAATCAATAGTACACGTGGGCATGTTGCGATATTTGCTTTTGGGCAGAGTTTACAGTGTTACTAAACCCACAGCAGTTAAAAATCAGTCTGTATATGCAGTAAAGCATTCTTGTTACACTCACTGTGGAACCTAAGGGGTTAATCCTCTAAATTGTGTAAAAAGGCTGTTTGATCCTGTCTTCTCTGATCATCTCCTCCTTCCACCGTAATGCACAGGGGGGCAGGGGTAACAGCCGCATGTTTAGACTGATCTCTTTCAGGGATCAGTGGCTCTGGTGAGCGGCAGTCTTATTGGAGGTGGTGGACTTTTTCTTGTACTGGAATACAGCACTTTTTCTCGGGTGTTTTATCGTTTGAAGTCACAGATGCACGTTTAGAAGATATCTCTATCAACTGAATATCAGTGCTAATTTTGCAGACTACTTATTTTTACATCAATTTAAATGTGAACTGATATATGGACTTTATATGCACTGATGCACTTTTTATGCGATTTTGTCGCATAGGAGGGTACTTTTGGGGTTTTGTACATGCAATCGTCTTCCTTGTGTGCAGCATAATATACATCAGTGATTGGACTCACTGTTCTTATATTTATATAGATTTATTTCACGATTTTGAGCAGCTTGATTTTTTATTATCTTTGTCTATTGTCACATATTTAAGTTGCAGCATTTTTTATTTTAGTTTTATTTAGAATGTTCAATATTCATATATGGACAGCGCAGTATATACACTTTATTTTCGCAGAACAGGGGAATGCCTTTGTAAACAAGGCATTCCCCCTATTCTGCCTAGTGACACTATCACTAATGACCGTTCCCCGTGATCGGAAACGGTCATCAGTGAAGTGTCACGTGTAGCCACGCCCATTAACAGTAAAAATCACTCCCTAGTACTGACTTAACACCTGCAGTGCCACCTAGTGGTTAACTCCTTCATTGCCAGTGTCATTTTTACAGTAATCAGTGCATTTTTATAGCACTGATCGCTGTAAAAATTACAATGGTCCCAAAATGGTGTCAAAAGTGTCCGATGTGTCCGCCATGTCGTCGCAGTCACGATTTAAAAAAAAAAAAACAACAACGCTGATCGCCGCCAAAACTAGTAAAAAAATAAATTAATAAAAATGCCATAAAACAGTCCCCTATATCAGTGTTTCTCAACTCCAGTCCTCAAGGCGCATCAACAGGTCATGTTTTTGGGATTTCCATTGATTTGCACAGGTGATTTGAGCAGTTTCACTGCCTTAGTAATTACCACAGCTGTTTCATCGGCAGGAAATCCCAAAAACATGACCTGTTGGTGCACCTTGAGGACTGGAGTTGAGAAACACTGCCCTATATTGTAGAAGCTATAACTTTTGCGCAAACCAATCAATAAACGCTTTTTGCGATTATTTTTACCAAAAATATGTAGAAGAATATGTATCGGACTAAACTGAGAAAAAATAAAAAATTATATATTTTTTGGGGATATTTATTATAGCAAAAAGTAAAAAATATTGAATTTTTTTCCAAAATTACGCTCTTTCTTTTTTTATAGCTCAAAAAAATAAGAACCGCAGAGGTGATCAAATACCACCAAAAGAAATCTCTATTTGTGGGAAAAAAAGGATGTCAATTTTGTTTGGGAGCCACGTCGCACAATTGTCGGTTAAAGCGACGAAGTGTCGAATCGCAAAAAGTGGCCTGGTCTTTAACCACCAAAATGGTCCGGGGCTGAAGCGGTTAATAACCCAATTCTGTGGTCATCCACTCATCACAGCTGATATGAATCATAGAACAATTTTAATTATTATAAAGAACTTACTCTCTGCAGACAGCCAGTTGGAAAGCGTCCTCCAGCCAATCCAGCAGCTTGTGTGTAAACTCACAGACATCTTGCTAACAAGCAGAAATGCAGAATTAGGAACAATAAAAGCTGTGGCATTAGAACACTCAACTAAATGCATTCATTTATTTTTTCCCATAAAGAAAAACTGTGAAGTCAAAAGTATTTATTGTCATGTGACACGGATCTCCCAACAACTGCTGACTCAGAGTTCTCATAGGACGTTAGGAGAAAACAGATGTCCCAAGGCAGCCGGGAAGAACACCATTAACCTCACATGCCTGAGCAGGAGTACACAATGCTACTGTGAAAGCGGTTTGAGTAACATTGAGGGAAATTCCAAGTACTTTCTAAGTGCCGTCAGTAGACCTAATACACAATAATATGTCAGTGTTTAGTTCTGGCTTGGCATGAACAGTCCATATCATCAGGTCTAAAGCCACCGCAAAGTCTACAGCTGGGTTTTCACAAGAGCCAATCAGGGACCAATAATGGCAACTTTCTGCATAGTTTAGTTTTACCACTAAAGACAATGTTGTGAAGGAGGGGTGGGAGGATGAACAAGGTCATTAAAGTTAACATCTGGGAACCATCAAATTCTTAACGTGATACTATGGGTTCATTTTTTTTTTTTTTTTTTTAAATAACAAACATGTCATACTTACCTCCACTGTGCAGTTCGTTTTGCACAGAGTGGCCCCGATCGTCCTCTTCTGGGGTCCCACGGCGGCTCTTCCCCACAAGAACTAACCCCCTGGGGGAAGCTCAATCCCGAGGGGGTTACCTTGCGGGCGCGCTCCCGTGTCACACACTCAGCGTCCATAGCCACAGAGTGTATGACTCGGCCCCGCCCCCAATGGCTGAGCTGCTATCAAACTATCCAATGAAGAGCAGAGAAGCCGTGGGGAGAGCTATGTGGGATCGTGTCCATGGAGATTCGGGGCTCAGGTAAGTAAAACGGGGGGGGGGGGCCCTGGCACAGCAAGGATTCATTAAAGATGAAAAAACACAAGGCTTTACAACTCCTTTAAAAGTAGACTTAGGATCAGATGTTTGACAATAAAAGGCCTGCATGCTAAGTAATGTGCACGAGTAAAGCTGGGTATAAAATAGTAAAGCTTTGAAAGAAAAATTAAAGGGGTGTTCCAGGCAACCCCGGGCAAAAAAAAAAAAAAAAAAAATGAAAAGCCAGCAGCTACACATACTGCAGCTACTGGCTTTTAATAAATGGAGTCTTACCTGTCCTGGTGTCCCTCGATGTCGGCACTGCAGCTGATGTTTTACATCAGCGGTCGGGTGCTGCCGTCGCCATTGCGGGTAAGGGAACGTGGCAGTGAAGCCTTTTGGCTTCACGCCGGGAACCCTACTGCGCATGCGCGATGCCCCGCGCCTCTCTCCTATTAGTCCGGCGGCCAGGGGAGGAGGGAGCCCCGCTGTGACGTCACGGCCGTGGCCGGACTCCAGGAAGTGGGAAAGGATACCCGTCTTTGACAGGTATCCTGTCCCCCCTCCCCCCAAAAGGTGCCAATTGTGGCACCGGAGGGGGGGGGGGGGAGTAATCCGATGAGCGGAAGTTCCACTTTAGGGTGGAACTCCGCTTTAATACTTTCTTATGCTTAGGAAAATCCGTACAAAAATTTTCATAACATTCAAATGGTCGATCAAAAAAAATAGGATTTTTTACTCACCGTAAAATCCTTTTCTCTGAGTCCATGGACCGACACAGCTTCTCTATTGACAAAGTGGGTATTATCCGTTAATTAGGAGTGACTAGGCAGAAAAACTTGTAAAAAGTGTTGCATCACACCTTCTACAGTACCGCCCAGGGGGCGGACCCTCTGGGTATACCCTCTCAGTCTGCACATCGCAGATCAGTTCGTCAAAAAGCAGTACAAACTTAAAAGGAGGGGTGGGTGCTGTGTCGGTCCATGGACTCAGAGAAAAGGATTTTACGGTGAGTAAAAAATCCTATTTACTCTTTCGTCCATGGACCGACACAGCTTCTCTATTGACAAAGTGGGACGTCCCAAAGCAGTGTCAGAGAAAAAACGAGGGGTGGTAACAGCATAAAAACAAACTTCACCCCAAAACACAAAACAGCACTCCTCCAACGGAGGAGTTGCAACTCTAAACAGCCGCCTGCAAAACCTTGCGGCCGAAAGAGGCATCCGAAGATGCACCTACATCAACTTTGTAGAATTTTGTGAAAGTGTGAGCGGACGACCAAGTCGCCGCTTTACATAGTTGGGAAACAGACGCTTGATGTCGGAAAGCCCAAGAGGCACCTATTGCCCTGGTCGAATGCGCCGTGACAGGAAAGGGGGGCGCCTGACCCTTTAAGGCGTAAGCCTGGATTACTATCTGTCGGATCCACCTAGAGATGGTGGCCGATGAGACTGCTTGGCCCTTCTTGGGACCAGCCACCGAAACAAATGTAGCAAAAAATAAATAAAAATATATATATATCTTTTTTCCCCGGACCAATGAGCCCGAAGGGAGCCATGTCCTACTCCTTGCTAGACAGAAAAAAACTGATCTGCGATGTGCAGACTGAGAGGGTATACCCAGAGGGTCCGCCCCCTGGGCGGTACTGTAGAAGGTGTGATGCAACACTTTTTACAAGTTTTTCTGCCTAGTCACTCCTAATTAACGGATAATACCCACTTTGTCAATAGAGAAGCTGTGTCGGTCCATGGACGAAAGAGTAATGTTGTTTGCTTTTAAGATTTGGGTTTGGAATGAATGAACTTTACTGAATAAAAACCACATTGACTGTTCAAACCTCAAAAGAAATTCAAAATTTGTAGAAAAATTTCCATCCTGCTCCTTCAAATTTTTTCCATCATTGCAATCGAAAACGAAGGTCAATTTAATCCCACTAATGATTAGAAAAACAAACAAATGTTCCGACAACAAAAAATGTCAAATGAAATTCCACCAGTGTACACCCAGCTTAACACTTCCAGGTATTTATTATCTCGCAGAGATCACAGTACTTTCCATAGCAGTGCCTTCATCTGCTTTTCTCTCTATTGGCTGATATCCATTTCCTAGACTGAGCTGACACTCAGATGACACAATTTGTAAATCAGATCTAACATTTATATTGCATTTGGAGCACTATTCTTCCAACACCAATGACAGGGGCACTGACCCTCCCACTGACACCAATGACAGGGGCACTGACCCTCCCACTGACACCAATGACAGGGGCACTGACCCTCCCACTGACACCAATGACAGGGGCACTGACCCTCCCACTGACACCAATGACAGGGGCACTGACCCTCCCACTGACACCAATGACAGGGGCACTGACCCTCCCACTGACACCAATGACAGGGGCACTGACCCTCCCACTGACACCAATGACAGGGGCACTGACCCTCCCACTGACACCAATGACAGGGGCACTGACCCTCCCACTGACACCAATGACAGGGGCACTGTTCCTCCCACTGACACCAATGACAGGGGCACTGTTCCTCCCACTGACACCAATGACAGGGGCACTGTTCCTCCCACTGACACCAATGACAGGGGCACTGTTCCTCCCACTGACACCAATGACAGGGGCACTGTTCCTCCCACTGACACCAATGACAGGGGCACTGTTCCTCCCACTGACACCAATGACAGGGGCACTGTTCCTCCCACTGACACCAATGACAGGGGCACTGTTCCTCCCACTGACACCAATGACAGGGGCACTGTTCCTCCCACTGACACCAATGACAGGGGCACTGTTCCTCCCACTGACACCAATGACAGGGGCACTGTTCCTCCCACTGACACCAATGACAGGGGCACTGTTCCTCCCACTGACACCAATGACAGGGGCACTGTTCCTCCCACTGACACCAATGACAGGGGCACTGTTCCTCCCACTGACACCAATGACAGGGGCACTGTTCCTCCCACTGACACCAATGACAGGGGCACTGTTCCTCCCACTGACACCAATGACAGGGGCACTGTTCCTCCCACTGACACCAATGACAGGGGCACTGTTCCTCCCACTGACACCAATGACAGGGGCACTGTTCCTCCCACTGACACCAATGACAGGGGCACTGTTCCTCCCACTGACACCAATGACAGGGGCACTGTTCCTCCCACTGACACCAATGACAGGGGCACTGTTCCTCCCACTGACACCAATGACAGGGGCACTGTTCCTCCCACTGACACCAATGGCAGGGGCACTGTTCCTCCCACTGACACCAATGACAGGGGCACTGTTCCTCCCACTGACACCAATGACAGGGGCACTGTTCCTCCCACTGACACCAATGACAGGGGCACTGTTCCTCCCACTGACACCAATGACAGGGGCACTGTTCCTCCCACTGACACCAATGACAGGGGCACTGTTCCTCCCACTGACACCAATGACAGGGGCACTGTTCCTCCCACTGACACCAATGACAGGGGCACTATTCCTCCCACTGACACCAATGACAGGGGCACTATTCCTCCCACTGACAGGGGCACTATTCCTCCCACTGACAAGGCACTATTCCTCCCACTGACAGGGCACTATTCCTCCCACTGGCACCAATGATGGGGCACTATTCCTCCCACTGGCACCAATGATGGGGCACTATTCCTCCCACTGGCACCAATGATGGGGCACTATTCCTCCCACTGGCACCAATGATGGGGCACTATTCCTCCCACTGGCACCAATGATGGGGCACTATTCCTCCCACTGACACCAATGATGGGGCACTATTCCCCCAACCAATACCAACGACGGGTGACTATTCCTTCCACTAATACCAACGACGGGTGACTATTCCTTCCACTAATACCAACGATGGGGCACTATTTTATCCACGAACACCAACAGCGGAGAGCTATTCCTCCTATTATTACCAACAGGGCACTAATCCTCCCACTAATACCAACGACCGGGCACTATTCCTCCCACTAATACCAACGACAGGTGACCATTCCTCCCACTGACACCAATGATGGGGCACTATTCCTCCAATACCAATGATGAAACACATCCTTGCCGCTCTTACAGTAAAGAACCCTCTACGCAGTTTAAGGTTAAACCTCTTCTCTTCTAATTTTAGTGAGTGACCACGTGTCTTATTAAACTCCCTTCCGCAAAAAAGTTTTATCCCCATCGTGGGGTAACCAGTACGGTATTTGTAAATTGAAATCATAACCCCTCTCAAGCGTTGCAACCTTTCTTAATAACTAATATCCTCCAGACCCTTTATTAGCTTTGTTGCCCTTCTCTGTACACGCTCCATTTCCAGTACATCCTTCCTGAGGACTGGTGCCCAGAACTGGACAGCATAAAGCCTTGCGACTGTGCAGCCTCTCACCTTATGACTTGCAGTCTGATCACTGGGCAAGAAGGGTGGTGGCTGAGGACGTGCTTCTTTCTGCCTATAGCAGACTGTAAATATGTCAGCCAAGGCAAAGTCACAGGACAGAGGCTCAATGTACCGGCTTTTTAAATGCAGGGTTTTGTTTCCTCAGGTCAGAGCCTCCAGCCAGGAGAACAGTGAGATGCATGGTAGTGAGAAGAGCAAATCTTCTAAGACTAGCAGATGGAGACAGCAGAGCCTCATCTCTCACACTGCAGACATACAGCTACGAGGCCACAGGAGTGCCTGGGTGCCCTCACACAACAAGTACACTGCCATTTTTCAGAATTTGTTATACATTCTCCAGGATTTTGCCTAGACACAATTAGCAGTTTTTTATTGAAGAGAAAGTCGCTCCAAATGAGCACATTAGCCATCCATCAACAGCAAAGCCAGGGTTTAGGTGAAGGCGCTAGCATAGCTCGTCTGCAGATACACGATCAAAGGAAATCCAAAATTCACTGCAACACTTCACCTTTATTGATCCTTCATGCAAAAGACAGACAGTGTGGGGTACAATAAACACAGACTCATTTCACACTGTGGCTAGTGCTTACTCATAACCTAGCTATAGTTTGAAACGCGTCACCTGCAGGTTATGAGTAAGCGCTAGCCACATCGTGAAACGTGTCAACTTTTACTGTACCCCGCACTGTCTGATGTCTTTTGCATGAAGGATCAATAAAGGTGTAGTGTTGCAGCGAGTTCAGGATTTCTATTTATTGAGCAGTTTTTAATGGTTTTTATAACAAAATATCTTCTCTTTGAGTTCAGGTCCATTTTAATTATAACAGGAACAGAACTTTTGATAGTTTAAACCAGGGCTTTTTTTCTCAGACAATAGGTGCAGGAACTCCCCTTTTCCGAGTCACTTGTTTTCTCCGCCCCTACCCACCTCCGAGCAACGTCTCTTGGTTCCATCCCCTACCCACCTCCCAGTACCGCCCCTTTTAGAGAATACAGAACCAAGTATAATTTTGTCCTGCTATGTAATTTTTATGGAATTTGGTTTCCCCTTCAGCCAGCAACAATAGATCCCCCCATCAATGTACCACCCACAACAAAATCCTCCCCCCCCCCCCAGCAACAATAGACTCCCGGCAGCATCAACAGATCTCCGCACAGCCAGCATTAATAGACTCTCTGGCAGCCATCAACAAAAGACCCCTCCCCAACAGTAGATCTCCTTCAGCAACAATAGACCCCCTGCAAAAATAGATATGCCAGCAGTGAGCATGAATACCCTGCAGCACACTCCAGCACCCCTTGCCATTACAGTCAGTTCAGGAGGTGCCGGAACTGCGTTCCCGCTGAAAAAAAGCCCTGGTTTAAACTAACCCATCAGCAATTATAACATTCCTCCTGCTTGACCATTTGTTTCTCCATCACACCTGCACCAGTCCCTTCCCCACAATGACTGCAAATGCTAGCAGAAAGGTTGCTCAGATACTGTGCATTGTATTGTAGGATTGAGGAATGCTTACTCTTCGCTGAGAGGATATGGAAACACTGGTCAGTGCTTTGGGCACCACTGGAGGAGCAAATACCAAGGCAGGTTGTATATATGTCACATCATACTGTCATAATGGAGTTGATTTACTTAAAAGGGATTGTAAAGAAGAAAAAAAAAATAAAAAAAAATTAACAAACATGTTATACTTGCCTCCACTGTGCAGCTCATTTTGCACAGAGTGGCCCCGATCCACTACTTCTGGGGTCCCTCAGCGGTTGTCTCGGCTCCTCCCTGCAATCACTCACCACCTATATGCGAGCTCGCATGGTGGTGAGTGATTGCGGGCGCACTCCAGTGATACAGTGAGCGGCAATAGCCGCCGGCTGTATCACTCGGCCCCGCCCCCCGGCGCGCCACATCATTGGATGTGATGGACAGCAGCGGCAGCCAATGGCTGCGCTGCTTTCAATGCATCCACTGTAGCCAATCAACGACCAGGCTGAACGGCGAGGAGGATGATGGGGGCGAGTGTGGGACTTTCGAGGGGTCAGGTAAGTAAAAACGGGGGCTGGGGGGGGGGGCGGTACTGTCGGATGTTTTTCACCTTAATGCATAGGATGCATTAAGGTGAAAAAAATTTACCTTTACAACCCCTTTAACCTGGAGAGTGCGAAATCCGGTGCAGCTGTGCATGGTAGTCAATCCGCTTCTAACTTCAGCTTGTTCAATTAACCTTTAGCAAAAAAAAAAAATGCAAACTGTTTGGTTTATGTGCAGAGCTGCAACAGAGTTTGCACTCTCCAGTTTTAGTAAATCAACCCCTATGTGTACTGGAAAAGAAACTGCAATTCGAGCATCTAAAGCAAAAACTGACTATTCTTTACCTGTTGTGCTTCTTCAGACAGAAAAGCATCTTTCAACAGTTCAACAGCAGCAGAAGGATCAACAAACTTTCTGTTGGATCCAACCATAAGAGAAAACAAGCACTGAAGTTCTTGCATAAAAGCAATGTTCCTCTTCTCCTGAAAAACAAGCAACATTCAATCTAAGGGTTAGACATGACCAACAACAAATGCTGCGACCACTAATATTCAATACAGAAAAAAAAAAAAACAGGAGCCCCATTCTACATACTTTTTAATATCTGCGTGCACAATCTTGGTGGCCATACATGTAACAGTCTAATCAAACAATACTTTACAAAATATCATAATGTGACTGCAAGTATCATAGAAAATGTGGTGGGACTGCATTGGATGGCTATTCCATTGCAGGACAAGGCAAAATACCTTAAACCTCCTTATGTGCCCAGTTCACACCATTGCATGGTGGGCAGTGAACAAAGTACAGTAATCTGTACTTTGTTTTCTTTCAATTCGCTGCCTCGCACCACACTGTGCCAATTGAGCTTTACGAGTTGTCTGTGGGACATTTCACTAAAGTTCATTAAAAAAAAAAAAAAAAATGCACTGTGCTGATCACACCAGACACTGCGTTGTAACACAACAGCTAGTGTGGCCCCCGTTTAAATCTGGCGATTTTCGACAGTGGGCAACATTAAATGCATTGCGGGATCACCAAACCACACTGCAATAGTGGCAAAATGCATCAAACGCGGTGCGGTTTTGCTGCGACTGTTCGCCTCCCAAAAGAAGCTCCTGCTCCTTTCTGGGCGACAAGGTTTGCTGCGAATAAAAATGAAATGGCACCCAAACACGTGTGGTGCATTTTTACACTATTGCAGTGCGATCTGGAATAGCTGGCAAAATCATGGCAATTCTGCTCACGATTCCAAATCAAAGGATTTGAATGGGTCCTGAATGTACCCTGAATCTATTAATTATTGAAAAGACACACTGCGTCATCAAGTGATTTTGAACAAAGCGGACTGATTTTCATTGAAAGGATTCTGC
Source organism: Rana muscosa (assembly GCA_029206835.1). Taxonomy (NCBI): domain Eukaryota; kingdom Metazoa; phylum Chordata; class Amphibia; order Anura; family Ranidae; genus Rana; species Rana muscosa. The sequence continues at coordinate 237,303,237 of CM055124.1, forward strand.
CTTGTCATGATCATATCTTGTACTGTAATTTCTTTTAATAAAATCTATTTAAAGCGGGGGTCCGCCGAAAAAAATATATATTAAAAGTCAGCAGCTACAAATACTGCAGCTGCTGACTTTTAATATATGGACACTTACCTGTCCAGGGCGCCCGCGATGTCGGCAGCCGGTTCTCGGCTGCTGCCGCCGCCATTCTCTTTGAGGGAATCAGGAAGCGAAGCCTGGTTCCCTACTGCGCATGCGCGAATTGCGCTGCGCGTCCTCACTGGTCCCTGCCGTCTTCTGGGACCTGTGTGTCTACCAGAAGACAGCGGGGGAGGACAGAGTAGGCGCCGGAAGTGGCGTAGGTCACCTCGATCGCCGAGGTGATCTATGCCCGGAAGTGGGAGCAAATACCTGTATTAGACAGGTATCTGCTCCCTCCTCCCCCCTAAAAGGTGCCAAATCTGACACCGGGACCCGATGCGCATGCCCGGCAGCCGCAAGGCACCCGCGATTGCCCAGTAACCGAGCAGGACCGTGGATCTGTGTGTGTAAACACAGAGATCCACGTCCTGTCTGGGAGAGGAGACCGATGCTGTGTCCCTTGTACATAGGGACACAGATCGGTCTCCTCCCCCAGTCAGTCCCCTCCCCCCACAGTAAGAATCACTCCCTAGGGAACACATTTAACCCCTTCCTCGCCCCCTAGTGTTAACCCCTTCCCTGCCAGTCATGTTTATACAGTAATCAATGCATTTTTATAGCACAGATCGCTGTATAAATGTGAATGGTCCCAAAAAATGTGTCAAAAGTGTCCGATGTGTCCGCCGCAATATCGCAGTCACGATCAAAATCGATGATCGCCGCCATTACTGGTAAAAAAAAAAATGCTATAAATCTATCCCCTATATTGTAGACGCTATAACTTTTGCGCAAAGCAATCAATATACGATCAGTTATTGCGATTTTTTTTTACCAAAAATATGTAGAAGAATATGTATCGGCCTAAACTGAGGAAAAGAAAAAAAAAATAATGGATATTTATTATAGCAAAAAGTAAAAAAAGTGTTTTTTTTTTTTTTCAAACTTGTCGCTCTTCTTTTGTTTATAGCGCAAAAAATAAAAACCACAGAGGTGATCAAATACCACCAAAAGAAAGCTCTATTTGTGGGGGGAAAAAAGGACGCAAATTTCGTTTGGGTACAGAATCGCACGACCGCGCAATTGTCAAAGTGTGACAGCGCTGAAAGCTGAAAAACGGCTTGGGCAGGAAGGGGGTTTAAGTGCCCAGTAGGGAAGTGGTTAAACAACTGCTCATTTTATTAATTTGGGCAGATTTAGCCTCATGTGTGTACCCCTAGACTAGACTAAATAAGCATTTATGCTTTCACAATGCGAAGTGGCCCCACTGCAAGGGCTGCTTTTGTCAAGTTTCTGAAGGTCAGCTTTTACCATTTAGATGTAGTGTTCTGCAACCTACTAATGGAACAGCAATAGTAAACTTCTCCCTAAATACAAAAAACTGTCTTTGTGGTTTAGAATGGCGCACAAATCAGGTACTTACACTTCTGCTCTGACATCTCTCCAGCATGCTTTGGGAAATACTGTAACTATGCACCAATCTTCGAAACTCTGGCAGGTGAAAGAGCGACTGGAAGGAATGGGGAAAAAAAAAGGTAATCGTGATTTAAAAAAAAAAAGGAAGAACCACCAAGGATTGAAATATCCCCTTTTTCATTTCAGATCTATTTTCTTCAGATTCAGCAATGGAAAGAAACATGAGTGGGGATGATAATTATAAACTCAGCAAATGCAGCAGATGACACAGCAAGAGAATGGGAAATTTAAAGCTGAACTCCATGCAAAACAGCCAAATACACAGTATATAGTATAAGCAAACAGTTTTACATGACATTATATTTATGCCCATCCAGTCCTGAGATTTACACAGCCCAGCCACATAACACATCCATGCTGAAAGTGAAGCCTTCATTAATCTGCATGTAATATCCCACCCCCATTGCGTTTAGCTGGTTAGTGGGCATGGAGGAGGGGGGAGGGAGTGGGCTGTTATTTACCACTGTGTATATGCCCGCATGTGTGACTCTATAGTCACATGGGCTGCTCAGAAGTGATAGGGAGGAAATGCTCAGCATAGGAACTTGCTGAAAACTGAGCATGTGCAGAGTTGCCAACACTGCTCTGCAAAATCCCTAGACGAATTGGGGGCATGGACAGGAGGGGGAGATAGAGTACAGCAGGATCAACCAGGTTTTTGCAGAATACAAAAAAAAAAAAAAAGAAGAAGAACCTCATAGTGACTGAGTATGAACAACATGCAATACAGCATTTGACTGTTTTTATAATGTGGGTTTAGTAATACGTTTAAAGCGGTTGTAAAGTCAGAAGGTTTTTTATCATAAAGCATTAAGATAAAAACCTGTGTGCAGCAACTCCCCTCAGCCCCCCTAATACTTACTCGAGCCTCCTCTAGATCCAGCAATGTCCACGACTGCCTCAACCATTCTGGACTCCCCTCTTTATTGGCCGAGAGACACCAGCGACGCCATTGGCTCCCGCTGCTGTTAATCAAAGTCAGTTAGCCAATGAGAGGAGAGAGGTGGTGGGGCCGAACCGCAGCCCCATGTCTGAATAGATACACAGAGCTGTGCCTCGGTTCCGGTGCCCCCATTACAAGCTGCTTGTTGTGGGGCCACTCAAAAAAGGGAGGGAGGGGCCAGGAGAGCCGAAGAGAGACCTGGGAAGAGGAGGATCCGGGCTGCTCTGTGCAAATCCACTGCACAGAGCAGGCAAGTATAACATGTTTTTTTTTCAATAAAAATAACAAAAGAGACTTTACAATCACTTTAAAGATTAAGGCTCCATGCACACTAGCATTTTTTCTGCTCCTAGAAGCAAATAGTGTTATCCTATGTGACCCTGCACACTACTTTATGCCAGAAGCATTTTTTCAAGCTTCAGCGCTTAGACCCCTTTCACACTGGGGTGGTTTGCAGGCACTATTGCACTAAAAATAGCACCTGCAAACCGACCCTAAACAGTGGCTGCTGTTTCTCCAGTGTGAAACCCCGAGGGCTTTCACACTGGAGCGGTGCGATAGCAGGACCGCTCCAAAAATCTTGCTAGCAGCATCTTTGGAGCGGTGAGAGGAGCGGTGTGTTTACCGCTCCTTGCCATTGAAAGCAATGGGAAACCGCGGCTATACCGCCGGCAATGCGCCTCTGCAGAGGCGCATTGCCGGCGGTATTAACCCTTTTTCGGCCGCTAGCGGTGCGGGTTTTAAAACCGAATACCGTCCCTAAAAATGGCGGCGCTATACCGCCAGCGCACCTCCCGCCCCAGTGTGAAAGGGGCCTTAGGAGCAGGAAAAAAAATATTGTTTAGTATGGTTTTTTGGGAGCGTTTTTCTTGCCGGAAAAAAAAACACTAAACGCTCTAACAGCTTTTCTTTTTTTTTTCCCCCCATGTACTGTGAAAACACTAATAAAAAGCTAATGCTCTTAAAAGCTACTACAAGCCAGCTCAAAAATGCTATTATCAGGATTTTTCATCCAGCGTTTTTTTGAGCTTGTAAAAACATGGAGCCTAAAATCAAAACTTTTTTTTTTAGTTGTGGACAGTGGAGAGGGTTTAGAACTCATGTAAGGTTTTCATTGCTTTCTGTGACCCCATTAGGGAGATCCATCTCCTAAAGTGAAAGAAAATAGGATTTTTATAACAGCTTACCTGTAAAATCCTTTTCTTGGAGTACATCACGGGACACAGAGCGACATAGTCATTACTAATGGGTTATATAGTTACCGTCAGGTGCTGGCACTGGCAACTTCCAAAACCGGAAGTACCCTCCCCTATATAAGCCCCTCCCATCCGGGAGCACCTCAGTTTTGTAGCAAAGCAATAAGTGTCCCCAAAGAGGGGCGGGAGCTCTGTGTCCCGTGATGTACTCCAAGAAAAGGATTTTACAGGTAAGCTGTTATAAAAATCCTATTTTCTTTCTCGTACATCACGGGACACAGAGCAGCATAGTCATTACTAATGGGATGTCCTAAAGCAATGCCAAATGAGGGGGGGGGATACACCATATATAAGCTGAGCGCTATCAGACATGAGGATCTTTTGCGGCCTGCAACACACTGCGCCCAAAGGCGACATCCTCCTGACTTCTAACGTCCACCTGGTAGAACCTAGTAAACGTGTGTACTGAAGACCATGTTGCGGCCTTACAGACTTGAGCCAGGGAGGCCTGGTGATGCACTGCCCATGAAGTTCCAACTGCTCTCGTGGAGTGCGCCCTAACTTTGAACGGAGGCGGTCTACTTCTCAAGCTATAGGCTTGTATTATGACCTGTCGAATCCACTTGGCTAAAGTAGATTTTGACGCTGCCTGACCCTTTCTGGGGCCTTCCGGCAGAATAAACAAAGTATCCGTTCTGCGAATCTGAGCAGTGGCTTTTAGATAAGCTTTAACTGCTCTTACTACATCCAAAGAATGCAATAACTTTTCCTCTACCGAAGTAGGCTTGGGGAAAAAAGAAGGAAGAACCACATCTTGGTTCAAATGAAAACTCGATACCACCTTAGGAAGAAAGGCTGGATGAGGACGTAACACTACTCTGTCCTTATGGATAACCAGATATGGCTCCTTACAGGACATAGCTGCTAATTCCGATACTCTTTTAGCCGAACAAATGGCTACTAGAAAAAACAATTTCCTGGTGAGAAGCACTAAGGAAATATGCTGTAATGGTTCAAATGGTTGTTTCTGTAGAACCGACAGAACCAAGTTTAGATCCCATGGACATATGGGAATATTAACCGGAGGACTAATACGCATCACTCCTTGTATAAAGGCTTTGACTAGTGAATGCGAAGCCAAGGGCCTTTGAAAAAATATTGACAAGGCCGAAATCTGACCTTTGATAGTACTCAAGGCAAGCTTCCTATCTACAGCCCATTGTAGGAAGTCCAGAATTCTACCTATTACGTATTTACGTGGATGCCATTTCCTGGCCTCACACCAGGCGATGTACGCCTTCCAGATTCTATAGTAGATCTGCCTGGATACCGGTTTCCTGGCATTGATCATGGTAGACACCACAGCATTAGAGAGCCCTCTCCTTTTTAGAATGTGGGCTTCAATAGCCAGGCCGTCAAACCTAGGGCTGGTAAGGAAGGGTGGTATATCGGTCCCTGCGAAAGCAGGTCCGGACGATGTGGGAGGGTCCAAGGACTCCCCACAGACATTTTTACAATCTCCGCGTACCATGCTCTTCGGGGCCACGCTGGAGCCACCAGAATCACTGGTTTCTTTTCTACCCTGATTCTGCGGAGTAATCGAGGTAACAATTGTGGCGGTGGGAATGCATATATCAGCTTGAACTGATCCCAAGGGAACACTAGGGCATCCGAGCCGCACGCTAGGGGATCCCTTGTCCAAGAGACAAACCTGTCCACTTTCGTGTTGAACCTGGATGCTAGCAGATCTACATCCGGTGTTCCCCACCGCTGACATATTGTCCGGAAAACCTCGGGATGAAGGGACCATTCCCCTGGGCATAATTGTTGGCGACTTAGAAAGTCCGCCTTCCAATTCTCCACCCCTGGAATGAATACCGCAGATATGGCTGGGACATATCTTTCTGCCCATCTCAGGATGTAATTTACTTCCCCTTGGGCTGCACGACTCCTGGTGCCCCCCTGACGATTGATATATGCCACTGCTGTGGCATTGTCTGACTGAACTCTGACAGGGGACCCTTGGAGTTTGGATGTCCATGCTACTAGGGCATACCGGGCTGCTCGTATCTCTAAGAGATTGATGGGCAGGGCCTTTTCCGCATCCGACCATCTGCCCTGGAGAGACCATTGCTCCAGTACTGCTCCCCAGCCTAAAAGGCTGGCATCTGTAGTGACCACCTTCCAAGAAATCGGACTGAAGGATTTCCCTCTTTCCAGATTCCGGGGAACCAACCACCAACGGAGGCTTCTGCGAACGGAAGGGGACAAGGACATTGGTACGTCCAGAGCCTGAACTTTTTTGTTCCAGGCTGACAGTATGGCCCTTTGCAACTTCCTTGAATGGAATTGACCGTAGGGTACTGCTTCGAATGATGCCACCATTTTTCCCAGCAGCCTCATGCACAGGCGTATGGATGGCTGTCTTTTTGAACCCACTAAGTGGATCAAATCTCTCAAAGACGACCCCTTTTCTCGAGACAAGAAAATTTTTCTCTGGTCTGAATCCAGCCTTAGCCCCAAGTATTCCAGACTTTTGACTGGTTTTAGGGCTGACTTGTCTCGGTTGATAATCCAACCGTGATATTCCAGATACTTGATTGTCTCGTGAACAACCACTTCTAGTTTTTCCACTGAGTGGTCTATCAGCAACAAGTCGTCTAGATATGCCATTATCGTTACACCTCGTGTTCTTAGATTGGCCAATAATGGGGCCAGAATTTTTGTGAACACTCTTGGTGCTGTGGCCAGACCGAAGGGTAAGGCTCTGAACTGAAAATGGCGCCCTTCTACTGCAAAGTGTAGAAATTTTTGGTGGACTGGAAAGATGGGAATGTGCAAATAAGCATCTTTGATGTCGATCGTGGCTAACCAATCCTCCCCTTGTAGGGCAGTGGCCACCGATCGGATCGACTCCATCGGAAAGTCCTGATATACAGGAATTTGTATAGCCCTTTTAGAATTAATATGGGCCTCCCGTCCGCGTTTGCTTCGGGACTGTAAAGAGGTTTGAGTAAAACCCGAACCCTCATTCTTCCAGGGGAACCTCCATAATTACTCCTTGGAGCAATAGTTGTTCTAGTGCCAACAGGAGGGACTCTCTCTTCCGGGGATCCCTTGGCACGTTTGACCTCAAAAATGGGAAGGAGGAGAGTCTTAACTCCAAACTGTATCCCAAACCTACTGCGGAGAGCACCTATCTGTCTTGATCGTGTCCCGCCAGGTCTCTTTGCGAACAACTGGAGTCCTCCCCCCACCCGACTGAGTGGGGGCTTCTAACTTTGGGGGAGGTTTTGTACCTCCCCTGACCCAGGGTTTCTCATTACCCTGCTACTGTCCCTGTTTTTTACCCCCGGGATTTGACCGAGGAGGCCGTCGGAACTGTTACACAGCCGATGCCCCAGGGACTGGAGAAGCAGGCCTCTTAAAGAGGGACCTCTAACTCTGCTTTTAACCGGCAAGAGCGTATTTTTACCGCTGGAAATTTTCTGGATATATTTGTCCAGGTTTTCCCTGAATAAGCGTTCACCATGAAATGGGACGCTAACCAGCCATTCTTTACAGGGAGCTTCAGCAGACCAGTTTTTGAGCCATAGGAGCCTACGCATATGTACTATAGACAGCGTAAGGCGGGAGGCCTGATGGACTGAATCCTCTATGGCGTCAACCGCAAAGCCTAAGGCTCTAGGTAGATCAGCTAGGGCAAAGCCTGCTGATCTGTCAAGTCCCTCAAGACCTGTTTCAACTGATCCTTCACTGCTTATCAGACCCCAATAGCTGCTACTGCTGGTTGTATCACCAAGCAGATTTTCATAAGGACTCCAATCTTTTATCTATTGGGTTCTTGAACATTTGGACATTATCCACTGGACATGTCAGTGATTTATACATACAAGAGATGGCTGCGTCCACTGTAGGGACCTTCCATTTTTTTTTTTTTTTTGATGAACTTATCCTCCATGGGATAGACCACCGGAAATCTCTTGGGGGAATAAATATTTTCTCAGGACGTTCCCAATCCTGGTAAATGAGCCCTTTCAGTAAAGGGTGAAGTGGAAAAGAACAAACAGTCTGGGGGCTTCTAGCGACCCCAACGAGGATACAGTAGTGGTTGATGGTTCCGCAAGTTGCATTTTTAAATGCTGATCGGACCATGTTAGTCAGAGACTGAACCCATAATCTTTCAGCTTGAGATGCTGAGAAAAGGTTCCCCCACTGTTGATTCCTCTATAACAGAATCAACCTTATCCTGATCCCCTTCAGGCAGGTCGATCCCTGTATGGGACTGTTGCTCTGCTAACAGGCACTCTGAAGGAGGAGACGGAGATCGGGCGTGCTTTCCCTGACAGGGAGGCAGCGATAAATTTTGACAATCTCTCTCTAATCCTCCCAGAGCTGAGGAAAAAACCTCCTCTGTTACATACACAGGAGCAGGTGACTGAGGACAGCCACAGTACCAAGTACCCCTGCGGGGTCTCTACGGTCACTTACCTCTGAACTTCAGGGGAGACTGGTGCAGCAGGAGTATGCCCAAGATCCTCAGAGCCCGATGAGACCCCCTTCGCTTCCTGGAAGATTCAGTTCCGGAGCTACTGGACGGCATATTCCTAAGCCTAAAGCTGAGGTATTCCAGCCGTAATACACCACTTTTACTGAGAATAGTCTAGCACAATTGCTGCTATATCACAGTTGGTGTCTACTAATGTGCCTTTCTAGGGGATGCCTGTATCAACCGCTTGCTGTATGCCTTTAAATGTTGCCAGCTCTGTCTCTGTACTTCATAGCCAGCTTACTGCAATAATGTGGCTTTTTAAAAACCTGCTGGGACGCCCGCACATGCGCAGAAGCGCTGCGGCGCGCACAGAGCGTCATCCCCCAGGCCCCGCCCCTTTTTCCGGCCACCTCTATATATAGAGGCGCGCGCACGCGCGCGGCCACGTGCGCCTCGGCGCTAATTTTCAAACATGGAAACCAGGGACAGGAGCCAGGGCCCCCTTTGCCGCAGGCCGGGGGATAGACGAACACTGCAACATGGCAGAGGAAACAGTTTCCTGTAGGAGAACTCACCAGCTGCCTGGACTTTGCTCTCTGAGAAGAAACTAGTCCATATGACAAGAAAAACATTCCACAGCGGCCTCTAGTGGACAAACACAGGTACCGCAGTTTAATATACTAAACATATATATAAAAAAAAACATTCTCTTTTTTTTTTTTTTTTTTTTCTTGACCACCATTAAAAATTATTACATTTTTTTTTTTAGTAGTTACAGGCATGCACAGATATTAGCGGGAATACCGTTAGGTAACAGACAGAAAGACAAATTAGGCTTGGGGGTCCCCCAATAGAACCAAGTTCCTGGGGGCCCCCACTTACCTGTTCCCCGCCGCAGGACTTTGTTTGGTCCACAAAAGCCCAAACTTCACCTATCACGGCAGGCATTGTAATCAAACCTTCAGGGACCGGGTTCCCAAGGATTCCACTCCCCTGGACCTGTATAGCACCCTGCACAGAAAACATCTTGGTCGTGGGTATGACCAGAGCTCTGGATCCCAGGGTCCAGCTCTCCTAAGAGACGCATTACAGGCAGAACCTTGCTCTTCTCTGCAAGGCCCGGGTACCGACCGTTTAGCTATGAAGCTTTTTTGGTCGGATCCGGAATAGCTTACTGAGGCCCAAAAGAACCTGTACGCAAGCTCAGTGAAAAACACATGTTTCTTCTTGGCCAACACCTTAGACACTGGCAAAAAACTGAGGTGCTCCCGGATGGGAGGGGCTTATATAGGGGAGGGTACTTCCGGTTTTGGAAGTTGCCAGTGCCAGCACCTGACGGTAACTATATAACCCATTAGTAATGACTATGTCGCTCTGTGTCCCGTGATGTACGAGAAAGAAAATGCCACATTTATGGGTTCCCGCAGAACAGTTAAGCCCCATACACACTATCAGTTTTCTTGCAGGTTTTTCTCTTCAGGTTTACCAAAACCATCTAATATGAGGTCAAACCTTAAGAGTTTCAATTCGTATGCAATCAGGCAGGCCCTTGCACTACATGGTTTTGGTAAACCTGAAGAGAAAAACCTGCAAGAAAACTGATAGTGTGTATGGGGCTTAAGAGGAAATCTCCCAGGATTCTCTCACTTTGGAGAGATTTCCTATCACTTCTTGTTTTAGCTATGGGACAAGTAAAGAGAAATCTCCCCACTGGGAAACAGATGGTAAAAAAAAAAAAACCCTGACTTACCCTATCCTAAATGAAAAAATGCCTTTAGTTCTACTTTAACAGAATTACTCACAAAGTGTACAGAGATAAGGTCAGACCTGGGGCTGAGCCACAGCCCTGAATGTGGAAAGTGTTGTGTATCCAAGATAGACACATTACACTTAGGTCTGGAAAGTGCCACAACATAGAGCCCAGAGCCTGGGGGTCACATTCCGGCTGAAGGTCACATTCCTTACACGTCTGTCCAGTACAGCGGAGTCCAGGTACAGCTTCCAAAGCTAGGCTGAGGAAACACTAATCTGCATAGCTGCTATAAAGAGACCAGCTCAAGCAGTACAGCAGCACGAAATCTTGACTGAAGCCAGACGGAAAAAAAAATAAAAACACACAAAACAGAAATGCTAGCAAAAAGTAGTCAGAGTTCTCTCAACAGAGATGAAGAAAAAGTGTTCAGCTATATTGAACACTAGCAAAACAATGAGGCATGCTGGGTAGAAGAGGGTTTCTATGGAGGCTAAGTGCAGCATTACAAAGAAGAAAAAAAGGAGGGTGCAAACGCCAAGTGCATTACCTTCAACAGTGTTCAATTTAGAGCTGAGGAAAGGGACTTGCCTCCCGAAACGCGTCAGTTTTCCAACTGCAGATATTGGGTATCCACCATACTGGAGTTGTGATTTGATGGGCTTTTATATCTTCCCATGTTCGGGAGTATGTTTTTTTGGCTTTTAGGCTTCATGTACACGGGATGTTGTTCAAACTCTCCTGAACAATTTCTCTTGACAGCTAGAAACCAGTGCCTAAAAACAGCCATTTAGCCGCGTTTACATGCCACGTTTGCGTCTAGAAGCATTTGAAAAATTTTGCTAAAATTAAAAACATCTGTAAACGAAACGCTACTAAAAACACAAGTTGCCGTGTTTAGCGCTTCAACTGCCTCTAAACACAGCTTCTGAACGCATTTTTTTGGGTTCAAGAAAAAGCCTCTAAACACAACTGCCTAGAAACGACTATAAGGGCCAGTTCACACCATAGAAACGCAATGCGGATGCGTTCCAGGTGATTTTTTGCTTGCGCATTTTTGGTACGTTTTTAATGCAGTCCAGTGCTTTTTTTCACCCCTCTTTTTTATTACCTTAGATAAGGACAAGTGTGTTCCAGTGCATTTTTGGTGCATTTAGGTGCGTTCCAGTGCATTTTTGATGCATTTTACAGCGTTCCAGTACAGTCCAGTGCAGGTAAAATGCAGCATGTTCTACTTTTTTTTTTTACTGGAACTGCAAGCACTGGTGTGAACTATGCCATTGAAAAACATATTACCTACTTTCCATGCGTTTTTTATGCAGAAAAAAAAAACGCACTTGACTGCATGTGGTGTGAACTGGCCCTAAACGACCCTGTGTACATGTACTGATAAGATAACAGAGGAGAGTTCAGGAGCAGTTGAAAAAAATGCCCAACTGCTCCTAAACGTCCATTTAGCAGCAGCAGTGTACATGAGGCCTAAGTAGATTGAACACGGTGTTGAAGGTAATGCACTAGGTGTTTGCGCCCTCCTTTATAGTGTTTTGGAGTTTTGCAGCTTGAGGAGAGCAGCATCGCTTGAAATATTGCCACACGATTGGATGTGAAACATAGTGAGCGCTGAGGTTGGACTGTGGTTTTAATTGCAGCATTAGTAAACATTAATGGTTAAAAGCAATTGGCAACTCACATTAAACTGTGTAATGTGTGCTCATCACAAATATATGCCTGGAACAGGACTCATGCCCAGGGAGACAGTGGTGTGCCTTAGTCCGTAAACGTCAGTTGTGTACGGAGCCACACCAGGAAGTATAGGAAATCAGGTGCGAACGCAGAAACAAATGCCTAACAGTAACATCACATATTGGGGGGGGGGGCTGCAGCCGGGAAGGTGTGGTAACACATTTAGGAACACTCTTGGGCCTTGGCTCTATGGTTTGACAAATCTGCACTTAGTTGGCGCTCCCTGTTATTTCTACTTGCATTAGAGATTTTTCCTCCAGGAGCAGCCTCCTATATAATGCACTGATCTATTATGATGGACTTTTATTGGTTGCTTTTTACTGATGATTTCCAAAATAATTTGTTTATTTTATTTTGGTATAGCACCCTTTTGGATTACTGGGGGCTGGCTTCAGGTTTTCTCTTTATATGGGGGCTGGCTTCAGGTTTTCTCTTTATATGGGGGCTGGCTTCAGGTTTTCTCTTTATATGGGGGCTGGCTTCTGGTTTCCTCTTTATATGGGGGCTGGCTTCTGGTTTCCTCTTTATATGGGGGCTGGCTTCTGGTTTCCTCTTTATATGGGGGCTGGCTTCTGGTTTCCTCTTTATATGGGGGCTGGCTTCTGGTTTTTTCCTTATATGGGGGCTGGCTTCTGGTTTTCTCTTTATATGGGGGCTGGCTTCTGGTTTCCTCTTTATATGGGGGCTGGCTTCTGGTTTCCTCTTTATATGGGGGCTGGCTTCTGGTTTCCTCTTTATATGGGGGCTGGCTTTTGGTTTCCTCTTTATATGGGGGCTGGCTTCTGGTTTCCTCTTTATATGGGGGCTGGCTTTTGGTTTCCTCTTTATATGGGGGCTGGCTTCTGGTTTTCTCTTTATATGGGGGCTGGCTTCTGGTTTTCTCTTTATATGGGGGCTGGCTTCTGGTTTTTTCCTTATATGGGGGCTGGCTTCTGGTTTTCTCTTTATATGGGGGCTGGCTTCTGGTTTTCTCTTTATATGGGGGCTGGCTTCTGGTTTTTTCCTTATATGGGGGCTGGCTTCTGGTTTTTTCCTTATATGGGGGCTGGCTTCTGACGTTTTCTTTATATGGGGGCTGGCTTCTGACGTTTTCTTTATATGGGGGCTGGCTTACAATTTTTCTGTTTGGCAGTGTCCAAACTTCCTGTAGGAGACAATATAACCCAACTGTTCCTGAATTCTTGTGTCCCTCAATGGGTGTAAAAAATACATTTATTGATTTACTAATGAGCCCAGACTTGAATTCATGTGTGTCTTTTATATCTGCCTGGAGTTCAGCTTTAACTATTAGGTCTAGAACTATAAAATGCGACGCACACATCAGAGTTCACTTGCTGATCAGGCTTTAAGTAAACCTCACCATTTTAAATAAAGAAAACAAGTGTTAGCTTTAATTGGTAGTTTAGGTTTCCACATTATCACAGCTCTGAAAGGAGCTCTGTGGAATACTCAGCTGGGAACCAATCAAAGGGAAGGGGTTATTTCTATCTGTGAGTCATACTAATAAACAGCAAGAAACAGCAGCCCGTATTTCTATCTCTGGCTTATTCTCATCTCACACACCCAGGAATCCTAGTAAAATGCTTGATTTTAATTGAGTGCCACTATCACCAACCAACCAGCTGAAGTCAGGCTCTCAAATTAAAAAAGGGAACTGGAAAGCTCAGTGCCAATCCCAAGTCATTCAGCACCCACACGCACGCTGGCGTTCCCTCTGTATTCCATTTTGTAATCAAGTAGTGTAAACACAATTGAACAGTCAGAACCAACCTTTTGTGCTAAAAATCCAATCTCAGAGGGATTAGAAAAATAGCGCTGAACCTAAACTTTAAACGTTCGCTGCTTTTCTTCACTTAATGTCCCGTTCCAACAAAGTAACATAATTAGCAATTAACAGAGTCATACATTTTTAAGGGATCTGTAATGGTTTCAGAACTGTAGACAAGGAGCTGATCTCTTAACAATCAAAGCCATCGCACAGCGGAAGGCAGCTGCAGAGATGGTAATGTGATAGTACACTACCATATCTATTACAAAACTGATTTATTTCTGCAAGCAAAATTTCTAATATTTCCAGTATTACAAAAAGCACAAATTTAGTCCGGTGAGGTTATTTATTTTAAAAAAATAAAAGCATTTTAAATACTGCCAAAAATTAACCTAGAATGATTTGTATATTAAAATGTCTATTTGTCTGCATGCCAGAAAGAACAGAGGGGTCTGGTTGAAAGTTTTTCCTAAAAAAGGACAATTGTACCTTTGGTGCCATTGTCATTTAAATACTGTATTTATCGGTGTATAACACGCACTTTTTTCCCCTGAAAATAGGGGGCAAATCACGGGTGCATGTTATACGCCGATAGTGTGCCTCAGAGGGGAACGAGCACTGGCAGAATTCACTGAGCCGTCATCTCCCGTTTACTCTGCTCTCACGTCACACACACAGTCTCGCCTCCACCACCAGCATTGGACCAGTGTTCTGTCCATCACAGGAGCTAGTCCAATGCCGATGGTGGAGGCGGGACTGTGTGTGTGAATGCCGAGTGAGAGCCGATTAAACAGGAGATGATGGCTCTGTGATTTCCTGCACTGTTAGGGTACATTGATGAAAGATGGTGAGGCTGCAGATGGGCATTAATGGGAATGGGCATTGACGGGAGATGGGGAGGCTGAAAATGGGCATTAATCAAACTGCATTGATGGGAATGGGCATTGACGGGAGATGGGGAGGCTGAAAATGGGCATTAATCAAACTGCATTGATGGGAATGGGCATTGACGGGAGATGGGGAGGCTGAAAATGGGCATTAATCAAACTGCATTGATGGGAATGGGCATTGACGGGAGATGGGGAGGCTGAAAATGGGCATTAATCAAACTGCATTGATGGGAATAGGCATTGACGGGAGATGGGGAGGCTGATCAAGCTGCATTGAGGCTGAAAATGGGCATTGATCAAGCTGCATTGAGGCTGAAAATGGGCATTGATCAAGCTGCAGTGATGGAAATGGGCATTGATCAAGCTGCAGTGATGGAAATGGGCATTGATCAAGCTGCAGTGATGGAAATGGGCATTGATCAAGCTGCATTGATGGAAATGGGCATTGATCAAGCTGCATTGATGGAAATGGGCATTGATCAAGCTGCATTGATGGAAATGGGCATTGATCAAGCTGCATTGATGGAAATGGGCATTGATCAAGCTGCATTGATGGAAATGGGCATTGATGGGAGACGAGGAGGCTGTAGATGGGCACTGACCCTTATTTTGCTTCAAAGTTGGTTATTTAAAAAATAAATTTTCCTGAAACTTCCCTCTTAAAATGAAGGTGCGTGTTATACGCCGATAAATACGGTACTTGTCTCCAACCTATAGAGTGCTGTTGACCCAGACTAGCACCTACCTTGACACATGTTCCAGTCATTCTGCTGCTCTGCCCATACCCTCTTCTGCATGTGCTTTTGGGTCCCATTCACTTCTTTGGGGAGAGCTATACTCTGCAGCACCACTGGAGGCCACCCCAAGTATGGCTCCCCAAAGGAATGAATTAAGCTGCCACATGCGTGTGCGTATAGAAGAGTGAAAACGATTTATGCAGAAAGTCTGTGCGACTTTGGGCAACCCTGTCTTTATATTGAATGCTAAGGATGAGCTCCGGCGCGTTCGCAAACCCCACGTGCAGAGCCCGCCAGGTAGTCGACACTGCGCTCCGCTAATCACAGGCAGCGAGACATTTCCCGAACTCTGCAGCCGCGCATCGGGACAATGTCTCACTGCCTGTGATTAGCGCAGTGCCGACTTCCTGGCAGCGAGACATTTCCCGATCCGTGGCTGCAGAGATCGGGAAAAGTCTCTCTGCCTGCAATTACCGCTGCGCAGTGTAAGCTTCCAGGCCGGAGCGGGCATGTGGAACTGCGAACACGCCTTATTGAAGACAAGGACGCAAGTACATGGATCACAATTGTAATCCCCCCCCCCATCCTTCAGGGGGCCCATGCGGCTCCCCTGTACACCTGGATAGTAGGGGTGGCAGGGGCAGCACAGAGGAACCAATCCCCTCCATTTTCCTTCTGCAGCCGCTTCACCTCCTCTCCCTCCCGCAGGCATTCAGCGAATGCAGAGAAGAGGGGATTGGTTCCTCTATATGCCACCCTGCCTATGCAGCTTCCTTCTTCTGCCCCCAAGCCCCTGGGCTCTCTCCTCCCCCCCCCCCTTCATCATTCCCCCTCTCCCCTCTACAGACAGCTGCTGTGGGGGGATGCTAGACAAATCATTCAAAACTGAGGCATAGTAAACTGCGTTCATTCATAACTGTTTTACTATGCTTCCGTTTGTGAATAAATGGAAAGCTCTGCACAGAGACATTCCTGTTCATTCATTCTGTATAGCTGAGGCTGCAGAGAAGATTGAGGATTGTGTCCTCAATCACCTTTCCCTGTCTCAAAAGTGGCACTCAAACCTCTTATATCTCACCAAAGCCCCCCAACAGGGCTCCTAAAAACATTGGGGAAAAAATACAAAATATTGTTTAAAAAAAATTATATTTATATAATGGTAAAAAAAACACACACAATAAAAACTACCAACACCAGTGGCGAGCTACCAGGGTCGCACTTGTGACCAGGCCCTGGCGTTCTGCCACCAGGCTCAGAGGGAAGGGCCCCAGACGGGGGTCCCTTTATGGTTTCTTGCACCGGGGCCCTAAATGTTCTAGTTACACCTCTGATTCAAGACCTATTTTTCCTGCTGCCCACACTGTCGAACTTCGCTCTGTTATGAAATATTCTAACCAAAACTTCCAAAGTGCTGATCTACTTGGTCACCCACCACTCTCACTGGTTACTTCTGCTGACCTCCCCCATTACTACTGTATCCTGTAAAGGTTGGAGATTGAACAGAATGACAATTTTCAGCATCAGAAGGGGAGTTCAGTGGTGCGGGCAGCCATTTATATAGATGACTTTTGCAGGCATGCCATCATTTAAAGCCTTGACTACACCGGAGGAATTTCAGACAAAAAGAAAAAAATTCTCATGTTACTGCTCGTGCAATTACCATTTCTAAAGGTTTCCTAAAATTATAGCAAAATCTTCACTTTTAGAGTTCAGTTCCATTTTAATGGGTGTTTGTTCAATTACTGTCTAAAGTTTAGTTTTAACTATGGACAACAATTTTTGTTCACATTTTGGCCTTTTTTTTTCCTTCTTAAATAAATAGCTCCCTCGGAGACGTAGCACCTGCATTAAGAGATCAAAATCTAAAAACACAACTTGCTAGAAAAAGCCTTAAAAAAACAAAAATAAATTAAGCCCTCATATTACTTTTAACATACCTAACACTTGGCTTTTAGATGAGTTCATGTATGCTTTAGCCCAGGTTCACATTGGACATGTCAAATTGCATGCCAAATCTGCGGCTATTGACGACAATGGCACCATCTGAATCGGTGCGGTGCCGACTTTGCAGCGCCACACGATTCCCAAAAGTAGTTTGCACAGATGTCTCTGAAATTGCTCCTGAAGTCGAACTGACATGCAGATATGAAATCATGCAAGTTCAGCTGAACTTTTTCTAACCTGCAGTCAATGTGAATCTAGGCTTAAAAACGGAGACTGTCATAGCAACATAAAAAGTACACAAGTGCAGAATATACAAAAAATTTTTTTAAAATTAATACAATTTGTAATCATTTCTGTAACCTGCCAAGAAATATTAAGTCTATGAAGACCTGTATAGAAAATCAATTCATGCCACCTCCAACCTATACTTGTATTTTAGTATACCGGCAAATGTTTTAGAGCATACCTGAATTACTGCACTAAACCAGCAGGTGTTTCCAATGTTCTTTAACCCAACAGGCCAGTCACCATTCCTTCTCAGATCGTTGGGGTCAGGTGAATTCCCCCAGACGTCGGACCGTTTTCTTTTGGCACGGTTCTTATTTTCAAGGCAGTCAGGGCATCTGAACATAAATTACAATAGCCATCAGTTCATGAAACAAGCGAGTTCTCCTTCTCCATTTATTTTATTCACAGATCATCAATATGAACCCAAATAGGTTCACATCAAGCAAAACCTGGCATACATTCTAATCCTTCCTCACTAGCCAAAAAGATAGAGTGAGTTATATGTAAATTAACCCATTCCCATCTCATGAGCCTATGAATTAGTCCTTAAAATTAAAATTTCAGTTCACTTTCAACAGTTCATTTGGGCCAAGCTGCCCTAAACTATTTCCATTACACACTGATGCGGCTGCCGTGTGTGCTGCAATATACTGTAGTACCATTAGTTACACACAGTAGGCGGCACTGTGCTTCACATCTGCTGTCGGAAGGTGTTTTCCCCATAATTCAGGAGAACTTGTATTTTTTATCAATGAATACAAGACTCCTATTGATTGGAGGAGGTGCAAATCGTGATATCATACGCTCACCTCTCCACCGCGGTCAGAGGAAGTTTAGTACTATTTTTTTTTTAAATGCCAGCTTTTCCTGTGTGGCAGGAAGGAAGTCAAGCTGACCATTTAGTTCTGGCAGCAAACTGGAAGTTACCCATACTGCTGGGGAACACAGCGCTGCTTACTGTATGGTGGCTAATGCACTCCACTACATTACAGCCCACACTTAAATTCAACTGCCTAAATCTTTGGACTGACTGATCATTTAACATTTAGTTAAGGTATGGCGAGTCTGAAATTTGTCACTTTACAGCATATTACAGTCCCACCCCGGACATGATGGGGCAGTGACGTCACACAGGGGCGGGGGTCTCTGAACGACGTCACCGGGTGGCCACGCCCCATAGCTATATAAGTAATGGCAGACGCTATGCATAATAGCTCATTATGCCTTTGTCTTGCAGGTGTTATTTTTTATTTTTTCAAAGTGGGTTCACAACCACTTTAACCGCTTCCGGACCAGTCGCCGCAGTTATACTGCGGCAGGCTGGCTCCCCTGCGCGAGCCGTCGTAGCTGTACATCGGCTCTTGAAAATGCCCCCGACATGCCCGAATCGTGTCCCCCGGCGGTTGCGATGACCACCGGGCACCCGCGATTGCTCGTTACAGAACGAGAATGGGGATGTGCGTGTGTAAACGCACACATCCCGGTTCTCTCAGGGGCGAGGAGACTGATCGTGTGTTCATACAATGCAAGAACACCAATCAATCTCTTCCCCTAGTCAGTCCCGTCCCATCCCCTCTACAGTTAGAACACACATTAGGGAACACATTTAACCCCTTGATCCCCCCTAGTGTTAATCCCCTTCCCTGCCAGTGTCATTTATACAGTAATCAGTGCATTTTTATAGCACTAATCGCTGTATTACTGTCAGTGGTCCCAAAAAAGTGTCCGATTTGTCCGCCGCAATATCGCAGTCCCGATAAAAATTGCTGATCGCCGCCATTACTAGTAAAAAAATTAAAATGTCATAAATCTATCTCCTATTTTGTAGACACTATAAGTTTTGCACAAACCAATCAATACACGCTTATTGCGATTTTTATTAACAAAAATATGTAGAAGAATACATAACGGCCAAAAAACGGAGGAAAAAAATTTGTTGTAAAAAAATAGGGATATTTATTATAGCAAAAAGTAAAAGATAGTGTTTTTTTTTTCAAAATTGTCGCTCTTCTTTTTTTTATAGCGCAAAAAAATAAATAAAAAAATGCAGAGGTGATCAAATACCACCAAAAGAAAGCTCTATTTGTGGAAAAAATAATTAAAAAAAAGAACCTCAATTTTGTTTGGTTACAGCGTCGCACGACCGCCCAATTGTCAGTTAAAGCGGCGCAGTACCATATCGCAAAAAATGGCCTGGTCATTGAGCAGCCATATCTTGAATAAGCCAGATTTTGAATAAATGCAGAGAAACGCTGCTAAAAACTAGCGCGGCTAAACGTGCATTAACGCCGATTCGAAAAGCTACTAAAAGCACGTTTTTACAGCCGCTTTTTCCTGTCGTTTGGTAGTGGCTTTGCAGCTCGTTTTTTCTAACGCCCTGTGTGTATGAGGCATAAAGTGTATTTAATTTAAACAAATGAAAAAATAAATAAAAAAAATTGTCAAAATAAATGCTTTCGTACAAGCATTGCAAAAGGCATTTCCAAATACAATTCAGGCTTTAACCACTTGACAACTGGGCACATAACCCCCTTCCTGCCCAGGCGAAATTTCAGGTTTCAGCACTGTCACGTTTGAATGACAATTGCGCGATCGTGCGACGTAGCTCTCAAACAAAATTTTTTTCCCACAAATATAGCTTTCTTTTGGTGGTATTTGATAATTTCTGCAGTTTTTATTTTTTGCACTATAAAACAAAAATAGAGCGACAATTTTGAAAAAAAAAAACACAATATTTTTTACTATAATAAATATCCATTTTTTTTTTTAAAAAATATATATTTTTTCCTCAGTTCAGGCCGATACGTATTCTTCTACATATTTTAGGTAAACAAAAAAAAAAAAAAATCGCAAGCAGCGTATAGTGACTGGTTTGCGCAAAAGTTATAGCGTCTACAAAATAGGGAATAGAATTATGAATTTATTTTTTATTTTTTACTAGTAATGGCGGCGATCTGCGATTTTCATTGTGACTGCGACATTATGGCGGACACATCGGACACTTTTGACACATTTTTGGAACCATTCACATTTATACAGCGATCCCTGCTATAAAAATGCACTGATTACTGTATAAATGTGACTGGCAGGGAAGGGGTTAACACTAGGGGGCGAGGAAGGGGTTAAATGTATTCCCTGCTAGGTGATTCTTACTGTGGGGGGGAGGGGACTGACTGGGGGAGGTGACCGATCTGTGTCCCTATGTACAAGGGACACAGCATCAGTCTCCTCTCCCTGACAGGACGTGGATCTCTGTGTTTACACACAGAGATCCACGTCCCTGGCTATGTGACAGCCGATCGCGGGTACCTGGCGGACATCGCGGCCGCCAGGCACGCGCATCGGCACCTGCCTGACACGGCGGGCACAGCTTTTCCCCGATCGCGGAAATAAACAGGAGGACGTCTTTTGCCAATGGCCCGGGCGCGAAGTGGTTAAAAAATAATAGGATTTTTATAACAGCTTACCTGTAAAATCCTTTTCTTGGAGTACATCACGGGACACAGAGCGACATAGTCATTACTAATGGGTTATATAGTTACCGTCAGGTGCTGGCACTGGCAACTTCCAAAACCGGAAGTACCCTCCCCTATATAAGCCCCTCCCATCCGGGAGCACCTCAGTTTTGTAGCAAAGCAATAAGTGTCCCCAAAGAGGGGTGGGAGCTCTGTGTCCCGTGATGTACTCCAAGAAAAGGATTTTACAGGTAAGCTGTTATAAAAATCCTATTTTCTTTTTCGTACATCACGGGACACAGAGCGACATAGTCATTACTAATGGGATGTCCTAAAGCAATGCCAAATGAGGGGGGGGATACACCATATATAAGCTGAGCGCTATCAGACATGAGGATCTTTTGCGGCCTGCAACACACTGCGCCCAAAGGCGACATCCTCCTGACTTCTAACGTCCACCTGGTAGAACCTAGTAAACGTGTGTACCGAAGACCATGTTGCGGCCTTACAGATTTGAGCCAGGGAGGCCTGGTGATGCACTGCCCATGAAGTTCCAACTGCTCTCGTGGAGTGCGCCCTAACTTTGAACGGAGGCGGTCTACTTCTCAAGCTATAGGCTTGTATTATGACCTGTCGAATCCACTTGGCTAAAGTAGATTTTGACGCTGCCTGACCCTTTCTGGGGCCTTCCGGCAGAATAAACAAAGTATCCGTTCTGCGAATCTGAGCAGTGGCTTTTAGATCAGCTTTAACTGCTCTTACTACATCCAAAGAATGCAATAACTTTTCCTCTACCGAAGTAGGCTTGGGGAAAAAAGAAGGAAGAACCACATCTTGGTTCAAATGAAAACTCGATACCACCTTAGGAAGAAAGGCTGGATGAGGACGTAACACTACTCTGTCCTTATGGATAACCAGATATGGCTCCTTACAGGACATAGCTGCTAATTCCGATACTCTTTTAGCCGAACAAATGGCTACTAGAAAAATCAATTTCCTGGTGAGAAGCACCAAGGAAATATGCTGTAATGGTTCAAATGGTTGTTTCTGTAGAACCGACAGAACCAAGTTTAGATCCCATGGACATATGGGAATATTAACCGGAGGACTAATACGCATCACTCCTTGTATAAAGGCTTTGACTAATGAATGCGAAGCCAAGGGCCTTTGAAAAAATATTGACAAGGCCGAAATCTGACCCTTGATAGTACTCAAGGCAAGCTTCCTATCTACAGCCCACTGTAGGAAGTCCAGAATCCTACCTATTACGTATTTACGTGGATGCCCTTTCCTGGCCTCACACCACGCGATGTAAGCCTTCCAGATTCTATAGTAAATCTGCCTGGATACCGGCTTCCTGGCATTGATCATGGTAGATACCACAGCATTAGAGAGCCCTCTCTTTTTTAGAATGTGGGCTTCAATAGCCAGGCCGTCAAACCTAGGGCTGGTAAGGAAGGGTGGTATATCGGTCCTTGCGAAAGCCGGACGACGTGGGAGAGTCCAAGGACTCCCCACTGAAATTTTACAATCTCCGCGTACCACGCTCTTCGGGGCCACGCTGGAGCCACCGGAATCACTGGTTTCTTTTCTACCCTGATTCTGCGGAGTAATCGAGGTAACCATTGTGGCGGTGTGAATGCATATATCAGCTTGAACTGATCCCCAGGGAACACTAGGGCATCCGAGCCGCAAGCTAGGGGATCCCTTGTCCGAGAGACAAACCTATCCCCCTTTGCGTTGAATCTGGATGCTAGAAGATCTACATCCGATGTTCCCCACCGCTGACATATTGTCCAGAAAACCTCGGGGTGAAGGGACCCTTCCTCTGGGCCTAATTGCTGGCGACTTAGAAAGTCCGCCTTCCAATTCTCCACTCCTGGAATGAATACCGCAGATATGGCTGGGACATATTTTTCCTGCCCATTTCAGGATGTAATTTACTTCCCTCTGGGCTGCACGACTCCTGGTGCCCCCCTGATGATTGAATTCTGACAGGGGACCCTTGGAGTTTGGATGTCCATGCTACTAGGGCATACCGGGCTGCTCGTATCTCTAAGAGATTGATGGGCAGGGCCTTTTCTGCATCCGACCATCTGCCCTGGAGAGACTATTGCTCCAGTACTGCTCCCCAGCCTATAAGGCTGGCATCTGTAGTGACCACCTTCCAAGAAATCGGACTGAAGGATTTCCTTTTTTCCAGATTCTGGGGAACCCACCACCAACGGAGGCTCTTGCGAACGGAAGGGGACAAGGACATTGTAAGTCTAGGGCCTGAACTTTTTTGTTCCAGGCTGACAGTATGGCCCCTTGCAAATTCCTTGAATGGAATTGACCGTAGGGTACTGCTTCGAATGATGCCACCATTTTTCCCAGCAGCCTCATATACAGGCGTATGGACGGCTGTCTTTTTTGTACCCACTAAGTGGATCAAATCTTTCAAAGACAACACCTTTCCTCGAGGCAAGAATATTTTTCTCTGGCCTGAATCCAACCTTAGCCCCAAGTATTCCAGACTTTTGACTGGTTTTTAGGGCTGACTTGTCTCGGTTGATAATCCAACCGTGAGATTCCAGATACTTGATCGTCTTGTGAACGACCACGTCTAGTTTTTTCACTGAGTGGTCTATCAGCAACAAGTCATCCAGATATGCCATTATCATTACACCTTGTGTTCTTAGATTGGCCAATAAAGGGCCAGAATTTTTGTAAACACTCGTGGTGCTGTGGCCAAACCGAAGGGTAAGGCTCTGAACTGAAAATGGCGCCCTTCTACTGCAAAGCGTAGAAATTTTTGGTGGACTGGAAAGATGGGAATGTGCAAATAAGCATCTTTGATGTCGATCGTGGCTAACCAATCCTCCCCTTGTAGGGCAGTGGCCACCGATCGGATCGACTCCATCGGAAAGTCCTGATATACAGGAATTTGTATAGCCCTTTTTGAATTAATATGGGCCTCCCGTCCGCGTTTGCTTCGGGACTGTAAAGAGGTTTGAGTAAAACCCAAACCCTCATTCTTCCAGGGGAACTTCCATAATTACTCCTTGGAGCAATAGTTGTTCTAGTGCCAACAGGAGGGACTCTCTCTTCCGGGGATCCCTTGGCACGTTTGACCTTAAAAATGGGAAGGAGGAGAGTCTTTTAACTCCAAACTGTATCCCAAACCTACTGCGGAGAGCACCTATCTGTCTTGATCGTGTCCCGCCAGGTCTCCTTGCGAACAACTGGAGTCCTCCCCCCACCCGACTGAGTGGGGGCTTCAATGAATTTAACTTTGGGGGAGGTTTTGTACCTCCCCTGACCCAGGGTTTCTCATTACCCTGCTACTGTCCCTGTTTTTTACCCCCGGGATTTGACCGAGGAGGCCGTCGGAACTGTTACACAGCCGATGCCCCAGGGACTGGAGAAGCAGGCCCCTTAAAGAGGGACCTCTAACTCTGCTTTTAACCGGCAAGAGCGTATTTTTACCGCTGGAAATTTTCTGGATATATTTGTCCAGGTTTTCCCTGAATAAGCGTTCACCATGAAATGGGACGCTAACCAGCCATTCTTTACAGGGAGCTTCAGCAGACCAGTTTCTGAGCCATAGGAGCCTACGCATATGTCTATAGACAGCGTAAGGCGGGAGGCCTGATGGACTGAATCCTCTATGGCGTCAACCGCAAAGCCTAAGGCTCTAGGTAGATCAGCTAGGGCAAAGCCTGCTGATCTGTCAAGTCCCTCAAGACCTGTTTCAACTGATCCTTCACTGCTTATCAGACCCCAATAGCTGCTACTGCTGGTTGTATCACCAAGCAGATTTTCATAAGGACTCCAATCTTTTATCTATTGGGTTCTTGAACATTTGGACATTATCCACTGGACATGTCAGTGATTTATACATACAAGAGATGGCTGCGTCCACTGTAGGGACCTTCCATTTTTTTTTTTTTTTTTGATGAACTTATCCTCCATGGGATAGACCACCGGAAATCTCTTGGGGGAATAAATATTTTCTCAGGACGTTCCCAATCCTGGTAAATGAGCCCTTTCAGTAAAGGGTGAAGTGGAAAAGAACAAACAGTCTGGGGGCTTCTAGCGACCCCAACGAGGATACAGTAGTGGTTGATGGTTCCGCAAGGTGCATTTTTAAATGCTGATCGGACCATGTTAGTCAGAGACTGAACCCATAATCTTTCAGCTTGAGATGCTGAGAAAAGGTTCCCCCACTGTTGATTCCTCTATAACAGAATCAACCTTATCCTGATCCCCTTCAGGCAGGTCGATCCCTGTATGGGACTGTTGCTCTGCTAACAGGCACTCTGAAGGAGGAGACGGAGATCGGGCGTGCTTTCCCTGACAGGGAGGCAGCGATAAATTTTGACAATCTCTCTCTAATCCTCCCAGAGCTGAGGAAAAAACCTCCTCTGTTACATACACAGGAGCAGGTGAACTGAGGACAGCCACAGTACCAAGTACCCCTGCGGGGTCTCTACGGTCACTTACCTCTGAACTTCAGGGGAGACTGGTGCAGCAAGAGTATGCCCAAGATCCTCAGAGCCCGATGAGACCCCCTTCGCTTCCTGGAAGATTCAGTTCCGGAGCTACTGGACGGCATATTCCTAAGCCTAAAGCTGAGGTATTCCAGCCGTAATACACCACTTTTACTGAGAATAGTCTAGCACAATTGCTGCTATATCACAGTTGGTGTCTACTAATGTGCCCTTCTAGGGGATGCCTGTATCAACCGCTTGCTGTATGCCTTTAAATGTTGCCAGCTCTGTCTCTGTACTTCATAGCCAGCTTACTGCAATAATGTGGCTTTTTAAAAACCTGCTGGGACGCCCGCACATGCGCAGAAGCGCTGCGGCGCGCACAGAGCGTCATCCCCCAGGCCCCGCCCCTTTTTCCGGCCACCTCTATATATAGAGGCGCGTGCACGCGCACGCGCGCGGCCACGTGCGCCTCGGCGCTAATTTTCAAACATGGAAACCAGGGACAGGAGCCAGGGCCCCCTTTGCCGCAGGCCGGGGGATAGACGAACACTGCAACATGGCAGAGGAAACAGTTTCCTGTAGGAGAACTCACCAGCTGCCTGGACTTTGCTCTCTGAGAAGAAACTAGTCCATATGACAAGAAAAACATTCCACAGCGGCCTCTAGTGGACAAACACAGGTACCGCAGTTTAATATACTAAACATATATAAAAAAAACATTCCTTTTTTTTTTTTTTTTTTCTTGACCACCATTAAAAATTATTACATTTTTTTTAGTAGTTACAGGCATGCACAGATATTAGCGGGAATACCGTTAGGTAACAGACAGAAAGACAAATTAGGCTTGGGGGTCCCCCAATAGAACCAAGTTCCTGGGGGCCCCCACTTACCTGTTCCCCGCCGCAGGACTTTGTTTGGTCCACAAAAGCCCAAACTTCACCTATCACGGCAGGCATTGTAATCAAACCTTCAGGGACCGGGTTCCCAAGGATTCCACTCCCCTGGACCTGTATAGCACCCTGCACAGAAAACATCTTGGTCGTGGGTATGACCAGAGCTCTGGATCCCAGGGTCCAGCTCTCCTAAGAGAAGCATTACAGGCAGAACCTTGCTCTTCTCTGCAAGGCCCGGGTACCGACCGTTTAGCTATGAAGCTTTTTTGGTCGGATCCGGAATAGCTTACTGAGGCCCAAAAGAACCTGTACGCAAGCTCAGTGAAAAACACATGTTTCTTCTTGGCCAACACCTTAGACACTGGCAAAAAACTGAGGTGCTCCCGGATGGGAGGGGCTTATATAGGGGAGGGTACTTCCGGTTTTGGAAGTTGCCAGTGCCAGCACCTGACGGTAACTATATAACCCATTAGTAATGACTATGTCGCTCTGTGTCCCGTGATGTACGAAAAAGAAAAATAGATTTGTATTTTGACCATATATATATTTTTTTGTGCTGAAAATGCCCCTCTCGGCTTATACTCGAGTCACCTTTTTGCGCCTGATCTCCTGAACTTTGGGGACCGGCCGGCCGTAGGACCCCAAAAATGGCACACATGTAGCCCCACTCCAAGTGTGCAAAGTTTGTTGTCTGGGGGACCTACGGCCGGGGAGCACCGAATTTTCAGAACCGGGCACCCCTTCCATAGACTTCAATGTTAAACGTCAGTCTAGTCATGGGCACAGTGAGGCATGCAGATGGACACCCTAGGCTTATACTCGAGTCAATACGTTTTCCCAGATTTTTGTGATAAAATTAGGTGCCTCGTCTTATATTCGGGTCGGTTTATACAAATTACATACATACACATATATACATACACATACATATATATATATATATATATACACACACACATACATTACACACACATACCCACATATACACACACACACACACACATATAAACATTTTAGATATATATATATATATATATATATATATACACACATACACACACACACACACACACTAAAATAAAAAAAAGCTAAAAAATAAAAAAATTAAAAAGAGCAGAGACAGGAAAGGGTAATTAGTGACAGGGGTACCAACCAGGTGGAGTTAAATAGGAATTAATTATTTGAGAAAAAAACTAAAAAAATATCTACATCAGTGTCTTTTCAGCAACAATTCTATACAAAAAACACCAGATCAGCTGTATTTAGCTTCTCTGATAGCCACAAGTTGTTACAGTACATGTTTACATTCTAAGAAAGTATTGAAGGACAGCCGTGTCTGCTACCAAAGCCGAAATACAAAAAGCTGGGCCTCAGCTGTCAAAATGATGGCAGGTGCCATCACACCAGGACATTCCCAGGCCCTTTGGTGTACTTCTTTGAAAGAGAATTCTCTCTCTCATTTTCCTATGCAATGTCTGCTTAGTGGTATATCTTTCCTTCCCTGGAACACAAGGTCACTTGGAAGCTGCCATAAGGAAGACAGCGGTGAAAGGCAGAACGCCAATAAACATTTTGCAGATATTACACAACTTTCCCACTGTATTGTAAACATTTGGATTGCTTACTGCTGTCGCATGTCCCTCCACACAGACGCCAATAATTTATACTGTCTAGAACAGGGGGCCAGTCTCCTGTCCTTTATACTTTAAGGGTCCAGACTGTGCCCCACCATTGGTGTCAGTGGCAGGATCTGTGCCCCACCATTGGTGTCAGTGGCAGGATCTGTGCCCCACCATTGGTGTCAGTGGCAGGATCTGTGCCCCACCATTGGTGTCAGTGGCAGGATCTGTGCCCCACCATTGGTGTCAGTGGCAGGATCTGTGCCCCACCATTGGTGTCAGTGGCAGGATCTGTGCCCCACCATTGGTGTCAGTGGCAGGATCTGTGCCCCACCATTGGTGTCAGTGGCAGGATCTGTGCCCCACCATTGGTGTCAGTGGCAGGATCTGTGCCCCACCATTGGTGTCAGTGGCAGGATCTGTGCCCCACCATTGGTGTCAGTGGCAGGATCTGTGCCCCACCATTGGTGTCAGTGGCAGGATCTGTGCCCCACCATTGGTGTCAGTGGCAGGATCTGTGCCCCACCATTGGTGTCAGTGGCAGGATCTGTGCCCCACCATTGGTGTCAGTGGCAGGATCTGTGCCCCACCATTGGTGTCAGTGGCAGGATCTGTGCCCCACCATTGGTGTCAGTGGCAGGATCTGTGCCCCACCATTGGTGTCAGTGGCAGGATCTGTGCCCCACCATTGGTGTCAGTGGCAGGATCTGTGCCCCACCATTGGTGTCAGTGGCAGGATCTGTGCCCCACCATTGGTGTCAGTGGCAGGATCTGTGCCCCACCATTGGTGTCAGTGGCAGGATCTGTGCCCCACCATTGGTGTCAGTGGCAGGATCTGTGCCCCACCATTGGTGTCAGTGGCAGGATCTGTGCCCCACCATTGGTGTCAGTGGCAGGATCTGTGCCCCACCATTGGTGTCAGTGGCAGGATCTGTGCCCCACCATTGGTGTCAGTGGCAGGATCTGTGCCCCACCATTGGTGTCAGTGGCAGGATCTGTGCCCCACCATTGGTGTCAGTGGCAGGATCTGTGCCCCACCATTGGTGTCAGTGGCAGGATCTGTGCCCCACCATTGGTGTCAGTGGCAGGATCTGTGCCCCACCATTGGTGTCAGTGGCAGGATCTGTGCCCCACCATTGGTGTCAGTGGCAGGATCTGTGCCCCACCATTGGTGTCAGTGGCAGGATCTGTGCCCCACCATTGGTGTCAGTGGCAGGATCTGTGCCCCACCATTGGTGTCAGTGGCAGGATCTGTGCCCCACCATTGGTGTCAGTGGCAGGATCTGTGCCCCATCATTGGTGTCAGTGGCAGGATCTGTGCCCCATCATTGGTGTCAGTGGCAGGATCTGTGCCCCATCATTGGTGTCAGTGGCAGGATCTGTGCCCCATCATTGGTGTCAGTGGCAGGATCTGTGCCCCATCATTGGTGTCAGTGGCAGGATCTGTGCCCCATCATTGGTGTCAGTGGCAGGATCTGTGCCCCATCATTGGTGTCAGTGGCAGGATCTGTGCTCCATCATTGGTGTCAGTGGCAGGATCTGTGCCCCATCATTGGTGTCAGTGGCAGGATCTGTGCACCATCATTGGTGTCAGTGGCAGGATCTGTGCCCCATCATTGGTGTCAGTGGCAGGATCTGTGCCCCATCATTGGTGTCAGTGGCAGGATCTGTGCTCCATCATTGGTGTCAGTGGCAGGATCTGTGCCCCATCATTGGTGTCAGTGGCAGGATCTGTGCCCCATCATTGGTGTCAGTGGCAGGATCTGTGCCCCATCATTGGTGTCAGTGGCAGGATCTGTGCCCCATCATTGGTGTCAGTGGCAGGATCTGTGCCCCATTGTGTTTGTCACTATGGAGGAATTGTGCCTCATCATTGATAACCATTGGGCCCCATTGTTGGTGTCATTGCTACAAATTGTGCCCCATCGTTGGTAGCACCTTTGGGACTAAAACGTGTTGCTTGCTAAAATCTCAGCACACATACCTGTCAATTGAATCGTTCCTCTCTACCTGGTGGATTGTAGATTCCTGCAGGCTGAGGGCTATGGCTGTCTGAAGCTCGTCTTTATCATTCAGGAACCTGACCACAGCTGAAAAATAATAAAATGGTAAAACCTCATAGGCAGGGTTTAAGTCATTTTATAACTGTATGATTTATATGTACCATAAACAGGACTGAAACTCTGTGGGAGGATTCAACTAAGATTTGTAAAATGTGGTAATACTTCCACTTTAAAAGGACAATTGAAATAAAGGCACTGTTGTATTTCAAAAAAACTTTAGAGGATTTTCAGCCTAGTATTACCAATCTCAATAGGAAAGGGGGAAGCTTCACTCATTTGGGTTAGATGGCTTCTTTTGAGCTAAAGCTATTGGTCTGCAATACTCTTATACAAAGCATGAAAGTTAAAACATCGGCAGATCACCTCTGAGGAAGTCACGTGACGCAACACATTGGGTGGAGCAAGTGACGTCACTTTCAGTGTCTGCAGTACCCAGAAGACGGTGAGGGGGTGATCTGCCAAGGTTTTAACTTTCATGCTTTGTACAAGAGAGATTTTATGCAAGTGTCTTTAATGAGTATACATTAAAGTGGATTTAAATCCGATTCATGAAATCTGAGCTGGGCGCATTTTGTTATCCCTCTCCAAAGCATGGTGTCCCATAGCGGTCTCCTGCTCTGTTCTTCTGTTATCAGCCTGATAACTTCTGAGAGGTTCTCAGAGACGGGAGCCTGAAGTTTGCGTCAGGGAGGGAGCTATAAATAGATTAGCACAAAGCTGAACTATTTCACAGGCAAACTCTGCATGTGTGGGGAGGGGGTGTGTACCTGGACTAAACTTGACATGGTATCTGCATCTTGTAATCCCCTATATAGCATCCCTCAAACTAGGAGAGGGAGGGAAGGACTGGGAGCTGCAAGAAAATGTATTGACGTGGAACATGCTGACAGGAGGACAGAGCAGAGTGTGCAGAGTGTTCTGGAAATGTTATAGATCGTTAATAAAACCTAAGAGTTCAAGTTCCAGTAAGGAGGCTTGTCACTTACCAGATTTTGTCTGGTCTTCAGATGGTTCATCAGGGGTTTCCTCTGGCTCTTTGGCACATTCATCAGTTAGAAAACTTACAGCCTGAGTTATGTCATTATTACTAGCCTGAATAAAGGAGCAGAGAAAGTAAAAGTCACATTTATATTTTCTGGGTAAGACAGAACTCATTTTAAGGTTGACGAGTGGAATTCCAAGGCCTTATGCGACTTACCATCTACTATATTATGGAAATAGATACCTACCTGAAGCAACAATGCTAAAGCAGGTACAGATGTTTTGTTCCATTTTACATCACGTTTTGGTAAATACAACAAAAACAAAAGCAAAACTTCAAGTGGAATTTCAGGCTATTCCCATCAGAGCCGCCCCCCTCAGTGGCCCGACCATCAGAGCCGCCCCCCCTCAGTGGCCCGACCATCAGAGCCGCCCCCCCTCAGTGGCCCGACCATCAGAGCCGCCCCCCCTCAGTGGCCCGACCATCAGAGCCGCCCCCCCTCAGTGGCCCGACCATCAGAGCCGCCCCCCCTCAGTGGCCCGACCATCAGAGCCGCCCCCCCTCAGTGGCCCGACCATCAGAGCCGCCCCCCCTCAGTGGCCCGACCATCAGAGCCGCCCCCCCTCAGTGGCCCGACCATCAGAGCCGCCCCCCCTCAGTGGCCCGACCATCAGAGCCGCCCCCCCTCAGTGGCCCGACCATCAGAGCCGCCCCCCCTCAGTGGCCCGACCATCAGAGCCGCCCCCCCTCAGTGGCCCCACCATCAGAGCCGCCCCCCCCTCAGTGGCCCCACCATCAGAGCCGCCCCCCTCAGTGGCCCGATTACCAGGGCAGCATATGAGGCAAAGAGTGTACAGTGGTAACTTGGATTATGAGCATAATTTGTTCCAGAAGAATGCTTGTAATCCAAAGCACTTGTATATCAAAGCGAGCTCCCCCAGTCAATGGAAACTCAGATAATTAGTTCCACGGTGACTTCTATTGTATGCAGTACCGCATGTGGCCAGAGGTGGGGGGGTGCTGGAAACACTCGGAAGCCGATCGGAGCTGCTCGGAAACCGTGTTTCCGAGTGTCAGCGTTGCCCCCCACCTCTGGCCAAATGCGGTTCTGCTTGAATCCTGCTCGTTTTGCGAGACAGCGCTCGCAAAACCGAGTCAGGATTTAAAAAAAAATAATAGCTCGTATTGTGAAACGCTCGGTAACCGCGTTACTCGCAATCCGAGATATTACTTTTCCATGGTACACCATTACATCTATTGATATTTTCGTTAAATTATTGAAAAGGCAAATTTTCCCAATGTTTTTATTCACATAGTTAAAGTGGTTGTAAACCCTTTTAAAAAAATTTTTTTTTTAAACTACCTGTAAGAGAAAGGCATAATGAGCTAATATGACTAGCATACTAGCTCATTATGCATCACTTACCTTAGATCGGGGCCCCCGAAGCCGTCCTCGTCTCCCTCTTCAGCCGCAGCCATCTCTGCGGCGATAGCCGGAAGGTTACTTCCGGGTATCGCCGCTCCAGCCAATCACAGCGCCGCTCCGGCACTGTGATTGTCCGGAGCGGCGGAGACGTTACTCTGCGCATGCGCGCGGGAGCCTTCACATTCGGCTACGCCCAGCGATTGCTGGGAAGTAGCCAAATTTGTGAATGGGATTAACCCCATGAATGCGCCGTTGTCTACGGCGCCTGTCATTTAACTAAATATCTCCTAAACCGTGTAGGTTTAGGAGATATTTCTTGCACCTACAGGTAAGCCTTAATCTAGGCTTACCTGTAGGTGCAAGTTGAAAAAGTGGGTTTACAACCACTTTAAGTTACCTTTTATCTAAAAGAAAATGTTTAAACAAAGATTTACCATTTGCCAGTTCAAATGTGTTGAAAGTGTCAGCAATTTTCATTGGGTGTACTTTTTTTTATTTTTTTTACACAAGACCATTCAGTGGCATAGCGTGGGGGGTGCCATGGCCCGGGCGCGACATTTAGGGGGCGAAATTTCGTGCCACTAGTCTAACAAACTGGCTCCCTTCTCTTAATTTAAATTTCCTGTGTCCCCCGAGCTCCGGCCGCCATGTTCAGTGTCAGACGCCGTGTGATTGGGCGTATGGGGGTCATGTGGAGCGTGGGGCTGGCCTGTCCGTGATCGCAGTTGCTCCTGAAGTCCCACCTCCGCACATGACCCCCCATACGCCCAATCACAGTGCGCCAGGAAACACTGAACATGGCGGCCGGAGCCTGGAGGAGACGAGCACTGGAAAGTGTGAGCCGCCGGGGCCGCTGTCTTCTCCTCCTCCTCCGGACCGATTCAGGCTGTTGCCATCTTGGGTAAAAGACAAAATGATTCCACTTCCTGGAATCCATCTGCCCTTAACTCAAGCATGCATGCAGGAGAGTGTGCTAAGCTGAGAAAACCCCTCCTGAAGATACATGACATAATTTGCCTAGGCAATGAATAAGGAAGTAACTGAAGAAATGTGAAAAAAAAAAAAAAAAGAAGTTTAAAACAATGATGTAACGGGAAGGCCCGGGGAACTCAGAATCCCTTAGGAAGTATGAAATACCCTTGCGCCAGCTTCCCCAATGGCTCTTATGTGTCAATCACCCTGTGTCTCTATTAGGGGCACAGGGTGAATGAAAACCCCAATATGGTCTATGATGGCCATATTCAATGCTGTACATACATTTTATCTAGATGGGGTCTGTAATATTCATCCACCATATTCCCCAGGAATACCTGCAAGGAACTCTCTACTGTTTGATTATGACCTCAACAGGTTAATTAAAAAGTGACGCCTTCATGATGGTTAGACACATACTTGTGTGTATTGTAAAGGCAGACTGGGATTTACAATACAAAGGGATTTAAGATGTAAAGGGTTTAGAACCTGTTGTCGCCAGACAGACTGGCTGCCAACCCTTTGTGGGAAGATGTGTATTGGAGATCGTATATTCTATTGTGTTGGGATCTTTTGAAGCCTAGCAGACGTCAGGATGAGGTGTTGAGTCTTGGGTCTTGGGATGTGTGGGT
This sequence comes from Rana muscosa, assembly GCA_029206835.1. Classification (NCBI taxonomy): domain Eukaryota; kingdom Metazoa; phylum Chordata; class Amphibia; order Anura; family Ranidae; genus Rana; species Rana muscosa. The sequence continues at coordinate 237,337,104 of CM055124.1, forward strand.
GGAGCTGGGCCCTTGTTCATGTTAAATCATGTGCCTTGAATTGTGTATAAAGTTACAATGTTTGTCAATAATAAATTGATTCCTACTACAGAAGAGACAGAGTGCGTCTCGTCTTCTTCCAGAGGGGTCGGCTCCTATAGGAAAGGGTCGTTAAGCTGTGGATATCGGTAGCGAGTGGATTTGTGTCTAGGAGAGGGAACATCGTAAACGGCGTTAATACCCCTTGAGATTGGGGTGCCGTTACAAATATTATGTACTTTCTTATTCATTTACTAATGCTAGCAGAATGAGGATTAAAAAGAATCAGTTGATGGGAGCTTCACTCTCCCACTAAAGAAACTAACCAGGGCTCCATTTAATCTTGCCATTTGCCTTAGCTATGGGTTTACTCCTCTAAATAGAGTAAATCACTCATGATTTCACATTCCTCCTTACCAACCCTTCCTGCCTGTATGCCAAAGCTAAGGGCATATGGATTCCAGGAAGTACCGTATATACTCGAGTATAAGCCGAGTTTTTCAGCACATTTTTTTTGTGCTGAAAATGCCCACCTTGGCTTATTCTCTAGTGTATCCATCTTCAAATTTGTACGCCTGATCCCGGCCAGCCGTAGGTCCCCTGGACCCCAAACTTGGCACACATGTAGCACCACTCTTCCTCTACATGTGTGCAAAGTTTGTTGTCCGGAGGACCTACGGTCGGGGAGCACTGATTTTTCAAAGCTGGGCTACCCTTCTATAGACTCCCATGTTAAACGTCAATCTAGTCACACAGCGCCGGAGATCAGGTAGGGAGATTGGGCACAGTGAGGCATGCACATGGGCAAAGTGAGGCACAGTGAGGCATGCAGATGGACACCCTAGGCTTATACTCAAGTCAATAAGTTTTCCCAGTTTTTTGTGGTAAAATTAGGTGCCTCGACTTATACTCGAGTATATACGGTAAATGCTAAATTAATCATCTGCCCTTACTTAAGATGGCCACTGCAAGAAATACTAGGGGAGTGGTTTTCAAGGTGATTTCTCAGCAAAATAAAGCATGCAGACATGGATGGATGGGGGAGTTTGCTTTGATATTAAAATGAATTAAATAATGGTTTTGATTTGTGGTGCTCAGCTGCAGTGTAGTTCCGCTTTATGTTGCTTTGATTTGCCATACAGTCGCATCTAAATGGCAAGAAATTGCTTCTCATTTGCTCTTGCAATCACATCTTATAGGGGAGGAAAGCAGCCTAGATGTCCTGTGTACATATGCCACTTCTGACCATTATGGGTCACAGACTTTGTGCAATGAAATAATCTCAGAATATACCCAGTTCATTTTATTAAGGCCCCTTTCACACTTGCGATTTTGATGCGATTTTGCCTCGACTTGCCTGTGTAATCTTGAGGTCTATGGAGTCAGACCAAAGTAGTGCAGGGACTACTTTGAAGACACAAACATATGAATGGCACTCATTGGAAAACATGGGGTATGACTTGTCATGTGACTTTGCAGTCCCAAGTCGCACAAGTGTGAAAGGGGCCTAAGCCAAATATTTGTCTCCCACACAGGAAATGCCCAACTCACTGACCTTAAGTGCTTCATTCAGAATAGCTGGATCTTGGATCCCGGTTATCTCTCTCAGTTGGTTTATCAGCATTTGAGAGTCCTGAAAATGAAACAAAAATCAGTGTAAAAAACAAACAAAAAATTTATATTTATATATATATATATATATATATATATATATATATATATATATATATATATATATATATATATATATATATATATATACGTGGTTCAGTACATGCAGTACAGCAGAACAAAAAAGGAACACAAGGAGGCACAAGCCAAGTGCAGCATCAATGGGTTTATTAAAGAGCTGTACGAGTCACTATTTTTTTGGCATAACATCTTTCACATTATACAAAAAGATTGGGCTAACTTTACACTCTATATATCACACTTTTTTTCTTTTTTTTTTCCCCAGCAAAAAATACTGATTTTAAAATTGTAGCCAACAAGTGTCAGAAATAGGTTTAGTCTTTAAGCAGTTAAACTGCCCTCATTTACATACTGAAGTTCATTCCTTGATCTAAAAGAACCAAAATGATACAATGTTCCTTTTTATCTCTCAGCGCTGAGCAATGTTGTGAAACTTTGCCAGCTGCCTTCTCTGAGCAGAGAACGGCTCTGCACTTGTTACCTGAATTGTGGAAATGCCAAATTAAGATCGTGAGGGGGGGGAATCGAGAAAGCAATTTTTTTAAATGATCATGCAGCTCTAGGTTTATTACAAATAAAAAGTCAAATGCAAACTCAGAAATATAAAATCTAAGAGTTTATCTGCAGCCATGCCACATATATTGGATGGAAGCCGTCCACCAGAAGAGCCGCTTGTGACAGTAAACAGCGTGTAGTCAGTGAGAAAACCAAGAGGAGAGCCACTATGGGACACAGGACAGGATGTGATGTCAAGTAGCTGGTTGCTATGGCGATGCTTTTCAGAACTCCTACTGGATCTTTTCTCAAACCATCGACTCACTGACTACATGCCAATTGCTGGTGGACGGCTTCCATCGAATGTGGCATGGCTGCCTACTAAAGTACAGCACATTCCTAAGGGATTTTTATGAACCGCCACGATATCGCAGTCCCGCTATAAGTCACTGATCACCGTCATTACTAGTATTAAAAAAAAAAAAAAAAGAAATACAAATTCCAGTATATATCCCATAGTTTGTAGACGCTATAAGTTTAGCGCAAACCAATGTGCACTTATTTTTTTTTGTAAAAAAAAAAAATCCTAATATGTAGCAGAATACATATTGGCCTAAATTTATGAAGACATTTGATTTTTTGTTTATAGCGCATATAATAAAAAAAAAAAATAGGATTTTTTACTCACCGTAAAATCCTTTTCTCTGAGTCCATGGACCAACACAGCTTCTCTATTGACAAAGTGGGTATTATCCGTTAATTAGGAGTGACTAGGCAGAAAAACTTGTAAAAAAAAGTGTTGCATCACACCTTCTACAGTACCGCCCAGGGGGCGGACCCTCTGGGTATAACCTCTCAGTCTGCATCTCGCAGATCAGTTCGTCAAAAAGCGGTACAAACTTAAAAAGGAGGGGTGGGTGCTGTGTCGGTCCATGGACTCAGAGAAAAGGATTTTACGGTGAGTAAAAAATCCTATTTACTCTTTCGTCCATGGACCGACACAGCTTCTCTATTGACAAAGTGGGACATTCCAAAGCAGTGTCAGAGAAAAAAACAAGGGGTGGTAACAGCATAAAAACAAACTTCACCCCAAAACACAAAACAGCACTCCAACGGAGGAGTTGCAACTCTAAACAGCCGCTTGCAAAACCTTGCGGCCGAAAGAGGCATCCGAAGATGCACCTACATCAACTTTGTAGAATTTTGTGAAAGTGTGTGCGGACGACCAAGTCGCCGCTTTACATAGTTGGGAAACAGACGCTTGATGTCGGAAAGCCCAAGAGGCACCTATTGCCCTGGTCGAATGCGCCGTGACAGGAAAGGGGGGCGCCTGACCCTTTAAGGCGTAAGCCTGGATTACCATCTGTCGGATCCACCTAGAGATGGTGGCCGACGAGACTGCTTGGCCCTTCTTGGGACCAGCCACCGAAACAAACAGTGAGTCTGACGTCCGGAACAGGGAAGTAGCAGATAAGTATACTCTCAAAGCTCGGACAACGTCCAAGGAATGCAACGCCGACTCCTTAGGATTCGACGGATGAGGACACAAGGATGGAAGTACAATGTCTTCGTTGAGATGAAAAGCCGAAACGACTTTCGGAAGAAAGGAAGGCTGCGGCCGCAGCACCACCTTATCCTTGTGGAAAATCAAATAGGGAGCCTTGCAGGACAAGGCTGCCAGATCAGAAACTCGTCTAACTGACGTAACAGCCACCAAAAAGACCACTTTCTGAGAAAGTGTCAACAGGGGAATATCTCTAATCTTCTCAAACGGTGCCTTCTGAAGCACCGAGAGGACCAGGTTCAAGTACCACGGAGGTAACGGGGGACGGACCGGAGGGGCCACATGTCGAACCCCCTGCACAAATGTACTCACGAGAGAGTGAGGCGCTGAAAAAAAAAGACAGCCAGGGCAGATATCTGACCCTTAATCGTACTTAGGGCAAGCCTTTGGTCCACCCCATGCTGTAAAAACAGCAGGATTCTTGAATCCAAATAGGTACGCGGATGCCATTTCATTTCCTCACACATGGAGATGTAGGCCCTCCAAGTGCGGTGATAAACCTTCCTAGAGGACGGTTTTCGAGCACTTCTCATAGTAGAGATTACTGATTCTGACAGGCCCCGGTCTCTCAGTACCTGGTTCTCAACAGCCATGCCGTTAAAGCCAATGACTGTAAAGCAGGATGGAATATGGGACCTTGTGATAGCAGGTCCTTCCGTAGTGGTAGGCGCCAGGGGACGTCTGCTACCAGACGTACTAGATCGGCGTACCAAGGATGCTGAGGCCAATCTGGAGCGATTAGGATCATTGGAATTCCCTCTGCCTCCACTCTGCGGAGCAGAAGAGGAAGAAGCCTTAAGGGAGGGAAGGCATAGATTAGCCGATACTGACCAACGCGTCCGTGTCGTCCGTTGCGTCTGCCCATGGGTCTCTTGACCGGGCCACAAATCTCAATACCTTCCGATTGAGTCGGGAAGCCAGAAGATCTACGTCTGGTGTGCCCCATCTTTGGCAGAGGAGTTGGAACACCTCGGGGTGTAAGGACCATTCTCCCTGGTCCAGCATCTGGCGGCTCAGGTAGTCCGCCTGCCAGTTTTCCACACCCGGAATGTACACGGCCGATAGTGCCGGTACGCTCTTCTCTGCCCACTTCAGGATGCGAGCAACCTCCGATGCTGCAGCTGAGCTTCTTGTTCCTCCTTGATGATTGACATATGCCACCGCTGTGGCGTTGTCTGACTGGATCCTGACTGGACGCCCTTGCAGTCTCTGAGACCATTTGAAGAGGCACAGCTTGATCGCCCGGATCTCCAGGACATTGATCGGCAGGAGGGCTTCCTCTGGGGTCCAGCGACCTTGCGCCGACTGGACACCCCAGACTCCCCCCCCAACCTGTAAGGCTGGCGTCCGTCGTGATCACTATCCAGTAAACCGGAAGAAATTACTTCCCGGCCCTTAGAGCCGGTGCTGTCAGCCACCATACCAGGGATCTCCTGACTAGGTGGCTCACTCGGATTTGATAATCCAGAGATGAAGGGCATCTGTTCCATCTGGACAGAACTTCCTTCTGTAACACTCGAGTGTGGTATTGAGCATATGGGACCGCCTCGAAGGAGGATACCATGAGGCCCAACACTCGCATGCAAAAACTGAGTGACGACCAATTCCTGGAAGTCAGCTGCCGTACTGCAGTCCGGAGGGTCTACAACTTCTCCACAGGGAGGAATACCTTTGCCTCTGAGGAATCCAGAATCAACCCCAGGTACACTAGGCGTTGAGTGGGCACCAATACTGACTTTTGCGTGTTTAGTATCCAACCACAGTCTCGAAGAGTCTGACAGGTAATGGACACGCTTATCTTTAATTCTGATCTTGAAGGGGCCTTCAGCAGAAGGTCGTCCAAGTAACCTGTGATAGCGATACCCCGCTGTCTTAGAAGTGCCAGAATCGGAGCGAGCACCTTGGTGAACGTCCTGGGTGCTGAGGCAAGGCCAAACGGGAGGGCCACAAACTGGTAGTGGTTCTTCCCGATAGCAAATCGCAGAAACCTCTGGTGTCTGGAGTATATGGGGACATGCAGGAATGCGTCCTTGATGTCCAAGGAGGCCAGAAAGTCCCCCGGATGGAGAGCCGTGACTACAGATCGAACCGACTCCATCCAAAATCTTTGTACTTTCACAAAGCAATTGAGGGCTCAGAGATCCAAGATTGGCCGAACCCCCTCCTTCGGCACAATGAACAGATTTGAGTAAAAACCCTGACCCCGTTCCTGTTCTGGAACTGGAATAACTACCCCGCGTTCCAGTAGACCCTGGACCGCCCCATACAGGGCCTCCCGACAGGTCGGTAGTAGCTGGAGATTGGAGGTGATGAATTTGTCCGGTGGACAAGAGAGAAATTCTATCTTGTAGCCTGAGGAGATTACTTCGCAAACCCACCTGTCGGAGACTAGAGCAGTCCACTGAATCGCGAATTTGCGAAGACGTCCCCCCACCCGAGAGCTGGGTGGGGGCGGACCTTCATGTGGACGCAGATTTGTCCGCAGGCTTGTTGGGTCTGCGGGACCAAGGACGCTTTTGTCCTTGGGCAGGCGCTTTATCGGCCTGGGGTCTTTTCCCTGTCGCCTTAAGGGGGCAAAAAAACCGCTTGCGTGCAGTAAAGGAGGGCCCTTGCCCTTGGCGTGGCCCCTTACCCTTGCTAGTTTGGGGAAGCAAAGTGCTTTTACCTCCTGTGGCATCCTTGATGATGTCATCCAGAGAAGCCCCAAAAAGTCTGTCGCCCTTAAAAGGCAGATCCAACAGGGCTTTCTTGGAAGTCTGGTCCGCAGACCAGCCCTTTAGCCAGATCAGGTGGCGTATTGCTACTGCATAAACCGAAGCTCTTGACAGCAGGGGAATAGTATCCATGTCGGACTCGCAGAAAAACTTAAGGCCCTGGACCAACTGGTCGGCCAAAGTTATCTCATTAGGAGGAGCATCTCGCTCCTTTAACCACTGGAGTAGCAATTTTGCCCATTCAGTAAGTGTCTGAGACACTAGGGCCCCCGCCAATGCCGGGCGTACTGCCGAGCCTACCACTGAGTATAGGTAGCGAGCGAGTGCTTCAGCCTTCTTATCCACAGGGTCCTTGAAAACCGGAGCCCCTTCTACTGGAATAGTGGTGGCTCTATTAAGTCTGGACACCGAAGGGTCCACTATAGGGGGAGAGGTCCATATCTTCAGAAAACTCTCCTCAAAGGGGTACCATACTGCAAACCTCTTTGGGGCTGTAAAGACCCTCAGTGGGTTCTCCCATTCCTTGTATAAGAGTTTGTCAAAATAAGACACACAAGGGAACACCTTAGCAGTGCGGGCAGGTTTACGAAACCCAAAAGGGGACTGGAGTATCTGCTACTTCTGCAGTATTTTCCAACTTTAGCGTATCCCGCACTGCAGTAATAAGGTCAGATACCAAAGCAGTCTCGCGTACTGACCTGGACTTGGAGTCCTCCTCACTGTCCGATCGGTCACGGTCTGCAGTCTCTGATGCATCAGAATCTGGGCCATGAGCCGTAGCTGGACCTGGTTCTACATCAGAAATATCCCCAGAAGTTTGCAGGGGACGGGGGCGTTTATTACCCCCTGTATTCCCGTGTGCTGCTTCCACCCTGGCAGCAAACGCCTCTAGGATTGCCGACATAGCGTCCATAGACACCTCAGGGACACCAGCTGCTAAATCTGGTGTTTCAGGGGAGAAGACATCTGGCTCAGATGCCATGCTGACCACACGCTGACACCCACAGGGCTCCAGGCAAGATATCAATAGGCCCGAAGGGAGCCATGTCCCACTCCTTGCTAGACAGAAAAAAACTGATCTGCGAGATGCAGACTGAGAGGTTATACCCAGAGGGTCCGCCCCCTGGGCGGTACTGTAGAAGGTGTGATGCAACACTTTTTACAAGTTTTTCTGCCTAGTCACTCCTAATTAACGGATAATACCCACTTTGTCAATAGAGAAGCTGTGTCGGTCCATGGACAAAAGAGTAAAATGGTATTTGTGTACAGCGTTGCATGATCACGCAATTGTCAGTTAAAGTAACGCAGTGCTGCATCGCACAAAATGGCCTGGTCATGAAGGGGGGGGGGGTAAATCTTCCAGAGGTCAAGTGGTTAGGTAACAAAGGGAGATCTAGAAAACAAAAATCTTCACAGCATGGCTCATGTACGATTATCATAGCGCTCTCCTTGACTAGAGCTTGTAGACCAGGGATATGCAATTAGCGGACCTCCAGCTGTTGCAAAACTACAAGTCCCATCATGCCTCTGCCTCTGGGTGTCATGCTTGTGACGGTCAGAGTCTTGCTTTGCCTCATGGGACTTGAAGCTCTGCAACAGCTGGAGGCCCACCAATTGCATATCCCTGTTGTAGACCAACATGACACGCCAAATGCAGCATTTACTAATACATGGTTGTTCGCTAATCTGTTAAAAAGCATTCCTGGTTTCTGTTCTCTGAGATAAATTTGGGATCATCCAGACAGAGCCAAACAAGTACAAACACTGTACACCTAGTCTGAACACAATGTGCATGGATTTATAAAAGGGTCACAACTTAGAGCTGGATGGGTGCCCTGTAGCAAATAATCAGATTCAAACTTTAAATGTGAACTCTGGACAGACACCTAAATACGCAGATAAAAAACAAAACAAAAAAACACATATATGAGAGCCGTTTTAGCACCCAATTTGTTCCTGTCCATCCAGTTCTAAAATTTACACAGCCGTCACACAGCAGAGCCTTGTCTGGCAAGGACAGGATGTTTTGTTCTGTAACACCTACAGATTTTGTTCCGCCCACAACCTGTGACTGGACAGTGAAAGGAGAAGCCGTGGAATCATTTATGCATTAACCTTGCAAACACAGGAATTGCTATATATGTTTGAGCTCTACTATAAAAAGGGTACTGCATTAGGCAAGTATTCAGATACTTACATACCGTAAGTTTGATTTAAAAATAAAATACAAATTTAATGAGGTTATCGGATACAGAGTTGCATTAATTTGGGTCTTTAAAATCAGCCTGGCACTCACCACTTGCCTACTGGGCACTTTTACCCCCTTCCTGCCAAGGCCAATTTTTAGCTTTCAGCGCTGTCACATTTTGAATGACAATTGCGCGGTCATGCAACACTGTATCCATTAGAAATGTTTATCATTTTTCAAACAGAGCTTTCTTTTTGTGGTCATTACCACCGTTTTTTTTTTTATTTTAGCAAAAAATAAAATGACAAACACACACTTGTTCTTTCGGTTATAAAATTATGCAAATAGGATTTTTGTACTCACCGTAAAATCCGTTTCTCTGGCATTCATGGACTGACACAGCGTGTCTTTTACACCTTTACACGTGGGTTATGTCCCTGCTTGCAGGAGAAGACCTAGGCAGAATGTGAGATGTTATACATACATTCTAAACAGCCAGAGCTGAACAGCCCCGCCCAGGGGGGCGGTCCCTCCGGACATAACCCTCCCACTGCAGTCAGCAGACCTCAGTTCGTAACAAAGCAGTACAAACTTAAAAAGAAGGGTGGGTGCTGTGTCAGTCCATGGATGCCAGAGAAACGGATTTTACGGTGAGTACAAAAATCCTATTTTCTCTTGTCATCCATGGACTGACACAGCGTGTCTTTTACACCTTTACACGTGGGTTATGTCCCAAAGCAGTGTCAAGAGGGATGGGAGCAGTATAAATGGAAAACCAAAAACTTCACTCCAAACAAGGCAGAGCTCCTCAACGGAGGAGTTGCAACATCAAACAGCGGCCTGCAACACCTTGCGGCCGAAGGAAGCATCCGAAGATGCAGCCACATCAACCTTATAAAAAACTTAGAAAAGGTATGAACAGACGACCAGGTCGCCGCCTTGCACACTTGTGCAACCGACGCTTGATGTCGGAAAGCCCAGGAAGCACCAATTGCCCTGGTGGAATGTGCCGTAACCGGAAAGGGAGGCGCCCACCCCTTGAGAGCATAAGCTTGAATGACGGTTTGTCTGATCCACCTAGAAATGGTGGCAGACGAAACCGCTTGGCCCTGTTTTGGACCAGAGACAGCCACAAATAGTGAGTCAGACTTCCGAATAGAAGCAGTAGCAGACAAGTACACCCGCAAGGCTCGTACCACATCCAAAGTGTGAAGCGCAAACTCTCTGGGATGCGATGGGTGAGGACACAAGGACGGGAGGACAATGTCCTCATTTAAGTGGAAGGCCGAGACCACCTTTGGCAGAAAAGAAGGTCGCGTACGTAACATCGCCTTATCCTTATGGATGACCAAAAAGGGCGACTTGCAGGACAAGGCCGCCAATTCAGACACTCGTCTAATGGAAGTAATGGCCACCAAGAAGGCCACCTTCTGAGACAAAGTCAAGAGGGGAATATCTCTAATATTTTCAAAGGGAGGTTCCTGGAGAACCGAGAGCACCAAATTCAGATCCCACAGGGGGAGAGGAGGCTTGACAGTGGGGAGCACATGGCGAACCCCCTGCACAAAGGTGCTAACCAAGGGATTACCCGCCAGCGGTCGCTGAAAGAAGATGGCCAAGGCCGAAATCTGACCCTTAATGGTACTCAAAGCGAGCTTTTGGGTCACGCCACGCTGCAGAAAATGCAGGATTCTGGGAACGGAATACGTTCGTGGGCGCCAGTCCAGCTCTTCGCACATGGCGATGTAAGCTCTCCAAGTACGGTGATAGATCTTTCTGGAGGAAGACTTCCGTGCCCTTAACATGGTCGAAATGACCGAATCCGAGAGACCACGGTCTCTCAGCACCTGGCTTTCAATAACCATGCCATTAAAGCCAGAGACTGTAAAGCAAGATGAAATATAGGACCTTGAGACAGAAGGTCCCCCCGTATTGGTAACCGCCAGGGAACGTCCGCGACGAGGCGTACCAGTGACGCCGAGGCCAATCCGGAGCAATGAGGATCACCGGAATTCCCTCGGTCGCTACCCTGCGGAGCAGGCGAGGGAGCAACTGCAGCGGAGGATAAACGTATATCAGGTGATACTGACCCCATGGGGCCACCAACGCATCCGAGGCATCCGCCCAGGGATCCCTGGATCTGGCCACAAACCTCGACACCTTGCGATTGAGTCGAGAGGCCATCAGGTCCACATCCGGCGTGCCCCACCGTCTGCAAAGGAGTTGAAAGACCTCCGGGTGCAAGGACCACTCTCCCTGGTCCAGCGTCTGGCGACTTAGATAGTCCGCCTGCCAATTGTCTACGCCCGGAATGTAGACGGCCGACAGAGCCGGCACGCTTCTTTCGGCCCACCTCAGGATGCGGGCGACCTCGGAAGCCGCAGCTGAGCTCCGAGTCCCCCCTTGATGGTTGACATACGCCACTGCTGTGGCGTTGTCCGATTGGATCCTGATGGAGTGACCCTGTAATTTCTCCGACCATGAGGAGAGGCACAGTCTGATTGCCCGTATCTCCAGCACATTGATCGGTAAGAGGGCTTCGTCCGGAGTCCAAAGCCCTTGGGCCGACAGGACTCCCCAGACTCCCCCCCAGCCCGTCAGGCTGGCGTCCGTCGTGATCACCGTCCATTGGATGGGGAGGAACGACTTCCCGGACCGAAGAGCCGGGGACCTCAACCACCACGTCAGGGACGCCCTGACCAGGTGGCTCACCTGGATCTGAAGATCCGTGGACAAGATCTCTTTCTGTAAAGCCCTGGTGTGCGCTTGGGCATAAGGAACGGCCTCGAAGGAGGCCACCATGAGTCCCAGGACTCTCATGCAAAAGCGGATTGACGACCATTTTCGGGACGTCAGCACCCGTACTGCAGACTGAAGTGTCAGTAGTTTGTCTGGAGGTAGGGAGACTCTTGCCTCCAAGGAGTCCAGAATCAGACCTAGATACTCCAGACGCTGAGTCAGGACTAGAACCGACTTCTGAACGTTCAGGAGCCACCCAAACTCCCTGAGGGTCTGACTGACGATAGTCACACTTTCTTCCAATTCTGAGCCACTGTCTGCTCTTAGAAGAAAATCGTCCAGATAGCCCATGATAGCAATGCCTCGCTGTCTCAGCAAAGCTAGGACCGGAGCAAGCACCTTGGTGAACACCCTTGGTGCTGAGGCTAGGCCGAAGGGAAGAGCCACAAATTGATAGTGGACTTCGCCGACCGCAAAGCGCAGAAACTTCTGGTGGCTTGCGCAGATTGGAACATGCAAGTAGGCGTCCTTGATGTCCAAGGATGCCAGAAAATCCCCTTGATGGAGTGTAGCGATCACCGTGCGAATGGATTTCATGCGGAATTTTTGCACCTTCACGAAGGCATTCAGGGCCTTGAGGTCCAGGATTGGCCGAACCCCGTCCTTTTTTGGAACAACAAACAGATTCGAGTAGAACCCCTGAAACCTCTCCTGGGACGGAACCGGCACAATTACTCCGGACCCGATCAAATCCTGTACAGCCCTCAAGAGGGCTGCCCGACGGGCAGGAAGGAGAGGGAGATTTGAGGGAAAGAATCTGTCTGGGGGCCAGGAGCGGAACTCTATTCTGTATCCTGAGGTGACCACCTCGCACATCCACCGGTCGGAGATCCGGGAGGTCCACCGATCCGTGAACCTGCAAAGTCGTCCCCCCACCCCAGAGACGGGCAGGGGCAAGACTTCACGCGGAGGCGGGCTTGTTCGGCTTACGCACCCAGGGGCGCTTGTGCCCACCAGCCGCACTGTTGTCAGTCTGGGATGGCTTACCCGTGGACTCTGACGGACGAAAAAAACCCTTTTTTGCTGGAAAGGAAGGACCCGGTTTACGTCGGGCCTCCTTACCCTTGATAGTTTGAGGAAGGAGAGTGCTTTTACCTCCCGCGACATCCTTGATGTCATCCAGAGCAGCACCAAAAAGTCTACCACCCTTAAAAGGTAGATCCGTCAGGAGCTTCTTAGAGGCTAGGTCAGCAGACCAGCATTTCAACCAGATAAGACGACGCAATACCACCGCCGAGACAGAGGCCCTGGATATTAAAGGGGCCGCGTCCAACGTGGCGTCGCACACATATATCAGACCCTGCACCATCTGGTGGGCCAGAGCAATAGTGTCTGGAGGAAGGTTATGCTCCTGCACAGTTTGGTGCAAAATTTTTGCCCATTCCATGAGTGTCTGAGACACAAGGGTCGCCGTAGGGCGGATCCCAACAAGGCGAACATGGCTCTACTCACCACTTCTGACCTCCTGTCAGTGGGGTCCTCAAATGCAGGAGTCCCCTCCATCGGGAGAGTGGTGGCCTTGTTTAAACGGGCGACTGGAGGGTCGACCACCGGGGGAGAAGCAGGGCGTCTTCAAAGGGGTATCTAATAGACAAACACCGCGGGACCATGAAAGTCTTCTGCGGCTTTTCCCAGACCTGGTCAATGAGCTGGTCAAAGAAAGGTACATATGGAAAAACCTTTTTAGAAGGCTTGGTCTTAAAAGAACCAAAGGAGACTGTAGCCGCCTGAGGTTCTGCGGTCGCAGCATTTAGCTTGAGTGTCCCTCACAGCATCAATGAGTTCACTAACAAGCGCCCTGTCATTTACTGACTCAGAACTGGAGTCTTCCTCACAAGGAATGTCCTGTTCAAAACCATCCAAAAATTCAGAGCTAGGGTCCTGAGCAGCAATAGCTAGGCCCATATCTGAATCAGAGCACTCCCCTTGTGGAGATAAAGTGGGGAGAGGGCGCTTTTTTGCTCCCTTGTGCTCACACACAGCTTCCATCCTGGTCAGAAATGATTCCAGGACTGCCGACAACTGGTCCATAGGGACCGCAGGTGCTGGAGCACTGGCTGCTGCCTCTGGCATGTGAGGGGAAGCTGGTGACTGACTCCATAATGTCCCTCTCTGAGACCACCCACAGGCTGTGCTGACTGAAGTAGGGGAATGCCCAGGGAACCCACCAACCTGACCAGGACCGCTCGGTTCCGCTGCCCTGTCTCTCTGCGCCGCGCTGCTCAGCGTGAGTGAGCTGAGAGGAGAGAGTGTGAGGAGATTCGTGCCATTCCCAGCGGCGCTAGAGGCCAAACTAGTGCTAGAAAAACGTGTGGCTACAAGAAAATGGCCGCCGCAATGTGCTCCGGCGGACCACGGCAAGATGGCCGCCAATGTAAAAAAAAAAACAGCACACACACCAAACATGGCGCCGAACGGCGCCCAGGCCCCTCACATCCAAAAACAAACAGCCCCAGCGAATGCAGAGCAGCATGAGCCCCCCCCCCCCCCAGGACAGTATGGCCCCCAGGCACCCCACACAGTACAGCGCCAGCACTAGTGAACAGAGAGTGACATTAAAAAACACAGGGGGAGACAGGGAAATCCCCACACAAGAAACACACAGCATGTACTCACCTGCAGCCAGGAGAGACTACTTACCCGTCCCCTGAGGGACCCACTGGTGTGTTTCTGACAGAACTATCACAGTGCGGTACTGAGTAGCTGTCGGCCCGGTCCACCGCAAAAGATACAGCCGGACTGTTCTATCTTGAGAGGACCGCGGAGCTGGAAGCCCACCGGCCACCCCTGGAGTCGTGGGGCATGTCGTGAACTGAGTCTCACGCACACAAGGCGAGGATCAGCACGCTCGATGGTCGGACAGGGAAGACTACGAGGATATCTTGTACCCAACCTGTTGCCCAGCCGACAGTTGATAGAAGATCTCAAAAGAATAAAATAGGAAAAAATTCCAAAAGGAATAAAAATAGGTCAGGAGACTGGCTCCTGAGAGAGCCACGTCTTCTTCTGCTAGGCAGAAAAAAACTGAGGTCTGCTGACTGCAGTGGGAGGGTTATGTCCGGAGGGACCGCCCCCCTGGGCGGGGCTGTTCAGCTCTGGCTGTTTAGAATGTATGTATAACATCTCACATTCTGCCTAAGTCTTCTCCTGCAAGCAGGGACATAACCCACGTGTAAAGGTGTAAAAGACACGCTGTGTCAGTCAATGGATGACAAGAGAAAAGTCATTTTTCTTCTTCACTGATGAGGCGGCAATGATAATCAGGGCTTGATTATCAGTGTAAATGTGCCCTGTCACAGAATAGTCAGTTATCAGCTTTCCTTTCCTCACACAGTGACAGTGCATTTGTTTGCATGTGATGAGCTGTAATTGGACACAGCTGATCACATGGTAAAGGGCCGCTGTGGTTGGCCCTTTACCTCGATCTGTGATCAGCTGTGTGCAAAGGACACAGAGATCACATAGGACACACAGGGGGGCGGGGTTCTGGAGGACCGCGCTGTAGCCGTCTTTCGGCTATAGCGTGGTCGGCAAGTGATTAAAGTGGTGTTTAACCAGTTGCCGCCTGCCCACCATCAAATGACGGCATCCCATAACAGCCGCTCTCGCGGGGGCGTGCAGCGTGGCAATCGAACCGTGTTGTTGTCCAATGACAGCCGGTCACATGTAAACACGGAGATGCCGTTAATTGGCGTTTCTCGCCTGACACGGACAGTGTGTGGCGAGGAGAGCTGATCAGCGGCATCTCCTTGCAGGGGGCAACAAAACATGTAATCTGGGCACTGATAATCAGTGCCATGATTACATTATAGCATCAGAGTCACCTATCAGTGCCCACCATTGCCCATTTGTGCCGCCACCCAGTGTGGCATATTAGTTCCTTACTCATCAATACCACCTAATCAGTGCCGCCTCATCAGTGCCCACCAGTTTAGTCTATCAGTGCCACCTCATCAGCGCACATCAGTGAAGGAGAAAAATTACTTCGTTTCGGTCAGTAAATTTTGTAACCAAGTAAAAAAATTAATAGTTTTTCAAAATCTTTGGTCTTTTTTTTTGTTAAAAAAAAAAAAAACCCCAGCAGTGATTAAATACCACCAAAATAAAGCTCTATTTGTGTGAAGAAAATGTAAAAAAAAATATTTGGGTACAGTGTAACATGACCGCGCAATTGTCAAAGTGCGACCGCTGAAAGCTGAAAAAAGGCCTGGGCATGAAGGGGGTGTAGTGCCCTGTAGAGAAGTGGTTAAAGCTGGCTACACTATACAATTTCTTGTACAACTTTCCTTTAGATTTACCAAAACCATATAATGAGGTCAATCCTAAACCCTTTCAAATTGTAATCAGGCAGATTCTTCCACTATATAGCTGAAGGCAAGTCTAAAAGGAAGTGGAACAAAAATTGTATAAGGTGTATCCAGCTTCAAAGTCCCGAGGTTTGTTACCTCCTTTCCCTTCTTTTTGCTCTAGTCATTATTGGGATGTGGTGTTTTATCTGACCTCTTTGCCTTACTCTTTATTAATGTGTATCCAGCTTAAAGGGGTTGTAAAGGTTTTTTTTTTTTTTTCTAAATAGGTTCCTTTAAAGTGGTTGTAAACCCTCCTTTACAAGTTACACCTACAGATAAACCTAGATTAAGGCTTACCTGTAGGTGTTTGCAATATCTCCTAAACCTACATGGTTTAGGAGATATTTGCCAAAGGGATTACACCATTGTGTACGGGGCATGGGCGCCGCAGAGAACGGCGCAGGCGCAGGATTCACAAATCCGGCCTTGCGGGATTTGACGGCTCCTGCGCCGAGTGACGTCTTTGCTGCTCCGGCCACAGCACTGTAGCGGCGATACCCAGAAGTAACCTTCCGGCGAGATGACTGGCCAGAGGGGGAGACGTGGAAGGTTTCGATCTAAGGCAAGTAATGCATTATGAGCTAGTATGCTAGTCATACTAGCTCATTATGGCTTTGTCTTGCAGTTTTTTTTTGTTTTTTTTTAATTCAGGGTTTACATCCACTTTAAGCTAGTGCATTGTTGGTTCACTTACCTTTTCCTTCGATTTTCCTTCTGAATGTTTTTTTTTCCCCTTGTCTAAATTTCTCACTTCCTGTTTCTCCTCAGTAAACTTCACACCATCATCCGAGCCGTTCTGGCTGGGGGTTAGTCAGCCAGAACAGCTTACTGAGGAGGAACAGGAAGTGAGAAATTCAGACAAAGAAAAAAAACATTTAGAAGGCAAATCGAAGGAAAAAAGGTAAGTGAACAAACAAATGCACTAGCTTAAAAGGAACCCATTTAAAAAATAAAAAAAACGAACCTTTACAACCCCTTTAAGTCAAGTATGCTTTAACCTGACAGGCAGGGTTTTTATAAAATAGACCCCCGTGGTCTCCCCCTGTCCTTTAGCAGTAATGTGATTTGAGTCACACATGCACAGCTCAGTATACATTTACGGCTGGGTCATGTGACTGCTGTATATCGATTTGGAAAAAAAAGGAACTTCAATTTTTTTTTCTTTTTATTAAAATACAGAAATAGAAGGAATAATGTAAAATAAACAGAGTGCGTTTAGTAGCACTTTAAAGCTGTATCTTAAGTTTTTTTTTTTTTTAGACTTTTCCATGGGAAGCACATTTTTTCTAGTGACATATGTTTCCCTATTGACATTTTTTACCTGGTTCTCCTGGCTCCACACATTCCTATTGGTCAGTGAAGCAATCCATCACAGTGATGGGCCAATAGGAAAGTGTGAGGTGTGGTACCCTGACCCCATACACTTTCCCAAGCTCCGACGCTACCGGGAGGTGTTCTAGCACTGCCTATCAAGCGACTCGAGATTCTGCTGGAACAAGAGGCTATTAGAGCCAGTTGCAATTTTTTCGGAACAGTCTCCTTAAAATGTTTAACCCCAGGCAGACTGTGTTTAAAGCTGAACCTCAGTAAAGATCTATTTTACATACTTAGCTTAGCCCAATGTCGCTATGCAAGTATACATATGTGATACCTAATCAATCTTAAGCCCTGTACACACGGTCAGACTTTTTGCCAACAAACTTCATTTTGAGCAAGTTTGACAAAAAATCAGACCGTGTGTACGCTCCATCGGACAAACTTTTTTGGTTTTCATCGGACAAAAGTTCGGTCTGCAAAACGGACAAACCTTTGGCCAACAAAAAAAGTCTGACCGTGTGTACAGAAAACCATCGGACTTTTGTCCAAAGGACAAAACAAATAATGTTAAAATCAACCAACAATAGCAGAAGTTGACCAAAGGGTGGCGGTAAAGAGCAGAAAAATCACGTGATGTTGGAAAAAGTTTTGGGAAAGTTTGCAGAAAAGTCCTGGTGTGTATGCTATGGGTGTGCCCGGCCAACTCCGTTCGGACAAAAATCCACGGAAAAGTCAGATGGAAGTCCGGCCGTGTGTACGAGTCATAAATCACTATAGCAGCCTGAGAGCCTATAGCGATAGACACCATCTTCTGGGTGCTGTGCCAAGCATAGCAACCACAGAAGGTCCTTTGCTTGGCACAGCTGGCATTTAGAGAACACCTTGTATTTTTTTCAGTGAATGCAAAGTGTTCTCTGCTGACTGGACGAGGTGGAAAGGAGGGGGAATCGCGATCTACAGCTTCCCACAGAGGCCAATCACATATCGTATCACATATGCATACTTAC
Organism: Rana muscosa; assembly: GCA_029206835.1. NCBI lineage: Eukaryota > Metazoa > Chordata > Amphibia > Anura > Ranidae > Rana > Rana muscosa. The sequence continues at coordinate 237,355,247 of CM055124.1, forward strand.
ATTGGGCCAAGCTGACCCACGTTAACTGTTCAAAATAAGTCATCCCTGGAGTCCAGGGTATGCATAACAATTTATTTATTTCCAGAAATTGAAAAAACATCACACTGTCCAATCCCGCATTTTCATTCATAGTAGAGTAAGACGCTTCTAGCTCAGAAGGTATACTATAGCTAGGTAGATCACCTGTTCACCCATCAATAGTGCACATTGTATTGACAATCTTAATTTCTGTCATCCACAGATATAAATCACCAGGACTGACCACACTGAGCATCATCAATCATGTATATGTATGGGATCTACCAAGCTCTATCCATTGGCTCCTGAAATTTATATATTATAAAAAAAAAAAAAAAAAAAGAAGTAGAAAAAAAAAAAAAAGGGAAAACATTTTTTTTTCCATTTTGGATAGCGTAGGGGAGTTTTGGGGAATCCAGGGTCCCATTGGGGAAATTTTACTTCTCTTTCTGTCCCATAGTCAAAACAAGAAGTGAGAAGAAATCTGTCCAAAGTGAGAGAATCTCCGATCATCCGGGTCACCAGAACTAGTGTGTTTGTTGGAAGAGTCCCCCTCAATTCCTGTTCTAGCGATTTCTCACTTTTGCACTCTGTGAGAATGACAAACACGACAGAGGATAATCTCCCTAAAGCCGGGTACACTACAGTTTTTCCAGCTGGATGCACAAAATGCATGAGAGGACAGCTCTGGTCGGAGCCGCTGTACTAACCACGTGAGGTTGGTCCAGCTATTTCCCCCTGTTGTGTTCTGACAGGGGGATAGCCTACCCCCCTTCCCGCCAGAATACTCCAATCAGTGCTCACTGACATTGGCTGAGAGCGCTGACGGGGAGTTGGTCGGCTACTGGTTTTCCAGCATGCTCATCCAACAGAAGCCGGTCAGACAGACCGACGCACACGGGCCAAACGTCAGCCGGTTTTTTTCTTTTTAACCGCCCGCGTGTACGACAATAAAACCTGACAGGTGTTCTGATCCTTCCCGACCCTTCTCCTTCAAATCGTATTGATAGGGATGGAGGCCTTTTGACTTAATTGTCTCAGGCCTCATATAAAAGGTCCCAACCTTTTTCTTTTTCAATCCTTCTCCACCCTATCAAAAACGTAAAAAAAAAAAATCCATTATGCCAATGTGTGTTGTTTGCATGTTTTTTTATGCATATTTTCTAGGGAATCACAACGCATGGAGAATTAAAAAAAACAAAACAAAAAAAACAAATGCCTAATTTTTACGAACAAAGCACAGAAATGCAAACGGCCTCATTGAATTTCATGTATTTTTATGGCACACATTTTTGGGTGTACTGAAAATAAGCACATCATGTGCGTATACAAAAGCAACAAAACCCACAGCTACGTAGCAAGCACTTTCAAATGCCGTATCTCACATGTCAAGTTGCCTGCCTCAATACTCCGCAGTAGCCCCCATAAGTCCTAAACTTCAAGGCATGAGGCAACCATGAATGGTCCATCACCCAACCGTAATAATTAATCACCAAGAAACCTTTGGGTGAGGCCTGAGTGCCGTTACTGCCAGGCAGTGACTCAGAAATTTAGCACTTGAATAAGAACCTTGGAGATCCAGAATAGAACAGAAAAGATGGGCAGAAACACCAAAGAAGAGACACCGAAGGACGTCTCTTATGTAGATAAAGAGTCCCATTTTCTAGTAGGATTACATGACAAAAGACCTTAAATTTGTCCACCAATGCAGAATATAGCTTTACAAACGTGTTAAAAAGTTTCTTACTTTCCACTCAAATACTTCAAATCTCTACATTACAAAATATATTTTTTAGGAATAGTTCCACTTTGTTGAGTATTCAGAAACGCTTCATTCCTAGCAGACAATTATCAGATGCTAAGTGGGGACGGCTGAGCAGACAGAATGGCTTTGGAGGATGGCAGTGGATGGCAGAGACTGGAAAAGTCCTGAGCTCTTCTATGCACTGGGACATATAAGGAGGCAAGGGAATGTAAATGAGCTTGATGAGCTATTTTAAGGTCAGTTACACATGCCATTTGAGTTAGTCATTCACTCCTTCACAATGATGATGTACCAGCCACTCGTCACCAAGAACCAGCAAAGCCTGGGCTACTAAAACACTGATGATGGGAAGCGTATTACTAGAATTTGGTACCTGTTATAGGAATGCAATTCATCAGCATTGAAAATCCTTCACAGGATGTCAATGTTAAACCAAAAATGGAAAGGGCTTTGAAATGAGCTGTTCAAATCTCCAGATCCACCCAGGGGCGGATCCAGAGTCTTTTCTCGGGAGGGGCACTGCCAAAAAATGTTTTTTTGTGGGAAATTTATCGGGGAAATGGTTGGTGTCGGCGCTTCAATCATCCCGGCACCATGGTTGTTATGGTGTCAGGATGATTGAAGCGCATTATTTCTATTATTACATTGTAATATGAAATTAAATAGTTCAATGCAGAATCAGTGGGAGCCCCGAGTGTGTCACTTGCCACCGTTGCCTGCAATTAGTGGGAGCCCTGAGCATGTCACTTGCCACACCTTGTGGATTGTCACTTGCCACACCTTATGGATTGTCACTTGCCACGTCACCTGCCACACCTTGCTGATTGTCACTTGCCACACCTTGCTGATTGTCACTTGCCTGCCACCAGATGCAGATTGTCACTTGCCACGTCGCCTGCCACACCTTGCGGATTGTCACTTGCCACGTCACCTGCCACACCTTGCTGATTGTCACCTGCCACACCTTGCTGATTGTCACTTGCCTGCCACCAGATGCAGATTGTCACTTGCCACATCGCCTGCCACACCTTGCGGATTGTCACTAACTTGCCTGCTAAGGTGTAGTTTTGGTTGTCTCTTGCTGTGTCCCAGACTCCCAGAGTCAGGCAGCAGAGAGATAATGTAATCTCTCTGCTGCCTGCACAGTGAGGGCGGAAGTCACTGCAGGAATGCAGGGCAGGCACGGGCGGTGAGAGATAATCTCATCTCTCTGCTCCCCCGCTCCCGGCTAGCTGATTGGCCAGCTGCCACACTGAGCCTGCTCTCTCACTCTCACCTGCGCTGCCAACACACTGAGCAGCACGGTCTGCCCATGAACCGCGCCGCCCCCGACAACAAACCGCGCCGCAAGCGGAGCCGCCCGCTTTCTTACCCGTCTGTGGAGCCGCACGCTATTGCACCTGCCCACAGAGCGGCCTGACGTGACTCACTGACGTCACTCGTTGCTAGACGCCAAGCGGCCCAGGCGTTAGCAGCAAGTGCAGGGAAGAGGCTCCACCCACCTCCTCCTCCGCTCCTGGTATCGTGTCAGTGCGCCACGTAACTACATTAGATGAGTCTCTCTCTCAGCGCCGCTGATCGGCTGATGTGAGAAACAGAGAGAGAGACTCAGAGAGGCAGCGGCAGAACAAGTACTGTATATACTCGAGTATAAGCCGACCCGAATATAAGCCAAGGCACCTAATTTTACCCCAAAAAACTGGGAAAACTTATTGACTCAAGTATAAGCCTAGGGTGTCCTAGGCTTATACTTGCCTCACTTTGCCTCACTGTGCCCATGCCTCACTGTGCCCATGACTAGACTGATGTTTAACATGGAAGTCTATGGAAGGAGTGCCCGGCTTTGAAAAATTGGTTCTCCCAGACACCAAACTTTTTAAACTTATAGAGGAGACATGGGGCTACATGTGTGCCAAGTTTGGGGTCCAGAGGACCTACGACCGGCCGGTACCGGGTCCGCAAAATCACTGGAGAAATGACCGTTTAACATTGGAGTCTATGGAAGTGGTGCCCGGTTTTAAAAAATCAGTGCTCAACGGCCGTAGATCCCCCAGACACCAAACTTTGCACACTTGTAGAGAAGACATGGGGCTACATTACTCTATCCAAAATAAAAAAGTGTTGCCTATAGTTCTACTTTAAGCACAAATTTCTGATAATTTTATGAAGAGGACTAAGAAGATATAGCCATGCCAATGGTGCAGCAGAAAACATATAGCATAGTGAGGAAGGTTTGTGGTCCAGGATGATCGGACAGTCAAAATTAGAAGCAGGTTGCATTACACTAGCAGTGTAGCACAAGCCGGCAGGGACTCCTTCCGTGCTGCCCCCCTGCAAAGTGCTGCCCTAGGCCTGGGCCTTGTTGGCCTAGGCTAGGATACAGCGTTGGCTAGGGATGCTGCACTTGATCTTTGAACTTGAATACCTGAAGAAGACAAAGAAATATCTAACAAATGTACATTTTTCTTCTTCTGTGGGTGTCCCATTCATCTGCATATTCTCCCTGTAAAGCCTCATACACACGATCGGACTTCCATCGGACAAATCCGTGGATTTTTGTCCAAAGGGCGTTGTCCGTGAACTTGTTCTGCATACACACGGCAGAACATTTTAAGCCAACATACACCAAACTACGTGGTTTTTCAGCTCTTCACCGCCACCCTTTGGGCAACTTCTGCTATTGTTGCCTGATGTTTAGCATTGGTTCAGAGCATGCATGTTTGTACTTTGGATTTCAGTCTGACGGATTTGTGTACACACGATCGGATAATCTAATGGAACACATTTGTTGTCGGACAATTTGAGAGCATGACCATCTGATATTTGTTGTTGGAAATTCCAACAATTGTCCGATGGAGCATACAGACGGTCGGATTGTCCGACAAAACACGTCCGGACAATTGTTGTCAGAATATCCAATCATTCAGAGACTTGCTGCTCTGCTACAGACACATGTCCTTCACTCAACACCAACTTTTTCATGGCTTAACTCCACCTTAGGAATGTGCATGAAGAAAGCAAAAAGTGCCACACTCCAAACCTTTAGATACTGTAAATGTTACAATGCCACACCTGGTGCTAGAAAAACTGATACGAGCTTATTAGGGTGTACTCACACAAGAGTGTACTGTACATACCCCGCCAAGCATGTTGGACCCCCAAAGGCTAGCCCTTGTTTGATTGCTCCGTACCATGCCCTGGCCCACTTTAAAAGCGGAGGTGCAGGCAGTTTTTTTTTTTTTTTTTTTTTTTTAAAGTCAGCAGCTACTAACAGTGTAGCTGCTGACTTTTAATAAGGACACTTACCTGTCCTACTCGCCCGCGATGTCAGTCCCGCCACGGCGATCGATCGCTGCTGGCAGGCTCCCAGCTCCTCCATTCTGAGTAAGGGAAACAGGCAGTGAAGCCCGTTTCCTAATGGGCATGCGCCACTCGCACGGCGCTTTGTGAATGGGCGGCTTGCCTCCTGGGATACACACAGTTCCCAGAAGGCAGCGCGCCCCATTCACAAGAAGAGGAAGCGGAAGGAGACCCTCCGCGGACGAGAAGAGGCACATTAGAGGCAGATTGGGGAACTTCCGCATAGCAACAGGCATTTAGGGCGAGTATAATTTTTTTTTCTATAAATTTTTTTCTTTTTTTGGGGGGATTTTTAATGTAAAACATTTTTCAGGGTGGACCTCTGCTTTAAAGAGCTACACAGTGTAGGTGGACAGAAGAACAGTACGCATGTGCGATAGCTAATGGTCCCCAAGCAAAAAACTCTCAGGCTGGGTTCACACTGGTACGTCATACTCTCCGGTTGATGGAGCACATGTCGAATGACATGTAAATCAACGATCGACCAGTTAAGAGGGCGACACAAGTCGGTCAGACTTTGAAAAAGTTTCCTTGCACTATTTTGGTACGACTTTGATCCTACTTCAGCCCATTGAATATCACTGAAGTCGGATCAAAGTAGGATCCTTGTCCTAACCATCCGACTTGTAACATCCACATGGTGATTACAGCAGCAGTAAAAGGAAATGATCTCACACTGGAATTGTTTTGATTGGTCAAAGGACAAGTCGTACTATCTCAAAGTCAGAGCAAAATCTCATCTTGTTCATTCAAGTCGGTTGGAAGTAGGACCGAAGAAGGACAGATGTAGCAGGGCAAAGTAGGACGACAGTCGTGTAGTACCAGTGTAAACCTGGTCTCATGAATTACTAATTACAGAAGAAGGTAGCAGGGAGGTGATGATGTAAGCGTGCTCAGACCCGGTGTTTTGCCTGGTGTTCTGCCGATATGGTTCCTCCTATCCTATATATGTCCTGCCCCTTTTAATGGTGAGGTTTGATCTCCGGGCCTCGGTCTGAGAGCGAGGCTTGGAGTTCACTTCAATGGGTTTACAGAGAACAGAAATGATGACAGAGTCTCCTTTCCATAGAGAGGCTTGGCTCAGTGAGATCACCACGCCTCGCTTTGAGAGCGAGACTTGGAGATACACTTCAATGGTCCTGTGGAGAGCGGAAGCGATGTCATCCAGCCTCGTCTTCACAGAGGCTTGGAGTGCGCCTCTCGCTCTATATGGCTTGTATTGAGGTTTATGACCGTTCTTATACTGCCTATTTATTCACTACTTGTTGGCAGTATTATGCTCATATATTAGAAGGATCTTTTGAGATGATATGGGACATTTTAATTAGCACCTGCCACTTCCTGTTTAGCAACAGGAAGTGATGTCATTTCCAGAGTCATGGTCATTCCAGCTGGGGTCATTCTATCTTTAAATAGCGATGTTGGTGTGGGGTTCCACACCCCAGATGACGACTGTTTAGTTGAAACGCGTCGGGTGGACCCATTCACATACATCACTCTTGCACTTTAAGATATGCCTGTGATGTTCTCCCAAATGTGAGTGTTCATTTTTTTCAAATAAATACTACCCTGTACGATATCACACCATGTGAGTTTTTTCTCATTACGCATGTTATGTAGTTACCGTGTGTCTCTGGCTCCAACAAGACTACATGTATTTACACTTCCTGGTGTTTACTGGAATTTGCAGTGTCAACTGATTTGTGGATTCAGGACCAGCTGGACCCATCTTGCCGAGTGATTATATAAGCCTGTTTTGGTTTGGGTGGTATACACCTCTCCAAGTCAACACCATCTGGTAAGCCTCCTCCTTACATTGGTGGTGGTGCTTCTATCCTTTCACAGAGTGGGTCATATCCATGTGGGACTCTTCACTTCAATCTTGCAGTTTTTTTCTACACTTTTGGACTGTTATTTGTGTGTGGTCACAATAGAGGACTGCTTTGTTTTGATTTTTTTGCTAAAAGTTTTTTTTCACTGACCATATTCAGTCACGTGGTGTCACTGAAATTAGGACTATGTATATGTTTGCAACATTTGATGTGTTGTCAACCGATTTATAAACAAAAATAAGCGCTACACTTTTTTCATATTTATCAAAAAGCAGAAAAACATCTGTAATCTGCCTAAAAAAAAAAAAAAAAGCTCATGTACTTATTTGAGCTTCATCCTAGGTTCACACTGATGCAATGTGAGAACCAGTGCGATTCCAGTGCCGGTTGCCGCATCACTCCTCTCCCGCAGGCAGTTCATACTGCTCTCTGCGAAACTGCTGCGGGAGTCATTAAATTGCTAATGACACCCTCAGATCGGTTCACAGTGCAAACTGTGAACTCGCACAGGAATCGGATCGCATAGGTGAGAACACCCATGCGATCCAAATTTCAGTGCAGGGGAAAAAAAAAAAAAAAGACCATGCACATTTTTTTGCTGCGAATCTAATGCGAGTTCAGCCATACAACAAACTATACATCTCCCCTTCCTGGCAGGTCACAGAACTGCTTGGTGATTATTATACAGGATTTCTATAGCACCAACAGTTTATGTAGCGCTTTACAATATAAGGGCAATACAATTTCCTGGACTTCCACTTCCAGCTAACCAGGAGAACCTGACTTGTGGCATTTATGCTGCCCATACATTGTTAGGACATTGTACAAGGTAGTGTATTCTGTCAGTGGCACCCGCTGCTGTCAAGAGTACACAGTTTAGTCGCTGCAGTTGATTGGCTGCTGCAGCCTCTGATCATCGGAAAATTTTCTATCATATCCCTTAAAAAAGAAGCCAATTAAATAATCAACTTCTCTTGATCAGGAGAGACCAAACACTGATTGCAATTCATCCATTTCCCTGCTGGACAGGGAAAAATTTTGATCAGTCAATGGCTGACTTTATTCAACAAACCTTATTTTGTGTAATAAAATCAAATATCTTGCTTCACATTTTGCTGTAATAGAAAAACTTTAATTTATATTTCCCACTTTCATGATGATCATATGAGTAAAGCCAGACATAGATGGATCGAATCTCAACCAGTTCAGCAGGGACCTCCAAGATTCCATACATGTATGGGCAAGGCTGGTTGTACTGAAGTCGATTTTGGCATGCAGATATATCCGCTAGCAATAATCATTGTGTTCTGCCAACAGGGAATGCTTCCCACACGCATTTTTTGCAGATAAAAAAAAAAAAAAAAGTGCATTATTAAACAAAAGGTATCACACACAGTGCATTCCAACGGGCAATAAAAATAGAAGAGCGAAGGTTAAACCTGGCTGGCTAAATCAGAATGTAAAAAGTCTTATTAACCACTTCAGCCCCAGAAGGATTTTCCCCCTTAATGACCAGGCCATTTTTTGTGATGAAGCACTGCGTCGCTTTAACGGACAATTGCGTGGACGTGCGACGCTGTACCCAAATAAAATATACATCTTTTTTTCCCCACAAATAGAGCTTCCTTTTGGTGGTATTTGATCACCTATGCAGTTTTTATTTTTTGCACTATAAACAAAAAAAAAAAGGAGCAACAAGTTAAAAAATTTTTTTTTTTTATATTTTTAACTTTTTGCTATAATACATATACAAAAAATATAAATACATTTCTTCATCAGTTTAGGCCAATATGTATTCTTCTACAATTTATTTATTTTTTTACCAAAAATATCGCAATAAGCGTATATTGATTGATTTGCGCAAAAGTTATAGCGTCTACAAATTAGGGGATAGATTTATGGCATTTTTGTTTTTTACTAGTAACGGCGGCGATCTGCGATTTTTAGCGGGACTGTGACATTGTGGCGGACAGATCTGACACTTGACACTTTTTTGGGACCATTGACATTTATACAGAAATCAGAGCTATAAAAATGCACTGATTACTGTGTAAAAGTCACTGGCAAGGAAGGAGTTAACACTAAGGGGCGATCAAGGGGTTAAATGTGTTGCCTCATGTGTGTTTCTAACTGTGGGGGGGATTGGACTGACTGGAGGAGACAGATCGCTGTTCCTAATTACTAGGAACAGCAGATCTGTCTCTCCTCCCGTCAGAATGGGGATTTGTGCATTTACATACACAGATCCCCGTTTCGGCTCCTGTGCCCACGATCGTCGTGCATCAGGCGTGCATGCTATGGCTCTTAAAAGGAGCCGATGTACCAGTATGGCGATTTGCGGAACGAGCCAGCCTGCCGCCGCATAATGACAGCAGCTGGTCGGCATGTTAAAGAGAAAAAAATGGCTTTAAAAAAAAAAATAAAGCGCAGGGGTCATTGTCAGCATTCCAACACTACAAGGAATGCAATAAGAAGTGTAAGAACGAAATCAGGGTGGCAAAAAAAAAAAAAAAAAGGAAGAAGGATTTGCGATACACACATATTAGAGGAAAATCCCAATAATTTTTTTTGGTATATTAACAGTAAAAAAAAAAAAAGGAGGGGGGGGAGCGAGATTAGAGCATATTGCCCACATAAAGACGATGAAGGGAGGATGGTTACAGATGACACAGAAAAGGCAAGTGTACTAAATGCTTTCTTCTCAGTTTTTACACAGGAAAAAGGAGGGGTATAATTAGAGGTCGATCGATATGGGTTTTTCTCTGGCCGATGCAGATATTTAGAAATCGCTGCCAATATGTTAGGCCGATTCCCCCCCCCCCCTTCATCTCATAGACCCCTTTGTGTGCTTTCACACTGAGGTGGTTCGCTGGCAGGACGTAAAAGAAAAGCCCTGCTGCAAGCAGCATCTTTGGAGCGGTGTATACCACTCCTCCACCACTCCTGCCCATTGAAATGAACTGGCACCGCTGCCGAAGCGCCTGCAAAGCACTTCTGCAGTGGCGCTACATTGGAGCATTTAACCCCTTCATCGGCCGCTAGCTGCGATATAAGCTCCCCGCTAGCGGCACCCGAAGCCGATCTCTCCCTCGGGTTCCTGCGCCGCCATCTTCGGTAAGGGAAACAGGAAGTGAAGCCTTGCGGCTTCACTTCCTGGTTCCCTACTGTGCATGCGCGAGTCGCGCTGCACGATCCCACTGGTCCCTTTTGTCTTCTGGGACCTGTGTATCTCTCAGAAGACAGCAGGGGGGGGCAGAGTGGGCGCCAGATGTGGCGTAGGTCACCGCAGTGATCTATGCCCGGAAGAGGGAACAAATACCTGGATTATACAGGTATCTGCTCCCTCCTCCCCCTGAAAGGTGCCAAATGTGACACCAGAGGGGGGGGGGGATCCAAAAAGCGGAGGTTCCATCATTACTCAGCTAAGTAATAAAGAACATTTCTTAAAAAAGCCTCCAATCAGTGCACATTTTATACATATATATATATATATATATATATATATATACACACACACACACACACATACACATACACACACACACACACACACACACACACACAAAAACAGGTAATCAAAACTTTTGGACGAAAAAAAATATGGGCTAACTTAACTGTTTCGTTTTTTTTTTTATTCGTTAAAGTGTATTTTTTCCCAAAAAATTGCGTTTGAAAGACCACTGCGCAAATACCGTGTGAAATAAAATATTGTAACAATTGCTATTTTATTCCCTAGGGTCTCTGCTAAAAAAAAAATATATAATGTTTGGGGGGTTCTAAGTGATTTTTCTAGCAGAAAATACAGGATTTTTACTTGTAAGCAACAAGTGTCAAAAAAGATTTAGGCCCCTTTCACACTGGGGCGTTTTTCATGCGGTTTAGCGCTAATAATAGCGCTGTTATACCGCATGAAAAAATCCTGCCCTGTGCCTTCAATGTGAAAGCCCGAAGGCTTTCACACTGAAGCGGTGCGCTAGCAGGACCGCTCCAAAAGTCCTGCTAGCCGCTTCTTTACAGCGGTAAAGGAGCGGTGTGTTCACCGCTCCTTTACCGCGGTCTCCCATTGAAATCAATGGGACAGCGCGGTAATACCGCCTGCAAACCGCGGCAATAGCCGCGGTTTGCGGGCGGTATTAACCCTTTTTCGGCCGCTAGCGGGGGTTAAATTAACCCCCCTAGCGACCGCATACCGCGGTAAGAACGACAGTATAGCAGCGCTGAAATTCGCACTGCTATACCGCCACTGCACCTGCCCGCCCCAGTGTGAAAGGGGCCTGTGTCTTTAAATGGTTAAACTGAGAACTTCTTCTACACACAGTTCAGTCCTTTGAAGATTTAAACATTGTATTCTTTTGTCAAACTTGGCAGGCTGCCCAGGAGGGAGAAATCTCTTCACAGAGAAACTTCTCAGGCAACTTGCATTGACTTCTATTACAGAAGCTATTTGCAAGTCACGCTGAAGTTTAAATCGGCTTTTTTTTTTTTAAACAACCGGCCGATGCCGATTAATTAAAAAACGCAAAATATCGGCCGATATATCGGTCGACCTCTAGGTATAATGACCATGGCAGGATTGTTAGTAACACATCACAGGACGTACCCTTGTGGCTAGCAGAGGCTAAAGTCAAGAAAAGACTAGATAAGCTTAACACAAATAAATCACAAGGACAAGATAGATGGCTTACACCTGAGAGTCCTCAAAGAACTTGGTCAGGTTATAGCCAGACCATTATTCCTAATCTTTGTGTACGGCATACTGACAGGAATTGTACCAGCTGATTGGAAAAAAGCCACTGTGGTACCAATATTCAAAAAAAAAAAGGGCAGAGACATATTCCTAGAAACTACTGGCCAGTCAGCCAAACATCAATAGTAGGTAAATTAAAAGGGACTATATCCAAGAATTTGCTGAAGAAAACAGTATCATTTGTAGTAATCAGCATGGGTTTACGAAGGGTCATTCTTGCCAAATCAATCTGTTAACATTCTATGAGGAAGTGAGCTGCTATCTAGAAAGGGGGAGGCCTGTGGATGTGGGGTATCTGGATTTTGCAAAAGAATTTGATACAGTTCCCCATAAAAGCTTAATGTACACGCTGAGGTCTGCAGGCATGGAACATAAGATTTGTTCTTGGATAGAAAACTGGTTACAGGGGCATGTCCAAAGGGTGGTGATAAATAACGTATACTCAGACTGGCCTGGAGTAGTAAGTGGGGTACCCCAAGGATCTGTCTTGGGACAAATACTGTTTAATGTATTCATAAATGATAGAGGATGGGATAAATAGCTCAATCTCAGTTTTTGCTGACGACACAAAAAAAAAGCAGGACAATAACTTTACATCAGGTATAGAAATCTTACAGAAAGACCTGAATAAAATAATGGAGTGGGCAAATACATGGCAAATGAGGTTTAATGTGGAGAAATGTAAAGTAATGCACTTGGGGGCTAAAAACAAATGCAAAACTACTCACTGGGGGGGGGGGGGCTCTGGGGGAATCAGGAATAGAGAAAGATCTGAGGGTCCTAGTAGATGACAGACAGTGCAATGGCATGCAATGTAAAGCTGCAGCTACCAAAGCGGTAGAATTTTGCATAAAAAAAAAAAATAAAAAAAAAGGGGGATAAAACAATCCTGGCAGTAAAACTCTGGTTGGGCCACGTCTTGAGTATTCCGTCCAGTTCTGGTCACCAATCCTCCAAAGAAGGGCAAGAAAATTAATAAGGTGACTGGAGGACCTCAATTACAGGGAAAAACTACAAGCACTAAATTTATTCTCGCTGGAGAAGCGGCACTTAAGAGGGGACATGATAGCGGATTTACAAATAGCTCAATGGTGACCCCAGCATAGGAAAAAGGACACAGGGCCACACGATGAGATTGGAGAAGCGGTTTAACGTTAAAGCGGATGTCCACCCAAAAATGAAACTTCCGCTCATATGCTTCCTCTCCCCCTTCGGTGTCACATTTGGCACCTTTCAGGGGGGGGGGGGGGGGGGGGAGACCCGTTTGCATCCTATGCATTAAAGTGGTTGTAAAGGTTCATTTAAAAAACAAAAAAACAAAAAAAAAAACACCACACAACAAACATGTCATACTCCACTGTGCAGTTAGTTTTGCACAGAGTGGCCCCGATCCTCCTGTTCTGGGGGTCCCTCGGCGGCTGTCTCGGCTCCTCCCCGCAATAGTTAAGCCCCTCTGAGAAGCTCTCTCCCGAGTGGGTTACCTTGCGGGCGCGCTTCCGTGTCATACGCTCGGCGTCCAGAACTGCAGCTCTGTGTCACGATCGCAGGCCCCCGGACATGGAGTCTGCGGGAACCTCTGGCACGCTCACGGAGTACACGGCGGGTGCGTGAGGGCCCCGCCGGCGGTGCTCGCGCGCCCACTAAGCCGCAATTTAAGAAGGGGACGTACCTGTACGCCCATTTGCGCAGCCGTGCCATTGTGCCAACGTACATCGTTGGTCGGCAAGCGGTTAAAGGAGAACGAAGTTCAAGAGCAAAATTTTTTATAGATTTCAACCTATCAAAGTGTTGATGTGGCGGCTGCATTTGTTTTCTTCTTTCAGGCTAAGAACATTTTCAACAAGTACAAAAAACACCTGCATGAAACTCAGAAAGGGAAGCGTTCACCATTTTAAAGCCTTGTATGAGTTTGAGATCTCCAACATAGACTGTTCCACCTAGTTCATGGAAGCCACTCCATCCGGCACTGAATCATAGGGTGAGGATCACAAGCTGAGAACTACACCTATATCAGGGATCAATTAACCACTTGTTGACCGCCTATTTAGGAATTGTCATCATTACTTTAATAGCAAGATGGCCACTGCTGATCTCTATGCCCCTGGAGGACCGGAGCAACGTCATGACAGTTGACGGGCCATGTAAACGTTTTTTTTTTTGGTGGGGGTTTTCTCTTTCGCAAAATACTTTCTTTTTCTTTTTAAGAGTAAAGGAGAGATTTGGGGTCTTTTTAGACCTCAGCTGTCTCCAGGGTTCGACAAACCCCGGGCGTCAGGTCGCCATTGCGACTAGAATTAGCGCCCTGGGACTGCACAGCTGGGGTATCCTGTGTCTCCTTGCGCCCGCCGCCGCGCGATCGCGTCGGGCCGCACCGGCCGGTAATTGAGGCCGCGGCTTTGCGGCCTTCTGCAGGCCTATGCTTCCTTCTGTGATCTTGCTCCATCTTGTGGTGGCCGTTGGTATGACAAGGCAACCAGCAATGCTAATGTAGCTTCCCATGTCTGTTTTCACTGCCATCTCCTTCCCTCTAATATATTTTTTATTCTAACGCCCTAGAGAATAAAATGGCGATCTTTGCAATACTTTCTGTCACACCGTATTTATCAGTAGTGAACACATACGTAGAGAGAAGAGTGCGCACTGGTGGCAACGAACGCCATTTTATTCTCTAGGGTCTGTGCCAATATTTAAGATGTTTGGGGATTTTTCTAGCAAACAATACTGATTTTTACTTGTAAACAACAAATGTCAGAAAAAGGCCTGGTCCTAACTCAGAGGTCGGCTCATGAGGTCCGACACTTCACTGATACACAGCTATACAACATGTCAGACACACTCACTTCACAAAGATACATTGTTATCTAATGTTTTAGAATATCCCAACTGTTCACAAAAAAAAATATGTTGTATCAAATAAATGTTATTATGATAAAGGTGAAGGCCATTCTTGAATTTGTAAACTCCATAGTTACATATTCTTAAAACATTATAGAGCCATCCTTCCGCCATTTTCACTACTATTACAATCATTATGTTTATTAAAACAGCAAACCGTAAAAAAATAAAAACCAATATGATAATTTAGGATCATCTGAAATGTTCACTTCAATACTGAGATGGGACAGGGGAGCTTCTAGCAGTACATATTTCATCTATTCTAAAAGCAACCCATAGAGGATTCCATTTTATTTCCTTCCACCCACCACAGGTGGAAGGAAAGAAAAATAAAAATAAAAAAAAGCTTCATTCTCCCATCAACACAGTCAGTGATGATCGGGAGATGCATCCCACAGCGCTAAGGTGTTCTTCCAGGAGGGGGGCGTGGGGAGACATCCCTGTCAGCAGAACACAATGATTACTGCTAGCAGCTGTAGCCGGCGACAGTAATTGCATGTAAAAACCCCAACAGGCTGGTTGTACCAAGTTGGCTGATGGATCGACTTTGGTACAATCAGCCTGCCCATATCATGGATCAAATCTTGGCTGGTCCCTGCTGAACCACCCACATTTCGATCCATGTATGGCCAGCTTAACCACTTCCCGCAGGGCCTATAGCAGATTGACGGCCGGGCGGTGGTTCTGTTATTCTGACCGGGCGCCAAATGACGTCTAGTAGAGCTGCACGATTCTGGCTAAAATGAGAATCATATTTTTTTTTGGCTTAGAATAAAGATCACGATTCTCGCGGTGTAACATCTTCTTTCACATTATAAAAAAAATTTGGGCTAACTTTGCTCTTTAGTTTTTTTTTTTTTTATTAAAGTGTATTTTTTCCCAAAAAAATTGCCTTTGAAAAACCGCTGCGCAAATACAGTGCGACATAAAATATTGTAACAACCACCATTTTATTCTCTAGGGTCTCTGCTAAAAAAAAAATATATATATATATATATATATATATATAATCATGTTTGAGGTGTTAGAGGTAATTTTCTAGCAGAAAATAATGATTTTTTACTTGTAAGCAACAAATGTCAGAAAATGTTTGGTCTTTAAATGGTTAAATTTCCTTCAGCTACACACCGGAGTTCTTTCCTTCGATAAAAGAAGAGAAGATATACTTTGTTTCCACCAAGAGCCGGTTCACCCGGTTCACACAGGGGCGACATGGGATAAGACTTGAAGTCGCGCGACATTAGCAATTCAATGGAAGTGAATGGGAGCCGTCTTAATGCACACTACTGCAGTCGCCCCGACTTCAGAAAAGGTTCCTGTACTACTTCAATCCAATTTCTAGGCGACTTGTACCCATTGATTTCAATGGAAGTCGCCGCCAAAGTCGGAGGATCTCTGTCTTGACTGAAGCAACTTTCCAGGAAGTGAAAATAGTTTTTAAGGGCAAAACCCCTCCCTCCCACAGAGCAGATTATTTGATTGGCCACTGGCTTTGTCGCCTGTCCTGGAGGCGACTTGAGTCGCGTTGTAAGTCACGCTGCTGTTCGCGCTCAAGTCGTCTCCAAGTTGCCTGTGAAAGTTGCGCTGGAAGTTGTGTTGCCCCTGTGTGAACCGACTCTTATTCGTGTGTTGTATTAAAACTTGTCAGATTGCCTGGATTTTGTTTATCCAGCTGTGAGAACTCTCTGCACTTGTTAGAGAGAACCGGACATGCTGTTTTGAAGATCAGGAAGGGAAAAAGATCGCGATTTTGATTCTTCACGATTAATCGTGCAGCTCTAACATCTGTTGATTATCAGCACAGGCCCCATCAGATGTGCCCATCTGCTGCCAATCAGTGCCCATCAATAAAGTCTGTCAGTGCCAAAGTGCCAATCAGAGCCCACCTCAGTGCCAGAGCCCAGCAGTAACACCTGCCAGTGCCACCTGCTGTGCCCATCAATTCTACATATCAGTGCCCATCAGGGAAGGAGAAAACAAAATTTTTAAGACAGACACTAAGAAAATAATTTTTTTACTTTGTTTAGCAAAAAATAAAAACCCCAGGAGGTGATCAAATACCACCAAAAGAAACCTATATACGTGGGAAGAAAATTATAAAATTTTAGTTTGGGTACAGTGTTGCATGACCGCGCAATTGTCATTCAAATTGCGACAGCACTGAAAGCTAAAAACTGTCCTGGGCAGTAAGGGGCCAAAGTGCCCGGTATTGAAGTGGTTATAAAGGTTTGTCTAAACGTTTACCGACCAGCCGCCATCACTATAACGCGGCAGGTTGGCTCGTTACCGCGGACCGTCATAGCTGTACGTCGGTCCCTTTAACCACTTAAGCCCCGGACCAATACGGGCCATTATGACCAGGCCCCTTTTTGCAATTCGCCACTGCATCGCTTTAACTGACAATTGCGCGGCCATGCAACGTGGCTCCCAAATAAAATTGGCGTCCTTTTTTTCCCACAAATAGAGCTTTCTTTTGGTGGTATTTGATCACCTCTGCGGTTTTTATTTTTTGCGCTATAAACAAAAACAGAGCGAAAAAAAATTCAAAAAAAATTACATATTTTTTACTTTTTTCTATAATAAATATCCCCCAAAAATATATAAAAAAAAAATTTTTTTTTCCTCAGTTTAGGCCGATACGTATTCTTCTACATATTTTTGGTAAAAAAAAAAAAAAATCACAATCGGCGTTTATTGATTGATTTGCGCAAAAATTATAGCGTTTACAAAATTAGGGTATAGTTAAGGCATTTTTTTTACTAGTAATGGTAGCGATCAGCGTTTTTTTTCATGACTACGACATTATGGCGGACACATCGGACACTTTTGACACCATTGTCATTTTCACAGCGATCAGTGCACTAAAAATGCACAGATTACTGTGAAAATGACACTGGCAGTGAAGGGGTTAACCACTAGGGGCGCTGAAGGGGTTAATTGTGCCTAGGGGAGTGTTTACTACTGTGTGGGGGCGTGGCTACGACTGACATCACAGATCTCCGCTCTGATTACACAGAGCGGAGATCGCTGACATTGTCAGTAGAGGAGCGGGGAGATGTTGTGTTTATACACACACACACACACACACACACACACACACACACACACACACACACACACACACACACACACACACACACACACACCCTCCCCGCTCCGAGCCTCCGTGAGACGATCGCGGGGATTCCCGCGCGACCGAGTCCCGCGGTCCCACTCATGGGGAAGGCAGGGGGGTCGCGAGCGCGCCGGCGCGACCCCGACAGTTAAAGGGCCACGTACAGGTACGTGATTGTGCCTGTACGAGCCATTCTGCCAACGTATATATACCGTGAGCGGTCGGCAAGTGGTTAAGCGGGTGCGCATGCGCCGATTCTCGTGACCGCCGGCCACGAGCGATCGCAGGCACGAAAGGAAGAAGTGTGTGTGTGTGTGTGTGTGTGTGTGTGTGTGTGTGTGTGTGTGTGTGTGTGTGTGTGTGTACACACACACACACACACACGTTCTGAGAGGGGAGAATAGACAGATCATGAGTTCCTAATAGCTAGGAACCACGATCTGTCATCTCCTATAGTGAGTCCCCTCCCCCCTACAGTTAGAACACACATTAGGGAACACAGTTAACCCCTTTATCGCCCCTAGTGTTAACCCCTTCCCTGCCAGTGACATTTACACAGTAATCAGTGCATTTTTATAGCACTAATCACTGTATAAATGCCAATGGTCCCAAAAATGTGTCAACAGCATCTGATGTGTCCGCCATAATGTAGCAGTCCTGATATAAATAAAAAAAAAAAAAATTGCAGATCGCCCCCATTACTAGTAAAAATTAAAAAGCCATAA
Organism: Rana muscosa; assembly: GCA_029206835.1. Lineage (NCBI taxonomy): Eukaryota > Metazoa > Chordata > Amphibia > Anura > Ranidae > Rana > Rana muscosa. The sequence continues at coordinate 237,373,704 of CM055124.1, forward strand.
ATCTATTCCCTATTTCGTAGACGCTATAACTTTTGCGCAAACCAATCAATATACGCTTTTTAAGCACGAGGGTCTATGTATGAAAAGCGGGATAACATTGTTTACAGCATCCACTCAGAAGTCAGATTGGTTTCTCTGGTCTGCACACTGTTCATACATAAGCCCCATAACCCTTGGAAATATAAAAAAAAAAAATGTACCTCAGCCTTACCTCTAACACTCTTTATAATCCAATTACCTCAGTCAACTGATTTCATCGTGTAATTAAATAAACACCATATCACTGTTATTACAGTAATCACTGCAAACGGGGGAACCACCCATCCCGCCAGGTAAAACATCTACACAAGACTTTCAAATGAGATATAGATAGAGATACACACACACACACACACACACACACACACACACCTCTTTATATATATCTTATAAAGTCTACTAGAGGAGACAGCGATCCGTGAGGAAGAGAACACTAGAGAATGCCAACACCAAAGAAGCCTCATTCACATGAATACTGAGGCCTGCACAGCGTCATGGAGGCCTTTGTTTACATGTCTGGAGCTGCATGGTGCCAGCCTATGTTAATGAATGGAGACACAGCGGCTGTCAGGACACAACCGCACATCAACTTTAAAAGGTGTGCTGGGGCTGGTGTGCGCGTTTGGGGCCATAAACCCGCTCCTGCATGCCTATCAAATTTGGAAATGTGTGGCTAGCACTAGTGTCCATACAGCTGCTGCAACTCCATTTGCTAAAAAAGGCTGCCTGTATGCGGCTCCAGAAGTGAAAACAAAACACCTCATTCAAGCAGTATGGACCTCAGTGTCCACGTAAATAAAGCCTTCTTGTCTGTTGGGGTCTCTTCTGGTGTTCACTTCCTTCTAGGAAAAATTTGCTCTGACATTTGTAAAAATAGAGGACACAGTGAGCCTAGAGTGAAGAAAACATAAAAGGATCCCGACACACGGGAAGGCTTCATTCACATGGACACTGAGGTCCATACAGCGTCAATGAGGTGTTTGTTTACATGTCAGGAGCCGCATGCAGGCAGCCTATGTTAGTGAATGGAGATGCAGCAGCTGTACGAACACTAGTGCTAATAATGCACCAAAATTTCGGCTGCTGAAAATGATTAGCTTAAAATAGGGGTTTCAACGTTGTGCCGAAAGAAAAAAATAAATAAAAATAAGGGCAGATAAAGGCTGCCGAAAACGCCCGCAATTTTGCCTTGCTTATGGTGTGTTTTTCATAGGTATGCGACTCAAAAAAATGCATCAAAGATGCAACACAGGTGCATTTTTGATGCGTTCTTGCTGCATTTTCAGTGCATTTTAATGGGGAGGTGAGCTTTTTGGTGTGTTTTTTTTTTTTACTGACCAAAAATTCAGCAAGCAGGATTTAACACCACTTCAAAAAAAGATGCCGACAAATTTATATTCAATCAAATTTATAATAATAAAACGTTGAATATAATTATTTAAATTGCACCACTAACAGACACAGTAAATGGTCTGGCCCCAAAATCGTGTGCAAATCGCTCAACAAAATCTCGAGCTAAAAAGTGTGAAAGGAGCCTTAAAGTTACCGTAAATGAAATCTAGACATCAGCTCTAAAACCCGCAGAACATTAAACCACTTAGCAATATAGAATAAAAAGATGGTACCGATAGTTGCTTTTTTTTTTTTTTTTGGACATATTATTTGCACAACTGTTTTTTTGGAAAAAAATAAAACACTAAAAATAAATTTCTCACACAAACACAATTGCCCAAATTTTTGTACAAAATAAAAGAAACGGCAGCGTTAAATAAGAAGATGGCAAGCCACAAAATGGGAAGAAATTACATTCAAAATTAAATAGGGAGATTTACCTTTACCGCTCATCAATTTAAATATAAAAAAAAAAACTGTAAACGAGCGACCTAGATCTACTGATCTCAACCTGGTGTGCTCGGCAATATAGCCGCTTGCCGACCGCATAACATACAGTTGTGCTCATAAGTTTACATACCCTGGCAGAATTAGTTTCTTGGCCATTTTTTCTGAGAATATGAATAACAACAAACACTTTTCTTTCACTCATGGTTAGTGTTTGGCTGAAGCCATTTATTATACATCAACGGTGTTTACTCTTTTAGGCCTCATGCCCACTGGCGTTTTTACAGCTGCGTTTTTGAGCGTTTTTTACAGCTTAAAAACGCCTGTCCATGTTATTGTAAATATTTTTTTTTTTTTTTTTTTTTTTTTTTTTGAAAAAAAAAAAAAAAAAAAACGTCGGAGCTAAAAACGCGACCGCGCGTTAGTGCGCGTTTTTTGCGCGTTAGTGCGCGTTAGTGCGCGTTAGTGCGCGTTTTTTGACGCTCGCGTTTTTTCCTGCCTAGTTCTGACGCTGCGGAACGCACTGGCCCTGGGTTTTTTTTACAGCTTACAAACGCCTATGCTCTTTACAGCTCAAAAACGCCTAGGTGGGCATGAAGCTATAGACTAACATGGACAGGCGTTTTTAAGCTGTAAAAAATGCTCAAAAACGCGGCTGAAAAAACGCCCGTGGGCATGAGGCCTAAAAATCATAATGACAACAGAAACTACACACATGATCCTGACATTTCTGGATTCTGAGTCATACGGAAAGAAAAAGAATTGTCAAAAGATCTGCGGGAAAAGGTAGTTGAACTGTATAAAAACAGGAAAGGATATACAAAGATATCCAAGGAATTGGGAATGCCAATCAGCGGTGTTCAAACTCTAATCAAGAAGGGGAAAAAAAAAAATGAGGGGGTTCTGTTGAAACCAAACCACGGTCAGGTAGACCAACTAACATTTCAGCCACAACTGCCAGGAAAATTGTTCGGGATGTAAAGAAAAACCCACAAATAACTTCAGGTGAAATACAGGACTCTCTGAAAACATGTGGTGTGACTGTTTCAAGATGCACAATAAGGAGGCACTTGAAGAAAGATGGGCTGCATGGTCGAGTCGTCAGAAAACAGCCATTACTTCGCAAATGCCACAAAGTATCCCGCTTACAATACACCAAACAGCACAGAGACAAGCCTCAAACCTTCTGGCACAAAGTCATTTGGAGTGATGAGACCAAAAAAATTGTGCTTTTTGGCCACAACCATAAACACTACATTTGGAGAGGAATCAAGGCCTATGAGGAAAGGTGCACCATTCCTACTGTGAAACACGGAGGTGGATGGCTGATGTTTTGGGAATGTGTGAGCTACAAAGGCGCAGGAAATTTGGTCAAAATTGATGGCAAGATGAATGCAGTATGTTATCAAAAAATACCGAAGGAACATTTGCATTCATCAGCCAGGAAGCTGCGCATGGGACGTGCTTGGACATTCCAACATGACAATGATCCAAAACACAAGGCCAAGTCGACTGGTCATTGGCTACAGCAGAATAAAGTGAAGGTTCTGGAGTGCCCATCTCAGGCTTCATGTACACGGGACGTTGTTCAACCTCTCCTGAACGATTTAACTTGACAGCTAGAAACCAGTGTCTAAAATCAGGTGTTTAGCCGCGTTTACATGCCGTGTTTAGCTGTGTTTGTGTCTAGAAGCATTTGAATTTTTTTTTTAGTTTTTTCGTTAAAATGAAAAACATCTGTAAACGAATTGCTGCTAAACGCGAGTTACTGCGTTTGGCGCTTGAAATGCCTCTAAACACAGCTTCTGAAAGCATTTTTTGGGGGTTTCAGAAAAAGCCTCTAAACTCAACTGCCTAGAAATTACTATAAACGACCCTGTGTACATCTACTGATAAGATAACAGAGGAGAGTTCAGGGGCAGCTGAACAAAAATGCCCAACTGCTCCTAAACGTCTGTTTACCAGCAGCAGCGTACATGAGGCCTAAGTGCCAGTTCACACAGGGTCGAGTCGTCGGGCGACTCGTCAGGCAACTTTGGGATGACTTCAAGGCGACTTCCATTGACTTCAATACAGAAGTCATTTTGCAAGTCGCCTCTGAATTTGTGTGCAGATCGCCTTGCCGAGTCGCGCAGCAAGTCGCGCTGCCCCTGTGTGAACCGGCACTTAGTCTCCTGACCTCAATATCATTGAGCCACTCTGGGGAGATCTCAAACGTGCAGTTCATGCAAGACAGCCCAAGAATTTACAGGAACTGGAGGATTTTTGCAAAGAGGAATGGGCAGCTTTACCATCTGAGAAGATAAGGAGCCTCATCCACAAAAAAGACTTCAAACTGTCATTGATGTTAACCACTTCAACACCGGGGCCTATTCTGGCACTTCTCTCCTACATGTACAAATCATCATTCTTTTGCTAGAAAATTACTCAGAACCCCCAAACATTATATATTTTTTTTTTAGCAGACACCTTAGGGAATAAAATGACGGTCATTGCAACTTTTTTTCTTGCACGGTATTTGCGCAATCATTTTTTAAACGCCTTTTTTTGGGAAAAAAAATGGTTTCATGAATTAAAAGATAAAACAGTAAGGTTTGCCCATTTTTTTTGGCAAATATGAAAGATGTTACGCCGAGTAAATAGATACCTAACATGTCACGCTTTAAAATTGCACATACTCATGGTATGGCGCCAAACTTCGGTACTTAAAAATCGCCATAGGCGACACTTTATTTTTTTTTACAGGTTACCAGGTTAGAGTTACAGAGGAGGTTTAGTGCTAGAATTGTTGCACGCGCTCTAACGCACGCGGCGATACCTCACATATGTGGTTTGAACTGCGTTTACATATGTGGGTGGGACTTACGTGTGCGTTCGCTTCTGATTGCGAGCTACCGGTGACAGGGGCGTTTTAATTTATTTTTATTTTTTATTCTTTTTACTTTTTATTTTTTTTGATCACTTTTATTCCTATTACAAGGAATGTAAACATCCCTTGTAATAGGAATGTGTGTGACAGGTCCTCTTTATGGAGAGATGCAGGGTCAATAAGACCCCACATCTCTCCTCCAGGCTGGAAAACATGAGATCGTGAATTTTTTTTTTCACTGATCTCATACTTACTAGCCGCAATGGCGGCTTTGTTTACATCTGAGGACCCGGGCGTGACGTCATCACATCGCGCCCGGGCCTCCGACGATCATAGAGATGACTGGTGACCATCTGGTCACCAGTCATCTCTATGCTCGTCACGTGACCCACCACCGGCACCGGACGATTCTCTCCGGGTCCCCGATGGCACGGGAGAGCCCGGAGAAGCACCGGATGGCGGCGGGAGGGAATGTCCCCTCCCGCCGTCTATTAAAACGATCAAGCGGCGGAACCGCCGCTATGTTCATTCTTATGGTGCGCAGAATCGCCGGCACAAGAAAAGGATATCTGAATGATGCCTCTAGCTCCAGGCATCATTCAGATATCCCCCCACAAAGCTGAGGACGTCATATGACTATGGGCGGTAGGGAAGTGGTTAAAGGGGACAATAGAAGGTATTAAGAACTGGGGTATGTAAACTTTTGATCAGGATCATGTGGGTAGTTTCTGTTGTGATTATGATTTAAAAAGAGTAAACACAGTTGATTGATAAGAAATGGCTTCAGCCAAACACTAACCATGAGTGAAAGAAAAGTTTTTGTGTTATTCATATTCTCTGAAAAATGTCCAAGAAATCATAAATTCTGCCAGGGTATGTAAACTTTTGAGCACAACTGTACTTATATGGCAGCAGAAGCGGCTCTCCTAGGATGTGATCCGGCACTTCTGGGTAGGGCGCAGTGATTAGACACAGTACACACCGATCAGCAGGTGCCAGCCAATGGATGTCCACTGGCACCCGCTGATCAGCGAGGCTGGACAGAGCTCCGTCCTGACATGGGGAAGTGATGGGACTGAAGGGAAAATGCATCACTTCCCTTAGTAAAAGCAGCAGATTAAAGTTCATCAGCTTTATTGCCAGGAAGTGAGTGAATCTCTCTGTGTGAGGGAAATGCCCATTTATAGGAGTTGTCCCCGGAACAAGTCTACCCATGGAAGATCTCCTCTCTATTCATGTTCTGGTGGCAGTTCAAATTTCCCCGCATTTTGAATATCGGTGACAATGATGATCAGAACAATTAGAGGAATATCTTCCTAACAGGAAGACATTGGCAGTAGGGGGCGCGGGGCCCTGGAGATCACAGTGATTGGGGCGCGGGGCCCTGGAGATCACAGTGATTGGGGCGCGGGGCCCTGGAGATCACAGTGATTGGGGCGCGGGGCCCTGGAGATCACAGTGATTGGGGCGCGGGGCCCTGGAGATCACAGTGATTGGGGCGCGGGGCCCTGGAGATCACAGTGATTGGGGCGCGGGGCCCTGGAGATCACAGTGATTGGGGCGCGGGGCCCTGGAGATCACAGTGATTGGGGCGCGGGGCCCTGGAGATCACAGTGATTGGGGCGCGGGGCCCTGGAGATCACAGTGATTGGGGCGCGGGGCCCTGGAGATCACAGTGATTGGGGCGCGGGGCCCTGGAGATCACAGTGATTGGGGCGCGGGGCCCTGGAGATCACAGTGATTGGGGCGCGGGGCCCTGGAGATCACAGTGATTGGGGCGCGGGGCCCTGGAGATCACAGTGATTGGGGCGCGGGGCCCTGGAGATCACAGTGATTGGGGCGCGGGGCCCTGGAGATCACAGTGATTGGGGCGCGGGGCCCTGGAGATCACAGTGATTGGGGCACGGGGCCCTGGAGATCACAGTGATTGGGGCGCGGGGCCCTGGAGATCACAGTGATTGGGGCGCGGGGCCCTGGAGATCACAGTGATTGGGGCGCGGGGCCCTGGAGATCACAGTGATTGGGGCGCGGGGCCCTGGAGATCACAGTGATTGGGGCGCGGGGCCCTAGCGATCACAGTGATTGGGGCGCGGGGCCCTAGCGATCACAGTGATTGGGGCGCGGGGCCCTAGCGATCACAGTGATTGGGGCGCGGGGCCCTAGAGATCACAGTGATTGGGGCGCGGGGCCCTAGAGATCACAGTGATTGGGGCGCGGGGCCCTGGAGATCACAGTGATTGGGGCGCGGGGTCCTGGAGATCACAGTGATTGGGGCGCGGGGTCCTGGAGATCACAGTGATTGGGGCGCGGGGTCCTGGAGATCACAGTGATTAGGGTGCGGGGTCCTGGAGATCACATTTCATGTTCTGGTGGCAATTCAAATGTACCCACACTCTGAAAATCGGTGACAATAGTGATCAGGACAATTAGAGAAGATCTAACAGGAAGACGCTAGCAGCGGGGGGTCCTGGAAACATTGGCGGTTGCGGGTCCTGGAAACGTCTGGGGCGCGGGGGTCCTGGAAACACATGGGGTCGGGGGCGTGGGGCTCTGGAGATCACATTTTATAATTATGTTCTGGTGGCAGGTAGGGCTGGGAAAAAAATCAATTTTAATCTTGAATCGAGTTTTGAGCTCAAATCGATTCAGTTTTGAAGAAAATCGATTTTTTTAGATTTTTTTCTTTTTTTTTTTGAAAAAAAAAAAAAAAAAAAAAATTTTTTTTTTTTTTTTCCTTCCCTTCAAAGTTTCCGTAGCAGGACTGCAGGGGGTGTATCCGGAATGGCACTGGGCAGCGTTACCCCAATTACATCTACTCGCTGCAGCCGCCATCTGCCTACCTGATCAGCGTGTCATGCAGACAGACGGCGGCCATTGCAGTGTTCAAAAGCCGCGCCTCCCGAGTCCTCGTCGTCTGTGATAGGCGGAACACTCAATTTCACAGCAGGCAGTATTCAGCCTATCACGGACATCCTCTCATCCTCGTCTGTGTTATGAGGATGACCATGATAGGCGGAACACTGAATGCTGGGAAATTGAGTGTTCCGCCTATCACAGACGAGAAGGAGGCGCGGCTTTTGAATACTGGAATGGCCACCGGTGTAGCAGTAAAATCCGTATACCATGAAAATCTGCATCAGGTACGGGCACAGTGATTGAAGCATGGGCACAGTGAGACACGGGCACAGTGAGGCATGGACACAGTTCAATTCAACTAAGAGTAACCTCAGGATTTTTTGTTGTTTTATTAGCTAAATCCAAATACAGTATTAATAATTTGGATGTTTAACAATCTTTGTTGCACACTGCAAAAAACAACAAAAGGTCACAAGCGCTAAATTGGTGGATAAAGAAAAAAATATAATGGATGATGATAATAATAATAATAAGAAAAAAATCCCAAATATTTTGGGAAGTACAAAGTATCCAAAAGGGGGAAAAAACAGGATCCAGCGCAGCAAGAAAAAATCCGTACCCAGAAGTACAAAATACACAACATGCACACAATATAATCCAGCGCTCATGGAACATACATTATTAACTATTGAAAACTCTTGAAGAATTGATAAAAAAGCTTAGTCCATTTATTAATCACAATAAAGAGAGGGATCCAATCCCAAATGTGCAGAGGGCAAATTAATCTTAACTCTCCAGTTGCCAGTGGTGACAAACTTGTTAAACTTGCAGTGACATCCGTGGAGCAAGGAGGGGTTAAAAAAGTCAAAACAAAGCCTGTGGCATGATCTCCGTGTGAGCACAGTACCTTGAATGATGGACAACAGGCAGACCAGCGTGTGGAGGGCCCTCCAACCCAAAAGGATGCAGAGCCAGGATCGCAGCAAGGCTGGGACAGAAGGAATCACACACAAAGTTTCAAGAGTTTTCAATAGTTAATAATGTATGTTCCATGAGCGCTGGATTATATTGTGTGTTTGTTGCACACTGACTTTGCAGTTAGAGAAAGGGTTTGCCTTTGCAATTTTGTTTGTTGATGCACTTTAATTAATATAATAATAAAAAAAAAAAAAAAAAAAAAAATCGAATCGTAAATCGAGTTTTTTATAAAAAAAATCGCAGATTTTTTTTGGGGGGAAAATCGCCCAGCCCTAGTGGCAGGTCAAACTTCCCCACACATTGAATATCGGTGACAATGGATCAAGACAAAGAGGAATATCTTCCTAACAGGAAGACATGGACAGTCGGGGGCACGGGGTCCTGGAGATCACAGTGGTTGGGCTGTAGGGCCCTGGAGATCACAGCAGGCTGTGTGGCCCTGTGGATGACAGTGGGGGCCCTGGAGATCAGAGCAGGCCGTGGGGCCCCTGGAGGTCACAGTGGGGCCCCTGGAGGTCACAGTGTGTTGCGTGGCCATGTAGATGACAGTGGGGCCCCTGGAGATCACAGCAGGCTGTGTGGCCCTGGAGATGACAGTGGGGCCCCTGGAGATCACAGCAGGCTGTGTGGCCCTGGAGATGACAGTGGGGCCCCTGGAGATCACAGCAGGCTGTGTGGCCCTGGAGATGACAGTGGGGCCCCTGCATGCTGTGTGGCCCTGGAGATGACAGTGGGGCCCCTGGAGATCACAGCAGGCTGTGTGGCCCTGGAGATGACAGTGGGGCCCCTGCAGGCTGTGTGGCCCTGGAGATGACAGTGGGGCCCCTGGAGATCACAGCAGGCTGTGTGGCCCTGGAGATGACAGTGGGGCCCCTGGAGATCACAGCAGGCTGTGTGGCCCTGGAGATGACAGTGGGGCCCCTGGAGATCACAGCAGGCTGTGTGGCCCTGGAGATCACAGCAGGCTGTGTGGCCCTGGAGATCACAGCAGGCTGTGTGGCCCTGGAGATCACAGCAGGCTGTGTGGCCCTGGAGATCACAGCAGGCTGTGTGGCCCTGGAGATCACAGCAGGCTGTGTGGCCCTGGAGATCACAGTGGGGCCCCTGGAGATCACAGCAGGCTGTGTGGCCCTGGAGATGACAGTGGGGCCCCTGGAGATCACAGCAGGCTGTGTGGCCCTGGAGATGACAGTGGGGCCCCTGGAGATCACAGCAGGCTGTGTGGCCCTAGAGATGACAGTGGGACCCCTGGAGATCACAGCAGGCTGTGTGGCCCTAGAGATGACAGTGGGACCCCTGGAGATCACAGCAGGCTGTGTGGCCCTAGAGATGACAGTGGGACCCCTGGAGATCACAGCAGGCTGTGTGGCCCTAGAGATGACAGTGGGGCCCCTGGAGATCACAGCAGGCTGTGTGGCCCTAGAGATGACAGTGGGACCCCTGGAGATCACAGCAGGCTGTGTGGCCCTGGAGATGACAGTGGGGCCCCTGGAGATCGCAGTGTATTGTGGGGCCCCTGGAGATCGCAGTGTATTGTGGGGCCCTGGTTCCTGAAGACAAGCAGTCTATAAATAAAGTGCACATGGAAGACAGGAAAAGTTTCCATTGTCCCGGGCCCGGACTGTGCCTGTTCGGGGTGGGTGCCCGGCAGTGTCAGGGGTGACACAGTGATGGGTGATCGGGGTCCCCTCTGCCGCACTTCCTCTCCCTTATAACTCCCCTCCCCCTCACCGTGCTGTGCGGACTCCTCTCCCCGTCGCTCTCGCCCTCCTCATCCGGTTGCCGGGTCGGTGCCATGTTATTGCCGGCCGTGACACCTCGTGCTCGGGACTCCCCGGACATCTCCGGAGCGCAACCCAGAGACACGCCCACCCCGCCAGGACAGTACACCCCCTATACGAGCGGCCCCACCCCCCTCCATTCATTTGTCCCCCGGAGCGATCTCCGGCCGGGATCTGGTGACGTCACCAGCGTGCAGTGCTCGGTGGAAGAACCATACATAGTGATACATAGATCTCCTCTGCCCTGTTATGTAATATGGAGATTTTATATTAAAAGTGTCCTAGTCAGAACTTTTCCTTCTGCCAATAACAACCAATCAGTTTCTCACAATTTTTTTTGTGGCGTTGAAAGTGAAAGAAGAATTCTGATTGGTTGATACGGGTAATGAGGACTAGTATGTTCATCCATAGGTCAGCCCGACTTCCCCTGCCTCTTCTATTTATGGTGGAGATCTTTATCTAGAACAGGGGTCTCAAAAAATTCTAAACAAAGGGCCGGTTTATTGTCCTTCGGTCACTTGGAAGGCCGGACTTTGGCCAGTGGGAGTGGAAATTTTCCTGGCATTAGTGGCAGTAAACATCTGGTATTAGGGGGAGGAATAGTGCCCCATTGCTGGTATCATAGGGAGGAATAGTGCCCCATTGCTGGTATCATAGGGAGGAATAGTGCCCCATTGCTGGTATCATAGGGAGGAATAGTGCCCCATTGCTGGTGTCATAGGGAGGAATAGTGCCCCATTGCTGGTATCATAGGGAGGAATAGTGCCCCATTGCTGGTGTCATAGGGAGGAATAGTGCCCCATTGCTGGTGTCATAGGGAGGAATAGTGCCCCATTGCTGGTATCATAGGGAGGAATAGTGCCCCATTGCTGGTATCATAGGGAGGAATAGTGCCCCATTGCTGGTATCATAGGGAGGAATATTGCCCCATTGCTGGTATCATAGGGAGGAATATTGCCCCATTGCTGGTATCATAGGGAGGAATATTGCCCCATTGCTGGTATCATAGGGAGGAATAGTGCCCCATTGCTGGTGTCAAATGGCAGAATATGGTCTCGTATCAGTGGTAGAGATAGTTCCCCAAGGGCCGGTAAAGGCAAGCAAAGGGCCGCATTTGGCCCTCGGGCCGTAGTTTGGAGACAACTGATCTAGAACAATGTTTCTCAACTCCAGTCCTCAGGCATCCCAAATGGTCATGTTTTCAGGATTTCCCGGCTGTGGTAATTACTGAGGCAGTGTAACTGATCAAATCACATGTGCAAAATAATGGAGAGCCTGAAAACATGACCTGTTGGGACGCCTTGAGGACTGGAGTTCAGAAACATTGATCTAGAACAGGGGTAGGCAACCTTGTCACTTCAGCTGTGGTGAAACTACAAATCCCATCATGCCTCTAGGAGTCATGCTTGTGATTGTCAGGGTCTTGCAATGTCTCATGGGACTTGTAGTTTCACCACAGCTGGAGGACCCACATTGCCTACTCCTGATCTAGAGCAGGGAAGAGCCGAACACCCCCCTGTTCGGTTCGCACCAGAACCTGCGAACAGACAAAATGTTCGCGTGAACGTTAGAACCCTATTAAATACAATGGACTCGAACGTTCGAAATCTAAAGTGTTAATTATAAAGGCTAATATGCAAGTTATTGTCCTAAAAAGTGTTTGGGGACCCGGGTCCTGCCCCAGGGGACATGTATCAATGCAAAAAGAAGTTTTAAAAACGGCAGTTTTTTCGGGAGCAGTGATTTTAATAATGCTTAAAATGAAAAAATAAAAGTGAAATATTCCTTTAAATTTCGTACCTGGGGGGTGTGTATGATATGCATGTGAAGTGGCGCATGTTTCCCGTGCTTAGAACTGTCCCTGCAAAAAATTTCATTTTTGAAAGAAAAAAAGTCATTTAAAACTGACTCGCGGCTATTAATGAATTGTCGGCTCCCGGCAATACATACAAAAGTCATTGATAAAAAAAAAAAAAAAAAGCGTGGGGGTCCCCCCAGAATTCAATTACCAGGCCCTTCAGGTCTGGTATAGATATTAAGGGGAACCCCGCCGCAAATAAAAAAAAAAAATGTGTGCGGTTCCCCCAAATATCCATACCAGGCCCTTCAGATCTGGCATGGATTTTAAGGGGAACTCCACCCCAAATGTAAAAAAAAATGGCGTGGAGTCCCCCCAAAAATCCATACCAGACCCTTATCCGAGCACGCAACCTGGCAGGCCGCAGGAAAAGAGGGGGGGACGAGAGAGCGCCCCCCCCCCCTGAACCGTACCAGGCCACGTGCCCTCAACATGGGGAGGATGTCCCCATGTTGATGGGGACAAGGGCCTCATCCCCACAACCCTTGCCCGGTGGTTGTGGGGGTCTGCGGGCGGGGGGCTTATCGGAATCTGGAAGACCCCTTTAACAAAGGGGACCCCCAGATCCCGGCCCCCCCTATGTGAATTGGTAAGGGGTACATTGTACCCCTACCATTTCACGAAGAAAGTGTCAAAAAATGTAAAAAAAACACAAACACCTTGAAAAAGTCCTTTATTAAAAAAAAACAAAAAAACATTCCAGCGGTAAAATCCAGTGTCCCGCGGTGATCCGATGTCCAGCGCTGTCCGTCATTGGCTGAGCCTGAGCGGACCTGATGGGGAACTTCCTCTGCAGTCTATTACATGTATAGACCCGCCCCTTCTAAAGTTCCCCATCAGGTCCGCTCAGCCAATGACTCGGTGTAAGGCTGAGGACCAGATGCGGAACATGAGAAGGGGTGGGTCTATACATGTATTACACAGTGAGGGAAGTTCCCCATCAGGTCCGCCCCCTCGGTATGTGGGACCCCCGCCTACTTCATTGGCCTGAGTGGACCTGATGGGGAACTTCCTTCACTGTGTAAATTTAAATTACACAGTGAAGGAAGTTCCCCGCTCAGGCCAATGATGTAGGCGGGGTCCCACATACCGAGGGGGCGGACCTGATAGGGAACTTCCCTCACTGTGTAATACATGTATAGACCCGCCCCTTCTCATGTTCCGCATCTGGTCCTCAGCCTTACACCGAGTCATTGGCTGAGCGGACCTGATGGGGAACTTTAGAAGGGGCGGGTCTATACATGTAATAGACTGCGGAGGAAGTTCCCCATCAGGTCCGCTCAGGCTCAGCCAATGACGGACAGCGCTGGACATCGGATCGCCGCGGGACACTGGATTTCACCGCTGGAATGTTTTTTTTTTATTTATTTTTTATTTTTTAATAAAGGACTTTTCCAAGGTGTGTGTGTTTTTTTTTTTTTTACATTTTTTGACACTTTCTTCGTGAAATGGTAGGGGTACAATGTACCCCTTACCAATTCACATAGGGGGGGGGCCGGGATCTGGGGGTCCCCTTTGTTAAAGGGGTCTTCCAGGTTCCGATAAGCCCCCTGCCCACAGACCCCCACAACCACCGGCAAGGGTTGTGGGGATGAGGCCCTTGTCCCCATCAACATGGGGACATCCTCCCCATGTTGAGGGCATGTGGCCTGGTACGGTTCAGGAGGGGGGGTGCTCTCGTCCCCCCCTCTTTTCCTGTGGCCTGCCAGGTTGCGTGCTCGGATAAGGGTCTGGTATGGATTTTTGGGGGGACTCCACGCCTTTTTTTTTTATTTGGGGTGGAGTTCCCCTTAAAATCCATGCCAGATCTGAAGGGCCTGGTATGGATATTTGGGGGAACCGCACGCATTCTTTAATTTGCGGCGGGGTTCCCCTTAATATCTATACCAGACCTGAAGGGCCTGGTAATTGAATTCTGGGGGACCCCCACGCTTTTTTTTTATTTTTATCAATGACTTTTGTATGTATTGCCGGGAGCCGACAATTCATTAATAGCCGCGAGTGAGTTTTAACCACTTAACAACCGCTCACTGTATATGTACGTCGGCAGAATGGCACCGACAGGCACAATCACGTACAGTGTACGTGATTGCCTTTGTACAGTTGGGGGCTCCGATCGGACCCCCCTCCTATACAGTGAGCGGTCGGTATTCGTTGGGGAGCGATCCGAGATGAGGGGACGGCCGTTCGATTCCGGCCACCCCCCCGCGATCGCTCCCGGCGAATGAAAATGCTTCCTCTGTCCGTGTAATGTAAACACAGGCAGAGGAAGCAGGAGGAAGTGATGTCATCTCTCATGCGGCGCTCACATATACCGAGCGCCGTACAAGAGAAGACACACAGGTTAGTGCACAAAACACTACACTGACACCAGGACACATAGGCACACAAATCGCCCCCCAGGCCCCCCCAGACACCCCTAGATCACCCCCCAGCCCCCCCCCAGCCCCCAGTCACAGTGTCACTGATTGCAGTGACCATTTATTTACTGATCACTGCAAACAGTGACATTTGTGACTGTAAAAGTGTCACTAAAGTTAGTTTTAGGTCCAGTGTAGCCCCCTAACCCCCCCTAATAAAGGTTTAACCCCCTGATCACCCCCCAGATAACCCTTTCACCCCCTAGCACCGCCGTCGCTAAGCGATCATTTTTCTGATCGCTGTCTTAGCGTCGGTGACGCAGGTCGGTAGCCAGTAATTTTTTTTAGGTTCACCGCAGGTTTTTATAGCGTCAGGTACCCCCATAAATTATCTAATAAAGGTTTAACCCCCTTGATCGCCCCCCAGGTAACCCTTTCACCTCCTATCACCACTGTCGCTAAGCGATCATTTTTCTGATCGCTGTCTTAGCGTCTGTGATGCAGATCGGTAGCCAGTAATTTTTTTTAGGTTCACCGCAGGTTTTTATAGCGTCAGGTACCCCCATATATTACCTAATAAAGGTTTAACCCCCTTATCACCCCCCAGATAACCCTTTCACCCCCTAGCACCGCCGTCGCTAAGCGATCATTTTTCTGATCGCTGTCTTAGCGTCTGTGATGCCGATCGGTAGCCAGTAATTTTTTTTAGGTTCGCCGCAGGTTTTTATAGCGTCAGGTACCCCCATAAATTATCTAATAAAGGTTTAACCCCCTTGATCGCCCCCCAGGTAACCCTTTCACCCCCTATCACCACTGTCGCTAAGCGATCATTTTTCTGATCGCTGTCTTAGCGTCTGTGATGCAGATCGGTAGCCAGTAATTTTTTTTAGGTTCGCCGCAGGTTTTTATAGCGTCAGGTACCCCCATAAATCATCTAATAAAGGTTTAACCCCCTTGATCGCCCCCCAGGTAACCCTTTCACCCCCTATCACCACTGTCGCTAAGCGATCATTTTTCTGATCGCTGTTTTAGTGTCGGTGATGCAGATCGGTAGCCAGTATTTTTTTTTAGGTTCGCCGCAGGTTTTTATAGCATCAGGTACCCCCATATATTATCTAATAAAGGTTTAACCCCCTTGATCGCCCCCCAGGTAACCCTTTCACCCCCTATTACCACTGTCGCTAAGCGATCGTTTTTCTGATCGCTGTCTTAGTGTCGGTGATGCCGATCGGTAGCCAGTAATTTTTTTTAGGTTCGCCGCAGGTTTTTATAGCGTCTGGTACCCCCATATATTATCTAATAAAGGTTTTAACCCCCTAATTGCCCCTAGTTAACCCTTTCACCAGTGATCACCATATAAGTGTTACGGGTGACGCTGGTTAGTTAGTTTGCTTTTTATAGTGTCAGGGCACCCGCCGTATATATAACCCAATAAAGGTTTAACCCCCTGATCGCCCGGCGGGTGATATCAATTAGGTTTTAGCGTCAGAGAGGGTCTGCGTCACACCCCAGGCAGCATCAGGTTAGTGCCAGTAACGCTAACACCCACGCGTGAAGCATACACCTCCCTTAGTGGTATAGTATCTGAACAGATCAATATCTTATCTGATCAGATCTATACTAGCGTCCCCAGCAGTTTAGGGTTCCCAAAAATGCAGTGTTAGCGGGATCAGCCCAGATACCTGCTGGCACCTGCGTTTTGCCCCTCCGTCCAGCCCAGGCCACCCAAGTGCAGTATCGATCGATCACTGTCACTTACAAAAACACAACACACATAACTGCAGCGTTCGCAGAGACAGGCCTGATCCCTGCGACTCCAGTGCTGTAGGAGGTGATTTCACCACCACAGTTAAAAAAAAAGAAGCAAATATGCCGAAGCATTGGGGCAGAGGAGTGGAGGAGGAATTTTGCTCCTAATGCCGCGTACATACGGTCGAAATTCCGACGGAGGCTTGCCCGTGGAAAAGTCCGACCATGTGTGTGCGGCATAACTTTTTTGCGGGAGGATGCCCCCATGCTTCGGCATATATAAATGGTGCATGTATGCCCATCATTAGAAGTGGGTGGGTGAAGGGCGGTATTCTAATGGTGGGCATACCCACCGATCAATCTCTTTTTTCGTACAGCCAACTGGCTGCATGAAAAAAAAAGATTACAATACATGTCCAACAAGGACCAGCAACGTACTGGTATGTTGCTGGACTTTGAATGTTTATACCAGAATGATGCCTGCGGGTTTAGGTATCATCTTGGTATCATTCTTTTCAGCCAGCGGCCGGCTTTCATGTAAAAGCAATCCTAGTGGCTAATTAGCCTCTGGACTGCTTTTACAAGCAGTGGGAGGGAATGTCCCCCCCCCCCGGATATAAAAAGCACCATTGGGAAATTGGGAAAGCATTTTATCACACCGATCTTGGTGTGGTCAGATGCTTTGAGGGCAGAGGAAAGATCTAGGGTCTAGAAGACTCCAGTTTTTTCAAAAAAAGAGTACCTGTCACTACCTCTTGCTATCATAGGGGATATTTACATTCCCTGAGATAACAATAAAAATTATAAAAAAAAAAAAAAAATATGGAAGGAACAATTTAAAAATAAAATAAAAAAGCAAAATTAATAATAAAAAAAATAAAAAAAAAGCACCCCTGTCCTGCCCTGCTCTTGCCCAATGGCGAATGCAAGCGTCGGTCTGGCGTCATATGTAAACAGCAATTGCACCATGCATGTGAGGTATCACCGCGAAGGTCAGATCGAGGGCAGTAATTTTAGCAGTAGACCTCCTCTGTAAATCTAATGGGGTAACCTGTAAAGGCTTTTAAAGACTTTTAAAAATGTATGTAGTTTGTCGCCAATGCGCGTTTGTGCGAAATTTTAAAGCATGTCGTGTTTGGTATCTATGTACTCGGCCTAAGATCATCTTTTTTATTTCATCAAACATTTGGGCAATATAGTGTGTTTTAGTGCATTAAAATTTAAAAAAGTGTATTTTTTTCCCCAAAAAATGCGTTTGAAAAATCGCTGCGCAAATACTGTGTAGAAAAAAAATATGCAACACCCACCATTTTAATCTGTAGGGCCTTTGCTTTAAAAATATATATAATGTTTGGGGGTTCAAAATAATTTTCTTGCAAAAAAAAAAAAATGTTTTCATGTAAACAAAAAGTGTCAAAAAGGGTCTTCAAGTGGTTAGAAGAGTGGATGTAAGCTTCCTAATGTTGTGTATAAAATGCCAGAACAGTTCAAAACCCCCCCAAATGACCCAATTTTGGAAAGTAGACACCCCAAGCTATATACTGAGAGGCATGTCGAGTCCATGGAATTTTTTATATGTTGACACAAGTTGCGGAAAAAATAACATTTATTTTTATTTATTAATTTTTTTGCACAAAGTTGTCACTAAATGATATATTGCTCAAACATGCCATGGGCATATGTGGAATTACACCCCAAAATACATTCTGTTGCTTCTCCTGAGTACGGGGATACCACATGTGTGAGACTTTTTGGGAGCCTAGCCGCGTACGGGACCCCAAAATCCAAGCACCGCCTTCAGGCTTTCTAAGGGTGTAAATTTTTGATTTCACTTCTCACTGCCTATCACAGTTTCGGAGGCCATGGAATGCCCAGATGGCACAAACCCCCCCAAATGACCCCATTTTGAAAGTAGACACCCCAAGCTATTTTCTGAGAGGTATTGTGAGTATTTTGCAGGTCTCGCTTTTTGTCACAAAGTTTTGAAAATTGAAAAAAAAAAAAAATATATATATATATATATATATATTTTCTTTCTTCATTTTCAAAAACAAATGAGAGCTGTAAAATACTCACCATGCCTCTCAGCAAATAGCTTGGGGTGTCTACTTTCCAAAATGGGGTAATTTGGGGGGGTTTTGTGCTATTTTTGCATTATATGGCCTTTGAAACTGTGATAGGTAGTGAGGAGTGAAATCAAAAATTTGTGCCTAGAAATCCTGAAGGCGGTGCTTGGTTTTCGGGGTCCCGTACGCGGCTAGGCTCCTAAAAAGTCCCACACATGTGGTATCCCCGTACTCAGGAGAAGCAGCTAAATGTATTTTGGGGTGTAATTCCACATATAACCATGGCATGTGTGAGCAATATATCATTTAGTGACAACTTTTTGTAATTTTTTAATTTTTTTTGTCATTATTCAATCACTTGGGACAACAAAAAAAAATATTCAATGGGCTCAACAGGCCTCTCAGCAATTTCCTTGGGATGTCTACTTTCCAAAATGGGGTCATTTGGGGGGGTTTTGTACTGCCCTGCCATTTTAGCACCTCAAGAAATGAGATAGGCAGTCATAAATTAAAAGCTGTGTAAATTCCAGAAAATGTACCCTAGTTTGTAGACGCTATAACTTTTGCGCAAACCAATAAATATACGCTTATTGACATTTTTTTTACTAAAGACATGTGGCTGAAAACATTTTGGCCTAAATGTATGACTAAAATTGAGTTTATTCGATTTTTCTTATAACAAAAAGTAGAAAATATCATTTTTTTTTCAAAATTTTCGGTCTTTTTTCGTTTATATCGGGAAAAAAATAAAAAACGCAGAGGCAATCAAATACCATTAAAAGAAAGCTCTATTTGTGGGAAGAAAATGACGCAAATTTCGTTTGGGTACAACATTGCATGTCCGCACAATTTACAGTTAAAGCAGCGCAGTGCAAAATTCTGAAATCACCTCTGGTCCTTTAGCTACCAAATGGTCCGGGACTTAAGTGGTTAAATTACTTTTTTTCCTTCAAAAATGACACTTTGTGCAGGGACAGTTCTAAGCACGGGAAACAAGCGCGACTTTACATGCATATCATACACACCCCCTAGGTACGAAATTTAAAGGAATATTTCACTTTTATTGTTTCACTTTAAGTATTATTAAAATCACTGCTCCCGAAAAAACGGGCGTTTTTAAAACTTTTTTTTGCATTGATACATGTCCCCTGGGGCAGGACCCGGGTCCCCAAACACTTTTTAGGACAATAACTTGCATATAAGCCTTTATACAGGCATACCCCACTTTTAAGTACACAATGGGACCAGAGCATGTATGTAAAACGAAAATGTACTTAAAGTGAAACAATACCTTTTTTCACTTCTAGGGTGTAGTGGGGTCTCAGTGGCTGTAGTGGGGGTCTCAGTGGCTGTAGTTGAGGTCTCAGGGGCTGTAGTGGAGGTGTCAGGGGCACACTGGAACAGGGCAGGCTATGCTCCCGGAGCTTCAGCTCCTTCTACTGCGGCTGCAAAATGTATGTACAGTACTTGTGAGGCACTTTACATACACTCGCGGGTATGTCCTTACTCGCGAGTGTATGTAAAGTGAGTGTACTTAAAGTGGGGTATGCCTGTAATTAGCACTTTAGATTTTTCCCATAGACTTTTCGAATTTGCCGCAAACACCCCAATTTGTTCGCTGTTCGGTGAACGGGACGAACAGGCAATGTATTAGAGGTATTTTTTCTGACAGGATAAATTCCTTTGCCTTTGTACATGAGGCCTAAGGCTTCCTTTACACATACAAACACACAGCTGTGCCCCCATAGACCCCATTCATACCTGCGGAATGAACCAAAACACGCATTTGAGTACGGCATTGCATGACCGCGCAATTGTCATTCAAAGTGTGACCGCGCTGAAAATTGGCCTGGGAAGGAAGGGGGTAAAAGTGCCCAGTAGGCAAGTAAGTGTTTAATGTAGAAATAAAGGCAAAACGTTGTTTTTCCATTCTGAATAGAGTAATGGAGGGTTATTACCCCTGTCAGTTTTTGCTTGGGGAGATTTCCCTTCACTTCCTGTACTATAGCTAAAACAGGAGGAGAGAGGAAATCCCTGCAAATTAAGGGAATCACTTGGGGTCCCCCAGGTCACCAGAACTAGGGTCCCCATTGGAAGATTTACCCTCTATTACTTTTCTGGGGACGACCCAAAATGTGAGATTTTCTTTTCATTTTATTTTCAATGATAATAGTAAATAGAGAGAGTGAGTCTTACTAACGGGGGCACAGACAGCAATACAAACCTAATAGGTACAGTATTCTAATACCTTTCCACTCTATTCAATACAACAACAAAAAGGGTTTCCTTTAGTTATACTTAAAGTAAATACAAAGTATCTTTATAAATATCAAATACTGGAAGAAAATAGTATCAAAAATCACATATATATATATATATATATATATATATATATATATACAGCGGGACAAAAAAGTATTTAGTCAGCCACCAATTGTGTAAGGTCTCCCACTTAAAAAGATGAGAGAGGCCTGTAATTGTCATCATAGGTAATCCTCAGCTATGAGAGACACAATGTGGAAACAAATCCAGACAATCACATTGTCTGATTTGGAAAGAATTTATTTGCAAATTATGGTGGAAAATAAGTATTTGGTCAATATCAATAGTTCATCTCAATACTTTGTTATATATCCTTTGTTGGCAATGACAGAGGTCAAACGTTTTCTGTAAGTCTTCACAAGGTTGTCACACACTGTTGCTGGTATGTTGGCCCATTCCTCCATGCAGATCTCCTCTAGAGCAGTGATGTTTTGGGGCTGTCGCTGGGCAACACGGACTTTCAACTCCCTCCAAAGGTTTTCTATGGGTTTGAGATCTGGAGACTGGCTAGGCCACTCCAGGACCTTGAACTGCTTCTTACGAAGCCACTCCTTCATTGCCCGGGCAGTGTGTTTGGGATCATTGTCATGCTGAAAGACCCAGCCACGTTTCATCTTCAATGCCCTTGCTGATGGGAGGAGGTTTGCACTCAAAATCTCACAATACATGGCCCCATTCATTCTTTCATGTACACGGATCAGTCGTCCTGTTCCCTTTGCAGAGAAACAACCCCAAAGCATGATGTTGCCACCCCCATGCTTCACAGTAGGTATGGTGTTCTCCTGTTGCAACTCAGCATTCTCTCTCCTCCAAACACGACGAGTTGTGTTTCTATCAAACAGTTCTACTTTGGTTTCATCTGACCATATGACATTCTCCCAATCCTCTTCTGGATCATCCAAATGCTCTCTAGTAAACCTCAGACGGGCCCGGACATGTACTGGCTTAAGCAGGGGGACACGTCTGGCACTGCAGGATGTGAGTCCCTGGCGGCGTAGTGTGTTACTGATGATAGCCTTTGTTACGTTGGTCCCAGCTCTCTGCAGGTCAATCACTAGGTCCCCCCGTGTGGTTCTGGGACTTTTGCTCACCGTTCTTGTGATCATTTTGACCCCACGGGGTGAGATCTTGCGTGGAGCCCCAGATCGAGGGAGATTATCAGTGGTCTTGTATGTCTTCCATTTTCTAATTATTGCTCCCACAGTTGATTTCTTCACACCAAGCTGCTTGCCTATTGCAAATTCAGTCTTCCCAGCCTGGTGCAGGTCTACAATTTTATTTCTGGTGTCCTTCGACAGCTCTTTGGTCTTCACCATAGTGGAGTTTGGAGTGTGACTGTTTGAGGTTGTGGACAGGTGACTTTTATACTAATAACAAGTTCAAACAGGTGCCATTAATACAGGTAATGAGTGGAGGACAGAGGAGCCTCTTAACCACTTGACCACTGGGCACTTAAACCCCCTTAATAACCAGACCAATTTTCAGCTTTCGGTGCTCTCACATTTTGAATGACAATTACTCAGTCATACAACACTGTACCCATATGAATTTTTTGTCCTTTTTTTCACACAAATAGAGCTTTCTTTTGGTGGTATTTAATCACTGTTGGGTTTTTTATTTTTTGCGCTATAAGAGAAAAAAGACTGAAAATTCTGTAAAAAAATGATTTTTTTTTTCGTTTCTGTTATAACATTTTGCAAATTACTATTTTTTTTTTCATAAATTTTGGCCAAAATTTATACTGCTACATATCTTTGGTAAAAATAAGTACAAATTGGTGGATATTATTTGGTCTTTGTGAAAGTTATAGAGTCCACAAGCTATGGTGCCAATATCTGAAAATTGATCACACCTGAAGTACTGACGGCCGATCTCATTTCTTGAGACCCTAACATGCCAGAAAAGTACAAATACCCCACAAATGACCCCTTTTTGGAAAGAAGACATCCCAAGGTATTCAGAAAGAGGCATTGTGAGTTTTTTGAAGTTGTCATTTTGTCACACAATTCTTTGCAAAATCAAGATTTTTTTTTTCTCTTTTTTTTTTTTCCACAAAATTGTCATATTAGCAGGTTATTTCTCACACACAGCATATGCATTCCACAAATTACTGTATTTATTGGCGTATAACACTCACTTTTTTACCCTGAAAATGGAGGGTAAACTGTGCCTGCGTGTTATACACAAGGGGCTGTGGAAAGTTTTTTTCCTGAAACTTCCCTCCTAAAGTTAGGGTGCGTGTTATACGCCTGTGCGTGTTATACGCCGATAAATACGGTACACCCCAAAACCCATTCTGCTATTACTCCTGAGTATGGCGATACCACATGTGTGAGACTTTTACACAGCGTGGCCACATACAGAGGCCCAACATGCAGGGAGCACCTTCAGGCGTTCTGGAGCACCCAGGCCAATTCTGACATTTCTCTCCTACATGTAAAAATCATCATTTGTTTGCTAGAAAATTACATAGAACCCCAAAACATTATATATGTTTTTTTAGCAAAGACCTTAGAGAATATAATGGTGGTTGTTGCAACTTTTTATCTCGCACGATATTTGCGCAGCAATTTTTTTAACGCGTTTTTTACGGAAAAAAAATGTTTTGTGCTTAAAAAAAACAAACAGTAAAGTTAGCCCAATGTTTTTGCATAATGTGAAAGATGAAGTTACGCCGAGTAAATAGATACCTAACATGTCACCCTTAAAAATTGCACACACTCGTGGAATGGCGCCAAACTTCGCTACTTAAAAATCAGCATAGGCGACGCTTTAAATATTTTTACTGGTTACATGTTTTGAGTTACAGAGGAGGTCTAGGGCCAAAATTATTTCTCTCGCTCTAACGTTCGCAGAGATACCTCACATGTGTGGTTTGAAAACCGTTTTCATATGTGGGCGGGACTTACGTATGCGTTCGCTTCTGTATGCAAGCTCACGGGGACAGGGGCGCTTTAAAAAAATATATTTTTTTATTGTTTATTTTACTTTATTTATTTTAGTTTGACATGTTTTTCCGCCCCAAAATTTTTTTTGATCACTTTTATACCTATTACAAGGAACATAAACATCCCTTGTAATAGGAATATGGCATGACAGGTCCTCTTTACAGTGAGATATGGGGTCAATAAGACCCCACATCTCACCTCTAGGCTGGGAAGCCTGAAAAAAAAACAAAAAAAAAAACAATCCTGGCTTTGATCGTAGCGGTGAGTCGGTAGAAGCACCGGAGGGCGGCGGGGGGGGGGGGGAGACATCCCCTCTCGCCTCCCGTAAGAATGATCAAGCGACGGAACAGCCACTATGATTGTTGTTATGGTGTAGGGAATCGCCGGCTGAAAAAGCTAATATCTGAATGATGCCTGTAGCTGCTCCCATCATTCAGATATCCCCGCACAAAGTCAAGGACGTCATATGACGGCCGGCGGGCGGGAAGTGGTTATTGCAGAGTATTGCCGGGCATTGCGGAGTATTGCCGGGCATTGCGGAGTATTGCTGGGTATTGCCGGGCATTGCTGGGTATTGCGGAGTATTGCAGGGCATTGCGGAGTATTGCGGAGTATCTATCTATCACTGACATGCATCCCACTGACCACCAATCCCACTGACCACCAATATAAGGGCATGCATCTTACTGACCACCAATGCCACTGATCACCAATCCCACTGACCACCAATATAAGGGCGTGCATCCCACTGACCACCCATCCCACTGACCACCAATATAAGGGCATGCATCCCACTGACCACCAATGCCACTGACCACCAATCCCACTGACCACCAATCCCACTGACCACCAATGTAAGGGCATACATCCCACTGACCTCCAATCCCACTGACCACCAATGTAAGGGCATATATCCCACTGACCACCAATGTAAGGGCATGCATCCCACTGACCACCAATCCCACTGACCACCAATGTAAGGGCATACATCCCACTTACCACCAATGTAAGGGCATGCATCCCACTGACCACCAATCCCACTGACCACCAATGTAAGGGCATACATCCCACTGACCACCAATGCCACTGACGACCAATGCCACTGACCACCAATCCCACTGACCACCAATGCCACTGACTACCAATACCACTGACCACCAATCCCACTGACCACCAATTTAAGGGCATACATCCCACTGACCACCAATGCCACTGACCACCAATCCCACTAACCACCAATTTAACAGCATACATCCCACTGACCACCAATGCCACTGACCACCAATGCCACTGACCACCAATTTAAGGGCATATATCCCACTGACCACCAATGTAAGGGCATGCATCCCACTGACCACCAATGCCACTGACCACAATCCCACTGACCACCAATCCCAATGACCACCAATCCCACTGACCACCAATGTAAGGGCATACATCCCACTGACCACCAATGCCACTGACCACCAATCCCACTGACCACCAATCCCACTGACCACCAATTTAAGGGCATACATCCCACTGACCACCAATGTAAGGGCATGCATCCCACTGATCACCAATGCCACTGACCACCAATGCCACTGACCACCAATCCCACTTTCCATCTCTTTTCTCCTTTCACTAGAACTCTTGCCTCTTACCATGTGATTGTGTATGGGCTTTAGCGTCTCACTTACATTGGTTTTGTGGTTTTATTTCTTACTTTGGTTGCTTGGTACACGGTTGGAGTATCAGAACATCACCTTTCGGAAAAGTGTGGAGCCAGCGGAAAGGTTGCTTGTTACATTAAGGTAAATTTCATAGATATACATTGTGAATTTTATGCTATGCACCATAGTAAGCTATAGGAATGCAAAGAATGCAGACAGATATCACAACAAAATTGTCTTCCAAAAAAAGTATTTTTTTTTTTTTTTTTACAAAAACTTGTAATCAGTTTGTGACTACATGCTTTGCACCAACCATTGGAGAAAATTTCAAAATTCTTCTTACATATCAAGAACAACATAATGAGGAGACAACACTCTCCTTCACCTTTTATTTTTTACTTTTTAAACACACTATACACTTTCTTCCCCCTTTTCCATCACTTTCTAACTTCCTCTGACTTTCTAACTTCCTCTGACTCTCCAACTTCCTCTGACTCTCCAACTTCCTCTGACTCTCCAACTTCCTCTGACTCTCCAATTTCCTCTGACTCTCCAATTTCCTCTGACTCTACAACTTCCTCTGACTCTACAACTTCCTCTGACTCTATAACTTACTAAGACTTTCTAACTTCCTCTGACTCTACAACTTCCTCTGACTCTCCAACTTCCTCTGACTCTCCAACTTCCTCTGAGTCTTCAACTTCCTCTGACTCTCCAACTTCCTCTGACTCTACAACTTCCTAAGACTTTCTAACTTCCTAAGACTCTCCAACTACCTCTGACTCTCCAACTTCCTCTGACTTTCTAACTTCCTCTGACTCTCCAACTTCCTCTGACTCTATAACTTGCTCTTACTGTCTAGCTTTAACTTAACATAACTTTAATTATAACTTACAAAACTTTACTAACTAAAACTCTTGCTCTCCACCTCATCCTCCCTGTCATCTCCAACTCTCTCATCCTTCCTTCCTCGCATCTTCATCTCCACTTTCCCCACTAACATTTTTTCTCTCCATCTCTTTTTCCCTGAGATATTCAAAATAGAATAGATAATTTAACAAAAAACATAACGTTTACTAAGAAAGTATTGAATTTCAACATGAAGTTGGTAGCGACATTAGCAGGTAGTCCTCTACAAATTCAAAAAACTAGGTGAACTATGTTCATTCACCAGGCTTGGTTAAATCATGCCGTTGTAGTGTTGAAGAGCTTGGTGGTGTTTGCTGCAAGGCTTCATCTTGCGTTGAGGGATATTTCCTCAATGGCACAGGTGAGGATATCTCGGTATCCGGTGGTACACTTGGGGGCCCATATTGTCTATAGGGCATAGGCATGTTAGAGGCAACTTCAAGCGACCGATTGTGATATGGATAATGACTTGGAATTATCGGTTTGTTCTGTTCCATTGGTCTTGCTACAAGTAGAAATTGATTTGCCATGGACGGTATTTGCTTGTAGAGCTGTGGTGGTCTGTTTTGTGATGGGACATGATAAGATGTTGATTCAAGTGGTCTCATATCCATTGGTCTAGTAATATCCGTAGTTGTACTTGGGGGTGAAATTACTGAGGCAACTGGTAAAGGAATGGGATATGGGATATTCGTGATCTGGGGGTCTCATAGATGCTAGAGGGTTCCGCAAAACTAGAGGGATAAGGGTTTGGTGCAGTGTTTGAAGCAGTAGAAATGGGACTAAATATTTAGGTACTAGCACTCTGGTGCGTTGGCACCGAAACATGGCGTGGCACAGTGAAGGAATGGATGCAATGTTGCACTGCAATCCTCATATTAAAGTAATGGTCTGGCAAGACCTCTTTGAGAAGAGGCACCAAACTAATGGCAAACATAGTATGAGGGCATCGCTGGGCATCGATTTGTTCAGTGATCCCTGACACTATGTTTAGTAATTTATTGGTTTGGTCTTGGTCTTCAACCTGTTCTGCTGCCCTGCTGCTTTGCTTCCTGCGGGAAGTAGATGCTTGCCTTTGCCTTCTGCTGGAAGGTGTTGAAACGTCGGTATCCTCATTATCCAGCTCCTGAGAAGAGGACTCATGAACCTTGATCACCTCACCCTGGAGCTCCATAGATGAATCCTCATGAATTGTGCAAGCAAATGATACTCCTTCATCAGCGTCAACAGTAGCAGCATGCTCTTCCTCTTCCTCCTCCTCCTCCTCCTCCCAATTGCTTCCGTGCTGCAATACAAAAATTTGAAATTAGAACTCTATTATGAAAAAAAAAGTGGTGATCATCCGTGTCACATCAGTGACCATCTGTGGCACATCAATGCCACATCAGTGATCATCTGTGCCACATCCATGCCACATCAGTCCTCATCCGTGGCACATCCATGCCACATCAATGATCATCCGCGCCACATCCATGCCGCATCAGTGATCATCTGCGCCACATCCATGCCACATCAGTGATCATCCGCGCCACATCCATGCCACATCAGTGATCATCTGTGCCACATCCATGCCACATCAGTCATAATCCGCGCCACATCCATGTCACATCAGTCATAATCCGCGCCACATCCATGCCACATCAGTGAACACCCGCGCCACATCCATGCCACATCAGTGATCTACAGTGCCACATCCATGCCACATCAGTCCTCATCCGTGGCACATCAATGCCACATCAGTGATCATCTGTGCCACATCCATGCCACATCAGTCCTCATCCGTGGCACATCCATGCCACGTCAATGATCATCCGCGCCACATCCATGCCGCATCAGTGATCATCCGCGCCACATCCATGCCACATCAGTGATCATCCGCGCCACATCCATGCCACATCAGTGATCATCCGTGCCACATCCATGCCACATCAGTCATAATCCGCGCCACATCCATGCAACATCAGTGATCATCCGCGCCACATTCATACCACATCAGTGAACACCCGCGCCACATCCATGCCACATCAGTGATCTACAGTGCCACATCCATGCCACATCAGTGCTCATCCATTCCAGGTCCATGCCACATCAGTGCGCATTTGTGCCACATCCATGCCACTACAATGCCCTTCAGTGCCTCACAAAAGTGTAATAGGTAGTCAAATTAGATTTGAAATGTATGTCCCTAGCTGTTTAAGTGGCACTTTTAACCCCAAAGAAGGGGTTAAAAACGCCCATGATGTGGCACTTCCGAATCACTTTTCAGGCGCTTTGGAAGCGCTGCCCATTTATTTCAATGGGCTAGGCATTTTGGGAGCACTGTATACAGCGCTCCCAAACTGCCCCACAGATGCTGCTTGCAGGACTTTTCCCAACATCCCACAAGCACACCGCTCCAGTGTGAAAAGACACACTGAAATGAATGGGAGGTGGTTTTCAGTAAAATTTTTAACCTTTAAATGATTCCCATTAATGTTCTCCGCCATCACAGCATAATGTTTACCTATAGTCTGGTCAGTAAATTGTTCTTTATTTTCCTCGTCTCAGTAAAATGGTGAGACCAACATAGAGTTTGGAGACATTTCCACTGCTGAGAGCAAAGCTGCAATTTGCAAATATTGTGAGAAGAAAAATTATTTTCCAAATGCTACAAGGATGGCAAAACACATCCTGGCATGCCAGAGGTGCCCTAAAGACATTAAAAATACTTTTTGATGAGGACCATAATGAAAGTGTGAGTAGCTTTTCCCTCCAGAGTTCTCAGTCCAGAAACACGCTTATTAATGCTTTTGGATCATCACAAAGTGTTTCTTCAACAGAAGCATCTTCAAGTAAGGAAGTGCTGGAAAACACAGCCTTCCAAAAATACACAATCCCTTTATTTGCAGAGAAAATTACACCTGAAGCTGTTGCTCAGAGTAAACATTTGTTTACCTCAGAAGATATTCCCATCTGGATACTATAGACACCAATTCCACTTTTGGTTCAGCTTTCTTTGCTTTAATGTTTGCATATCAGCACTGTTTTCTTGTTATCAGGGAGTAGAGTGGTGGAGAGTGGAGACCTACAAGGTCTATTTTTGTAGACCCCTATGCACTGCACTGTATTAGCAGATAAAGCCTCTCACAACATCCTGCCAAGTTAATTTCTGGATTTGCAAGGCATTGTTTTTTTTACAGGACGTCATTTCAGGCACAGAGGCTTTCTCCAGCAAACTTTTACTGTACATCTCAGAGGGACATTTCTAGTGTTCACTCTCTACAGCTAACAATAATCTGTACCACCTACTGACCTTCCTGTCCAAGGTGCCTCTATTCTTTTAGGCCTAATGCACACTGGGCGTTTATCCAGCTCTTCTGAACACCTTTCTCTTGGCAGGAGAAAAACAGTGTAAAAACTGTGCCTGAAGCTGCCTTTTGTAAAAACATTTAGGAGTGTCTAGGCACATCAAGTATTTTGGCGTTCATTCTGGTCATTGGAATGGATGAACGTTCAAGCAGTGATCTTTTTTTATTCTGCCTTTTAACCCTTTCGCTGCCAGGTCCATAAGACCTACAGACAGCGGGGGGGGGGGGGGGGATTTCAAACATTGTGTGTAAATCTGACAAGTAGACTCCTGCCTGTCAGATGGAAGTGATCGGGTGGCTGCGGTGCCGCTCGATTGCCCTCACAAACCCCCGGTAAAAGCACCTCCCTGATGCCTGTACCCCCGCTATGTATCCCAGGCTAAGCTTGCCCATTTGAGGGCCCAGGACCAACATAGCCGGTGCCGGACCCATGTCCCCTCTCCTCCCCTCCTTGTTGCTGACCCGGAAAGCGACGTGTTTGACTGGCCAGCATACCCGGGAAATAATGTATTGCAAAGTGAACTGCATTCCATTCAGTGGAGCACAGAGGAGACATTCAGGGTCTTTTAGACCCTGGATGTCTCAATAAAGAGAACCTGTCATCAAAAAATAATCATATGGGGAACTTTTTGTCCCCTATGCGATGAAAAAAAAAAGTTAAGTAAATATAGTTTTTTTAATTGTAAAAAATGATTTACACATAACATCCCCCCTTTAAAAATTTTTGAGACCCCCCCACCCCCAGTATACGCATTAACAAATGAAAACGCACACCTTTGGGGCTCCTACACATGAAAACGTTGATTGCGATTAGACATGTGCAATTTGTTTAGTTACGAATTCGTTATTCGTCAAAATTCGTTATATTCGTTGATTCGTAAACATACGAATAAACAAATGGTTTGATAAAATTACAAACGAACAACGAATTATCGAAAAGAACGAATATGGAAAACAACAAAAATACGAATGTTGTAAATTTGAAACAGCCAAAATACGAAAGAGTAAAAAACGAAAACATAAAAACAATGAAAATACCGAACAAAGATCAAAAAATAACGAAAATCAAAATGAACGAAAATGCGAAATTACGAATATTCGGAAAACGTAAAACAAAACAACGAAAATAACGAACAAAGATCAATATTAACGAAAATCAAAATGAACGGAATTTTTTTTACGAATCTTCGGAAAACGGAAATCAAAACAACGAAAATTCGATAAAACGTAAATTCTATTTCGTTAGTTCTGAATTAGTTCTGGACGTTGGCCAATGGCCAATAAGCTTGTCCCTTCCCCTGAAGAGGTTGTCTCTTCCCCCAATGAGCTTGTTTCTTATTCCCTTGTGTGTTTTTCTGTGTTAGACTGCAGTGCATTCCATCCACAGTCCAGATAGGTTGTGGTTGGGTAGGTTGCACTGTTCTGTTGGATTTGTGAGTAAAGTTGTGACTTGTGAGAGAGAAATTCTTTGTTTCTTAAGCATACTCTGTCTAGATTCTAATTTCTGTATTTGTATTTTGTAATATCTCTGACATATTTTTGTTTTCTCCTATTCTGACACATTATGTAAAATTACGAATTATGCCCCGATTACTAATCTACGAAAACAATGTTACAAAAGTACGAATAAATGAGCCAGTCAATCTCACGAAAGTATGAATTACAAAATTACAACGAGTAGTGTTTTGAATAAACTGAAAATGTATTCTAACGAAAGTACGAATGTAATTAAATCTACAAAAGTACGATTTTCCAATCAACGGAAATTAGACACGAAAATACGAATCATTGCAAATCAACGAAAATATAGTTCTTACGAAAATACGTACGCAGCCGAATATAAAATATAACGTAAATACGAATTTCGAATCAACGAAAATTAGACTAACGGAAAAACGAATCAACAGAAAAATAACCCTTACGGAAATACGAAAGAGTCCGAATACGATAACCCACATCTTACGAAATTACGAATCGTTACGAATCACATGTTACACATCGCTGCACACGCCAGATTGATAGCAAAATTTCTTGCACCAGACCTCCTCTGTAACACTAAACTGGTGAGGAAAATTAAGGGTCTATAATTTTTATAATACCGTAGGTGTATTTTATATGATAGAGACAGGATATCAACTAATTAAAACACATGATGTTATAAATTGAGTTGCAGTTCAGTGAGTGAAATAAGTATTTGATCCCCAAGCAAAACAAGACTTGGTGCTTGGTGGAGAAACCTTTGTTGTCAAGCACAGAGGTCAGACGTTTCTTGTAGTTGGTGACCAGGTTTGCACACATCTCAGGAGGGATTTTGGTCCACTCTTCTTTACAGATCTTCTCTAAATCCTTAAGGTTTCTTGGCTGTCACTTGGCAACTAGCAGTTTCAGCTCCCTCCATAAATTTTCTATAGGATTAGGGTCTGGAGACTGGCTAGGCCACTCCATGACCTCAACGTGCTTTTTCTTGAGCCACTCCTTTGTTGCCTTGGCGGTATGTTTTGGGTTATTGTCATGCTGAAAGATCCATCCACGACCCATCTTCAGTGTTCTGGCTGAGGGAAGAAGGTTCTCATCCAAGATTTTACAATACATCGCCTTGTCCACTGGCCCCTCATAGCGGCAAAGTAGGCTGTACCTTCAGCAGAGAAACCGCCCCAAAGCATAATACTTACACCTCCATGCTTGACTGTAGGTATTCTTAGGGTCATAGTCGACATTTTTCTTCCTCCAAACACGGCCAGTCTAGTTAATGCCAAAGAGCTCAATTATTTTGGTCTCATCTGACCACAGCACTTTCTCCCAATCCTTCTCTGAATCATTTAGTTGTTCATTGGCAAGCTTCAGACTGTGCCTGCTTGAGGAGGGGGACCTTGGAGGATCTTCAGGATTTCAATCAATGGTGGCATATTGTGTTGCCAATGGTTTGTTTGGTGACTGTGGTCCCAACTGCCTTGAGATCATTCACATATTGCTCCCGTGTAGTTCTGGAGGTGATCCCTCACTTTTCTCATGATCATCCTTACCCCATGAGGCAAAATCCTGCATGGAGCTCCAGACCGAAGGCAATTGATGGTTATTTTGTATTTCTTCCATTTGCAAATAATCACTTCAACATTTGTCTCCTTCTGACCAAGTTTCTCGCCAATGGTCTTGTAGCCCATTCCAGCCTTGTGCAGGTCTACAATCTTGTCCCTGATGTCCTTTGACAGCTCTTTGGTCTTGCTCATGATGGTGAGGTTTGAATGGAAGAAAGAGATTCTGTGGACAGGTGTCTTTTATACATATAATGAGGTGAGAACCTTCTTAAATTGACAAGACTAATCTGTGTACCACGTGAGAACATACTGTAGCCAGTCTGTGGGAGTCAGAATTATTGTTGGTTGTTAGGGGATCAAACGCTTATTATTATACTCACTGAACTGCAACTCAATTTATAACATTTGTGTCATGTGTTTTTTCTGAATTTTTGGTTGATATTCTGTCTCCATCATTTAAAATACACCTATAATAAAAATTATAGACCCTTCATTTCTTTGCAAGTGGGCAAACTTACAAAATCTATAGGGGATCAAATAATTATTTTCGTCACTGTATAGGGGACTTTTAAATCATTGCCTATGTAAAATATAGGGTTTTGAAGTTTGTCACCATTATACCATTATACGGGCGCATGCAAATTTAAGGTTTGATATGTTAGGTATCTATTTACTTAGTGCAATCTCATCTTTTATATTTTACCAACATTTCGGGTAATTTATTGCAGTTGTGTGCCCTAAAATTAACTTTAGTGTATTTTATACAGAAACTTTGCGTTTTCTAGACCTTTGCGGTAATATCGTGTGTCATAAAATGTTTAACTACCACTATTTTATTCTCTATGGTGTCTGCTTTCAGAAAATATATAATGTATTGGGAGGGGGGTTTATGTAAAATTCAGGCCTAAAATGATTTTTTTAAGCATGTGTGCAAAAAATGCAAAAACAGCTCAAGAAGCGAAAATTATAAACCATTTGCCTACTGGGCACTTTTATTCCCTTCCTGCCCTGGCTAATTTTCAGCTTTCAACGCTGTCACATTTTGAATGACAATTGCGAGGTCATGCAACACTGTACCCATATGAAATTTTTATAATTTTTCCCCCCACAAATATAGCTTTCTTTTAGTTGTATTTAATTACCACTGGGTTTTTTTATTTTTTGCTACACAAACAAAAAAGACTGAAAATGTTGAAAAAAACAAAGAAAATTAAGTACTGTCCGTGATACTTTTTTTATTTGCACTAACATAGAATTTTTCAGGACAAGCTTTCGGGGTATGTCCCCTTCTTCAAGGTCCAAGCAGTACTGATTCAAAATTTTTTTAGCAAAATGTTGAAACAAAACAAGAAAAAAATCTCAGAGGGAAAGGAAAAAAAAACACATACAAATCAATGGTAATAAAGATAGCAGCAGAGTTAGTGAGATAAGACAGAGTTAGTGAGATAAGACAGAGGGAGAGCTATAGACTTGAGGGGGGAGATGCTAGTCACAGAGGGGGTCATAAAACCTTAGTATAATGGGTAAGGAAACCAATATCTAAATTTAGGCCATTCATTTTTGTGTTAAAAAGAATTATCATTCTTAGTTCAAATGTTTTCCTTTCCTGGATAGTTCTGAAATTCCCTTTAAGAACTAAAACATTGAGGTCTTCTATAGTGTGGTCTGGTTGTGAGAAGTGATGTCCCACAGGTGTGCAGAAACTCTCTTCTTTATGTTCCTTGATGGTATGTCTGTGAAAATTCATCCTCGCTTGCAACTTCTGTCCTGTTTCACCAACATAAGATCCTTTGCCACACCTGTTGCATTGGATGAGGTACACAACATTACTGGAGGTACAGTTGTAAGATCCCATGATGGTGAAGGTCCCATTTGTGTGTGTGACACTTTTGGATGGATTGATCTGGTTGCACAGTTTGCAGCGTTTTTTATTGCAGGGTTTGCTTCCATTATTTGTGACTTCATAATCAGAGTGAAGTTTCCTGCTGATTAGTTTGTGTCTGAGGTTGGGTGGTTGTCTGAAAGCCAATAATGGGGGTTGTTGGAATATTTACCAGATACCAGATCAATCCATCCAAAAGTGTCACACACACAAATGGGACCTTCACCATCATGGGATCTTACAACTGTACCTCCAGTAATGTTGTGTACCTCATCCAATGCAACAGGTGTGGCAAAGGATCTTATGTTGGTGAAACAGGACAGAAGTTGCAAGCGAGGATGAATTTTCACAGACATACCATCAAGGAACATAAAGAAGAGAGTTTCTGCACACCTGTGGGACATCACTTCTCACAACCAGACCACACTATAGAAGACCTCAATGTTTTAGTTCTTAAAGGGAATTTCAGAACTATCCAGGAAAGGAAAACATTTGAACTAAGAATGATAATTCTTTTTAACACAAAAACGAATGGCCTAAATTTAGATATTGGTTTCCTTACCCATTATACTAAGGTTTTATGACCCCCTCTGTGACTAGCATCTCCCCCCTCAAGTCTATAGCTCTCCCTCTGTCTTATCTCACTAACTCTGCTGCTATCTTTATTACCATTGATTTGTATGTGTTTTTTTTTCCTTTCCCTCTGAGATTTTTTTCTTGTTTTGTTTCAACATTTTGCTAAAAAAATTGTGAATCAGTACTGCTTGGACCTTGAAGAAGGGGACATACCCCGAAAGCTTGTCCTGAAAAATTCTATGTTAGTGCAAATAAAAAAAGTATCACGGACAGTACTTAATTTTCTCTGTCACAATTGCACTAATACGGCTACAATTACGTCAAGTATGATCGAAAAAAACAAACAAACATTTTTCATAGTTTGTTATAAAATTATCCAAACAGGTATTTTTTCTCCTTCACAGATGTGCGCTGATGAGGATGCACTGATGAGGCTGCACTGATAGGGGGCACTGATGGGTGCTGATAGGTGCTTATAAGAGGAGGTGTAGAACGCGCTAGTCTGACTCGATCAGTCACTGTTGTAGGTTATGTAGGATATGGGTAGATGGAAAGAATTGGTGTCCAGAGGTTCGTGCCCAGTTGGGGGAAAAGGTGGTGGTGAGCCCTGTAAGGGCCTGGGCTGCTACCTCGGGGTAGGCGTTTCGGCAGAAGCCTTTCTCATAGCATTCAGAATAACAATAAAATCAAGTTTATATGGGTTATTATAAAGGAAGCACTCCTATGGCCACATTTGTATAGGAAATTCAGCAATTAAAGAAAAAATGGGCAAAAAATAGCTCAAGGTCGGACTTAAGAGGCACATTGGACAGTAGTGAATATAAAAATATATTTTATTTATGACAATACATAGTACAGGCAGAGCAAAGATGAATAAAGAGTTAAAAACATATAACACATTCTAAACATAATACATGGCATCATATGTGTAGCAATGAGCCCCTGTGCGCACAGGGGCTCATTGCTACACATATGATACATGTCCTTCAGTGTTATGTATTATGTTTAGAATATGTTTTAACTCTTTATTCATCTTTGCTATGTCTGTACTATGTATTGTCATAAATAAAATATATTTTTATATTCACTACTGTCCAATGAGCCTCTAAAGTCCGGGCTATTTTTTGCTAATTTTTTCAAGTTTATATAGGATATAACAACATGCCTCTAACTAGTAGGGGGCAAAGCATCCTGGTTAAAATCAATCAAGAATCAATTCAAAACACATGAGGTTGGTTGAACCAGAGAAGAAGAAGAGGGGGATGGAAAAAGAGAACCACAAATGGTGGAATAAAAGAAACATTAACTATTCCAATTCCAGTGCCTATTATTTCAGAAATAATTTAACATCCATTTGGTTATTCATTCCACTGGGAAGTCAGGTATTTAATTTATGGATCCACCATACCTCCCGCTGAAGCAGGATATGATGTGTGTCACCCCCTCTTATGCCGCGTACACACGATCATTATTCACGGCGGTTAAAAAACCGCTGTGAATAATGACATTTTAAACGAGGGAACAGCTTGTTCCCCACACATGGTCATTTTTCTCGTCATTTTTTAAAATGAAATGTCAGGAAAAACGACGAGAAAAATTAGAACATGTTCGTCGTGAAAAATGACAAAAAGACCACACACGGTCGTTTTTCTTGTTGAAAACAAAAATTTCATTTTTCACGACGTGAAAAATGATCGTGTGTACGCGGCATTATAGATCTTTTTACCTGTTCTAAACCACAAAAAGAGAACGAATCGAGGTTGCCACCATGAACCGTTCTAAAGTGCTTGGACACGTTTGAAATGGTTTTGGCATTGCTATTGAGAGTGTCATTATAATGTTCCGACACTTTAACACGCAGATTGCGGATAGTACATCCCACTTACTGCATCTTGCAAGTGCTTTATAGCCATCTTTGAGGGGAGGATTCTTTCCACTAATCACATATGTATGTAGCGCCCTCCCCAAAAGGTTGGGACGCTATCTCAAATTTAGAGGGATGTCTGGGCCAGTAGTTAGGCTCAGACTGTTGAATTATACTCAGATTTGCCTCTGTTTTGGCTATGGTTTTCCTGATAGTAATTTCCCTTATTGCCTGTAGGTGGCGCTACCACCTCAGGCATTTGTTGGAACACGGGCAAACCATGGTGCATTGAGTGACCCTTCTCGGCAGCGGTGTAGTGGGAGTGGCCGGCCCGCTGTGCCTGCTGGGAGGGGGTACTTAAGGGGCAGACGCCATTGTTGGGGGTCTTTGCCTCATGGCCCTCCGGGCGCGAGGTATGCTGTGTGTGGTTCTGGTCTCGGGGGCACGTTGGCCCGAGGCTGCATCGCTATCTAGTAGGCCCAGCTAGTCTGGCTGTGGCCTACGTTCAGAAAAGGGGATCCCAAGCTGTCCGTCCAAGTGGGAAGGAAGCTGTCTTAGCGAAGGAAACCAGGGGAGGACCTGCCCTGGAGGAGACTGGCAAAGTGCTGACATCTTGGGTGAGGCCTGGTAACTTTGTTGAGGAGGGATCCACTATACCACAAGCCCTGCAGTCTTGGCTTAAAGGCTTTTTACTGCACGGTTGGAAGTTTGGGACTTTGAAATCCTGTGGCAGGGGATTCCTGGACTATCCATTTGCTCAACTTTAAAAAGTCTGTGGCAGAGACTGCCCTGTTGCTGGTTCGTGTGTCATCTCGGCTGCTAGGCTACGTGAGAGGGGACTATCCGGGTGACCAATACCCACTCTAACATTGAGAGTGGTGAATGACTTTGAACTGATGTTTGGTATTTTTGTGGCGAGTGCCTGAACCTTTCCCTGCTTTCTCCTAGGAGTCCTACCTTCTACTTTCTCTCGAAGTTATATATGCAGAAGAAAATAAAGCCTGACTGATGAAGGTTTTACATCTGTGTGGACATTGAATTTACTACAGACTGGGGCGCATGCGTGGCGCGGACCTGGACGGAAGCAAGGGCTAAGAGCTCCGCAAGGACCGGAGACAAAAGCTGATTCCCCGGGGCCATCAGATCGCAATCCGAGCACCATATCACTCAACACCCCTGGCGGAACACCCAGTGCATGACGGGCCCTAGGAATCGCCGTGGAAAACCGGCCCAAAGGTCCCTGACAAACTATTTACTCCGCGTGCGGGAACAGAACAAGATGTCCCAAGATGGCGCCCAGGCAGAGCCGGCTCCGACGTGCTCGCAGGCCTCAGCCTGATCGCCGCAACACGCACTGGGAGACTGTGAGTACCCTACCCAGCTTACTAAAGCGGACTTGGAGGACAGCCTCTCTATAATGTATGATAAGTTGGCCAGGAAGTTTCAGACGGAATTACATAAAGCCACCAGCACGCTGTCCACAGAGATCGTGGCCCTGGGTGACAGAACAGACATGCTCGAGGCGAAACATGACGAGCTGTGCGTGTCTCACACCGACCTGAGGACAGACCATGAGACCCTTGTAGAGACTGTCCAGACCCTGCAAGCCCACCTCGCGGACCTCGACAACAGAAACAGGAGGAACAACCTGAGGGTGAGAGGTGTCCCAGAATCGGTCACAGACCTGCCGCAGGCAATGCAGAAGCTCTTCCACTCACTGCTCCCAGAGGCTCCAGAGGTGGCCTTCACCTGCGACAGGCTGCACAGGGCTCTGCACCCTAAACCCCCGGATGATAAACCCTCAAGGGACATCATATTATGCCTAAAAGACTACCTTATTAAAGAAGACATACTCAGGGCCTCGCGCAACACTCCCAACATCCAACTAGATGGTGTAACGGTGCAGATCTACCCTGACATTTCTCCCACTACCCTAGATAAGCGCAGGAGAATGAAAGAAGTCACCTCCGTCCTTCAGTCTGCCAGAATCAGATATCGTTGGGGCTTCCCCTTTAAGCTGCAAGTCCCGCATAATGGTACCACGTATACAGTCACCACAATCTCAGAGGGAAAAGATCTGCTAGTAAAATTGGGCCTCCTGAGCGCAGCGGACCACCCCAGGATGCCATCTACCCCCCGTTCGCCAGCCATCTGGGCGACCCCTCCACCCAGAAGAGACCGCCGCACTGCTCACTGATCTCCACGATTCCTGACTTTTCAGAGGGGCATATTTAGGGCCCGCAAGCAAATAAGCTGATGTTTTGTCTCACCCTTGAACTGACGTCCGTTCGCGTCTGTTTGTACAACCCCCCACTCCGGGCAGGTTGGATGGAGACCATGATGTCCCTGGACAGTGCACTTGGAGCACCAGTTATGATTGGCAGGACGGATCAGTCTCCCCCCCTTGCTTGGAGGTTTGGACCATCTGGTCCGAGTTCACTATTGCTGTTTTGGCAGAGGGGGGGGGGAGGGCATCTTTTTCCTTTTGGCCCTTTCCTGCCTCCTTCTCAGGCCTTATGCTTTTTTGGTTGGGGTGTCTGTTTTACCCCCGACCCCCTCGATAAAGCTGCTACTTAAAGTAGAGCCAAGCCTGCTACAGTTGAAATTGCAGCGCTTACAAATGTTTCTTGATTACCTGTTTATATGTTTTTTCACTTTTTTTATCCTTTTTTATTTTACAAGTTTTGTACTGCATCTAACTCACTGTTATTTCTCCACTCATTGGTTGGCACTCCGGGCTCAGCCTGCTCCGGGCTCCTCCAGGGGCGGGAGGGGTCCTGGGGTTTCAGCCTCTGACATGGGTCTGGTTAAGCACAAATCTTTGCATAGGACACTGTGCGGGTACTGGAGTTTGACTCTCCCTTTAAGTGGGGTTCTAGGGGGTTCTGGACTCACTGTGCAATTTTTAGCATACAAGCTGCAGTTTAATTCAGCCTAATGGGTACCACAGTAATTTCACATAACCTGAAAGGTTTTAACTCTCCGATAAAAAGGAGGAAGGCCTTTAAAACTTATAAGAGAATGGGTGCGGACATTCTGCTTCTCCAGGAGACGCATTTCTCTACCCAAAACCACCCGCACTATTTTGATAAGGCCTACAGCCAAGGATATTTCACCACATTTGAGTCCAGGACCCGCGGAGCTGCTATTTTTTTTAAGAATACGGTAAAATTTGATCTGCAGCAAATATATAAGGACCCTGACAGCCGCTTTGTGATTGTTAAAGGCACTATTCAGGGGAAAACTATCACCATAGCATCTGTGTATGCCCCGAACGACGCCCAAGCCAGGTTTTTTAAGCGATTTTTTCTCGCCCTAGATGAATTCCACTCCTCACATATGATTGTGGGGGGAGACTTTAATTTGGTGGCACATCCAGCTCTAGACAGAAGTAGGACTGGACATGCCTCTAACGCTTTCCCTAGATCCCTCAGACACCTTATCAAATCCAACCAGCTGATTGACACCTGGAGGGCTCATAATGTGGGAGCTAAGGAATATACCTTTTATTCCCACCCGCATGACAGCTACTCGAGGCTAGATTACATTCTTTCCACGACAGTCATGACGGCTAACTCTACCTCAGCTAGAATTCACTCCTGCCCATGGTCAGATCACCAGATAGTGTCATGCTCCTTTGCACATATAGGCCTCCCGAGGGCAGTGGGGTCCTGGAGAATCAATGATTCTATTCTCACGGATCCCATAGCTTTGTCTCAGATAGGTGGCTACATCTCCGAATACTTTGCACATAATGAGGTCGGGGAGATTTCCCCGGCGTCGTTGTTGGGAGCGCATAAAGCGGTTCTGAGAGGTAGACTTATGCATTTGGCCTCTGACCGAAAAAAACAGAGACTTCAAGCAATTACTTCCCTTACTGAGGACTTGGATCGGCTGTATCGCAGACATGGTCTAACCC
The DNA here is from genome assembly GCA_029206835.1 of Rana muscosa. Taxonomy (NCBI): domain Eukaryota; kingdom Metazoa; phylum Chordata; class Amphibia; order Anura; family Ranidae; genus Rana; species Rana muscosa. The sequence continues at coordinate 237,414,553 of CM055124.1, forward strand.
AGGAGCCTGACTTGTTGGAGCAGATTGATCAAAAGAAGAGAGCACTGGATGCTATCCTCACTGAACAAACAGAAAAGTCCTTGAGATGGTCTAAGGCCAAATTTCTCTTGTACAGTAACTCCTCGTCGACCATGTTTGTGAGAAAGTTGAAACAATCTCTTCAACCCACGCACACCTACAGATTAAGGAATAGTAAAGGTAACCTCACAACTCACTCCAAAGAAACACTACACCTGTTTAAGTCTTACTATCAATCTCTACTAGAGGCCCCCCAACCCTTTGATCCTCCACACCCCACAATGTGGCTGGACTCAATTCTATTGCCCCAACTGTCTGCGGACCAACTAGAGTCACTGAATGCCCCATGTACGGTGGAGGAAGTGACGGCTGTCATGTCCTCCCTGAAAACTGCGAAGACCCCAGGCCCCGGCGGCTTCTCGGCCTTGTACTATAAGAAGTTTTATGATTTACTGGCCCCTAGGCTAACAAAACTATACAATTCAGTACTATCTGGTGGAGCCTTCCCGAATGAAATGCTAATGGCAAATATGTCTCTGATCCCTAAACCAGGAAAAGACCATTCGCTTCCCCAAAATTTCAGGCCCATTTCGGTTATTAACAATGACCTGAAAATATTCAGTCGCATACTAGCGGACAGACTGGCAGCCTCGATCAAGACCTTAATCTCCCCTGATCAGACCGGATTCATCCCGACCAGACAGATTACAGATAATATTCGCCTAGCCACCAACATTATTCAGGATGCCAACCTCCACTCCCGTAAAGTCCTCATGCTTAGCTTAGACATCAATAAAGCTTTCGATAGCGTGCTCTGGCCATACTTAGACAAGATCCTACATAGGTTTGGGATCCTGGGTAGGTTTGTGAATGGCTTCCATGCCCTCTACAGACAACCCCAAACATGTATCAAACTCCCCGGTTGCTCCTTTAGAGTTCTTCACCTTAGGTAGGGGAACTAGACAGGGCTGCCCTTTGTCCCCTTTATTATTCACACTAGTGATCGAACCCCTGTCAAGATATATAGCGGATAACCCGAACATAAAAGGATATGACAGTCACGACAACACCTATAAAATAAGTCTTTACGCAGACGATGTCCTACTATTTTTGTCTGACCCTCTGACCTCCCTACCAAACCTTTTGGACACGTTAGATGCATTCCGGACTGAAACTGGCTTGGGAGTCAATCCCTCCAAATGCGTAGCTATGCCCATCAATTTCCCGCACTCTCTGGTAGAATCCCTTCAAAATAGCTTCAAATTCTCCTGGTCAACCTCATCTTTGCAATACCTGGGGGTGAAACTAGCTCCCTCTCTTAAACAGATGTACGCCTTGAACTACCCATGGGTTTTCGCGGCCATTAAAAGGCTACTGTCCCAATGGGCCCCCTACCACATCTCGTTTCTTGGCCGCATACAGGCGGTCAAGATGTCTATTCTTCCCAAATTGTTGTTTTACTTTAGGGCCCTCCCTCTGTATGTGTCCTGTTCTACTATTAGGACCATACAATCGGAACTGCTTAGATTCATTTGGAAAGACAAGAGACCCCGATTCAGTAGACTCTTGATGTATAGGGCTAGTAACAGAGGGGGACTGAGTTGCCCAGATTTATGGAAATACTTTCTGGCTGCCAGGCTACTCCAGATTGCACAATGGCATATCCCCACTCCTGGGACTCCCTGGCTGCGATTTGAACGCAACTCCATAAGGCCTTACTATCTCCCAGGGATCTTGTGGACTGGTTCGATTCACCATAGGGACATTACAGCTCTCAATCGGGTAGTGGGGCAGTCTCTCTACCTCTGGACCCTATACAGAGACAAGTTCGGCCTAGCCTCTAAACCGGCCCCCCTGTCCTCGTTCCTGGGGGACCCCGACTTCCCGGAGGCCTTTGGAGCGGAACTAAACTTTATGCACTGGTCTTCTCAGGGCCTGGTGACTTTGGGCTCACTGACTATAGGGACTGGATTGAGGTCCTTTGAGGACCTGAACCAGAACTGGGGTATTCCCCGTTCTGATTTCTACAAGTACTTGCAGATACGCCACTTTTACCAGAATGCCATCGCACATGGGAGGGCGAACCCCAAAACTACTTTTGAAGCGCTATGTCTTGAGGGGTCCAGGGATAGAGGGGTGATTTCCTTGATTTATAGTCATTTGAATAACTTCAACTCAGAATCTAAATCCCAGGCTGTGTTAGCATGGGAAGCTGATTTGGGAGAGGCAGTTTCTGAGGAAGACTGGAGCGACATGATAGATAATATGCATAAGTGCACGCGTTCAGTAGCAATCAAAGAGACAGTGGTAAAATTGCACACTAGATGGTATTACACTCCGGTTAGAATACACACAATGTTCCCCCTGGTCTCGGATGCCTGCTTCAGGGGCTGTGGGGAGAAGGGTTCTCTCCTCCACACCTTCTGGAACTGTGGAGCATTGGATCCTTTGTGGCAACTGGTGTCTGCTAAGATACATCAGATCACTGGGAACACTGTTGTCCTAACGGCACGGTTATGCCTCCTATTTGCGAATATCCCAGGGACCATGCCCGCAGAACAAAGATTAATACATACTCTATTTAGTGCGGTTCATTGGGCAATTGCCCTGAATTGACGTAAACCATCTGTCCCTTGGCCGCAGGTTCTTTATCGCATGGAGTCGATAAAATTGATGGAACGCATTCACCACACACTTGTGGACTCCATGGCGATTTTCAAGAAGAAATGGGACTCCTGGCCCTCACCTGGATAGGCTAGTGCCCATATCCGGCAGATTGGGTCGCTCTAACAGCACCTCCAAACACCAGTTTTGACGAACCTTTGACAGTGACTAGACTTTGATCTACGTATACACAATATCTGTGATAGCAGTACGCTTTATTTCTTCTTATTTCTTTTGGTTTAGTTTTTGTTCGGTTGTATATTTTCCTTCAGTTTAACATGATGGGATTCGCACTAAACAAACATCAATGGAGATGCATGTCCCAGTAAGAGACTAGTATTCATACTATATCACCGATGAACCACGGACTATTTACATCACTGTTAAACATTATAGTTTACTTATCTGAGATAAAAGTATGTAACTTCACAGCCATGATGATCACTGGTATATGTAATTTCTATTGCACTTATCCCTTGTAAATCCTTTGTATGATCCTTCAATAAAAACTTATGTAAACAAAAAAGAATTTACTACAGACTTTCCTACCCGGACAACGAAGCTGAAGAGGTAACGTGCAAAACCCAAAATTAACCAGCAGCTCCTACGGGGGTAGTGCTACATGTAAAGAGAATTTTTCTCATTAACCATCATGCTAATGTAATGCGATTTGTAGATATAGTAAGTATTATCATGGGATCCTTGAGACCAAAAAGTTATTTTAAGGGTTCCTCAATGCTAAAAAGATTGAGAAAGGCTGTACTAGACAATAAGAAGGTTGCATGCTATGGGATAATTAAATAATTCCTTTGACAATATGTAACATAACCAGGGCAATAGACATGTTGGGGCCTATGTTTGTTTATTACCTACTCTGTGCTGTACAACAGATAATACTTTTCTCCCTATAAATGTTTGGCATTCCAAGTGGTGAATAGAAAGGGGATGGGCAATTATCAAAGCTTGTGCTTGCTGCATCAGTACCCATTCAGCACCATGTCTGCAAAGCCAGAATCAATACTTTTTTTTTTAATTGCAATGGTGGCCTGATTCCTTAGCCAGCTCTTTGGCATTTTTCCTGATTCAGAATAACACCATGTTTGCAGCTCCTGCGTAGTTCCACAGTTTAAGAATTGGACTATGTTGTTGGAGGTTCGGATCCAAGTGGGCAATATTACCATTCAGGGCAGCATTCTGTTATGACAAGGTCTGCATCAGGCTTAGTATTACAGTAGTGGCCTTTGCTGTTTACACACAAGATATTATGTATAATGTTCCAACTGGCAATGGTCAATGACCCAACAGTGGAAAGTAAACACCAATCCTGAAAGTCCTACTAAAGTAATCACAGAAAGGGAAAATGCACCTCATGTTTTCCCTACTACACATCAAACTCCCAGGGAGAAGGATCAACTTTTGCTTTATACAAAGAGGAGAATAAGGGGGTCCAAAGGTGGGAACCCCACTTTATTTGTAACATGGCACCAATTGTTAGAATGATATCAGTGTCTTTGTTACATGGAATCACTCTGTTAACTTGGCATGAGTCTAGTCTCTCATGAATGTCAATATAAAATATATAAATGTAGCAACTAGGAGCTTGCATAACAGGGCAGGTGAAACCAGACACATTGTTTTGGCAGATAATGAGCTTTAGATAACATTTAGTGAACTCCAGAAAAAAGTGCAACCCAAACAAAAAATGAAGTGACCTTGTAAATTCAATCTTCAGTACTAAAGACTGATGTGACATCTCTCTTCAGGTGATCTGTGCATAACTAAAGCTTGTAGTTCCAGTCAATAAATCAGATACACTTTCCAGAGTTTGCATTTTAATACTGCAATTAGAATTTTCCTTATAGTGACACTAAGCTTTAAAATTAAAAAAATCCTATTCAAGTACGTATTCCTAACTCAAAAAAGTTCCTTCTATTGCTCTGAGCCCATGGCTGGACTGGGAAAAAAATTTGGCCCTGGACTTCATCCAGACCGGCCCACATTAATACATCAGTGACCGTGACCAGTAGCAGTACATTAATTCATCAGTGTCCATGACCAGTGGCAGTAAATTCATTCATCAGTGACCATGACCAGCAGTGGCAGTACATTCATTCATCAGTGTCCGTGACCAGTGGCAGTAAATTCATTCATCAGTGACCATGACCAGCAGTGGCAGTACATTCATTCATCAGTGACCGTGACCAGTGGCAGTAAATTCATTCATCAGTGACCAGTGGCAGTAAATTCATTCATCAGTGACCATGACCAGCAGTGGCAGTACATTAATTCATCAGTGACCATGACCAGCAGTGGCAGTACATTAATTCATCAGTGACCATGACCAGCAGTGGCAGTACATTAATTCATCAGTGACCATTACCAGCAGTGGCAGTACATTCATTCATCAGTGACCGTGACCAGTGGCAGTAAGTTCATTCATCAGTGACAGTGACCAGTGGCAGTACATTCATTCATCAGTGACAGTGACCAGTGGCAGTACATTCATTCATAAGTGACAGTGACCAGTGGCAGTAATTTCATTCATCAGTGATAGAGACCAGTGACAGTAAGTTCATTCATCAGTGACAGTGACTAGTGGCAGTACATTTACACCCCTCCCCCCGCCATGCTGCATATTACAGAAATCACAGACAGACAGTCACAGGTCAATTTTTAATCTGCAGAATGGCTGCATCCCGTATGGCATCAGCTTAGCTTAGTTTAGTGCTTTCTTCCTTGCAAATGCTATACACACTGACTGTCAGGAAAGGTGTTTCAGCAACCATCCCCGCAATCTGGGTGTCAGGAGAATGCCTGTGCACAGAAGGGCTGTTCGGTGCACGCGCATGCGCAATAGCGGGGCACCTGGTGACAGCACTTGGCACCAAGATGGGCTATTGAAAGGGAACTGATGCCTTGCTGTCCGGTCTACAGCGTTTTCTGAGACCCCTGTTATTCTGATTACCTGATCCGTTACCTAACGTGGCTCATCCCTGACTACTCCTGCTTGCTGCCCGCCTCTTATCCCGGCTTGTCTTGACTCTGCTTCTGCTTCTCCTCCAACCCGATTGCTGCCCGCCTGATGCCGACCCTGTTCCAGGACTACAGAGCCCCTCCCTGCTGTCTGCTGCATCCAGCCCTCTACATCAGCTTTCCTGCTAGGCATTGTGCCCCTTTGTACTATTGAGCTCCTGTCTGCTCTATCAGGGGTTCCTGAGTCAGGGGTATACAAGAGGCCTCCACCACCAGGTACGTGACAGTACCAGACAGCCATGTCCAAGCCCACGCAGGGAGCCTCTCCTATGGAGGACTTATGCCATCACCTGGCTGGACTCACTCAGGCCGTCAAAGACCTGCAAGAGGGCTACACCCGTCTGGAGGGACGTGTCCAAGCCTTATCTACCTCGGCTCCTGTAGCATCCGCAAAGTTCTCTGCTCCTTCAGTGATTATGATGCCGCCTGAGCCCAAGGTCCCCACTCCAGAAAGATTCTCCGGGGATCGCAGCAAGTACAGGACTTTCTGCAACGCCTGTGAACTTTTTTTCGCTCTGCAACCCAGAACTTTTTCTCTTGAATCCACCAAGGTGGGCTTTGTCATTTCTTTACTATTAGGCAAACCTCAGTCATGGGCCCACTGTCTCTTGGAACAAAATGATGTCTGTCTTAACCACCTGAGCACCTTCTTCCAAGCCATGGCTCTCCTCTACGAGGATCCGCAATAAGCAGCTACCGTATTCACTGCAGCAGGGCCGTAGGGCGGCAGAGGACTATGTGTCTGAGTTCAGGCGTTGGAGTTCCGACACAAACTGGAACGACGCTGCCCTGCATCACCAGTTCCGCATGGGTCTCTCCGAGCCTTTAAAAGATGAGTTGGCCCGGGTTGGCATTCCGGCATGCTCTCATCCTCCAGTCTATCCAAATAGACAGACGCCCAAGGGAACGAAGAGCAGAGCAAACAGCTGGTCCTTCTCGTCCAGTATGGATGCTACCACGTGTGTTCAACCCTCCTTATTCCGTTCCTTCAGCTCCTGCTCACACCTCCACCGATACCTCTGAACCAATGCAATTGGGCCTGCTCCGTCCCTCACTTACTCCTGAAGAGCGTCAACGCCGGCGGGCCAATAACCTCTGCCTCTATTGCGGGGAACCTGGACATTATGTGAGGACTTGTCCCGTGAATGCTTCACCATCTCTTCTACTTACCCACCTGCCTTGACTAACAATACAACTCATTTGGCTATTTCCATCTTTCTACAGCTTCCAGGAGGGAATATACAGGCCACCGCCATTTTTGATTCTGGAGCCTGCAGCGGCTTTATGGACTTATCTTTTGCCAGCAAATTCCAAGTCCCCCTATGACCCAGAACAAAGGGACTCTCTGTACATCTAGCTTATGGGTCGGATATTAAATCTGGGCCTGTCACACAAGAAACAGTTCCCTTGAACACCATCGTTGCCGGCAACCATCGGGAACTACACTGCTTAGACATTATTGAATCCCCCTTGTTTCCCATCATATTGGGTATGCCTTGGCTAAGGGCTCACAACCCACAAATTGACTGGACCTCTGGGAAGATCAGCTTCCTTTCCCCTTACTGCCGCCAGCATTGCCTACAAGGAACCACTGGTACTCCATCTTCATTGCTGTGCTTGGAGACCAATGTTGAGACCCATCAATCTGTCCCAGACTTATACCACAGTTTCTTAGATGTGTTCAGCAAGAAGGGTGCAGAAACGCTTCCCCCACACAGGCCCTATGATTGCCCAATCAAGCTCCTCCCTGGGGCAGAGGTACCTTTTGGAAGAATCTTTCCTTTAACAGAATTGGAGCTAGGAACTCTTAAAACTTACATTGACAACAATCTGGAGAAGGGGTTATTCCGCCCTTTTTTTTTTTTTTTTTTTATTTCTCAATTTTTATTTTCTTAAAACAGGGTATACAGATACAGCATTCCCTTTTAAACAAATCATATAAAGCAATATCATTAATCAATCTGTCAAATTCCTTATTTTACTATAGTCTTATGATCTATTATTCCTATTGTCCCTCTACTTTCCTTTCCCGCTGCATCTCCTACTTCTTTTGACCCTGCTATCCTTTCCTATTTCCCCTATTCTCCCCCCTTCCCCTTCTCTCGACCTCCCCCTCCTCCCTTCTTTACCCCTGCTTTACGCAGGAAAATATCAAACAGACAAACATAAAAAAAAATAAAAAAATAAAAAATAACTTTTTTTATTCCGCCCTTCTACCTCCCCAGCAGGAGCATGGGATTTTCTTTGTGGAGAAGAAAGATCATTCTCTACGCCCTTGCGTAGATTACCGTGAGCTTAACAGGATCACAATTAAGAATTTGTACCCCCTGCCTTTAGTACCTGAACTGTTTCAGAGACTCGGAGCTGCAGTTATATTCACCAAGCTGGATCTTCGTGGAGCTTACAATTTAGTTCGTATTCGAAGTGGGGATAAATGGAAAACTGCTTTCCGCACCCGGTTCGGGCATTTGAATATCTGCTGATGCCCTTGGGTCTATGCAACGCCCCTGCCACATTCCAACATTTTGTGAATGACATTTTCAGAGACTATCTTGACTTGTTTGTCATAATTTATCTAGATGATATCTTGATATTCTCCTCTTCTTTGCCTATTCATCGGGAACATGTCTGAAAGGTGTTAACTCGGCTTCGTCAACACGGCTTGTACGCAAAACCTGAGAAGTGCGAGTTCGAATGCCAGAGCATTCAGTTCCTAGGATTGATCATTTCTGTAGAAGGTGTCAAGATGGATCCTCAGAAGGTCTCCGCCATCCTGGATTGGCCAACCACTACAGACTAGGCATGTGCATTTCGTTTAGTTCCGAAACGAAATTCGGACAAATTTTCATTATTCGGATGTTCGGATGCATAACGAATTACAACGCTAACAAATTCAACCGAATCGAAAAACCACGGACGAAATTCGAATTGAATTAAAAAAAAATTTGAATCGAATTTGAAAAGTATTCTAGTCGAATCGAATTTGAAAACAATTGGAATAGAATCCAAAATATTGGAAAGAATCAAATAGAAAAACAATAGAACAGAATAGAATAAAATACAATATATATATTATATTTTATTCTATTCTGTTCTATTTTTTTTCTAGTCTATTTTCTATTTCTATTCTAATCTTTTCTAATTGGAATTCGAAAAGTCGGTAGCATTCGAAAATATTTCAACCAAATTCGAAAATATTTCTACCGAATTCGACAAAATTACAACCGGATTCGATCATCTTTCAACCGGATTCGAAATTATTCCAACCGAATAGAAAAGACCATGTTCCGACATTCGAATTTCGTATAGAATGAATTCAAATTCCAATTAGAAAAGATTAGAATAGAAATAGAAAATAGACTAGAAATAGACTAGACTAGGGCCATTTCCCTAGTCTAGTCTATTTTCTATTTCTATTCTAATCTTTTCTAATTGGAATTTGAATTCATTCTATACGAAATTCGAATGTCGGAACATGGTCTTTTCTATTCGGTTGGAATCATTTAGAATCCGGTTGAAATATTATCGAATTCGGTTGAAAGACGATCGAATCCGGTTGTAATTTTGTCGAATTCGCTAGAAATATTTTCGAATCCGGTCGAAATATTTTCGAATGCGAACGATTTTACGAATTCGGTCGAAAACGGAACGAAATCCGAAAACGAATTTAACAAATTTAACGAATCTAATTAAACAAAATTAATTAATTAACTAATTAAAATGAAACTAAACAATTTTTTTCCTTTTGCACATGTCTACTACAGACAAGAAGGGGATTCAACGTTTTGTGGGGTTTGCAAATTTTTATCGCAAGTTTATCCGAGGATTCTCCACCATTATTTCCCCCATCACAAGATTGACTAGACAAGGCACCCCGGTTTCATTGGTCTCCTGAGGCTCAAGCTGCCTTCTCCACCCTAAAGAACCAGTTTGTTTTGTTGCCTTATATCCTGGAGGTAGACACCTCTGAGATAGCAGTCGGAGCAGTACTTTCTTAGAGACAGGGTCCCTAGGCACTGTTGCATCCAGTTGCGTTATTCTCTCACAAGTTATCCGAAGCCGAGAAGAATTACGATGTCGGGGACAGGGAGCTATTGGCAATCAAAGCCGCACTTGAGGAGTGCCGCTACCTGTTAGAGGGTGCAGCTCACCCTATTCTTGTCTACACAGACCACAAGAACCTAGAGTACTTGAAAGTTGCCAAGAGGTTGAAACCACATCAGGCCAGATGGGCACTCTTTTTTTACCAGGTTTTCATTCCACATTACCTACAGGCCAGGGTCGAAGAATACCAAGCCGGACGCACTTTCCCGGATGTTCAGTGGATCCGAAGCCTCCTTACCTCCAGATACCATTCTAGCCCCAGGAAACTTCCTCATGCTGCAAGGAGACTTACTGTCCCAGATTAAGCAGGCTTCTTCAAGAGCTTCTTATCCGTCTGACGTTATCCTACAGTCAAGAGATGACCTACTATGGTATAAGGATAAAATCTTTGTACCTCAGCAGTTACGGGTTGCCGTCCTTAAGTCTTGTCATGATCATGAATTGGCCGGCCACTTTGGCGTACACAAGACTTCCAAACTCCTCCAGCGCACATTTTGGTGTCCTCAGCTACTAAGAGACTGTAGGAGTTATGTGGAGTCATGCACTATCTGCATTCAGAACAAAGGCAACAAAACCAAAGCTTGGGGGTTATCGAAGCCACTAACCGTTCCGGAAAGACCATGGAGGATGATCTCCATTGATTTTATTGTTGAATTACCACCATCAGAAAACTTCACCACCATCTTCGTGGTTGTAGATAGACTTTCTAAGATGGCTCACTTCCTGCCTATGAAATGTACACCCTCTGCTTCCGAAACCGCTAGGATTTTCATTAAAGAGATAGTAAGGCTTCACGGTATACCTGCAAATATCGTATCTGATCGGGGGGTACAGGTTGCGTCCAAATTCTGGAGAGCATTATGTGAGTCCCTGAAGATTGACCTTTCCTTCTCTTCTACTTATCATCCCCAGACTAACGGTCAAACTGAACGAACAAACCAGACCCTTGAGCAGTACTTACGCTGTTATTCATGTTTCTCCCAGGATGATTGGGCACCCCTATTACCACTTGCTGAGTTCGCCTATAACAACTCTGTCCACTCCGCCACAAAGCAGTCACCGTTCTTTGCGAACTACAGTTTCCACCCCTTGTTCCTGTCCAATAACATCCCGGAGTGCGCAGTACCAGCGGCTTAAGAAACCCTGAACTTCTTTAGCTCAAATAATAAGTTACTTCAAGAGACAATGGCAAAGACCCAGGAATATAACAAGGAGGTGTTTGACAAGAAGAGGAGAGGGGAACTTAACTTAGAACCCGGAGATCAGGTCTGGCTGTCCACTCTGAATCTGAAGCTAGCATGTCCATTTAAAAAACTGGGCCCGAAGTTTGTGTGTCCCTTTCCAGTGACTAGGAAAATCAATAACGTGGCCTACGAATTGAAACTACCGGAATCATTTCGGATACACCCAGTCTTCCATGTGGCTCTACTCAAACCTACAGTTCCAGACCCTTTCATCAACCGAAATACCGGTCCTCCTGAACCAATACTCATCGATGGTGAGGAGAAATTCGAGATTGAATCCATCTTGGATTGTAGGAAGAGACGTAACCAAGTTGAGTACCTGGTAAAATGGAGGGGATATGACCCAGAGGAAAATTCTTGGGAACCAGAGACTAATATCCACGCTGAAAGACTGATTCTAGCTTTTAAGAGATCTCATCCAAATAAGATGGCCCAGTTGGGCATCCGGAGGCTTCCCATTGGAGGGGGGCAATGTCAGGAAAGGCGCTTCAGCAACCATCCTGGCAATCTGGGTTTCAGGAGAATGCCTGTGCACAGAAGGGCCGTTTGGCGCAATAGCGCGAATAGCAGCGCACGGGCGCGCAGGAACACGCGCGCACACCTGGTGACAGCACTTGGCGCCAAGATGGGCTATTTAAAGGGAACTGATGCCTTGCTGCCTTGCTGTTCCGGTCTACAGCGTTTCCTGAGACCCCTGCTATCCGTGATTCTGATTACCTGATACGTTACCTGACTTGGCTCATCCCTGATTGCTGCCCGCCTGATACCGTCCCGGCTTGAACTTTGACCATTCTCTGGATTCTGTTCCTGTACCTGATCTGCCCGCCTGTGCTTGACTCGGCCTGTCTTCACCTACCAGTCTCCTGGACTACAGAGCACCTCCTTGCTGTCTGCAGTATCCAGCCTTCTGCCTGCATCCTGTTCCTGGACTACAGAGCACCTCCCTGCTGTCTGCTGCATCCAGCCCTCTACATCAGCTTTCCTGTTAGGCACTTGTGCCCCTTTGTACTTTTGAGCTCCTGTCTGCTCTATCAGGGGTTCCTGAGTCAGAGGTATACGAGAGGCCGCTCCCTGCATATTGGGCTCAACCATCAGGTACGTGACACTGACTTTGTTCCTGTGCTGTCTGAACTTGCAAGGAAGTTGCTGGTTCCTCCTCGGTGGCGCTGGCTCCTCTTGGTTGCAGCTGAGCTTGGGCAGCAGCTTTGTACGCTCCTTCCATGATCCCATCCCGCCTCCGGCCGTGAGTGGCGTCATGATGCCGGGTTGGGACTACAAAGTGCCTTAGGCCGAGTGAAATCGTGGCAGCGATGATGGCTATTGACTGGTGCTTGTGTGTCAGGTGCAGGAGCGTTAGCGTACATTGTTACACACACAGGAAAAATTTGTATAGAACGGCAATTAAATGCATTTTTTAGTGCCACATCCAGTATTTGAAACTAAAGAACAAGAACCCCTTGTGGTGGACTTTTAAGGCACGTAAAGAGTATAAGAGTATAAAAGTATTTGGATAAAATTATAGTTTATTAAATATATTATGTAAAACGTTTAAACATATAACACATTGTCAGAAACATTGACGCATCTCAGCATAGTGCCTACAAATATGTCAGAATGTTTATACTGAAATATAAAAATATTATTGTACTTATGGAAATAGGTAAATCTTAATTTTGGAGATTCCCAATGGCCTACAATATCAAACAAGAAATTCTAAGTTCTTTATATCCATGCTAGTTTGAAGATAAGTAACACAAATGAATATTGCTTAAAATATTATATATATTAACTAAAGTACAGTTCAAAATTAAAATCAGGTATAAGTCGTGATCAAACAAATGAATGGATATACTTCTACAATCAGAGATAAATGATGGATTATGTCCAGATAATATTTACATACATTTCTATGCAAGCTCTATATGACAAAGTATATTCACAGTTCAATACTTAAATGATACTTGTACATCTAAAACTTGGTAGCTCTTGAAATGTAACCTTCCGTGACTTCACGGCTTTAGATAAACGAACTTGTTTACATTATGTTATCTTTCTCAAGACAAACGGATCTCCTAATTACACTTCTTGAAAATACGGACAATATGTTGTCCTGTGGACAATTCTTGGTAATTTAGCCAAGAATGTCTATTTAAACACAAAGCTATCTCTAATGCATTGCTTGTTTAAACATCTGCCAACATCAGGCCATTCACTAAGATTCACAATAATATTGTGATATATATAAATATGTATTTATATATATGTTTCTTCTTTAATTGCCTCCATAAGATGTCACACTGCAGTTAGAAATCTCCAGAACCAATTAACGCTTACTAAAATAATAGAATGGCCCCATTTGGTATCTGCTCCAATCATCTATTGCATGTAGGATAAAAGATTTATACGTTACCAATAATTGAGAGTTCTGTCTGTTTGAGAAGCAAAGTCCCAAGAGGGACTTCTTTCACCATTGCTACATGTTTGCGTTAAGATCGCCTCAGCGAGCGTCTTCCTTCAAGAGATTCTTTCAGAGATTGAGTTCCCCAGAGCTCGAGTGAGAGACCTCCATCTGTAGAGCGACCTGTTCCCTCAGAGATCTCCTCTTCTTCCCCCCTTCCTGCTATCTCAACTGCTACTTTTATCTGCCTCCAAAAGTGGGTGTGTATCTTATTACTAGGTAACTGTTTTTGGAAGGTTGTCTTAGCAACCAAATATACGCCATCTTGAACAATGTCATTTTTAACCTGTAGGGGCAGTGGTGTATGAGGAATAATTCCTAATGTTGGGGTCACTGAGTTCAATTAAAATTTATGATTACCCTTTGATCTAACTTAGTAAAACACACTTAATTGTCTAAGGTTGTCAAAACACATGTCCTGTATCCCAGCTATCTCAGCGTCACTTCAGATTTACAGGTGTGAATGTTTATTATCAACACTGACCCAGGCCATTTGTTAATGTTTTGGGAAATTCCTTGAAGCTAACCACTGGAATGTATGTTTAAGCAGTTTCTGATGCTACCCCACTAATATAGTAGCATGTATACAACTCCTTAATACTAATCTATATATATACATACATGGGTTTATACATGTATTACTAGTATAGATACTTTGTGAAGATACTTAAAATAAACCTTATTTAAGATATACAGTACACAGCTTATTTATGAATAACCCTTTGATCACGTTATATCAATACCATACTACACAGTTTGGGCTAGCCATACCCCCCTTGTCTCTAAGTGTCAAACCTTTGAATTACCACCCGGGGAGGCTGGTATATTTTCTTAAATGTTCAAAAGCTTTGAGTTTATGGTCTGTGAAAGAGATACAGAAAAACAATGCCTTCTTGTGAGACAGGAAATAAATTTAAAGATAGCGAATGTGAGTTAACCTCTTAAAGAGAAAGTAGAAACCAAAGTGTTGTTCATAGCATCTCGTGAGCTATTTTAAACTTTAGAGAGAAAATGGTCTCCCTCTTGTTCATAATATACATGAATATGAACAATATGAAAAATATGTAATATGCATAATATAAAGGCCTATATGTAATTCTTTTTAACCCCAAATGTTCTGACAATATGGAATACATCTATAACATTGTCACCATTTGTACATATAACAATATACAATACTCTTGCACTCAACACATTTCGGAGTACACGTATCTCCTTCCTCAGGGGTATGTATTGGCAAGAGAAATGTATATTCTAAAAAATATATATTTAAAAAAGAGAGTGAGTGTATACACGTATATGTACAACATTCCACAAATAATTTTCACAGAGTACACTTACATATTTATGGTGGATTGCTGAGTTACCATTTCATGGTATTGTAGTTAAAAACAACAAAGATTTTAAAGACAGGTGTGTCAGCCAGATTCTCAAGCTCCAAAATCTCTTAGTATGATTATATTAAAGGACGTTTTAACATCCGTGCCAATCAAAAAAATGAAATGAAAACGTAAAAAGCCCCAAACTGTCTCTGCACACCAGCATAGGCGGGAGATGGCCTGGAGATTCACTGGGGCCAAAGTTTGGCATCTTGGAGGATGTTACAGGGTGGCAAAAAACACTTTAGGAAACAGTTTCATGATTACCATTGTATGACCCCGGCTTACTCCTGACCTTGCTTGCTGCCTTAACCCTGGCTAATATTCCATGTATGTCTACTGGCCTGGCTCCTGATCGTGCTCCTGGCTCTCCCTTTGGCCAAGTCTCATCTGGTACATCTGGGGGACCCCTGCCCAGCAGTGCATCCTGCTAGTCCAGCCGCTGTCCTGCAGACATCTCATCACTCAGCCTATCACAGCTGACAACCCCTGTTTCGTTGGGCATAGCACTCCCGGCCACCACCTTCAGGGGTGCCCTGCACTCAGCCTCATGGGAAGTCCTCTCAGCACTTCGGCCTCCTTCCTCTGGACAGCATTCTGCTAATTAGACCCCTGCACTGTATCTTCTCTAAACTCTTCAGTCTCCTTTTGTAAGCCTTGTTCTTGTGATACGCCTTGTATACATCCCTTTAGAGACTTCAGACCAGGCAATTTAGATGAACAACAAAGATCTGCTACTGAGGTAGTTTCAGGTAACACACAAACAAATCTCAAAGACATCTTCCACACACATTTTCCTGTACAAAGTTCACTAGTGCACCTGAATAGTAACCCATGAGGTAGTCATACCTCGTGACTATGATTAGCAAATGACTAAATCCATACAGAGTCCCTGATAGGCAATAAATCCACAAGAGGTAGCAATAATCCATAATAGAGTACAGTTAGGTAGCACAAGTCCAGGTAAGTCCATAGGTTCCAGAGCCCACTGGGAACACCGACTGGGCACCCCCTAAATAGTGGTTTAGACTGATAGCATAATGACTACATTTTGGCAGTCTTTCCCCAGGCTGATCCCTCAGGGCACTAATAAGCACCTATTTATATGGTATGACCTGCAGGGGGCGGCAGCCTTCCTGAAAAGAATGCAAAAAAACTGTCCAGTAGCATTGACCCTTCCTTTTCAGGAACCACCAGCTCAACAGGTCAACCTAAGGACACAGTGCAACAATTCTATATTGTAACAAGTAGCTTTAAAACATAAATATGTAGGTGGGTGCAGCGTAGTGTGACAGCAATAACATACACTCAGTCCAGGTGCAAATAATGGAACTTGCATTGAAGTCAATGAAGAACAATTTACAACGAGGCCGGCGGAAGGAAGCCCAACCAGGAACACTAATGGATGACAACAGCGCGTAGCAGGCGGAATGCGGCCCAAATAGCAAGGTGTCCAGGGAGAGTGGCGGATCCCTAAACTTCACAAAACAAACTCAGGAGGGCGTCACCCTCTAGGTGTAGCGATTTATTAAAAAGACAATAAAAATGCACTCACTAGTTAAAAGTGGATCTCAAGGCTTGTCATAAACCCATATAGACCTCCATAGGATCACTGTGAGACTGCAGAGCTCGGTAGGCATGCTGTGGAAGTACAGCGTAATGGTGACAGGAAGTGGAGGGGGTGGGGCTACATGTTTAACGGCAACAGGACTGCCCCTTTATCAAATCATAGGAAGAAGATTCGCCAAAGGACAAGCCTTTATATGCCACTCTCCTGGCCCTCTTATGTGCCTCATTAAATGACGGTTGGGGTCTAGTCAGCGCAAAAGCTTATTCATTTTCTTTGGATCCCTAAGCTTTCCTGAGTCGTCTGGAATTTTTCCCCACCTCTAATACTGTCCCTGATAGAAAGGTGACCCGTACCTACACTACCCTCAAGCTGAATGTGCCCAAAACCCAGGATCCAGGGTCTTAAATAGACTCTGCTTGACCAAAGATGGCCACCAGGGTCACATGGGCTGTCAGAATTCAACAGGATTGCTGCCCCAGTAACCTAGGAAACCATAGTTGAACCATGTTCTTTCTGCCTTCCTCTACCTCTGCACTGCTGCTGTGGACGAGGGTCACTTGCAGTGGAGAATAGGGATGAGCTTCGTGTTCGAGTCGAACATACGTTCGACTCGAACATCGGCTGTTTGATCGTTCGACGAAGATCGAACGATTTGGGCCGTTCGCGCCAAATTCGAGTGACGCGAACGGCCCACAATGCACTACGCCATTGCAGTGTCATCCAGGCGCTGTGATTGGCCAAGCATGCACTGTGACCCCGCATGCTTGGCCAATCACAGCGCCGGCAGCGAGGAGAGCAATGATTGGCCACAGGCAGGATGCCTGTGGCCAATTATTGCTGAGGGGGTTTAGTACACGCCCCACACTATAAAAGGCCGCCAGCGCGGCGGCCTTGTGTAGTGTGTTCCGGAGCAGGGAAAGAGAAGCATAGGCAGGGACAGTGTCATTTTTTTCCTTTACTAATCCTGGATTCCTTGTGTTTAGGGACAGAGAAGGATAGGTAGGGAGAGTGTCAGTGTGTTATTCTGTGCTAAACCTTGTTTGTAGGGACAGAGAAGGACAGTGAGGAAAAGTGTCAGTGTGCTATTCTGTGCTAAACCTTGTTTGTAGGGACAGAGAAGGACAGTGAGGGAAACTGTCAGTGTGCTATTCTGTACTAAACCTTGTTTGTAGGGACAGAGAAGGACAGTGAGGGAAAGTGTCAGTGTGCTATTCTGTGCTAAACCTTGTTTGTAGGGACAGAGAAGGACAGTGAGGGAAACTGTCAGTGTGCTATTCTGTGCTAAACCAATCTTGCTGAACCGTATTTGAAATCCTTGAGTTTAGGGACAGAGAAGGACACTCGGGGAAACTATCAGTGTGCTATTCTGTGCTAAACCTTGTTTGTAGGGACAGAGAAGGACAGTGAGGGAAAGTGTCAGTGTGCTATTCTGTGCTAAACCAATCTTGCTGAACCATATTTGAAATCCTTGAGTTTAGGGACAGAGAAGGACACTCGTGGAAACTATCAGTGTGCTATTCTGTGCTAAATCTTGTTTGTAGGGACAGAGAAGGACAGTGAGGGAAACTGTCAGTGTGCTATTCTGTGCTAAACCAATCTTGCTGAACCATATTTGAAATCCTTGAGTTTAGGGCCAGAGAAGGACACTCGGGGAAACTGTCAGTGTGCTATTCTGTGCTAAACCTTGTTTGTAGGGACAGAGAAGGACAGTGAGGGAAAGTGTCAGTGTGCTATTCTGTGCTAAACCAATCTTGCTGAACCATATCTGAAATCCTTGAGTTTAGGGCCAGAGAAGGACACTCGGGGAAACTGTCAGTGTGCTATTCTGTGCTAAACCTTGTTTGTAGGGACAGAGAAGGACAGTGAGGGAAAGTGTCAGTGTGCTATTCTGTGCTAAACCAATCTTGCTGAACCATATTTGAAATCCTTGAGTTTAGGGACAGAGAAGGACACTAGGGGAAACTGTCAGTGTGCTATTCTGTGCTAAACCTTGTTTGTAGGGACAGAGAAGGACAGTGAGGGAAAGTGTCAGTGTGCTATTCTGTGCTAAACCAATCTTGCTGAACCATATTTGAAATCCTTGAGTTTAGGGACAGAGAAGGACACTAGGGGAAACTGTCAGTGTGCTATTCTGTGCTAAACCTTGTTTGTAGGGACAGAGAAGGACAGTGAGGGAAAGTGTCAGTGTGCTATTCTGTGCTAAACCAATCTTGCTGAACCATATTTGAAATCCTTGAGTTTAGGGACAGCGAAGGACACTAGGGGAAACTGTCAGTGTGCTATTCTGTGCTAAACCAATCTTGCTGAACCGTATTTGAAATCCTTGAGTTTAGGGACAGAGAAGGACACTCGTGGAAACTATCAGTGTGCTATTCTGTGCTAAATCTTGTTTGTAGGGACAGAGAAGGACAGTGAGGGAAACTGTCAGTGTGCTATTCTGTGCTAAACCAATCTTGCTGAACCATATTTGAAATCCTTGAGTTTAGGGCCAGAGAAGGACACTAGGGGAAACTGTCAGTGTGCTATTCTGTGCTAAACCTTGTTTGTAGGGACAGAGAAGGACAGTGAGGGAAAGTGTCAGTGTGCTAATCTGTGCTAAACCAATCTTGCTGAACCATATTTGAAATCCTTGAGTTTAGGGACAGAGAAGGACACTCGTGGAAACTATCAGTGTGCTATTCTGTGCTAAATCTTGTTTGTAGGGACAGAGAAGGACAGTGAGGGAAACTGTCAGTATGCTATTCTGTGCTAAACCAATCTTGCTGAACCATATTTGGAATCCTTGAGTTTAGGGACAGAGAAGGACACTCGGGGAAACTGTCAGTGTGCTATTCTGTGCTAAACCTTGTTTGTAGGGACAGAGAGGGAAAGTGTCAGTGTGCTAATCTGTGCTAAACCAATCTTGCTGAACCATATTTGAAATCCTTGAGTTTAGGGACAGAGAAGGACACTCAGGGAAACTGTCAGTGTGCTATTCTGTGCTAAACCAATCTTGCTGAACCGTATTTGAAATTCTTGAGATTAGGGACAGAGAAGGACACTCGTGGAAACTATCAGTGTGCTATTCTGTGCTAAATCTTGTTTGTAGGGACAGAGAAGGACAGTGAGGGAAAGTGTCAGTGTGCTATTCTGTGCTAAACCAATCTTGCTGAACCATATTTGAAATCCTTGAGCTTAGGGACAGAGAAGGACACTCGGGGAAACTGTCAGTGTGCTATTCTGTGCTAAACCTTGTTTGTAGGGACAGAGAAGGACAGTGAGGGAAAGTGTCAGTGTGCTATTCTGTGCTAAACCAATCTTGCTGAACCATATTTGAAATCCTTGAGTTTAGGGACAGAGAAGGACACTAGGGGAAACTGTCAGTGTGCTATTCTGTGCTAAACCTTGTTTGTAGGGACAGAGAAGGACAGTGAGGGAAAGTGTCAGTGTGCTATTCTGTGCTAAACCAATCTTGCTGAACCATATTTGAAATCCTTGAGTTTAGGGCCAGAGAAGGACACTCGGGGAAACTGTCAGTGTGCTATTCTGTGCTAAACCTTGTTTGTAGGGACAGAGAAGGACAGTGAGGGAAAGTGTCAGTGTGCTATTCTGTGCTAAACCAATCTTGCTTAACCATATTTGAAATCCTTGAGTTTAGGGACAGAGAAGGACACTAGGGGAAACTGTCAGTGTGCTATTCTGTGCTAAACCAATCTTGCTGAACCGTATTTGAAATCCTTGAGTTTAGGGACAGAGAAGGACACTCGTGGAAACTATCAGTGTGCTATTCTGTGCTAAATCTTGTTTGTAGGGACAGAGAAGGACAGTGAGGGAAACTGTCAGTGTGCTATTCTGTGCTAAACCAATCTTGCTGAACCATATTTGAAATCCTTGAGTTTAGGGGCAGAGAAGGACACTCAGGGAAACTGTCAGTGTGCTATTCTGTGCTAAACCTTGTTTGTAGGGACAGAGAAGGACAGTGAGGGAAAGTGTCAGTGTGCTATTCTGTGCTAAACCAATCTTGCTGAAGCATATTGCAAATCCTTGTGTTTAGGGACAGAGAAGGATAGGCAGGGGACAGTGTCAGTGTCATTGTTGCTAAGCCTCCTGCACAGTATACACTTTAAGGTAGCCCTTATTGCTGTTTTTCCCATCTCCCTGCAGGCCATCCATTAAAATGTCTGGAAGGCAAACAAGGAGAGGCAGACAGTCAGGAGGCAAAAAAAGAGGGCAAGCAGGCTCTGTGTCTGGGGGCAACAGTGCTGGTCGTGGACGCGGTGCATTGTCATCAGCACATGGCCATGGGGCACGCTTGTCCTTCTTTTCGGCAGCTGGACATGTTGAGCCACATCATGCCGAAGACTTGGTAGAGTGGATGACCAAGCCCACCTCATCCTCCTCATCCTCTCTCACCCAGGCTCAGAGTACTGGCAAAGCAGCTGCCAAAGCGTCCTCTTCTCTGGTATCAATGTCATCATTAGTCACTCCTTCCCTAGACCCACCATGTCCTCCTCCTGAGGAGTCCCCCGAACTGTTTGAGCACAGTGTTGGGTACATGCTCCAGGAGGATGCCCAGCGTTTCGAAGGATCTGATGATGATACCCAGCTAGAGGAAGGCAGTAGCGTGAGAGCAGAGAGAGGGGATGCTCAAGAAGGACACCAATCTGGCAGTCATGCTCCAGCAGCTGCAGCATACTGCCAGATTGGCTCCAGTGATGAGGAGGGAGGGGATGATGAGGTCACTGACTCCACGTGGGTGCCTAATAGGAGAGAGGAGGAGGAGGAGGATGAGGAGGAGGCATATCTCCAACGAGGCAGGATGCCCTTGGGTGGCCAGCGTATGGGCAGCACACCGACGGAATCACACCGCAGAGCTCCGCCTGTGCAGGGCGCTGCCTCTGCCCGTCATTCAAAAAGTTCTTTGGTATGGGCCTTTTTTGAGGCGAGTGCATCAGATCGCACAGCTGCTGTTTGCAACATATGTCTCAAGCGTATATCGCGTGGCCAAAACATCAGCCGCTTGGGCACCACATGCTTGATCAGACATATGTTGACCTGCCATGCAGCTCGTTGGCAAGCCTACCTTAAAGACCCACACCAAAGAACAAAGCGGACCTCTCCTTGCACCGCATCAGCTGGGATCTCCAACCCCACTATACCTTCAGTCCTCTCTGAAACCTGCACTGAGAGGAATGAAGGTGTAGAATTAGGTGTGTCACAGCCAAGTACTTGCGGCCACTCTGCTAGCAGTACACCGACGTCCGATTCTAGCAGGCAAATTTCCCTGCCCCAGCTGCTGGACCGTCGAAAGAAGTTTACTCCCAGCCATCCACATGCCCAGCGGTTGAATGCTAGCTTGGCTAAATTGCTAGCGCTTCAACTGCTGCCTTTTCAGTTGGTAGACTCAGCCCCCTTCCGTGAGTTTGTGCAATGTGCGGTTCCTCAGTGGCAGGTTCCCAAACGCCACTTTTTCTCACGGAAGGCGATTCCGGCTCTCTACAGGCATGTGGAAGGCAATGTCTTGGCCTCGCTGGACAGGGCGGTCAGCGGTAAGGTGCATAATACCGCTGACTCATGGTCCAGCAGGCATGGACAGGGACGTTACCTTTCTTTCACGGCCCATTGGGTCACTCTTTTGGCAGCTGGGAAGGATGCAGGACAAGGTGCAGTAGTGTTGGAGGTTGTTCCACCGCCACGCCTCCAAAATGCTACTACTGGTTGTGACACACCTCTCTCCTCCACCCCCTCCTCTTCTTCTTCCTCCATGGCCTCTTCCTGTGGTTTGTCCTCGGAACCAGCGGTGCTCCGTAGGCGTTCAAGGGGCTATGCAAGTACGCAGGCAAAAAGATGCCATGCCGTGCTTGCGCTGGTGTGTTTGGGGGACAGGAGCCACACTGGGGCAGAGGTCCTGTCTGCTCTGCAGGGGCAGGCCGAGAGGTGGTTGACGCCACACCAGCTTAAGCCAGGAATGGTGGTTTGCGACAATGGCACCAACCTCCTCTCCGCCCTCCGACAGGGACAACTGACCCATGTGCCCTGTATGGCTCACGTCCTTAACCTGGTGGTGCAGCGGTTCTTGGGCAGGTACCCGGGCTTACAGGATGTCCTGAGGCAGGCCAGGAAAGTCTGTGTGCATTTCCGCAGATCTTATAATGCCAGTGCTCGCCTGGCTGAGCTGCAAAAGGAGTTGAACCTGCCCAAGAACCGCCTTATATGTGACATGCCCACCAGGTGGAACTCAACGTTGGCCATGCTGCAGCGGCTGCACACGCAGCAGAGGGCCATCAATGAGTACCTGTGCGACTACGGCACCAGGACAGGGTCAGGGGAGCTCAGGTTTTTTTCACCACGCCAGTGGGGCATGATCAGGGATGCATGCACTGTCCTGGCACCATTTGAGGAGGCCACGAGGATGGTGAGCAGTGACAGTGCATGCATCAGTGACACTGTACCTCTTGTCCACCTGTTGGAGCACACGCTGCGTGGAATAATGGACAGGGCACTTGAGGCAGAACAGAGGCAGGAAGAGGAGGACTTCCTTGCCTCTCAAGGCCCCCTTTACCCAGACAGTGTTCCTTCTGTCCCACCCATCGCACAGGAAGAGGAGGAGGAGGAGGAGGAGGATTGTGTCAGCATGGAGGTGGAGGCTGGCACTCAGCATCATCAGCAGCAGTCTTTTAGGGATGATTTACAGTCCCAAGAAACCAGTGGACTTGTACGTGGCTGGGAGGAGGTGGCTGCGGATCATGTCGTCCTTAGTGACCCAGAGGACTCCGGACTGAATGCCTCAGCTAACCTACGCTGCATGGCCTCCCTGATCCTGCAAAGTCTGCGGAAGGATCCTCGTATTCTTCGGATCAAGGAGAGGGACCATTACTGGCTGGCCACTCTCCTTGATCCACGGTACAAGGGTAAGGTTGCGGACCTTATGTTACCGTCGCAGAGGGAGCAGAGGATGAGACAACTCCGGGAGGCCTTGCAGAAAGGTCTGTGCAACGCGTTCCCAGAGACTGGGAGGTTACAAACTCCTGGTCCTGGACAACGAGTTGCTGAGGCTTCGGGCAGTCAAAGAAGGAGCGGTGGGGAAGGTGGCCGTCTGACCGATGCGTTCAGACAATTCTTTAGTCCGCAGCCCCAAAGTATGATCGTTTCCAGCAACCATCGCCAGCGTCTGATATACATGGTGCAGGAATACCTAGGGGCAAGGTCAGACTTGGACACCTTCCCCACCGAAAATCCTCTGGCTTACTGGGTCTTGAGGATGGATCACTGGCCAGAGCTTGCACAGTATGCAATTGAGCTACTGGCCTGTCCTGCATCCAGCGTTCTTTCAGAACGCACATTCAGTGCTGCTGGAGGATTTGTCACGGATCACAGGGTGCGCCTGTCCACCGACTCGGTTGATCGACTGACTTTCATCAAGATGAACCAGTCTTGGATCACCACCAGCTACCACACACCTGATGCTGATATAACAGACTAATTGATTTTAAAATGTCACATCCCTTCAAGACTGATGCTGATGCTGAGTGCCTGTGCTGTTATGTTGACTGGCTATCCTCCTCCTCCTCCTCAATGATCCGATTAATGATGATAGCTTGGAAGATCATTTTGGTTTATGGGTGCCGCCACCAGTGGCTAAGGCCCAATTTTTCAGCCCCTGTTTAACAGGGGCGTGTAATTACAATTTTTGATGCAATACTTTGCAACAGGGCTCATTGCTGTGCTCCAAGTACAGTATCTGTGAGGGGTTGCAGTGTTGTGCCACCAGTGGCTAAGGCCCAATTTTTCAGCCCCTGTTTAACAGGGGCGTGTAATTACAATTTTTGATGCAATACTTTGCAACAGGGCTCATTGCTGTGCTCCAAGTACAGTATCTGTGAGGGGTTGCAGTGTTGTGCCACCAGTGCCTAAGGCCCAATTTTTCAGCCCCTGTTCAACAGGGGCATGCTATTATAATTATTGATCTAATAATTCACAGCAGGGCCCATTGCTGCGCCCACCAAGAGTAACTGTCAGGCCTTACAGTGTTGTGTCAACACCACCACCACCACCACCACCACCAAAGGCCCAATTTTTCAGCCCCTGTTCAACAGGGGCATGCAATTATAATCATTGATCTAATAATTCACAGCAGGGCCCATTGCTGCGCCCACCAAGAGTAACTGTCAGGCCTTACAGTGTTGTGTCAACACCACCACCAACACCACCACCACCAAAGGCCCAATTTTTCAGCCCCTGTTCAACAGGGGCATGCAATTATAATTATTGATCTAATAATTCACAGCAGGGCCCATTGCTGCGCCCACCAAGAGTAACTGTCAGGCCTTACAGTGTTGTGGCGCCAGCACCACCATCAAAGGCCCAATTTTTACTACCACTGTTCAACAATTATATGTTATTACAATTCCTGATATAATAGTTGACAGCAGGGCGTTCCAGCACCCACCAAGAGTAACTGTGAGTGCTTACAGTGTTGTGCCAACACCAACACCTAAGGGGCCAATTTCTGCAGAGTATATACGGCAGGTCCCTACTTTCAAACATCCAACTTCCGAAGGACTCCTACTTGCAAACGGAAGAAGTCAACAGGAAGTGAGAGGAAATCTACCCCTAGGAAGGAAAATTCTCTCCTGTAAGAATTAATATGGGAGAAAGGTGTCTCCTCTCTACTGATGCTTTATCACCAATCCTTGTTTCAATAAAAACACCACATTTCAAAAACAGTTGTCATTGGGACGCAAAGTGAGGTGAAATGTTCTGAACAGGGGCACAGACAGCAAAACAAATGTTACAGGGGTGATAACCCTTCCCTATGTTTTCCAAAAAGCTTAAAAATAGATTTTTTGGCTGGAGCTACACTTAAACAATGTATGTGTTCAAAATTACAAACAGATTCTACTTAAGAACAAACCTACAGTCCCTGTCTTGTTTACACCGGTCTTGTTTACACCGCCTGTATACTGCTGTTCAGAGTATATAGGGCCTTTTTTATTTTGTGTGTGGGGTTCCCCTTAATATCCAAACAAGACCCAAAGGGGCTGGTAATGGGCTGGGGTAGGGGGGGGGGGGGGGCTGATGGGGTAGCTATGCCATTTTTCTTAAAGATTTTCATCCATATTACCGGGACCAGACATTACATTATTTCCGCAAGCAGTTTTAAATGGCTTTTTTTTCCTTTAGAAATGTAATTTTGTGCAGGGACAGTTCTAAACACGGGAAACACGTGGCACTTCGCAGGCATACTTTAGACACCCCCCAGGTACGATATTTAAAGGAATATTTGACTTTTTTTTTTCACTTTATGCATCATTAAAATGACTGCTCCAGAAAAACGTCCGTTTTTAAAACTTCTTTTTGCATTGATACATGTCCCCTGGTGCAGAACCCGGGTTCCCAAACTCTGTTTAGGACAATAACATGGATAATAGTCGTTATAATTAGCACTTTAGAATTCGAACGTTCGCATCCATTGTATTTAATAGGGTTCTAATGTTCGTGCAAACTTTCGGTCCGTTCGCGGGTTCTGGTGCGAACCGAACCCGGGGGTGTTCGGCTCATCACTAGTGGAGAATACAGACTGCACCTGCCTACAAACAGAGTTGGCCTGATTAACCTTAGAGCATGAACATAGCAACAGTAAATCCTTTAACCCATAGAACCTTTTGGAAGCACCTGCTTACATGTGTATATAAATTCTCCCTCAGTTCATCTAAACCTCTTTGTCCTCAACCTTGGAAGGACACCTAGCATTCCAGAGACTCTCATTTTTTTATTTTCACCTGATGACCCTGCCAGTAATAGACACACTGACCTAGGGTGACAAGCCTCATTCAATGTACTGTATCTATGAGGGAGCTGTGTTTTCACTCAAGGGCAAGTTTACAGGACACTTCTTCTCTTCTCCATAACATGGGGGGTGTCCTGTAATCCACAGAGAAAACTGGGAACAATGCTAATTGATATGGGAAGCAAAGTAGTTAGCTCTTCCACATAGCAGCAATAGTGTTGTTGGTTTGAATCCCAAACATGACACTACCTAAATGGAGTTTGCATGTACTGTATTCCCTGTGCCTGTGGGAATTTCCTTTAGGTATTCTAGATTCCACCCACACACTAAACCAGTGTTTCTCAACTCCAGTCCTCAAGGCGCACCAACAGGTCATGTTTTTGGGATTTCCATTGATTTTCTTAGGTGATTTGAGCAGTTTCACTGCCTTAGTAATTATCACAGCTGTTTTATCTGCAGGAAATCCCAAAAACATGACCTGTTGGTGCGCCTTGAGGACTGGAGTTGAGAAACACTGCACTAAACACATGCTGGTAGGTTAATTGGCTTCTGTCTAAACTGGCCGCAGTATGTGTAAGACCCCTTTCACACTGAGGCGCTTTGCAGGCGCTATTGCGCTAAAAATAGCGCCTGCAAAGCACCCTAAAAAAGCTGCTACTTTGTATCCAGTGTGAAAGCCCGAGGGCTTTCACACTGGAGCGTTGCGCTTGCAGGAGGGTGAAAAAACTCCTGCAAGCCACATCTTTGAGGCGCGATAGGAGCGGTAAAAATTGAAATCAATGGGGTAGCGCCTCCAAAACGCCCGTAAAACGCTGCAAAGAGGCGTTATTGCGGGCGTCTTTAACCCTTTTTCGGCCGCTAGCGGGGGTTAAAATCACCCGCTAGCGCCCGCAAATCGCGGCAAAAACTACTATATAAAAATAGCGCCGCTATACCGCCAGCGCATCCAGCGCTTCCGTGTGAAAGTAGCCTAAGTATGCAATGTGAGTTAGGGATCTTAAATTGTAAGCTCCTTGAGGGCAGGGACTGATGTGAATGTACAATACACTGTATTTGTAAATCACTGTGTATATTGTTGGTCAATATACAGCAAAAGTTTGCATCCCCCGACAGAAATCGTGAAATTTTGGCATTGATAATAAAAATGCCAAAAACTGTTTTTTATTTAAAGATAGTGATCAGATGAAGACATTTTTTATCACATAGTTGTTTGGCTCCTTTTTAAATCATAATGATATTAGAAATCCCCCAAATGTCCCTGATGAAAAGTTTCCATCCACTGGAATGTTTGACCTTGGTACAGACACACAAAGTAGCACACACAGGTTAAAATATAAATTAAAGGTTAATTTACCTCATCTGTGGCTTTTTACCTTTCAGTTAGTGTCTATGTATAAATAGTCAATGAGTTTGTTAGCTCTCACATGGTTGCACTGAGCTGACTAGATACTGAGCCATGTGGAGCAAAAAAGAACTGTCAAAAGACCTGTGTAACAAGGTAATGGAACTTTATAAAGATGAAAAAGGATATACAAATATATCCAAAGTCTTGAATATGCCAGTCAGTACTGTTCAATCACTTATTGAAGTGGAAAAAAGGGGATCTCTTGATACCAACCAAGGTCAGGTAGACCAAGAAAGATTGCAGTCGCAACTCCCAGAAGAATTGTTTGGGATACAAAGGAAAACCCACAGATAGCCTCAGAAGAAATACAGGCTGCTCTGGAAAAAGATACTTGAACAAAAATGAGCTGCATGGTCGAGTTGCCAGAAAGAAGCCTTTACTGCACCAATGTCAAGCCCAGTCACAATATGCCAATAACACCTTCACAGACACACCTCACATTTTCTGGCACACTGTAATCTGGAGCGCTATGTTTGGAGAGGGGTCAAAAAGGTCTAAAGCAACAAGAATACCATCCCCATTGTGAAGCATAGTGGTGGTTCACTGATGTTTTGTGAGCTTTAAAGGCACAGGGAATCTCGTGAAAATTGATGGCAAGATGAATGCAGCATGTTATCAGAAAATACCGGCAGACAATTTACATTCTTCTGCACGAAAGCTGTGCATGACGATCTTAGACTTTCCAGCACAACGATGACCATGAACACAACCCCAAGTTGATCTTTCAGTGGTTACAGCAGAAAAAGGTGAAGGTTCTTGAGTGGCAATCACAGTCTCCTGACCTTAATATTGTCAAGGCACTCTGGGGAGATCTCAAACGTGCCGTTCATGCAAGACGGACAAAGAATTTGTCTGACCTGGAGGCATTTTGCCAAGACGAATGGGCAGCTATACCACCTGCAAGAATTCAGGGCCTCATGCCGCGTACACACGACCGTTTTTAATGTCATTGAAAAAAACAACGTTTTTCTCGACGTGATTCTTCTCAAGCCTGCCTTGCCTACACACTATCATGAAAAAAAATGCTCGAGCAAAGCGCGGTGATGTACGAAATGTACGACGGCACTATAAAGGGGAAGTTCCATTCGGATGGCGCCACCCTTTGGGCTACTTTTGCTGATCCTTGTGTAAGTAAAGTTTGGTGAAAGACGATTCGCACTTTTCAGCCTCGTGCTCTTCAGTCCGTTACAGCGTGAGGAATGTGCTATCTCCATTACGAACGCTAGTTTTACCAGAACGAGCGCTCCCGTCTCATCACTTGCTTAAGAGCATGCGCGTTTTTTTCACATCGTTAAAGCCTACACACGGCCGTTTTTCATGATGAGAAAAACGACGACGTGAAAAACTACGAGAAAAATTAGAGCATGTTCCAAATTTTTAATGCCCATTTTTCACGTCGTGAAAAATGCTCTGGAGCCTACACACGATCGTTTTTAATGACCAAATTAAAAAATCTCGTCATGAAAAACGGTCGTGTGTACGCGGCATTATAGACAACTATTACAAAAAACTGCACGCTGTCATTGATGCTAAAGTGGGCAATACACAGTATTAAGAACTAAGGGGATGTAGACTTTTGAACAGGGGTCATTTCATTTGTTTACTTGTTGCCATGTATTGTTTTATGGTTGTGCCATTCTGTTATGACCTACAGTTGAATATGAATCCCATAAAAAATAAAAGAGTGTTTTGCCTGCTCACTTATGTTTCCTTTAAAAATGGTACATACTGTATATTACCAATTCGCCAAGGGTATGCAAACTTTTGAGCACAACTGTATATATTTCTAATAAATAAATAACTAAACAGTCAGGGAGTATAGAAAGTTTCGCAAGATTGGCAAGATTGACAAGATTAACCCCTAGGCACTGACTGTGCGCAAATATGCGACCTCTCGGCAGGTGGGCCTTGGCGCAGAGCGGCTGCATATTTGCGTATATCAATTTACACGCGCCGTGCGTGCCCCCCCATGGCCAATGAAAAGCTCCCGATCGCAAGAAGCTTTCTGATCATGTGATCGCCGTGACAGCCAATCATGGAGGTCACACGATCGTAAACCCCGCCCCGCCTCCTGGCATATGAAACCTCTTAAAGGGCCAGGAGACGCCAGCGCAAAGGGGTTAACAGGTATGTTTTTGCATTCATCAAACACATATAAGAAACAATTCAGCTGTACATTTAACAAAGCAAAACAGAGCAAATAAAATAGAAGACTTGCATGTGATATCCAGATTTCACTCTCAGAACAATGGAATATTAAAGTACCTTCAGCAAGGGCAAACAATGCCAAGGTACGTTCGACCCTAAATATTCATCTACAAAGTCAGTGAGATATTGATATAAATACTGTACATTATGTAAGACTAATAGCCATTTCTCATGTACATAATGCTTTGTGAGGCATCTAATATTCCACATAACACTTATAAAACACTAATCAGAATTTTTTGTGGCCTAGAACTCATTAAAACTACTCTATGCCAGAATGCTCTTTATATGCATTGTCCCGGAAAAAGCTATTCATAGTAAATAAAGGCCGCGTAATTACATTTGAAATATGTTAACTATCTAGAGTTACAGACTGACAGGCAGCAGAAAGTGGATCTTACAACATTAATGTAAATTAGCAATGATTTTGCACTGCCCTCTAACGCAGGTAGTCATTGTGTGCACGGCTATATCAGATTTATGTCACACAATCTGTTAATTTCATAGAAGACAAAGGAGTCTAATACTATAAAAGTGTTACTTATGTTCATTCAACCCATTCAGTGCCAGCAGTAGCAGTGAAGCATCGCCAACTGATCTGTTTTCCCAGAGTGCCATGCTGATTCCAGATGCAGAAGGACACATAGAAAAAATTAGCCAACCCATTAATAAAAAGCGATTACTGCCTTAACCTCCTAAGAAGTACAGCATAAAATAAAACCATGAACCATCTTCATTAAAGGTCCATTAAACACAAGTAACATGTTGGTTTAGATAAAACAGTGTTAATACCAAGTTACAAAATTTCAGGATATTATTATGATTGAAAGTATAAAAGTGAAGGTGAAATAATGGAGAGAGTTTCTTTTTCAGTGCACAACTGATTTTCAATTCAGGGCAGTCTTAGCTGGGTATAGATGGATATTCAGGTGCATCTAAAAAATTAGAATATCATCCAAAAGTTCATTTATTTTAGTAATTCAATTCAAAAAGTGAAACTCGTATATTATATAGAATCATTACACACAGAATAATATATTTCAAGCATTTCTTTATTTTAATTTTGATGATTATGGCTTACAGCTAGTGAAAACCCACAATTCATTTTTTTTATTATTTGAATATTATGTAACACCCGGGCCACTTCTCTCTCCCGTCTTTGGCTCGCTAACAGGAGGAAAAGGCGCACAATGCCACCATGCCCGTACCCTCTGGCTTGCAGAGGCTAGGCACACTTATAACTTGCGGGTCTTGCAGCAAGGTTCTCCCCTCAAAGTGGTTCTCGTCCCCCAGAATGTAAGGGACAAGTCTCTATACCCCAAGTAACTCCAAGGTCCACACCAGCAGCAACTCCAACGTAGAGTTTATTTTTCCTTATGCACGAATAACCACAAAGTTGAGAAGAGAGAAAGGTATTAGCAAGGATAGATCAGATTCAGACACTCCTGGCTTCTTCGCCACTCGATCCCGAGTGGGTATAGCTCACCCGGATAGTCACCCAAGGGCACTAGCAGCCGGCATGTAGCTCAAACAGTCAATCAGATTCCCTTAATGGATGCGATCGGGAGATCCCCCGCCACAGAATCTATAGCGTCCCGAACCTCCTAATGGTCACGTTGTTTAGATCCCTTTTCGGATGGAGGAC
Organism: Rana muscosa; assembly: GCA_029206835.1. NCBI lineage: Eukaryota > Metazoa > Chordata > Amphibia > Anura > Ranidae > Rana > Rana muscosa. The sequence continues at coordinate 237,446,050 of CM055124.1, forward strand.
ATCCCTCCGAAGAGTTACTGGGCCCTTTCCTTCAATGTGATCTCTCACCAGTCCTTCGGAACGGTCTTCCCCCAGTCTCCTCTTCCAGATGCGGGTCCCCTCGCAAGGCGGCACCCTGAGATTCTTCCTCCCCGAAGTGGGCTCCAGCTAAAGGTGCTGAGCCCAGGGCTGAATTTGCAGTCCCAGGACTAAAGGTGCCTGGGACTGAGGGGCACGTGGCCCCATGGCCTGGAGCGCCATGCACTTGAACTTGGACCGTAGGTTCTTCCTCCGGGCATGGGCCCCCGGGAATTGCTCGCTCTCTAATGGTGTCAGCCCCTTTTGTACCCTCTCCCGGCATGCACGGTGGGTAGACCATGCCCACTGCACAGCTGCCGAGAGAGGACACCCAATCGCCACTCCATCACCTGTGGTTCAACCCCGAGTACAAGTGACAGCGCCACCCATACTTCTAAGGGGAACTGCACGCCAGGTGAAAACAGCAGCAAGGCAAAGTCCAATAAGAATTGGAAGATCCGAGCCAATTACCACTTGAATCACCCCTAAATTGAGCATAGCTGCCCCCTAAATTGGGACCCCCACTACATTACATAAGAACAATAAAAAAAAGGATTTTTAATACAGAAATGTTGGCTTACTGAAAAGCACTTATGTCCATGTACAGTACAGTATGCCCCACGGTACTTGGTCGGGGCTCCTTTTGCATCAATTCCTGCATCAATGCGGCGTGGCATGGAGGCAATCAGAATGCGGCACTGATGAGGTGTTATGGAAGCCCAGGTTTTTTTGATAGTGGCCTTTAGCCCTTCTGCATTGTTGGGTCTGGTGTCTCTCATCTTCCTCTTGACAATACCCTGCAGATTGTCTATGGGTTCTAGGTCAGGCGAGTTTGCTGGCCAATCAAGCACAGTGATACCAATATCATTAAACCAGGTATTGGCACTTTAGGCAGTGTGGGCAGGTGCTGAGTTCTGCTGGAAAATTAAATCAGCATCTCCATAAAGCTGGTCAGCAGAGGGAAGCATGAAGTGCTCTAGAATTTCCTGGTAGAGGGCTGCGCTGACTTTGGACTTGATAAAACACAGTAGACCAACACCAGCAGATAACATGGCTCCCCAAATCATCACTGACTGTGGAAACTTCACATTGGTCTTCATGCAACTTGGATTCCGTTCCTCTCCACTCTTCCTCCAGACTAGGGATGGGCGAACGGTTCGGCCCGAGCATGAGTTCAGGCCGAACATTGGCTGTTCGCCTGTTCGCCCGTGAAAGCTTTGCCCAATCAGGGCACAGAGCACTGTCAGAGCCATGATTGGACGCTGTCATGATGACTCTACCGAATCATGACTTTTTGCTCTTAGTCCCACCCCACACTATAAAAGTATTCTTTCAATAGCGGCCATTTGTAGTGTCATATTGACATGGAGAGAGATAGAACAGGGCTCTGTTCAGTGCTACTAGAGAGTTAGTGTGTTATAGTGTGCTATTGTGATTCTATAGTTAGTATAGAATATCCGTTTAGTGTCATTCTAGTGATAGTTTAGTCAGTGAGTGTAGTGACCATTCATTTTTACATTAATGTCAGTTTATTTTGTCAGGGCAAGTTTACTGCAGTATATTTTTGTGTGTTACGTGCCGTTTAATACAGTATATTTCAGTGCATTACTGTAAGTTTAACGCAGTATATTGCAGTGCATTACATACCATTCAACACAGCATAATTCTGTGTGTTAGTGCACGTTTACCGCAGTATATTTCAGTGTGTTACGTGCCGTTTAGCGCAGTATATTTCTGTGGATTACTGCAAGTTTAACACCATATATTTCAGTGCATTCGTGCACGTTTGACGCAGTATATTGCAGTGCATCAGTGCTTTTTATACTGCAGTATATTATAGTGTATCAGTGGAGTGTGTCTGTGTAGTGAGTACTCAAGTTAAAGTGCACCAAACACCACTTTGCATTGATTAAAGTGCATCTACGTGCACATTTCCACATCTTTATTACATTTTGTTAATAAGCACCCCCACTCTCCCCTTCATGTCTGGGAGGACAACAAGGAGAGGCAGACATTCCTATGGCACTGTGAGGGGGCCAGCAGAATATGTGTCCACAGGCAAAGGTGGACGTGGTCAGTCCTCAGGCAGGGCATCATTTCTTCTGTTTAGTGATGTTGCCTGTGCTATCCAGCCACAGCATGCAGAGGCAGAGGAGGTGGTGGACTGGCTTTCCCCTGCAGCTGCCAGAGTGGCTAAACCTGCCTCCTTGTCCACAGCTATTCCTGCCATAGCTCCAGCATCAGGCATGGAGGAGTCGGCTGAGTTATTTGAACACAGCGTCAGCCACTTGCTCCTTGACGATGCACAGCCATTACTTGATTCAGATGTTGGTTCTGAGGTTGAGGAAAGCAGGAACATGAGCATACAGAGAGGGAAGAACACTGGTACACAAATTGGCAGTCATGTTCCCCCAGCCGCAGCGTATTGCCACCTTGTCTCCAGTGGTAATGAGGATAAAGGAGATGATGATTATGAGATCACTGACGTGACTTGGGTGCCGGATTGAGCAGAGGAAGAAAGGGAGGGCGAGGCTCAACCCCAATAAGGCAGCCATTATGGAAGAGTAGAGAGCAGCCACCCTATTCAATCACATTGTGGAGCTGTTATCTCCCGGCCCACTTCCCACAGCTCAGCTGTCTGGGCCTTTTTTAGCACATGTGCAGCCGATCGCACTGTTGCAATTTGCAAACTTTGTCTCAAGCACATCAAGCGTGGCAAAAACACCAGCCATTTGGGTACCACATGCTTGATAAGGCATTTAACCTCCCACCACTCAGCCCATTGGTGAGAGCACCTGAAAGCCACACAAAAGGGGCGCAATTCTGTTCCTCCTCCTAACTCACCTCAGTCTGTCCCCGCTATACCTCATGACCTCTCAGCAGCCTCCATTGACAGGGATGATGGTATAGGGCAGGGTGTCCCAGGTCTTTGCCGCACATCTGCCAGTAGCACACCACCAGCTGTAGACTATAGCCAGCAAATTTCTCTGCCCCATTTGCTGCAGTGAAAAAAAAATACAGACACTGTCACCCATATGCCCAGTGTCTAAATGCAAGCTTATCAATGCTGCTGGCTCTTCAACTTCTGCCTTTCCGTCTGGTGGATTCTGTCCCCTTCTTTGAATTTGCAGAATGTGCTGTACCACAATGACTGGTTCCCAGTCACTATTTCTTTTCACGTAAGGCCATTCCAGCTCTGTACTTTCATGTGGAAGGCAATGTTGTGGCATCGTTGGGCAAGGCAGTCAGCCACAATGTCCACGTTACTGCTGACATGTGGTTCATCAATCATGGTCAGGGACGATATATATTTAATTCACAGTGCACTAGGTAACTATGCTTGCAACTCAGAAGGATGCAGGACAGGGCTCAGTGCTGCATCTTGTTGTGCAGGCACGTCTCCATACAGCTATGGTGATGGTGCGAGATTTGTCAGCTCTACCCCCTCCTCCTCCATGCCCTCCTCTGCTGAATTGTCCTATGATCCACAAGTACCCCTTAAGCGTTCAAGGGGCTAATAAATGAGTCAGGCTAAAAGGTGCCATGCAGTGCTTCAGCTGGTGTGTCTAGGGGACAGGAACAACACCGGAGCAGAGAATCTTGCAGCTCTGCAGGGGCAGGCCCAGAGGTGGTTCAAGCCACGCCAGCTGGAGCCAGGAATAGTGGTGTGCGATAATGGCACAAACCTCCTATCCGCCCTTAGACAGGGAAAGCTGACACATGTGCCATGCCTTTCACATGTCCTCAATTTGGTGGTGCAGTGTCTCTTAAATAGGTACCCAGGGTTGGAAGATCTGCTAAAGCAGGCCAGAAGAGTCTGTAGCCATTTCTGGCGGTCATACACAGCCAGTGCTTGGTTGGCTGGAATTCAGCGGGAACTCCACCTGCCTGTAAACCGATTTGTGACATGCCCACCAGGTGGAACTCAACTTTGGCAATGCTGCAGCGGCTGCACATGCCATCAACGAGTACCTGTGTAAGTATGGCACAATGACAGGCTCAGGTCGGCTCAGCTTTTTTCCCCCATGCCAATGGCTGCTCATAAAGGATGCATGCACTGTACTGTCACCATTTGAGGAGGCCACAAGAATGGTGAGCCGTGACAACGCATACATCAGTGACACAATCCCTGTTGTGTTCCTGCTGGAGCAGACACTTCATGGCATTATGGACAGGGCACTCAAGGCAGAGCAACATGTCAGGGCTGGGCTCAGCCCTTCCTTCTCTGAGCTGGCCGCTCAGCTGTTGGCTAATTGCCAGCTCCTATCTCTCCACAGTGACTCACCTGTTGATGATCCTGCTCGTCAGTCCTGACTGCTTAAGCCTTCCAGCTCAGTTGCTCTCTGCCTTCGCCTTGGTCAACATCAGAGAGCCTACCTCCTGCGTTCCTGTTGAAGACTTGCTTTGCTGACATCCTTTCTGGCACCTGATCCTGCTTGCTGTTCTACTACATTTATCTCTGGCTCTCTGACTTTGGCTTGGCTGACTATCCGATCCGGTTGCTGAACTCTGGCTATGTTTTGACTACGCTTACTCTGTTTATCTTTTTATTATTATTATTAAACAAGTGTGATTTAACTGTACTTCTGTCTCAGTCTGATTCATGGTTTCTGACACAGCGGGAGGAAGAGGAGTACTTACTTTCCTCTCAAGGCCCACTTTATGCAGACACCATCGTTCCTACGCCACAGAACACACAAGAGGAGAGAGAGGAGGAGGATTCTGGCAGTTTTGGAGGCATTATAGCAGAGGAAGACATAACTCTTGGGAGTAGTATGTGGCTGGGAGGAGGCAGTTCCAGATACTGTAATCCTTAGTGACCCTGAGGAGTCTTCTTCTCATGCCTCCGCAAATTTGCGGTGCATGGGCTTTCTCATGCTTTAGAGCCTGTGAAAGGACCCAAGAATACATGGCATAAAGGAAAAGGATCACTAATGGTCGGCAACCCTCCTTGACTACCGTTAAAAGGGGAAAGTCTCAGAACTCATCACGTCCCCACAGGGAGTGCAGAAGATGAAATCTCTTGAGGACACCTTTAAAGTGGTTGTAAACCCACTTTTTCAACTTGCACCTACAGGTAAGCCTAGATTAAGGCTTACCTGTAGGTGCAAGAAATATCTCCTAAACCTACACGGTTTAGGAGATATTTACTAAAATGACAGGCGCCGCTGTCTACGGCGCATGTGCGCCGTAGATAATGGCGCATTCATGGGGTTAATCCCATTCACAAACTCGGCTACTTCCCAGCAATAGCTGGGCGTAGCCGAATGGGACGCCTCCCGCGCGCATGCGCAGAGTGACGTCTCCGCCGCTCCGGCCAATCACAGCGTCGGAGCGGCGCTGTGATTGGCTGGTGCGGCGATACCCGGAAGTAACATTCCGGCTATCGCCGCAGAGATGGCTGCGGCTCAAGACAGGGACATGGACGGCTTCGGGGGCCCCGATCTAAGGTAAGTGGTACATAATGAGCTAGTATGCTAGTCATATTAGCTCATTATGCCTTTCTCTTGCAGGTGTTGTAAAAAAAAAAAACGAGTAGTGGGTTTACAACCACTTTAAAGAGGAGTTTATCTAATGCTTTTCCTGACTCTGGTAGGTTACATTGTCATGGAAAACTTAGTTTTGAGGCTTCTGTTGGTCAAGAGAGGAGTGGCGGAGAAGGCGGCCGCCTAAGTGATGCACTTCACAATTTTTTTAGTGCTTTGCAAGTGCTGCGGCAGCACTGCCCATTGATTTCAATGGCAGGGACGGCTTAGGAGCGGTGTACACCACTCATGCACCGCCCCAAAGATGCTGCTTGCAGGACTTTTTTTTTCGGTCCTGCAAGCGCACCGCTCCAGTGTGAAAGCACTCGAGCTTTCACACTGGGGAGGCTTGAGAGGCGCTTTTCAGGCACTTTACATGCGCTATTTTTAGCACTAAAACACCTGAAACGCGCCTTCAGTGTGAAAGGAGTCTAAAGGACAGTAAACCAACCCTTAGTTTAGAAAGTTTGGAGACCCCTGCTCTATGGTGATGCAGTGGCTGTACGAATACAGATGCAAGTCCTAATTTGACACATTTGCACTGTGACACTGTACTCGGGGACATAGACCTGCACCAACAGGGGGCCTGTCATGTAGAATGTATAAGGCTCCGTGATTTCTAACAGAAGCCCTGCGTGGACGGACAGCAGTAAGAAGAACCAGCTTTGGGAAGACTACTCTGAACTCCAGACACTGGTAACTACCTGATTTTTAAAAGTCAGCAGTTACAGTATTAAGTGAAGTTCCTCTTTATTTGCAATTTCAAGGAATAAAGGGGGTTGTGAAGTTAGGCATTACTTGGAAAAAAGCTAGGTGGTTTTAATATATATTTGACCTTGCATGTGAAATCGCCCAAGTACTGTATTACTTCTCGCATACTGAGTTAGCATTGATTGAATGTGCTCAGCTTTGCCTCCATTACTTGTTAATCATCGAACCATACTAGACTGACTTAATTATAACTGATCAGAGTATACTTTTCACCTTAATTTGTATTTATTTCTAGTTATGTTGCATTATATACAGTTAAATTGTTAGTCCCACAAGGGTTCTCCTGTGAAATGAAAGAGGATGTAACTATGACTAATGAAAAAAGTTTATCACTTACTTAACTCTTAAAGACACTAGGTGAGCTCTCCAAGGCAATAATCACATTTGAATATTACAAAATAAATTAGTGGGTTTTTTTTATTACATTTTATTATGGCCACCACACATTTTTAGCCAGCAGTAAAGATTTCATGTTAAAGAGGAACTCCATTCTTCCCCCCAAAAATACAAATACTGTAGCTGCTGACTTTTAATATAGGACACTTCCCTGTCCAGGGATCCAGCGTTGTCCTCACCCAAACCTATTCTTCAATCGGCTTCAGGTTAAGGCACCGGCATCCTAACAAAGGGAAACCGGCAGTGGAGCCTTATTGCTTCACATTCACCTTCATGCTGCGCTTTGTGAATGGTCCTGCTGTCTTGTGGGACCTGTGATGTGTCCCAGATGGCTGCGGGGGAAGAAGGGGTCTGAACTTCTGCCCGAATCGCTGTGGCAATCCGATCGGAAGTGGGAGGGGGTACCTGTCAAAACCAGGCGCTCGCTCCCCCCCTCACCCCCAAAGTGCCAATTGCAAAAGAGTTTGTGGGGGGATGTTATCCTGCTTCCACTTTAAGCCCAGATAGCAAGGATAACTTGCCACAAATTTGAGGCAGTGTTGAATTGTAAGTCTGTTAACTTACTGCACATTTTCACTGGCAAGTTGTACACTTGCAGAGCACTTGAAGCACAAGTTCTAGTTGACACTTTTCCAATGTGTAGCACATTTGCATGGCAAGTCTCTAGCACGAGCAAAGTTGCAGTGGTGAGTCTACAGCAAGAGATTTTGCAAGTCTACAGCATGAAAATTCAGCCACAGTGACCCCATGTGGTGGGATGACTATTACACAACATAACGGAACCAGAACTTGCAGAATGTTTGCAAAGAAAGTTGATCTGGAGTCATACTTGCTGCAATTGTGCAACAGTGCAACAAACTTGTGAAGCCTGGCAAGTCTAGCAACAGTTTAGCAAGTTATTTTCAAACTTTTAGCACAATTTCTTGCTATCTGGGAGGAGGCAGGTAGTATTGTCCTGCAAATTTGGGGGTTTCATCATGTTTGATGTATAGTTTGTATGCTTGCTTCATGATGCTTCAGTTTGAAAACCCGTGGGAAATGATTTTAACATATCAGGACAGACAAAGCTGTCAATTTCACAATGGATGAACGAATGTGCCTTGATCTGATTCGTAGGGGATCTATCGAACCTAGCATGAAGTCCAAAAATTGTAAACCAAACCCTAATTCTATGCAGGGTGAATCTTGCTAGTCAATACTGACCATTTTCAAGGGAAATAGGCAAGGGATTTTAAAAAGAGCACATGGCGCACGAGACTGCCATGAGGTACATTTACCATTTACCACTTGCCGACCAGCTCACGCACATATACTGCGGCAGGTTGGCTCTCCTGCGCGAACCGGCGTACCTGTACGTCAGTCCATGCAAGGAGTATAGCGGACGCATGCACCCACTGCGGGAGCGTGCCCGCGGGTCTTGTGGACTCCGTGTCCGCCGGTGACCTGCGATCACGGTGAGGAGAGACAGAACGGGGAACTGCCTATGTAAGCAAGGCGATTCCCCGTTCTACTGTTCCCGGTCACCGGGAACAGTGATCTCTCTCATGTTCCAGTAAGCCCATCCCCCCTACAGTTAGAACACACACAGGGAACACATTTAACCCCTTTATTGCCCCTAGTGTTAACCCCTTCCCGGCCAGTGACATTTTTACATTGATCAGTGCATTTTTATAGCACTGATCAATGTAATAATGTCACCGGTCCCCAAAAAGTGTCATTTGGAGTCAGATTTGTCCACTGCAATGTCGCAGTCCTGCTAAAAATCTCAGATCGCTGCCATTACCAGTAAAAACAATAAAAAAGGATAAAAGTCCCTAAATCTATCCCATAGTTTGTAGACGCGATAACGTTTGTGCAAACCAATCAAAATATACGCCTATTGCGATTTTTTTTTTTACCTAAAATGTAAAGAATATAAATTGGCCTAAACTGATGGATACATTTTTTTTGGGATATGTATTATAGCAGAAAGTAAAAAAATATATTTATATATTTTTTTCAATTGTCTGTCTTTTTTTGTTTATAGCACAAAAAATAAAAACCACAGAGGTGATCAAATACAAAAAGAAAGCTCTATTTGTGGGTAAAAAAGGACGTAAATTTTGTTTGGGTACAGCATCGCATGACCGCGCAATTGTTAGTTAAAGCGACACAGCGCCGTATCGCAAAAAATGGCCCGATCATTAGGGAGGCAAATCCTTCGGGGGCTGAAGTGGTTAAAAGCAATCAGATTTTTTGTATTTTTTTTTGTTTTCAGGTATTTGTTCAGAGTTTATTGACAGAATCACTTTAAACTCTGCCTTTGAAAATTGTAGCAGGTACTTAAATTCATTTTAAATCTCTAAATTATCAGTAATAATCTACTCAGGGCTAAATCAAATCTCTGACGTTATGTGCAATGATTTTCTTCCCCAGTCAATATCAAGTTGTTTTCCTAGTCGCAGCTCAGATTGTGCGCCTTGCTCACAATGTAGAGGCGTCTGCCCACTTCTATTGCTGCATTTAGCCTTGTTATAATCTGTTTACCATTACAATCTCTTCAAGTAATTGGGCCAGCTAAATTGATTGACTGTCTGTGATTCTCAGAAGACTGCTTTTCGTGGCTTGTCGGAGCTAAGTGTTGACCTATTAGGCCATAATAAAACTTTATCAGCAAATAATTTGAAAACGCTTTTTATCAGAATATAAACTAAAGTTTTACATTACCAAATTCAGTTCAGATTTTCATACACTGTTTGGACCAGATTTAAGGACTACTGATTTCTAAATATATATTTAACCACTTGCCTACAGGGCACGTTCACCCCCTTCCTGCCCAAGACATTTTTCAGCTTTCAGCACTGTCACACTTTGAAAAACAATTGCGCAGTTATGCAACACTGTACCCAAATGAAATTTTTATAATTTTTTTCCCACAAATAGAGATTTCTTTTGGTGGTATTTGATCACCTCTGCGGTTTTTATTTCTTGCGCTATAAACAAAAGAAGAGGGACAAGTTTGAAAAAAAACACAATATTTTTAACTTTTTGCTATAATAAATATCCATTTTTTTAAAACAAATTTTTTCCTCAGTTTAGGCCGATACGTATTCTTCTACATATTTTTGGTAAAAAAAAAAAAATCGCAATAAGCGTATATTGATTGGTTTGCGCAAAAGTTATAGCAGCTACAAAATAGGGGATAGATTTATAGCATTTTTATAAAAAAAATGTTTTACTAGTAATGGCGGCGATCAACGATTTTTATTGTGACTGCGATATTGCGGCGGACACATCGGACACTTTTGACACATTTTTGGGACCATTCACATTTATACAGCGATCCCTGCTATAAAAATGCATTGATTACTGTATAAATGTGACTGGCAGGGAAGGGGTTAACACTAGGGGGCGTGGAAGGGGTTAAATGTGTTGCCTGGGAGTGATTCTTACTGTGGGGGGAGGGGACTGACTGGGGGAGGTGACCGATGGTTGTCCTTATGTACAAGGGACACACCATCGGTCTCCTCTCCCGGACAGGACATGGATCCTCTGTTTACACACAGAGATCCACGGTCCTGCTCAGTTACTGGGCAATCGCGGGTGCCCGGCGGCCATCGCGGCCGCCAGGCACGCGCATCGGGTCCCCAGTGACGCGGTGGGCGCGCACGCGCCCCATAGTGGCTTCGGAAGGCGCGACGACATATGACGTCCGCCCAGAACAATAGGGTCTTCCGCCCGCCGTCATTTGACGGTGGGCGGTGGACAAGCAGTTAAAATAAAACTCCATATATACAGTACAGTACTGTGCAAAAAATGCTGTAAATTGACAATGCTCTCTGAAGTATGAAGTGTTAATAGTTAATTTTTTACCAATGATCAATTAACAAAGTGGAAAGTAAATGAACAGAAGAGAAATCCAAACCAAATCAATATTTGGTGTGACCCACCTTCTGCCTTCAAAATAGCATCAAATCTTCTAGGTACACTTGCACACAATTTTTGAAGGGACTCAGGAGGTAGGTTGTTCCAAACATCTTGGAGAACTAATCACAGATCTTCTGTGAACGTAAGCTGCATCAAATCCTTCTATTTCTTCATGTAGTCCCAGACTCCATGATGTTGAGATCAGGGCTCTGTGTGGGCCAAACCATCACTTTCAGGACTCCTTGTCCTTCTATACACTGAAGATAGTTCTTAATGACATTGGCTGTAAGTGGGGGGCCGTTGTCCTGTTGCAGAATAAATTTGGGGCCAATCACAAGCCTCTGTGATGGCATGGCATGATGGATAAGTATCTGCCTGTATTTCTCAGCGTTGAGGGTTCCATTGATCCTGACCAAATCTCCAACTCAATTTGCAGAAATACAAAACCAAACTTGCAAGGAACCTCCACCATACTTCACTGTTGCCTGCAGACTCTCTGTCATGTACCTCCTGGGAGACTGAAATGACGAGGTTGGCCTCTCTTGTATCTCCAGCCCTGTCCCCACTAAAAAAGTGGAACAGAGGGTACCGAGGGACAGGAAGAACACGAGTGCCAGCAGATGTTGATAGGAGAACTTACAGCAGGAGATGCAGTCGCAAGGAGACTGGCGAACCATCAGGACAGGAACAGAAACTGTGCTCATAAGTCCGGCCGAGGTTCAAGGGACACTCCACTTATGCTTAAGGTCTGAGATGTGTGGCTTGTTGGGACTCTCAGCAGACATAAGACAGGAGCACTCAGTGGTGCACAGAGCTGGTTAAGCAGACAACCATCATTAAAGCGGACCTTTCCTCTCTTTCACCAAAAAAACTAAAATCAAATCAGCATATACAGTAGCTCTGCATTATTAGAATAAATCATCTGACATTCATTAGTTAGATCAGTGGTCTCCAAACTGCAGCCCGGTGGCCGAATGTGGCCCTTTGCTGGCATTTATCTGGCCCTTGGGTCATTATTTCACCAACTGACACCAATGATTGAGCACCATTCCCCCTACTGACACCATCAATGGGGTGCTATTCTTCTTATTGATAGACAATGGGGCACTATTTTCTACTCCCAGGCATTTTCTACTCCCACTGGCCACAGTCTGGACCGCCTGAAGGACAGTAAACTGGCCCTTTGTTTTGAAAGTTTGGAGACCCCTGAGTAGACAAACATTTTTTGCATTTACTTAAAGCGTTGTTCTGACCGAAATGACACTTTTTAGATAAAAAATACACAAGCTTAATGTATTCTAGTAAAGTTAGGCTGTAAACTAAGGTCAGTTTTTTATGTTTGCATCATTATTTTCTTACTTTATAAACTTCCAGTAGGCAGAGGCGATCTCATGTGTGGGCATCTGAAGCCAGATTGTATTTCTTCCTGGATATCTTCCTTGCAGATCTCGCACATGCTCAGTGCAGCACAAGCAGTGCAATAGCTTGCAGGTCGGGTTTCCATAGCAACAGCAGCGTCAGAGGAAGTTCCCGCCCTTTAGCTATGCAAACCTCCCCTCCCCTCCAGGAACCAGCGATGCCTATTGCCTCTTGGGATTGATGACACATATCTCCCAGGAGGCATTGCAAACTGGAAATGACGTGCAGGACCGTGGCCAGGGTGGAGGAAGTGAAAAATGCATACAGAAAAAAAACAGTAAGTGAAGCAGAAAAAAAAAGCCAATTCGTTTAGAGTGCACAAATTAGTGAGGGATGCTGAGGATTTGAAAATGTGGGTGGAACTCCACTTTAAAATTATAGTTTTTCAACTTCCTAATTTCTTGAGGCACTGGTGATGTAACCCTGGCCTCACAGATGTATCCTGGGAGGTTCCTGTCTCATGTTCCAGAGTTCTAGGCAGAGATCCCAAATACAAAAAGAGATACATTTATCCAGAATAAAAAGCATGTAATTATCTATAAGTATACGTTTGTAGGTTATTATTACTAAACATTTCCAAAGGTGCTTTTTCTGTCATTTTTATGATTGGGGGAAGTTCCTTTTTTTTAACTCTCATCCTGAGTTGTTAATCACAGATCTCTTTTGCTTCCTCCCATCTGTGAATAGATTTATTGCCTTCAAAGCTTCTTCTGGGCATCCTGGCTAAAATCTGATATTAACCCTGTGTGCCTAACAAAGTCTTCCTTAACAAGAAATGACAGCTGAGACCACACAGACTCAGCACACTGTGAATGCAAAATGAATAAGAAATGGTGTCAGCTCATAGAAAATCCCACTAATGCATTTTGCCAATGTGGGGCTTAATCCTAGAGGTCTTTCTGAAGCTGAAACAAATCCCAGAGTGTCTCCCCATCCAAAAAGAGAGAAAACAGTTGAGGTTTGTCATTTTGAAAAAAAATAAAAATAGCCACACTGTTGCGAATTGGATGCAGTTTTCGCTGCATCCAATTCGCATAGCAGAAGATTGTGACCGGCACTCTATGGAGACAATTTACATATCTCCGGAGCAGCTCCCGTGCAAATTGCACAGGAGTGCTGTGCGTCTTTTGGTCTGTTTCAGGTCAAAATTCAGCCCAAAATTCAGACTGAAATCAGATCTAAACCGGTGAATGGAGACGCACTGGACCCCTTGCTGTGAGCCGCTCCGTGTTCTAGTATGAATCCAGAGGTTTATATTAGGGTTATAGCGTGATTGTGCATAGGAGCATCATTAATTATGTCATAAAAAATTTAAATAATAAGATTCTTTATTTAATTTTTTATTTTTTTTTATTGACTGCTAAATCACAGTGCTCAGCTCTTGCTTTCTGGGGAGTTGGAAGAGCTTACCTTTTGCACCAAAGCCTTAAATTTTATACTCCATAAAAAATTCATATGATGTTAAAAAATGCTGGTTTGTTGCTTAGTAAATTAAAAGTTAATTACCAGCACTGCTGCCTCTTCCTTGATAAATTCTACTAACAGCAATGATCCGTTATAGAGAACTGACTAGGCTGACATTTCTCTTGCTATCTGTACTAGATTTAGGCATATTTTATGTTAAAATCATGTCATCCTTGTCTTAAATGCTCGGTGCAACAGAAAGAGGTTGCTGGGGGGGGTGCATCCAAATGTTTTTGTGAAGGTCCCTTGAATTGAAATTAGGCCCTGGGGTTTGTGTTCATTTTAAGAGTTAGGTTAGAGGGTTACTAAACCCAGGACCCTGAATTCACTATATCTGGCCCCCCACAGTACACAGAACATTATTTTAGTAAATATAAACTGCTAAATCCCTTTTCTCATCAGCAGTATGTAGCAGTCTTGTGACTTCTATCAGTGTCCAGCAAAGCACTGGTTAAAGCTTGTAGAAGGAGTTTTCATTTTCCTCTGACTGTCCTATGAGGCTGCACAACTCCTGACCCTCTGCCTGGACAGTGCTGATTGGCCCTGTGCTGATCACATGCACCCTCCCACAAAAATGAAAAGCAATACACACCAAACTGAGCATGCGCAGCCTGTCCCCAAGGCTCTGTGCTATCAGGAGATGGATTGGGGACTGTGGAAGAAGGGGAGGATCACAGAAGACAGCTTCAAACTGCCTTTTTAGACAATGCACAGGATCAACCCCTTAGGTTCCACCGTGAGTAGAACAAGCATGTTTTACTGCATATACAGACTGATTTTACTGTTGTGGGTTTAGTAACACTTTAAGTGTTAGGAAAGGTTAAATGTTAAGGGTCCATTTTCAGGGCTCATGTATTGGTTACGTTTCAGTGTTAGGGTGGGGTATGTGTTAAAAGTAAATTTTAGAGGATAGGGTGGGTGTTAAAAAAACACTGCCCCTGTTTTAATAAAAATAAATAAATAGATAAAGAAAAACCTTCGATACAAATATTTTTATACCCACCTGTTCCTTATGCCGTGTACACACAATCGATTTTCTCGACGGTGAAAACACAGTCGAGAAAATCGACGGGAAAAACGAGGGATTGCTTGGTCCCCTACACACGGCCGGTTTTCCTGACATTTTTTCTCTTGGTCGGGAAAAACGACCGTGTGTAGGCTCCCTGGCAGTGTTTCCCTATGGGAAAACTACCGCGGAAAAAAATGCAGTGAATCACGACGAGAAAAATTAGAGCATGTTCTAATTTTTTTCGTCGCGATTCTTGCCATTTTTCTCGTCGGGAAAAATGGTGGAAAGCCCACACACGGTCGTTTTTCTCGTCAAAGAGAAAAAATGTCATTTTTCCAGACGAGAAAAATGGTTGTGTGTACGCGGCATTAGATATTCCTTAGATCTAACCTCTCTTGCAAAGCTATGTCGTCATTAGGGATGAGCTTCGTGTTCGAGTCGAACATCGGCTGTTCGATCGTTTGCCGAAGATCAAACGTTATGGGCCGTTCGCGCCAAATTCGAGTGACGCGAACGGCCCACAATACACTGCGCCATCGCAGTGCAATCCCGGCACTGTGATTGGCCAAGCATGCACTGTGACCCTGCATGCTTGGCCAATCACAGCGCCGGCAGCGAGGAGAGCCATAATTGGCCACAGGCATAACTCAGGGGGGTTTAGTACACGCCCCACACTATAAAAGGCCGCCAGCGCGGAGGCCTTGTGCAGTGTGTTCCGCCGTGCAGGGAAAGAGATACATAGGCAGGGACAGTGTGTTCTGTGTTCTATTCGTTTCTCAGGCATCTGCAGGAGTTAGTGGGTGTTGTGTGCCTCCAGCACAGTATACACCTGGATCTATTGCTGTTCTCTAAGCTAGATAGGCAGGCAGGGACAGTGTGTTCTTTTCTCAGGCATCTGCAGCAGTTAGTGGGTGTTGTGTGCCCCAGCACAGTATACACCTGTATATAACCGTCATTGCTGTTCTCTAATACAGGCATCTGCAGGAGTTAGACAACAATAAAGACCTTTTGTGTTGTGTGTCCCCCTTTGTCAATGGTTATGTATGTTAGTCCTGTCCTGTCTGGTTGATCACCTCGCCATACTGAGATCACCATTCTTGGTGGTTGTCAGTAATCTATGTATGTAGCAATCTATGTAATTTTAATGCACTAATGAACTATTTTTGTGCATCTTTTTGATACTATTAAACTATTTAACCACAACCCCAGTTTCAGTCTATACCCATGGTTGTATAAAAGTAGCAACTTTTTACACCCCACTAACCAACATTTGGGGTGTTCCCTTTTCTCTTATCTGCAGGAGTTAGTGGCACAGTATACACCTGTATATACTCGTCATTGCTGTTCTATAATACAGGCATCTGCAGGAGTTAGTGGCACAGTATACACCTGTTTATACCCGTCATTGCTGTTCTCTAATACAGGCATCTGCAGGAGTTAGTGGCACAGTATACACATGTATATACCCGTTGTAACGGGTGGGCCCGTGGAACCCAGAAGTTCTTAGAAAGTGTGAGCCAGGAAATAATGGACATTGAGAATATGTATTGGATTGCTTTAAAATGGGTCTGTAATATTATTCCACAATATTTCCCAGGATATCTGTAAATAACTATTTTTGTTGATCCTGAACTCAACAGGTTAATTGAAAAGGGCTGATGTGTTCTAAAGATCCTTTCATTGTGAATAGAGATAATTAACTCTGTACTTGTGTGTGTATATAAAGGTCAGGCCTAGTCATTTAAACTGAAAAGGGATTAGCTAACGAACCCACCTATTGTCTCTTAAGAGATGTCAAAATAATGTGTATTGTAGGAGACAGTAAGGCTAGCCTAAAGGTCATGTGTCTGAGTCATCAGCTGTAGTTAATTAGCTCATGTAAATGAGGTCTGGTCAGAAGTGCTTTGTGAGAGGAAAGAAAAGAAACTCCTCTCTGTGTGTATAAAACTTGCAGTGTTTCAATAAAAAGTGTCAGTCCAGTTGGAAAGATACAGAGCGTTTGTCTCGTATGTTTGGAAGGATTAATCATATGGGAAGCGGTCGCCTGACTGTGGAGGATCGGCAGTGGATGCGTGTCCAGAGAGGGAATATCCTAAACGGCGTTAACCCCTTTCATACTTGGGGTGCCGTTACATTGGTTGGCAGCGGTGGGATTTTCCCTCCAGTTACTGGGACACTCCAAACCACCACAGTGAATGACCAGCTATGCAGCCTGCAGGAAAGCCACGCTGAAAGACTTACTTGAGAGCCGTGGAGGGACCGGTGGGACAAAGAACAAGGCCACCTTGATCAGGCAGCTAGCCGGGATGGATCAGAGGGATGGTGATGCAGGACCCCAGTCAGTTGAAGACTTGTTTCAGCAACGAGTTCGAGAGAGGTTGGCATTATATGGGGCTAACCCATCAGAGACCGCCATACAGAAAGCCATTAGAGACATCCAGCTGCAGGATGAGCGACAAGAGAGAGAACTGGAGCGACAAGAGAGAGAACTAGAGCGGCAACATGAGCGGAGAATGGCGGAAATACGACAATCGGAGACAACGGCTAAAGATGCAGCGCCTGTCCGTAAGTTGCCCTTTCGGGCGTTCAAACTATTTAAGGAAGGAGAGGAGGAAATTGAAGCGTTCCTGCAGGACTTTGAGAGACTATGCCAGATACATGAAGTACTGCCCCAAGATTGGGTCGCCTTACTGGCAAGTAATTTAACTGGCAGAGCGGCAGATGCGTATCGGGCCCTGGAGGATGAGGACGCTAAAGACTATGACTGGGTAAAAGAAGCTCTACTAGCCCGATTTGCCATTACACCCGAAGCCAGCCGGATTAAGTTTAGAGAATCCCGGAAACAAACCCACATAACATACGTGGAGTGGGCACATCGTCTGCAGCGAAACCTTAAGGGCTGGTTTCAGGGAAGCCGCGCTCATACCATAGAGGACATCACCCAGCTTGTACTCTTAGAACAGTTCTTTAACCACACCCCTCCGGTATTAAGGGATTGGGTGCGAGATAAGCGACCATGGACTGTACAGCAAGCGGCTACTTTGGCCGATGAATATCTGGACTCTCGAAGGTCAGACGGAAGCAAGCGCTATCCACTATCTCGGCCCAGTTTACCAGCCTCTAACCCAACTTCAGCACCACCTCCACCTGCCACTCATCCTCAGCAGCCCAGGTTCAACTCCCAGGACTACTCACAACCCATCAGGTGTTTCGGATGTAAACAGCTAGGGCACAAAAAGCCCGACTGTCCGTTGAATCCAGCCATCCAGTCCCAGTCATGGAGACAGCCAGCAAGGGGGAGCCCCCGCACATCCATGCCTGTGGCCCACTGCGTTGAGGAGGAAGAACATTGGGGCGTCCTGCACAAGGCTGATCCAATACAAGCAGCTAACCGGGACAACAGGCAACAACACAGGCAGACTGTCCAGGTTAATGGAACGGTAGCCAATGGCCTACGTGATAGTGGCGCTACCATGACCCTACTATAGAAGAACCTCATCCCAGAGAGCCAACACACCGGAGACACTGTAGCCGTAAGAGTAGCGGGAGGTACCATCTTCCGGCTACCCGTTGCCCGGGTTCACCTGGATTGGGGGGTTGGTTCGTGTAGGATTTGCCAGCGGATGTACTACTGGGGAATGATTTGGCCCCCCTCCTTTCTACTTACGCCCCGATGGGCCCCGATAAAGTCAACCCTGTGACTACCCGTGCCCAGACACATTCTGCTATAACCGGCCCGCTTGCTGCTGAGACCCAGGTGAGACTATCTTCCCCGACACGTACCTTAGGTCAGGCGCTTCTAGGCTGGGATACCCCAGAAGCATTCGGGAGGGAAACTCGGGAGGACCCGACCTTACACAAGTATAGGGCTAAGGCAGATACTCAGGAAAGGGGAATAGATGGGGAGCTTTTTGAATGGGTGGGGGATAGACTGTATAGGATCCCTAAGCCATCTCAGAGAAGTAAGGCCCCTTCGCAGAAACGACAGCTGGTGGTACCTAAGAATAGGGATGAGCTTCGTGTTCGAGTCGAACATACGTTCGACTCGAACATTGGCTGTTCGATCGTTCGACGAAGATCGAACGATTTGGGCCGTTCGCGCCAAATTCGAGTGACGCGAACGGCCCACAATGCACTACGCCATCGCAGTGTCATCCAGGCGCTGTGATTGGCCAAGCATGCACTGTGACCCCGCATGCTTGGCCAATCACAGCGCCGGCAGCGAGGAGAGCAATGATTGGCCACAGGCAGGATGCCTGTGGCCAATTATTGCTGAGGGTGTTTAGTACACGCCCCACACTATAAAAGGCCGCCAGCACGGCGGCCTAGTGTAGTGTGTTCCGGAGCAGGGATAGAGTAGCATAGGCAGGGACAGTGACTGTTATTTCTTTCTTGCTTAACCTGGATTCCTTTAGTTTAGGGAAAGAGAAGGATAGGTAGGGAGAGTGTCAGTGTGTTTTGTGCTTCTGCTATAGTGTGCTTAAAAAAAAACATTTATTCTAGGGACAGAAAACTCTAGGTAGGGACAGTGTCAGTTTCTTTCACTCTGCAAGTCCTTGTTTCCAGGGACCTGGAAGGACAGTGAGTGAATTGTCCTTTTGCTATATTGTGATTAAAAAAAACATTTATTCTAGGGACAGAAAACTCTAGGTAGGGACAGTGTCAGTTTCTTTCACTCTGCAAGTCCTTGTTTCCAGGGACCTGGAAGGACAGTGAGTGAATTGTCCTTTTGCTATATTGTGATTAAAAAAAACATTTATTCTAGGGACAGAAAACTCTAGGTAGGGACAGTGTCAGTTTCTTTCACTCTGCAAGTCCTTGTTTCCAGGGACCTGGAAGGACAGTGAGTGAATTGTCCTTTTGCTATATTGTGATTAAAAAAAACATTTATTCTAGGGACAGAAAACTCTAGGTAGGGACAGTGTCAGTTTCTTTCACTCTGCAAGTCCTTGTTTCCAGGGACCTGGAAGGACAGTGAGTGAATTGTCCTTTTGCTATATTGTGATTAAAAAAAACATTTTTTTCTAGGGACAGAAAACTGTAGGTAGGGAGAGTATTTTTTTTCTTTCACTCTGCAAGTCCTTGTTTCCAGGGACCTGTAAGGACAGTGAGTTAATTGTCCTTGTGCTATATTGTGCTGAAAAAAACATTTATTCCAGGGACAGAAAACTCTAGGTAGGGACAGTGTCAGTTTCTTTCACTCTGCAAGTCCTTGTTTCCAGGGACCTGGAAGGACAGTGAGTGAATTGTCCTTTTGCTATATTGTGATTAAAAAAAACATTTTTTTCTAGGGACAGAAAACTGTAGGTAGGGAGAGTGTTTTTTTTCTTTCACTCTGCAAGTCCTTGTTTCCAGGGACCTGTAAGGACAGTGAGTTAATTTTCCTTGTGCTATATTGTGATTAAAAAAAACATTTATTCTAGGGACAGAAAACTCTAGGTAGGGACAGTGTCAGTTTCTTTCACTCTGCAAGTCCTTGTTTCCAGGGACCTGGAAGGACAGTGAGTGAATTGTCCTTTTGCTATATTGTGATTAAAAAAAACATTTATTCTAGGGACAGAAAACTCTAGGTAGGGACAGTGTCAGTTTCTTTCACTCTGCAAGTCCTTGTTTCCAGGGACCTGGAAGGACAGTGAGTGAATTGTCCTTTTGCTATATTGTGATTAAAAAAAACATTTTTTTCTAGGGACAGAAAACTGTAGGTAGGGAGAGTATTTTTTTTCTTTCACTCTGCAAGTCCTTGTTTCCAGGGACCTGTAAGGACAGTGAGTTAATTGTCCTTGTGCTATATTGTGCTGAAAAAAACATTTATTCCAGGGACAGAAAACTCTAGGTAGGGACAGTGTCAGTTTCTTTCACTCTGCAAGTCCTTGTTTCCAGGGACCTGGAAGGACAGTGAGTGAATTGTCCTTTTGCTATATTGTGATTAAAAAAAACATTTTTTTCTAGGGACAGAAAACTGTAGGTAGGGAGAGTGTTTTTTTTCTTTCACTCTGCAAGTCCTTGTTTCCAGGGACCTGTAAGGACAGTGAGTTAATTTTCCTTGTGCTATATTGTGATTAAAAAAAACATTTATTCTAGGGACAGAAAACTCTAGGTAGGGACAGTGTCAGTTTCTTTCACTCTGCAAGTCCTTGTTTCCAGGGACCTGGAAGGACAGTGAGTGAATTGTCCTTTTGCTATATTGTGATTAAAAAAAACATTTATTCTAGGGACAGAAAACTCTAGGTAGGGACAGTGTCAGTTTCTTTCACTCTGCAAGTCCTTGTTTCCAGGGACCTGGAAGGACAGTGAGTGAATTGTCCTTTTGCTATATTGTGATTAAAAAAAACATTTATTCTAGGGACAGAAAACTCTAGGTAGGGACAGTGTCAGTTTCTTTCACTCTGCAAGTCCTTGTTTCCAGGGACCTGGAAGGACAGTGAGTGAATTGTCCTTTTGCTATATTGTGATTAAAAAAAACATTTTTTTCTAGGGACAGAAAACTGTAGGTAGGGAGAGTATTTTTTTTCTTTCACTCTGCAAGTCCTTGTTTCCAGGGACCTGTAAGGACAGTGAGTTAATTGTCCTTGTGCTATATTGTGCTGAAAAAAACATTTATTCCAGGGACAGAAAACTCTAGGTAGGGACAGTGTCAGTTTCTTTCACTCTGCAAGTCCTTGTTTCCAGGGACCTGGAAGGACAGTGAGTGAATTGTCCTTTTGCTATATTGTGATTAAAAAAAACATTTTTTTCTAGGGACAGAAAACTGTAGGTAGGGAGAGTGTTTTTTTTCTTTCACTCTGCAAGTCCTTGTTTCCAGGGACCTGTAAGGACAGTGAGTTAATTTTCCTTGTGCTATATTGTGATTAAAAAAAACATTTATTCTAGGGACAGAAAACTCTAGGTAGGGACAGTGTCAGTTTCTTTCACTCTGCAAGTCCTTGTTTCCAGGGACCTGGAAGGACAGTGAGTGAATTGTCCTTTTGCTATATTGTGATTAAAAAAAACATTTATTCTAGGGACAGAAAACTCTAGGTAGGGACAGTGTCAGTTTCTTTCACTCTGCAAGTCCTTGTTTCCAGGGACCTGGAAGGACAGTGAGTGAATTGTCCTTTTGCTATATTGTGATTAAAAAAAACATTTTTTTCTAGGGACAGAAAACTGTAGGTAGGGAGAGTATTTTTTTTCTTTCACTCTGCAAGTCCTTGTTTCCAGGGACCTGTAAGGACAGTGAGTTAATTGTCCTTGTGCTATATTGTGCTGAAAAAAACATTTATTCCAGGGACAGAAAACTCTAGGTAGGGACAGTGTCAGTTTCTTTCACTCTGCAAGTCCTTGTTTCCAGGGACCTGGAAGGACAGTGAGTGAATTGTCCTTTTGCTATATTGTGATTAAAAAAAACATTTTTTTCTAGGGACAGAAAACTGTAGGTAGGGAGAGTGTTTTTTTTCTTTCACTCTGCAAGTCCTTGTTTCCAGGGACCTGTAAGGACAGTGAGTTAATTTTCCTTGTGCTATATTGTGATTAAAAAAAACATTTATTCTAGGGACAGAAAACTCTAGGTAGGGACAGTGTCAGTTTCTTTCACTCTGCAAGTCCTTGTTTCCAGGGACCTGGAAGGACAGTGAGTGAATTGTCCTTTTGCTATATTGTGATTAAAAAAAACATTTTTTTCTAGGGACAGAAAACTGTAGGTAGGGAGAGTATTTTTTTTCTTTCACTCTGCAAGTCCTTGTTTCCAGGGACCTGTAAGGACAGTGAGTTAATTGTCCTTGTGCTATATTGTGCTGAAAAAAACATTTATTCCAGGGACAGAAAACTCTAGGTAGGGACAGTGTCAGTTTCTTTCACTCTGCAAGTCCTTGTTTCCAGGGACCTGGAAGGACAGTGAGTGAATTGTCCTTTTGCTATATTGTGATTAAAAAAAACATTTTTTTCTAGGGACAGAAAACTGTAGGTAGGGAGAGTGTTTTTTTTCTTTCACTCTGCAAGTCCTTGTTTCCAGGGACCTGTAAGGACAGTGAGTTAATTTTCCTTGTGCTATATTGTGATTAAAAAAAACATTTATTCTAGGGACAGAAAACTCTAGGTAGGGACAGTGTCAGTTTCTTTCACTCTGCAAGTCCTTGTTTCCAGGGACCTGGAAGGACAGTGAGTGAATTGTCCTTTTGCTATATTGTGATTAAAAAAAACATTTATTCTAGGGACAGAAAACTCTAGGTAGGGACAGTGTCAGTTTCTTTCACTCTGCAAGTCCTTGTTTCCAGGGACCTGGAAGGACAGTGAGTGAATTGTCCTTTTGCTATATTGTGATTAAAAAAAACATTTATTCTAGGGACAGAAAACTCTAGGTAGGGACAGTGTCAGTTTCTTTCACTCTGCAAGTCCTTGTTTCCAGGGACCTGGAAGGACAGTGAGTGAATTGTCCTTTTGCTATATTGTGATTAAAAAAAACATTTTTTTCTAGGGACAGAAAACTGTAGGTAGGGAGAGTATTTTTTTTCTTTCACTCTGCAAGTCCTTGTTTCCAGGGACCTGTAAGGACAGTGAGTTAATTGTCCTTGTGCTATATTGTGCTGAAAAAAACATTTATTCCAGGGACAGAAAACTCTAGGTAGGGACAGTGTCAGTTTCTTTCACTCTGCAAGTCCTTGTTTCCAGGGACCTGGAAGGACAGTGAGTGAATTGTCCTTTTGCTATATTGTGATTAAAAAAAACATTTTTTTCTAGGGACAGAAAACTGTAGGTAGGGAGAGTGTTTTTTTTCTTTCACTCTGCAAGTCCTTGTTTCCAGGGACCTGTAAGGACAGTGAGTTAATTTTCCTTGTGCTATATTGTGATTAAAAAAAACATTTATTCTAGGGACAGAAAACTCTAGGTAGGGACAGTGTCAGTTTCTTTCACTCTGCAAGTCCTTGTTTCCAGGGACCTGGAAGGACAGTGAGAGAATTGTCCTTTTGCTATATTGTGATTAAAAAAAACATTTTTTTCTAGGGACAGAAAACTGTAGGTAGGGAGAGTATTTTTTTTCTTTCACTCTGCAAGTCCTTGTTTCCAGGGACCTGTAAGGACAGTGAGTTAATTGTCCTTGTGCTATATTGTGCTGAAAAAAACATTTATTCCAGGGACAGAAAACTCTAGGTAGGGACAGTGTCAGTTTCTTTCACTCTGCAAGTCCTTGTTTCCAGGGACCTGGAAGGACAGTGAGTGAATTGTCCTTTTGCTATATTGTGATTTAAAAAAACATTTATTCTAGGGACAGAAAACTCTAGGTAGGGACAGTGTCAGTTTCTTTCACTCTGCAAGTCCTTGTTTCCAGGGACCTGGAAGGACAGTGAGTGAATTGTCCTTTTGCTATATTGTGATTAAAAAAAACATTTATTCTAGGGACAGAAAACTCTAGGTAGGGACAGTGTCAGTTTCTTTCACTCTGCAAGTCCTTGTTTCCAGGGACCTGGAAGGACAGTGAGTGAATTGTCCTTTTGCTATATTGTGATTAAAAAAAACATTTTTTTCTAGGGACAGAAAACTGTAGGTAGGGAGAGTATTTTTTTTCTTTCACTCTGCAAGTCCTTGTTTCCAGGGACCTGTAAGGACAGTGAGTTAATTGTCCTTGTGCTATATTGTGCTGAAAAAAACATTTATTCCAGGGACAGAAAACTCTAGGTAGGGACAGTGTCAGTTTCTTTCACTCTGCAAGTCCTTGTTTCCAGGGACCTGGAAGGACAGTGAGTGAATTGTCCTTTTGCTATATTGTGATTAAAAAAAACATTTTTTTCTAGGGACAGAAAACTGTAGGTAGGGAGAGTGTTTTTTTTCTTTCACTCTGCAAGTCCTTGTTTCCAGGGACCTGTAAGGACAGTGAGTTAATTTTCCTTGTGCTATATTGTGATTAAAAAAAACATTTATTCTAGGGACAGAAAACTCTAGGTAGGGACAGTGTCAGTTTCTTTCACTCTGCAAGTCCTTGTTTCCAGGGACCTGGAAGGACAGTGAGTGAATTGTCCTTTTGCTATATTGTGATTAAAAAAAACATTTTTTTCTAGGGACAGAAAACTGTAGGTAGGGAGAGTATTTTTTTTCTTTCACTCTGCAAGTCCTTGTTTCCAGGGACCTGTAAGGACAGTGAGTTAATTGTCCTTGTGCTATATTGTGCTGAAAAAAACATTTATTCCAGGGACAGAAAACTCTAGGTAGGGACAGTGTCAGTTTCTTTCACTCTGCAAGTCCTTGTTTCCAGGGACCTGGAAGGACAGTGAGTGAATTGTCCTTTTGCTATATTGTGATTAAAAAAAACATTTTTTTCTAGGGACAGAAAACTGTAGGTAGGGAGAGTGTTTTTTTTCTTTCACTCTGCAAGTCCTTGTTTCCAGGGACCTGTAAGGACAGTGAGTTAATTTTCCTTGTGCTATATTGTGATTAAAAAAAACATTTATTCTAGGGACAGAAAACTCTAGGTAGGGACAGTGTCAGTTTCTTTCACTCTGCAAGTCCTTGTTTCCAGGGACCTGGAAGGACAGTGAGTGAATTGTCCTTTTGCTATATTGTGATTAAAAAAAACATTTATTCTAGGGACAGAAAACTCTAGGTAGGGACAGTGTCAGTTTCTTTCACTCTGCAAGTCCTTGTTTCCAGGGACCTGGAAGGACAGTGAGTGAATTGTCCTTTTGCTATATTGTGATTAAAAAAAACATTTATTCTAGGGACAGAAAACTCTAGGTAGGGACAGTGTCAGTTTCTTTCACTCTGCAAGTCCTTGTTTCCAGGGACCTGGAAGGACAGTGAGTGAATTGTCCTTTTGCTATATTGTGATTAAAAAAAACATTTTTTTCTAGGGACAGAAAACTGTAGGTAGGGAGAGTATTTTTTTTCTTTCACTCTGCAAGTCCTTGTTTCCAGGGACCTGTAAGGACAGTGAGTTAATTGTCCTTGTGCTATATTGTGCTGAAAAAAACATTTATTCCAGGGACAGAAAACTCTAGGTAGGGACAGTGTCAGTTTCTTTCACTCTGCAAGTCCTTGTTTCCAGGGACCTGGAAGGACAGTGAGTGAATTGTCCTTTTGCTATATTGTGATTAAAAAAAACATTTTTTTCTAGGGACAGAAAACTGTAGGTAGGGAGAGTGTTTTTTTTCTTTCACTCTGCAAGTCCTTGTTTCCAGGGACCTGTAAGGACAGTGAGTTAATTTTCCTTGTGCTATATTGTGATTAAAAAAAACATTTTTTCTAGGGACAGAAAACTGTAGGTAGGGAGAGTGTTTTTTTTCTTTCACTCTGCAAGTCCTTGTTTCCAGGGACAGAGAAGGACACCTGAAGGTAGCCCTTATTGCTTTTTTGCCATCTCCCTGCAGGCCATCTATTAGAATGTCTGGAAGGCAAACAAGGAGAGGCAGACAGTCAGGAGGCAATAAAAGAGGGCAAGCAGGCTCTGTGTCTGGGGGCAACAGTGCTGGTCGTGGACGCGGTGCATTGTCATCAGCACATGGCCATGGGACACGCTTGTCCTTCTTTTCGGCAGCTGGACATGTTGAGCCACATCATGCCGAAGACTTGGTAGAGTGGATGACCAAGCCCTCCTCCTCCTCCTCATCCTCTCTCACCCAGGCTCAGGGTACTGGAAAAGCAGCTGCCAAAGCGTCGTCTTCCCTGGTATCAATGTCAGACAAATCATCAGTCACTCCTTCCCTAGACCCACCATCTCCTCCTCCTGAGGAGTCCCCCGAACTGTTTCAGCACAGTGTTGGGTACATGCTCCAGGAGGATGCCCAGCGTTTCGAAGGGTCTGATGATGAAACCCAGCTAGAGGAAGGCAGTAGCGTGAGAGCAGACAGAGGGGATGCTCAAGAAGGACACCAATCTGGCAGTCATGTTCCAGCAGCTGCAGCATACTGCCAGATTGGCTCCAGTGATGAGGAGGGAGGGGATGATGAGGTCAATGACTCCACGTGGGTGCCTAATAGGAGAGAGGAGGAGGAGGAGGATGAGGAGGAGGCACATCTCCAACGAGGCAGGATGCCCTTTGGTGGCCAGCGTAAGGGCAGTACACCGACGGAATCACACCGCAGAGCTCCGCCTGTGCAGGGCGCTGCCTCTGCCCGTCATTCAAAAAGTTCTTTGGTGTGGGCCTTTTTTGAGGCTAGTGCATCAGATCGCACAGCTGCTGTTTGCAACATATGTCTCAAGCGTATATCGCGTGGCCAAAACATCAGCCGCTTGGGTACCACATGCCTGACCAGACATATGTTGACCTGCCATGCAGCTCGTTGGCAAGCCTACCTCAAAGACCCACACCAAAGAACAAAGCGGACCTCTCCTTGCACCGCATCAGCTGGGATCTCCAACCCCACTATAACTTCAGTCCTCTCTGAAACATGCACTGAGAGGAATGAAGGTGTAGAATTAGGTGTGTCACAGCCAAGTACTTGCGCCCACTCTGCTAGCAGTACACCGACGTCCGATTCTAGCAGGCAAATTTCCCTGCCCCAGCTGCTGGACCGTCGAAAGAAGTTCACTCCCAGCCATCCACATGCCCAGCGGTTGAATGCTAGCTTGGCTAAATTGCTAGCGCTTCAACTGCTGCCTTTTCAGTTGGTAGACTCGGCCCCCTTCCGTGAGTTTGTGCAATGTGCGGTTCCTCAGTGGCAGGTTCCCAAACGCCACTTTTTCTCACGGAAGGCTATTCCGGCTCTCTACCGGCATGTGGAAGGCAATGTCTTGGCCTCGCTGGACAGGGCGGTCAGCGGTAAGGTGCATATTACCGCTGACTCATGGTCCAGCAGGCATGGACAGGGACGTTACCTTTCTTTCACGGCCCATTGGGTCACTCTTTTGGCAGCTGGGAAGGATTCAGGACAAGGTGCAGTAGTGTTGGAGGTTGTCCCACCGCCACGCCTCCAAAATGCTACTACTGGTTGTGACACACCTCTCTCCTCCACCCCCTCCTCTTCTTCTTCCTCCATGGCCTCTTCCTGTGGTTTGTCCTATGAACCAGCGGTGCTCCGTAGCCGTTCACGGGGCTACGCAAGTACGCAGGCAAAAAGATGCCATGCCGTGCTTGCGCTGGTGTGTTTGGGGGACAGAAGCCACACTGGGGCAGAGGTCCTGTCTGCTCTGCAGGGCCAGGCCGAGAGGTGGTTGACGCCACGCCAGCTTAAGCCAGGAATGGTGGTTTGCGACAATGGCACCAACCTCCTCTCCGCCCTCCGACAGGGACAACTGACCCATGTGCCCTGTGTGGCTCACGTCCTTAACCTGGTGGTGCAGCGGTTCTTGGGCAGGTACCCGGGCTTACAGGATGTCCTGAGGCAGGCCAGGAAAGTCTGTGTGCATTTCCGCAGATCTTATAATGCCAGTGCTCGCCTGGCTGAGCTGCAAAAGGAGTTGAACCTGCCCAAGAACCGCCTTATATGTGACATGCCCACCAGGTGGAACTCAACGTTGGCCATGCTGCAGCGGCTGCACACGCAGCAGAGGGCCATCAATGAGTACCTGTGCGACTACGGCACCAGGACAGGGTCAGGGGAGCTTGGTTTTTTTTCTCCACGCCAGTGGGGCATGATCAGGGATGCATGCACTGTCCTGGCACCATTTGAGGAGGCCACGAGGATGGTGAGCAGTGACAGTGCATGCATCAGTGACACTGTACCTCTTGTCCACCTGTTGGAGCACACGCTGCGTGGAATAATGGACAGGGCACTTGAGGCAGAACAGAGGCAGGAAGAGGAGGACTTCCTTGCCTCTCAAGGCCCCCTTTACCCAGACAGTGTTCCTTCTGTCCCACCCATCGCACAGGAAGAGGAGGAGGAGGAGGAGGAGGAGGAGGATTGTGTCAGCATGGAGGTGGAGGCTGGCACTCAGCATCATCAGCAGCAGTCTTTTAGGGATGATTTACAGTCCCAAGAAACCAGTGGACTTGTACGTGGCTGGGAGGAGGTGGCTGCGGATCATGTCGTCCTTAGTGACCCAGAGGACTCCGGAGCGAATGCCTCAGCAAACCTACGCTGCATGGCCTCCCTGATCCTGCAAAGTCTGCGGAAGGATCCTCGTATTCTTCGGATCAAGGAGAGGGACCATTACTGGCTGGCCACTCTCCTTGATCCACGGTACAAGGGTAAGGTTGCGGACCTTATGTTACCGTCGCAGAGGGAGCAGAGGATGAGACAACTCCGGGAGGCCTTGCAGAAAGGTCTGTGCAACGCGTTCCCAGAGACTGGGAGGTTGCAAACTCCTGGTCCTGGACAACGAGTTGCTGAGGCTTCGGCCAGTCAAAGAAGGAGCGGTGGGGAAGGTGGCCGTCTGACCGATGCGTTCAGACAATTCTTTAGTCCGCAGCCCCAAAGTATGATTGGTTCCAGCAACCATCGCCAGCGTCTGATAAACATGGTGCAGGAATATCTAGGGGCAAGGTCAGACTTGGACACCTTCCCCACCGAAAATCCTCTGGCTTACTGGGTCTTGAGGATGGATCACTGGCCAGAGCTTGCACAGTATGCAATTGAGCTACTGGCCTGTCCTGCATCCAGCGTTCTTTCGGAACGCACATTCAGTGCTGCTGGAGGATTTGTCACGGATCACAGGGTGCGCCTGTCCACCGACTCGGTTGATCGACTGACTTTCATCAAGATGAACCAGTCTTGGATCACCACCAGCTACCACACACCTGATGCTGATATAACAGACTAATTGATTTTAAAATGTCACATCCCTTCAAGACTGATGCTGATGCTGAGTGCCTATGCTGTTATGTTGACTGGCTATCCTCCTCCTCCGAGTCCTCAATGATACGATTGATGATGATAGCTTGGAAGATCATTTTTGTTTATGGGTGCCGCCACCAGTGCCTAACGCCCAATTTTTCAGCCCCTCTTTAACAGGGGCGTGTAATTACAATTTTTGAAGCAATACTTTGCAACAGGGCTCATTGCTGTGCTCCAAGTACAGTATCTGTGAGGAGTTGCAGTGTTGTGCCACCAGTGCCTAAGGCCCAATTTTTCAGCCCCTGTTTAACAGGGGCGTGTCATTACAATTTTTGAAGCAATACTTTGCAACAGGGCTCATTGCTGTGCTCCAAGTACAGTATCTGTGAGGGGTTGCAGTGTTGTGCCACCAGTGCCTAAGGCCCAATTTTTCAGCCCCTGTTCAACAGGGGCATGTAATTACAATTCTTGATCTAATAATTCACAGCAGGGCCCATTGCTGCACCCACCAAGAGTAACTGTCAGGGCTTACAGTGTTGTGGCACCAGCACCACCATCAAAGGCCCAATTTTTACTACCACTGTTCAACAATTATATGTAATTAAAATTCCTGATATAATAGTTGACAGCAGGGCGTTCCAGCACCAACCAAGAGTAACTGTGAGTGCTTACAGTGTTGTGCCAACACCAACAACTAAGGGGCCTATGTCATGGATATGCAGCAGTGTTTGTCTGTCAGCTTACCTTCCTTCCCATGTGTTCATCTTAGAGGCCTGAGCCCTTTCACCTGGCTTCCTTTATAATCTCCTCCCAGCCTGACTCCACCCCAGGCCCTATCACAGAACACTATATTAACCTGTGCACTGCAAGCCTGCTTTGCTGATCAACGTGTTTGTTAGGCATTGTGTGTTTGGGTTCCTGCCTGCCGTGTGCTACGTCTGTCTCTCTGTTACGTTATTGGCTTGTCCCTGACCATCCCTGTCTGCTCGTGACCCTTGACCTTCGGCTCGTTCTTCGTTATCCTTGTCTGCTTGTGGCCCCTGACCTTCGGCTTGTTATTCGGTTCTCTCTATCGTGTGCTGCTGCTTCCCCTTATCCTACGGGGCGTGAGCTAGGAAACTCCAGGGGCCGCGACCTGGTCCCAGCCTGCAGCGTAACATCCTCACCACTAGAGGCCCTGGAGAAGACCAGCTGGGTCTTAGACTCCGCGCCCTGGGGAATCTTGGCTCTCGCTTCCGTTGGGATCCCGGTTGTGCTCCTCTGGTCCCGCTTTCCACAACCACCCAGTTTCCTATCCACAGAAGCCAGCCATAGGGTTCACTACCTCGCGGTGCACTCCTGTCCCCCTACGGTGTGCATCTGTCACCTGGCCACAGGTGACCCTGACAGTTTGATCAGCCATGAACCCGGCTGACATCCCGCTACCCGCGGATGATCCATTGCAGGGCATAGTTTGCAGACTTGAAACCCAGGAATCGAATCAGACTCAGGTGATGCGATTCCTCCAGGATCTGGCTTCTCGCTTCGAGCAGCTTCAGGCCTCCTTGGGAACCCCGAATCCGCAACCTCAAGTACAACCAGCGGTGGTACCTATCGCACCAGTCGCAGCCACACACTCACTAATACTGCCAGCTCCGTTCCGTTTCTCTGGGGACTCCAAGGCCTGCAGAGGGTTTCTTAGCCAATGCACGATTCATTTTGAGCTTCAGCCTCAAAACTTTCTGTCTGATAGGGCAAAGGTAGCCTATATCATTTCCCTCCTCTCCGGTGAAGCTTTAGCCTGGGCAGCCCCTCTGTGGGAACTGAATGATCCAGTGGTTTCTAGCCTGTCTGGCTTCTTGAAACTTTTTCGGAATATCTTTGAAGAACCGGCTCGTGTCTCTTCAGCGGCCAGCGCCCTTCTACGTCTCCGCCAAGAGTCTGCTTCAGTGGGACAGTACGCCCTTAATTTCCGCATACTGTCGGCTGAGTTGAGCTGGAACAATGAGGCCTTAGTCGCAACCTTTTTGCATGGCCTTTCTGATAGAGTGAAGGATGAATTAGCAGGAAGAACCATCCCCACTGATCTGGACGGAGTTATCTCCTTGTGTAACCAGATCGATATTCGCTTTCAGGAAAGGACCCTAGAAAAGCGGCGCCAGCACTCCTTGGTCCTTAGTCAGCCTGAGCTCCCCTCTCCTCGACCCGTGGAGCATCTCCTGCCAGCTGAGGAACCCATGCAGCTGGGCAGGACCAGGCTATCCCCAGAGGAACGTGCTAGGCGCAGAAATCTAGGCCTGTGTCTCTACTGTGGGGGCAAAGGTCATTTTCGTGACACTTGCTCTCTTTGTCCAGAAAAACGTTTGGGTCCACTTCATCTGGAAAGTGGAGTATTGGACCCAGAAATATCACCTTCCCCTTCTCGTCTTCTGCTTTCTGTGTTCCTTCATGTTGGTGCTTCTTCTCATTCGGTCTCAGCATATCTGGATTCCGGAGCCGCTGGTAATTTCATGGACTGGGAAATCGCATCGTCCATGAGACTTACTCTTTTGCCCCTCACCACGCCATTGGTGGTCTTGGCGATTGATGGTACTGTTCTCCCAGGGGGACCTATCCGCTTCCAGACCCTCCCTGTTAAGATGTCGGTAGGGACACTCCACCAGGAGTGGATATCCTTCCTTATCTTACCCAAGGCCTCAACGCCTATAATTTTGGGTCTCCCATGGTTACAGCTCCATTCTCCTCATGTGGACTGGACTACTGGACAGATCCTGGCTTGGGGTCCCTCCTGTTCCTCGTCCTGCCTACCCAAGGTTGCCCCCTGTGAATCTGAGCCGGTCATTCATTCCAGGTTGCATAACCATTTACATTTCTCTGTCCCTAACCACCCTTGGACGCACAGCCAGGCTAGCTTGTCTACAAGTCCTGCAGTCGCTACGTCTTGCGATGCGATTCAGGTAGTCGCTACACCTGACTCAGCTATTCACTCTGCCTCTGTACTAGTTATGCCAGTCCAGCCCATGCCCAGTGAGCCTCCTACTTTTTCTTGTTCGGGACATTCTGCTTGTCCTTCAGCTATTCAGCTTGACTCCTGCGACATGTCACCTTCTAACCAACCTGACTTCAGGGTTCCACTGACATCTGCCCAGTCTGATGGTCCTGTGCAAGATGACCAGTTCCCCTTTAAGGGTCTAGGGGACCCCCCTCAGATTCCTGTTGATCCTCTCATGCCCTTGCTTATTCCTAGAGAGCCTTTGGTCCTCAATAGATCTTCTTGTCATCTCCCTACCTCATTTTCGGTCTCTGAGGATAATCTTAAGTATGAGGTTAGACAAGTTCTGGATTCTCGGCTCTGCAGAGGCATTCTTCAGTACCTTGTGCATTGGAGAGGTTTTGGTCCTGAGGAGGCGTCTTGGATTGCTGCATCTGATGTCGCTGCACCTCATCTGTTGAGAAGGTTTCATCAGAGATTTCCCTTTAAGCCTGGGTCCAGGCGGGGGAGGGCCCATAAGAGGGAGGGTACTGTCATGGATATGCAGCAGTGTTTGTCTGTCAGCTTACCTTCCTTCCCATGTGTTCATCTTAGAGGCCTGAGCCCTTTCACCTGGCTTCCTTTATAATCTCCTCCCAGCCTGACTCCACCCCAGGCCCTATCACAGAACACTATATTAACCTGTGCACTGCAAGCCTGCTTTGCTGATCAACGTGTTTGTTAGGCATTGTGTGTTTGGGTTCCTGCCTGCCGTGTGCTACGTCTGTCTCTCTGTTACGTTATTGGCTTGTCCCTGACCATCCCTGTCTGCTCGTGACCCTTGACCTTCGGCTCGTTCTTCGTTATCCTTGTCTGCTTGTGGCCCCTGACCTTCGGCTTGTTATTCGGTTCTCTCTATCGTGTGCTGCTGCTTCCCCTTATCCTACGGGGCGTGAGCTAGGAAACTCCAGGGGCCGCGACCTGGTCCCAGCCTGCAGCGTAACATCCTCACCACTAGAGGCCCTGGAGAAGACCAGCTGGGTCTTAGACTCCGCGCCCTGGGGAATCTTGGCTCTCGCTTCCGTTGGGATCCCGGTTGTGCTCCTCTGGTCCCGCTTTCCACAACCACCCAGTTTCCTATCCACAGAAGCCAGCCATAGGGTTCACTACCTCGCGGTGCACTCCTGTCCCCCTACGGTGTGCATCTGTCACCTGGCCACAGGTGACCCTGACAGCCTATTTCTGCAGAGTATATACGGCAGGTCCCTACTTTCAAACATCCAACTTACAAACGACTCCTACTTGCAAACGCAAGAAGACAACAGGAAGTGAGAGGAAATCTACCACTAGGAAGGAAAATTCTCTCCTGTAAGAATAAATATGGGAGAAAGGTGTCTCCTCTGTACTGATGCTTTATCAGCAATCCTTGTTTCAAGAAAAACACCACATTTCAAAAACAGTTGTCATTGGGACGGAAAGTGAGGTGAAATGTTCTGAACAGGGGCACAGACAGCAAAACAAATGTTACAGGGGTGATAACCCTTACCTATGTTTTCCAAAAAGTTTAAAAATAGATTTTTGGGCTGGAGCTACACTTCAACAATGTACCTGTTCAAAATTACAAACAGATTCTACATAAGAACAAACCTACAGTCCCTGTCTTGTATGCACCGCCTGTATACGGCTGTTCAGAGTATATAGGGCCTTTTTTATTTTATGTGCGGGGTTCCCCTTAATATCCATACAAGACCCAAAGGGGCTGGTAATGGGCTGGGGTAGGGGGGGGGGGGGGTCATGGGGTAGCTATGCCATTTTTCTTAAAGAATTTCATCCATATTACCGGGACCAGACATTACATTAAAGCCGCAAGCAGTTTTAAATGGCTTTTTTTTCCTTTAGAAGTGTCATTTTGTGCAGGGACAGTTCTAAACACGGGAAACACGTGGCACTTCACAGGCATACTTTAGACACCCCCCAGGTACGATATTTAAAGGAATATTTGACTTTTTTTTTTTCACTTTATGCATCATTAAAATGACTGCTCCCGAAAAACGACCGTTTTTAAAACTTCTTTTTGCATTGATACATGTCCCCTGGTGCAGAACCCGGGTTCCCAAACCCTTTTTAGGACAATAACATGCATAATAGTTGTTATAATTAGCACTTTAGAATTCGAACGTTCGCATCCATTGTATTTAATAGGGTTCTAATGTTCGTTCGAACTTCCGGTCCGTTCGCGGGTTCTGGTGCGAACCGAACCCGGGGGTGTTCGGCTCATCACTACCTAAGAAATACCAGCTGGAGATTCTGCGAATCGGGCATGATGTGCCGCTAGCAGGACATCTAGGGTTCTGTCGCACAGCCCGTAGGATTACACAGAATTTCTTCTGGCCCAATTTTAGCCAGGATGTGCGACAATACTGCAAAACGTGTGACACATGTCAATGGATAGGTAAGAGGGGGGACCACCCTAAGGCTAAACTTATGTCCATGCCTATTATTGGGGAGCCCTTTTACCGCATAGCCGTTGACATTGTGGGCCTCCTGACCAGGCCTAGTCCATCCGGGAAGAAGTATATTCTCACCGTGGTGGACTACGCCACCCGTTACCCAGAGGCAGTAGCTATGTCTAACATTAAAGCAGAGACAGTAGCTGATGCCCTGGTTGAGATTTTTACCAGAGTGGGGTTCCCTAAGGAGATTCTCTTTGACCAGGGAACCCAGTTTACCGCGGTGCTCACCCAGCAGTTGTGGAAGGTGTGCAATATTAAACCCTTGCTGAGCTCACCTTACCACCCCCAGACTAATGGTCTCTGCGAACGCTTTAACGGGACCCTCAAGCAAATGCTGAGGACTTTTTCGGATGCTTGCAGAGACTGGGAGAGATTCCTGCCCCACCTGTTATTTGCGTACAGAGAGGTACCCCAGGAATCTACTGGGTTCTCGCCCTTCGAGTTGCTCTATGGGAGAAGGGTCCGCGGACCCCTCGATCTCATCAGAGGACTGTAACGGCACCCCCAAATCTGAAAGGGGGTTAACGCCGCTTAAGATATCCCCTCTCCTGGACACAGATTCGCTACCGATACTCCACAGTCAGGCGACCACTTCCCATAGGATTAATCCTTCCGGAAGAACGAGACAACATGCTCTGTATCTTCCCAAGATAGACTCTCTTTATTGCAAAACACTGTAACTTATATACACATAGAGAGGAGTTTCTGACCCTCCTCTCAGAATACATCTTTGACCAGAGCTAATTTACATGAGCCACTTAATTACAGCTGATGACTCACACATATGACAGTAGGCTAGCTTTTGTCTCCCAATCCACATTTCTTAGAAGACAACAGGTTAGCTTTTGCCTTTCTAGTTTAAATGATTATGCATGACCCTTTTGTGTTCCCCCAGCCAGCCGGTCTGCTAGGGTCCAATACCTATAATTACAGACTTAATTATCACTATTCACAATAGACAATAGAATGCAATCCCTATAATTACAGGCTTAACTCAAACACGCCACAATAGACAATAGAATGTAATCACACCCCATCACAGCAAGTATTACATAACAGCCCACACACAGTATATACCCAATCTGCTATGTATATACAGTATGGGATATGGCTATCACAGATCATAGTGGGGTTCTCATTCACCCTGTGCCCCAAGTGAGACACAGGGTGGTTTACACATAAGAGGCATTGGGGAAGTTGAAGCAAGGGTATCTCATACTTTCTAAGAGCTTCTGAGTTCCCCGGGCCCTCCCGTTACAAGGACACTGGTGTCATGGATATGCAGTAGTGTTTGTCTGTCAGCTTACCTTCCTTCCCATGTGTTCATCTTAGAGGCCAGAACCCTTTCACCTGGCTTCCTTTGTAATCTCCTCCCAGCCTGACTCCACCCCAGGCCCTATCACAGAACACTATATTAACCTGTGCACTGCAAGCCTGCTTTGCTGATCAACGTGTTTGTTAGGCATTGTGTGTTTGGGTTCCTGCCTGCCCTGTGCTACGTCTGTCTCTGTTACGTTATTGGCTTGTCCCCGACTATCCCTGTCTGCTCGTGACCCTTGACCTTCGGCTTGTCTTTCGTTATCCTTGTCTGCTTGTGGCCCTTGACTTTCAGCTTGTTGTTCGTTACTCTTATATCTTGTGCTGCTGCTTCCCCTCTTGTCCCCTTATCCTACGGGGCGTGAGCTAGGAGACTCTAGGGGCCGCGACCTGGACCCAGCCTGCAGCATAACATCCTCACCACTGGAGGCTCTGGAGAAGACCTGCTGGGTCTTAGACTCCGCTCCCTGGGGAATCTTGGCTCTAGCTTCCTATAGGATCCCGGTTGTGCTCCTCTGGTCCCGCTTTCCACAACCACCCAGTTTCCTATCCGCAGCTGTCAGCCATAGGGTTCACTACCTTGCGGTGCACTCCTGTCCCCCTACGGTGTGCATCTGTCACCTGGCTGTAGGTGACCTGACAGTTTGATCAGCCATGAACCCGGCTGACATCCCGCTCCCCGCGGATGATCCATTGCAGGGCATAGTTTGCAGACTTGAAACCCAGGAATCGAATCAGACTCAGGTGATGCGATTCCTCCAGGATCTGGCTTCTCGCTTCGAGCAGCTTCAGGCCTCCTTGGGAACCCTGAATCCGCAACCTCAAATACAACCAGCGGCTGCACCTATTGCACCAGTCGCAGCCACACACTCACTACAACTGCCAGCTCCGTCCCGTTTCTCTGGGGACTCCAAGGCTTGCAGGGGGTTCCTTAGCCAATGCACGATTCATTTTGAGCTCCAGCCCCAAAACTTCCTGTCTGATCGGGCTAAGGTAGCCTATATCATTTCCCTCCTCTCTGGTGAAGCTTTAGCCTGGGCAGCCCTTCTGTGGGAACTGAATGATCCAGTGGTTTCTAGCCTATCTGGCTTCTTGAAACTTTTTCGGAATATCTTCGAAGAACCGGCTCGTGTCTCTTCAGCGGCCAGCGCCCTTTTACGTCTCCGCCAAGAGTCTGCTTCTGTGGGACAGTATGCCCTTCATTTCCGCATACTGTCGGCTGAGTTGAGCTGGAACAATGAGGCCTTAGT
This sequence comes from Rana muscosa, assembly GCA_029206835.1. Taxonomy (NCBI): domain Eukaryota; kingdom Metazoa; phylum Chordata; class Amphibia; order Anura; family Ranidae; genus Rana; species Rana muscosa. The sequence continues at coordinate 237,483,305 of CM055124.1, forward strand.
CGCAACCTTTTTGCATGGCCTGTCTGATAGAGTGAAGGATGAATTAGCAGGAAGAACCATCCCCACTGATCTGGCCGGCGTTATCTCCTTGTGTAACCAGATCGATATTCGCTTTCAGGAGAGGACCTTAGAAAAGCAACGCCAGCACTCCTTGGTTCTTAGTCAGCCTGAGCTCCCCTCTCTTCGACCCGTAGAGCATCTCCTACCAGCTGAGGAACCCATGCAGCTGGGTCGGACCAGGCTATCCCCCGAGGAACGTGCTAGGCGCAGAACTCTTGGTCTGTGTCTTTACTGTGGGGGTAAAGGTCATTTTCGTGACACTTGCTATCTTTGTCCAGAAAAACGTTTGGGTCCACTTCATCTGGAAAGTGGAGTATTGGACCCAGAAATATCACCTTCCCCTTCTCGTCTTCTGCTTTCTGTGTTCCTTCATGTTGGTGCTTCTTCTCATTCGGTCTCAGCATATCTGGATTCCGGAGCCGCTGGTAATTTCATGGACTGGGAAATCGCATCGTCCATGAGACTTACTCTTTTGCCCCTCACCACGCCATTGGTGGTCTTGGCGATTGATGGTACTGTTCTCCCAGGGGGACCTATCCGCTTCCAGGCCCCCCCTGTTAAGATGTCGGTAGGGACACTCCACCAGGAGTGGATATCCTTCCTTATCTTACCCAAGGCCTCAACGCCTATAATTTTGGGTCTCCCATGGTTACAGCTCCATTCTCCTCATGTGGACTGGACTGCTGGACAGATCCTGGCTTGGGGTCCCTCCTGTTCCTCGTCCTGCCTACCCAAGGTTGCCCCCTGTGAACCTGAGCCGGTCATTCATTCCAGGTTGCATAACCATTTACATTTCTCTGTCCCTAACCACCCTTGGACGCACAGCCAGGCTAGCTTGTCTACAAGTCCTGCAGTCGCTACGTCTTGCGATGCGATTCAGGTAGTCGCTACACCTGACTCAGCTATTCACTCTGCCTCTGTACTAGTTATGCCAGTCCAGCCCATGCCCAGTGAGCCTCCTACTTTTTCTTGTTCAGGACATTCTGCTTGTCCTTCAGCTATTCAGATTGACTCCTGTGACATGTCACCTTCTAACCAACCTGACTTCAGGGTTCCACTGACATCTGTCACCTGGCTGTAGGTGACCTGACAACTGGGAGGGAGAGACAGAGCAGGAAGGGACCCCCATAGTGCCCTATGTTCTGGAACTCAGGGACCGCATGAGCAACTGTCTCTGATAGTAAGGGAGAATCTCCAGGCGGCCCAGGGAAGACAGAAGAGATGGTACGATCGGGGGGCCCGACAGCGTATCTTCCAGGTTGGGCAGAAGGTCTTAGTGCTCAAGCCTGTGAAGACCGAAAAGATGCAGGCATCTTGGCAGGGCCCGTATAAAGTAGTAGCCCAGGTGTGTGATACTACCTATGTTATTGCCAGCTGTGCAGATGAAAGAATACAGCGAACCTTTCATGTGAACATGCTGAAGGAGAATCAGGAACGGCAGGAGGATGTTGCTGCAGTATGTGCCCCTGCTGCGGACGACTCAGAAGGTTTACCTCTCCCTGACTTACTAGAGAGAGAGCCCCAGACTGACTTCATTAGCCTTGTACAGCTAGGAGACCGGTTAAGCCCCACAAAGAAGGAACAGGCTAAGCGGCTTCTGTGGGAGAAACAGGCAACGTTCTCCCAAAAACCGGGCTATACGACCCTGGCTGTACATAAGGTAGAGACCCCTGGACAAGCACCCCTTCGACAGCCCCCCTACCGTATCCCTGAAGCAGTCCGAGGAGAAATGCGGAAGGAGATACAGGAGATGATTCAGCTAGGAGTCATTGAGCCTTCTGACAGCCCTTGGGCCTCGCCTGTGGTCCTGGTGCCTAAGAAAGACGGAACTACCCGGTTCTGCGTGGACTAAAGGTGACTCAATAAAAAGACCACCACCGATGCCTACCCGATGCCCAGGCTAGACGAACTGCTAGACCGTATAGCCAGGGGACGTTATTTAACTACAATAGACCTGTGTAAAGGTTATTGGCAGATCCCCCTGGCCGAGGATGCTATCCCCAAGTCGGCATTTGTTACCCCATTTGGCCTGTACCAGTCTAAGGTTATGCCATTTGGGATGAAGAATGCCCCGGCCACCTTCCAACGTATGGTGGATAGGCTCCTCGATGGCTTCCAGGATTTTGCATGTGCATACCTGGATGACATTGCGATCAACAGTGGGTCTTGGGAGGAGCACCTGGTTCACGTGGGGGTGGTTCTGGACAAAATTCGGGCCGCAGGCCTGACCTTGAAACCAGACAAGTGCCATCTAGGTATGGCGGAAGTGCAGTACCTGGGACACCGAGTAAGGTGTGGGAACCAGAGACCAGAGCCAGCCAAGGTAGAGGCAGTAGCTAACTGGCCCACGCCCCATACTAAGACCCAGGTATTAGCCTTCTTGGGGACTGCAGGGTACTACCGACAATTCGTCCCTGATTATAGTGCTATCACCAAACCCTTGACTGACCTGATGAAAAAGAATTTACCTAGGCAGGTCCTGTGGTCTCCAGCTTGTGAAACCGCGTTTCTAGCCCTCAAGCAAGCACTTGTAAATGCCCCTGTCTTGGCGGCCCCAGTACCTATCAAACGTTTTCTGGTCCACACAGATGCTTCCATGTTTGGACTGGGGGCTGTGCTGAGCCAAGTTGGGGAGGATGGAGGAGAACACCCTGTCGCATACCTGAGCAGAAAGCTACTACCCCGGGAAGTGAGCTATGCGGCAGTGGAGAAAGAGTGTTTGGCCCTGGTCTGGGCCCTTAAAAAGTTGAAACCTTACTTGTACGGACAGGAATTTTCACTAGTCACTGACCACAACCCATTGGTCTGGCTTAACCGGGTCTCAGGAGACAATGGCAGGTTGCTGCAGTGGAGCTTAGCCCTACAACCTTACAACTTCACCATCAGTTACCGACCCTGTAAGCAAAATGGCAATGCTGATGGGTTGTCCCGGCAAACAGACGTCATCCCGGCCTCCTAGTGCAATGTTGATGGGTTGTCCAGGCATTAGAGGAATGGAACTATGGACTAACTTCGGAATCAACCCGTCTGGGGTCTCCTCCTGTGTTATGCCCCGTACACACGATCGTTTTTAATGTCATTTTTTAAACCGACGTTTTTCTCCTCGTTTTTTTTCATGTTTCCTCTCAAGCCTGCCTTGCGTACACACTATCATTAAAAAAAACGATCAAGCAAAGCGCAGTGACGTTCAACACGTACGACGGCACTATAAAGGGGAAGTTCCGTTTGAATGGCGCCACCCTTCATGTTAGTAAAGTTTGTTGAGCGACGATTCGCGCTTTTCAGTCCGTTACTGTGTAATGAATGTGCTATCTCCATTACGAACGCTAGTTTTACCAGAACGAGCGCTCCCGTCTCATACTTGATTCTGAGCATGCGCGTTTTTTTCACGTCGTGAAAGCATACACACTATCGTTTTTCACGTCGTTAAAAAAAAACGACATGAAAAACGACGTGAAAAAAGAGAGCATGTCCGGAATTTTTAATGGCCGTTTTTCACGTCGTTAAAAATGCTCTGGAGCCTACACACGATCATTTTTAATGCCCATTTTTTAAAATGGCATTTTTAACGGCATGAAAAACGATCGTGTGTATGGGGCATTAGTCTCCTGCCGAAAGGGGAGAGATGTAATGGGTGGGCCCGTGGAATCCAGAAGTTCTTAGAAAGTGTGAGCCAGGAAATAATGGACATTGAGAATATGTATTGAATTGCTTTAAAATGGGTCTGTAATATTATTCCACAATATTTCCCAGGATATCTGTAAATAACTATTTTTGTTGATCCTGAACTCAACAGGTTAATTGAAAAGGGCTGATGTGTTCTAAAGATCCTTTCATTGTGAATAGAGATAATCAACTCTGTACTTGTGTGTATATAAAGATCAGGCCTAGTCATTTAAACTGAAAAGGGATTAGCTAACGAACCCACCTATTGTCTCTTAAGAGATGTCAAAATAATGTGTATTGTAGGAGACAGTAAGGCTAGCCTAAAGGTCATGTGTCTGAGTCATCAGCTGTAGTTAATTAGCTCATGTAAATGAGGTCTGGTCAGAAGTGCTTTGTGAGAGGAAAGAAAAGAAACTCCTCTCTGTGTGTATAAAACTTGCAGTGTTTCAATAAAAAGTGTCAGTCCATTTGGAAAGATACAGAGCGTTTGTCTCGTATGTTTGGAAGGATTAATCATATGGGAAGCGGTCGCCTGACTGTGGAGGATCGGCAGTGGATGTGTGTCCAGAGAGGGAATATCCTAAACGGCGTTAACCCCTTTCATACTTGGGGTGCCGTTACACCCGTCATTGCTGTTCTCTAATACAGGCATCTGCAGGAGTTAGTGGCACAGTATACACCTGTATTTACCCGTCATTGCTGTTCTCTAATACAGGCATCTGCAGGAGTTAGTGGCACAGTATACACCTGTATATACCCGTCATTGCTGTTCTCTAATACAGGCATCTGCAGGAGTTAGTGGCACAGTATACACCTGTATATACCCGTCATTGCTGTTCTCTAATACAGGCATCTGCAGGAGTTAGTGGCACAGTATACACCTGTATATACCCGTCATTGCTGTTCTCTAATACAGGCATCTGCAGGAGTTAGTGGCACAGTATACATTTAACAGGGGCGTGTAATTACAATTTTTGATGCAATACTTTGCAACAGGGCTCATTGCTGTGCTCCAAGTACAGTATCTGTGAGGGGTTGCAGTGTTGTGGCACCAGTGCCTAAGGCCCAATTTTTCTGCCCCTGTTCAACAGGGGCATGTAATTACAATTCTTGATCTAATAATTCACAGCAGGGCCCATTCCTGCGCCCACCAAGAGTAACTGTGAGGGCTTACAATGTTGTGGCAACACCACCACCACCAAAGGCCCAATTTTTCTGCCCCTCTTCAACAGGGGCATGCAATTACAATTCTTGATCTAATAATTTACAGTAGGGCCCATTCATGCGCCCACCAAGAGTAACTGTGAGGGCTGACAGTGTTGTAGCACCAGCACCACCACCAAAGGCCCAATTTTTCCTACCACTGTTCAACAATGGCATGTAATTACAATTCCTGATATAATAGTTCACAGCAGGGAGTTCCAGCGCCCACCAAGAGTAAATGTGAGAGCTCACAGTGTTGTGGCAACACCAACATCTAAGGGGCAAATTTCAGCAGAGTATATATGGCAGGCCCCTACTTTCAAACATCCAACTTACAAACGACTCCTACTTGCAAACGGAAGAAGACAACAGGAAGTGAGAGGAAATCTACCCCTAGGAAGTGAAATTCTCTCCTGTAAGAATTAATATGGGAGAAAGGTGTCTCCTCTCTACTGATACTTTATCACCAATCCTTGTTTCAAGAAAAACCCCACTTTTCAAAAACATTTGTCATTGGGACGGAAAGTGAGGTGAAATGTTCTGAACAGGTGCACAGACAGCAAAACAAATGTTACAGGGGTGATAACCCTTACCTATGTTTCCCAAAAAGTTTAAAAATAGATTTTTGGGCTGGAGCTACACTTAAACAATGTACCTGTTCAAAATTACAAACAGATTCTACTTAACCACTTAACAACCACCTGCCGACAAATAACGTCGACAAGGTGGTTGCTTAACTCTGGGAGGACGTTATATAACGTCCTCCCAGAATCGCGCTCCCGCGCGCCCCCTGGGGCGCGCACACAGGAAACTCCGTGACCGCCGGGTCCAGAGGACCCGGCGGATCACGAATCGCGGTAAATCGCCGCTGATAGCGGCCGTTTACCACGTGATCGCTCCGTCAAATGACGGAGCAATCACTTGTAAACAGACCGGCGTCATTTGATGACGCCGGTTCCTCCCTCCCCTCTCTGTACCGATCGGTACAGTGTGAGAGGAGAGGGGAGGGTGCAGATCAAGGCAGCAGCACTGTGGGCTGGATCTGTGACAATTGCAGTCACAGATCCAGCCATCCATCCATCCCTGCTCAGCCATCCCTGTGCTATACCCTGCCAATACTCTGCAAAATACCCTGCCAATACTCTGCAAAATACCCTGCCAATACCCTGGTGCAATACTCTGCAATACCCTGGTGCAATACTCTGCAATACCCTGCGCAATACTCTGCAATACCCTGCAAAATACTCTGCAATACCCTGCAAAATACTCTGCAATAATCTGCGCAATACTCTGCAATACCCTGCGCAATACTCTGCAATACCCTGCGCAATACTCTGCGCAATACTCTGCAATACTCTGCAATACCCTGCGCAATACCCTGCGCAATACTCTGCAATACCCTGCGCAATACCCTGCAAAATACTCTGCAATACCCTGGTGCAATACTCTGCAATACTCTGGTGCAATACTCTGCAATACTCTGGTGCAATACTCTGCAATACCCTGCGCAATACTCTGCAATACCCTGCGCAATACTCTGCAATACCCTGCGCAATACTCTGCAAAATACTCTGCAATACCCTGCACAATACTCTGCAATACCCTGCACAATACTCTGCAATACCCTGCACAATACTCTGCAATACCCTCCACAATACTCTGCAATACCCTCCACAATACTCTGCAATACCCTCCACAATACTCTGCAATACCCTCCACAATACTCTGCAATACCCTCCACAATACCCTGTGCAATACCCCGTGCAATACCCTGCCATACACCGCAATACCCTGCCATAGTCCGCAATACTCCGCAATGCCCTGCAATACTCCGCAATGCCCGGCAATACTCCGCAATGCCCGTTAATACTCTGCAATAACCACTTCCCGCCCTCCGGCCGTCATATGACGTCCTTGACTTTGTGCGGGGATATCTGAATGATGGGAGCAGCTACAGGCATCATTCAGATATTAGCTTTTTCAGCCGGCGATTCCCTACACCATAACAACAATCATAGTGGCTGTTCCGCCGCTTGATCATTCTTACGGGAGGTGAGAGGGGATGTCCCCCCCCCGCCGCCCTCCGGTGCTTCTACCGACTCACCGCTACGATCAAAGCCAGGATTGTTGTTTTTTTTTTGTATTTTTTTCAGGCTTCCCAGCCTAGAGGTGAGATGTGGGGTCTTATTGACACCCCCCCCCCATATCTCACTGTAAAGAGGACCTGTCATGCCATATTCCTATTACAAGGGATGTTTACGTTCCTTGTAATAGGTATAAAAGTGATCAAAAAAATGTTTGGGGCGGAAAAACATGTCAAACTAAAATAAATAAAGTAAAATGAAGAATAATTTATTTTTATTTTTTTAAAGCGCCCCTGTCCCCGTGAGCTCGCATACAGAAGCGAACGCATACGTAAGTCCCGCCCACATATGAAAACGATTTTCAAACCACACATGTGAGGTATCTCTGCGAACGTTAGAGCGAGAGCAATCATTTTGGCCCTAGACCTCCTCTGTAACTCAAAACATGTAACCAGTAAAAATATTTAAAGCGTCGCCTATGGGGATTTTTTAAGTATCGAAGTTTGGCGCCATTCCACGAGTGTGTGCAATTTTTAAGGGCGACATGTTAGGTATCTATTTACTCGGCGTAACTTCATCTTTCACATTATGCAAAAACATTGGGCTAACTTTACTGTTTTTTTTTTTTTTTAAGCACAAAACATTTTTTTTCCGTAAAAAACGCGTTAAAAAAATTGCTGCGCAAATATCGTGCGAGATAAAAAGTTGCAACAACCACCATTATATTCTCTAAGGTCTTTGCTAAAAAAACATATATAATGTTTTGGGGTTCTATGTAATTTTCTAGCAAACAAATGATGATTTTTACATGTAGGAGAGAAATGTCAGAATTGGCCTGGGTGCTCCAGAACGCCTGAAGGTGCTCCCTGCATGTTGGGCCTCTGTATGTGGCCACGCTGTGTAAAAGTCTCACACATGTGGTATCGCCATACTCGGGAGGAATAGCAGAATGTGTTTTGGGGTGTAATTTGTGGTATGCATATGCTGTGTGTGAGAAATAACCTGCTAATATGACAATTTTGTGAAAAAAAAAAAAGAGAAAAAAAAAAGAATTGTGGGAAAAAATGACAACTTCAAAAAACTCACAATGCCTCTTTCTGAATACCTTGGAATGTCTTCTTTCCAAAAAGGGGTCATTTGGGGGGTATTTGTACTTTTCTGGCATGCTAGGGTCTCAAGAATTGAGATAGGCCGTCAGTACTTCAGGTGTGATCAATTTTCAGATATTGGCACCATAGCTTGTGGACTCTCTAACTTTCACAAAGACCAAATAATATGCACCAATTTGTACTTATTTTTACCAAAGATATGTAGCAGTATAAATTTTGGCCAAAATTTATGAAGAAAAAATAGTAATTTGCAAAATTTTATAACAGAAACGAAAAAAAAATCATTTTTTTTACAAAATTTTCAGTCTTTTTTCTCTTATAGCGCAAAAAATAAAAAAACCAACAGTGATTAAATACCACCAAAAGAAAGCTCTATTTGTGTGAAAAAAAGGACAAAAAATTCATATGGGTACAGTGTTGTATGACTGAGTAATTGTCATTCAAAATGTGAGAGCACCGAAAGCTGAAAATTGGTCTGGTTATTAAGGGGGTTTAAGTGCCCAGTTGTCAAGTGGTTAAGAACAAACCTACAGTCCCTGTCTTGTTTGCACCGCCTGTATACTGCTGTTCAGAGTATATAGGGCCTTTTTTTATTTTTGGTGCGGGGTTCCCCTTAATATCCATACAAGACCCAAAGAGGCTGGTAATAGGCTGGGGTAGGGGGGGGGGGGTGATGGGATAGCCATGCCATTTTTCTCAAAGATTTTCATCCATATTACCGGGACCAGACATTACATTAAAGCCGCAAGCAGTTTTAAATGGCTTTTTTTCCTTTACAAATGTAATTTTGTGCTGGGACAGTTCTAAACACCGGAAACACATGCCACTTCACAGGCATACTTTAGACACCCCCCAGGTACGATATTTAAAGGAATATTTCACTTTTTTTTTTTCACTTTATGCATCATTAAAATGACTGCTCCCGAAAAACGGCCGTTTTTAAAACTTCGTTTTGCATTGATATGTAGCGGGGTATTCCCCTTTAATACAGAGAGACTACATCTCCCAGTACATCTTGCAACACCCAGGGTGCATTGCTCCGGAACAGAGACTGCAGGGGCAGACTTTATAAAGGGGAGGTGGAGTTTGTTCTGCCTCTTTTGGACACCCCCTCTCCTAGCAAGAGGATCTCTGTGCTGAACTGCTGTATGCACAAGGCCTGAAGCCTGGGCCTTGTGCTCTTTTCCAAAGAGCCCTCTGCCAGCCTAGCAGAGCCTTAGAGACATCTTCTCCTCCTTGCTGCAGTATACCAGAAGGATTGAAGACTTGGATGTCAGTGGATTCCTGTTCCTAGACGAATCGGCGGGGGAAACGGACTTGGACTTGTCCGGGTGGTGAGAGCTGTTTAAAGACAGATACTTTATCTTTACTATTCGTTTGGATTACAAAGTTGTTCTTCAAGTGCACCACCGAAAGATTGCTAGCGAATATTGTTTCACTGATCTTCCATTTAGATCAGTCAGGCCTGACTGCATAGGTAGACCTTGCTGGGTGTTAGTCTACCCATGAGGGGAAGTAGCTGTAAAAGGGCAGCACTAGAGTTGCATAGCAGTACTTTACTATTCTGATTACTCTGTTTATCTTTATTACTGTTTATTGCAGGGATCTGCAACTTGTTATACTGTTGTTTATTACTTGCCCATTAGCCTCAGTAAAATATCTGGGTCAAGTACATTGGTGTCAGTTTCACTTACTTTAATAAAAGTTTTAAAGTATATCACTGTGTGTGTTTGCCATAGGACTGCGTCACCTAGAGTTGCGGTCACGCGGTCCTATCTCCCCTTACTAGCTGTGCCACGGGAGGGTAGGGCCGATTGCCAGGGGTTGACAGCGGTGCACTACAGGGCCCAAAACAAAACCAGCGGCTCTCTTAACTGGGGGTAGCGCTACAGATACATGTCCCCTGGGGCAGAACCCGGGTTCCCAAACCCTTTTTAGGACAATAACATGCATATTAGTCGTTATAATTAGCACTTTCGATTTCGAACGTTCGCCTCCATTGTATTTAATAGGGTTCTAACGTTCGTGCAAACTTTCGGTCCGTTCGAAGGTTCTGGTGCGAACCGAACCCAGGGGTGTTCGGCTCATCCCTAGTCGTCATTTAGAATCTTCACATCCAACACCTTGATGCATGCTTCAGATGCTTACACACTGGGATTACAGCCAGAGCTGCAGAGCCATAGCTACAGCGACCAGTTAAATATAATGGTGAAGATAAATGTGCTAGATAGGTGATGGTTGGGAACACAAATGGTGCTTACTGTGAAAGTCATATTAACTATTTTTACTAAAATCCCTGCAACCTAATAAGCTGCATCAGGTTTTGGGGACCAGCAATATCGTATCTCTTTGAACCAGGAGAAGACTGGAGGACACGGATGTGTTTGTATTGTAGAGTTTTTCTCTGCAAACTGAACTACAGCCAGCCTAGGGCAGCGAGTATTTAAAGCTTATAAATATTCAGAATGAAAAAGAAAAACAGCATACGGTACATTGATGCAATAAAATGCACAATAGGTATTGGCAATGATATGTAACTTACCGTATATACAGTAGTTAAAACTGCATGGTACAGAATCAATGATTAGCATTCTGCAAACCTGCAGGAAGATAAAAGGCTGAATAAATAGAGAAAACACTCTGTGTACACTGCAGCATTGGATTTTTGGAAATCTTACTAGAAATAGATAGCTGGAGTAAAAAAGTGGCTAAATTAAAATATATGACGAGGAACAGATAATAAAATATAATATGTGTTAAATGTGTAGCGGGTACTTGAATTTAGGGGAAGCATATGGGTGGTAGTGTAATCCAGATGCCTTGATTGTTAGGAAATTCAAGGTTCCCTTTGTGAGTCTTGGAGGACTCTGGTGGTGTGAAGTTCCCGCCAGCCTATAGGTGGCATTGCTGCCTTGGACCGGGGCTGAACTCGCACCGCAAGACTGTGCCTTTTTGTCCTCCCCTGGAGCTGGTACAGCGGGGCGGGGAACCCGCTGTGGCGCGAAGGGAGAGGTCATAAATGGGGCGGACGCCCTGATCACGGGGGTTAGAGTCCGGAGCGAGAAGATGCGGCCGCACCCAGGCACCTTCGGCCTGGGTGCTGGCGTTCCGGTGTTTCGGGCCTAGGTGCCCTTGACCTAGCCGGAGCAGAGATGGAGTCCATCTCAGGCACCTTTAGCCTGGGGTGAGGTACTATGGCAGATGCCTGGGGCTCAGTACCTTCGACTGAGTTCCGCGAGGGTGGAGAAATCTGAGGGGGCCCTAACTCCTTGGGTGCCCGTGTCTGAGTTTGTGAGGACTGGTGTGCAGAAACTTCTCTGAAGAGTCCGGCGCAGCATCACTGGTGACAGAGAGGCCTCCATTTCTCCCTTGGACGGATTTCTTCCTCTGACAGGGGCAGAGTGAGCGAAGGTAATTCACGTTCTATATTACCTAGTCAGTGGCAGTGACTATTCACCACTGGTGACAGCACAGTGGTCAGTAGCAGAAGGGAAAGGATTGTGCCTCGATCTGTCCCCATTTTCCAAAGTAAAGAAACTGTTTTATTGCTTGGCAAGAAGAATAAAACTGAGTTGGACCTATTCACTGTGTGGAACTCTGGTTACTAGGAGCAAAGGAGTCAGGGACGAAGTACTGGACTTGACTCTAGGACACCTACACAAAAAAAACAATTTGCTGGCCTTCACCTCTTAGCTATGGAGGACATGGGCCATGGTGTGTCTTATCCCTCTCTCCCAGGTACCCCTAGACAACAGCCATATAACAGATGAAGATAGAGAGAGGAGGGAGAGGCCCCGCTACAAATGATATCAGGTTACGATTAAGTGTGGCTATCGGAAGGACAAAGCTAAGATGAATGATAGTTATGAGGAAGTGAATGTGTGTAATTATGGATCATGGGTCCATTTGGTTGGGAATTGATTAAATTCATGCTGGAAATAAACAGAAATGAAATAAATGTTAGCGATTACAATGCAAATGTTATTCTGCTGCATGCTTAAATTGCTTCAAGTATACAAATGCTATTACATCTCAAACATTTTCAGTTTTTTTAAACATGTTTGTATTTTTCAGAAACTGGAATGTGCTCTACGGAACAGTGGAAAGTCCTAAATAACATAAAGGTAGATTGACAAATTTTAAACTTTTAAAAGTAAACACCCCACATAAGAGAAGATACAGTTGTGCTCATAAGTTTACATACCCTGGCAGAATTTATGATTTCTTGGCTATTTTTCAGAGAATATGAATGATAACACAAAAACTTTTCTTTCACTCATGCTTGGTGTTTGGCTGAAGCCATTTATTATCAATCAACTGTGTTTACTCTTTTTAAATCATAATCACAACAGAAACTGTCAGAAACCATGAATCAGACCGAGACAGAAGTACAGTTAAATCACACTTGTTTAATAATAAAAGTAAAAAGGTAAACAGAGTTATGCCGTGTACACACGATCGGTTTTACCGATGAAAACAGTCCGATGGACTTTTCTCTCATCGGACAAACCAATCGTGTATGGGCCCCATCGGTCTTTTTTCCATCGGTGAGAAAAAATAGAACATGTTTTAAATTTATCCGATGGGAAAAAAAAATTATAGCAAATTCCGATCGTCTGTGTGGAACTCCATCGGACAAAAAACCCACGCATGCTCAGAATCAGGTCGACGCATGCTCAGAAGCATTGAACTTTTTTCTCGGCTTGTCGGAGTGTTTTACGTCACGGCATTTGGGACGGTCGGATTTTTGACTGATAGTGTGAAGGCAAGACTGATGGAAGTCAGCTTCATTGCATTTCCGATAGAAAAATCCATAGGAAATCCGATCGTGTGTACAGGGCTTAAGCGTAGTCAAAACATAGCCAGAGTTCAGTAACCGGATCGGGTAGTCGGCCAAGCCAATGTTCAAGAGCCAGCGATAAAGGTAGTAGTACAGCAAGCAGGATCTGTAGCCAGAGGGAAAGTCAGTCAAGCAGGTCTTTAACAGGAACGAAAAAGTCTCTTGTGATGTTAACACAGGCGAAGGCGGAGAGCAAATGAACTGGAAGACTTTAAGTAGGCAGAGCTGATGAGCAGGATCATCAACAGGTGGATCACTGTGGTGAGATGGGAGCTGGCAATTAGGTGACAGCTGAGCTGCCAGCACAGAGAAGGAAGGGCTGAGCCCAGCCCTGACAGTATCCCCTCCTCAACGACCCCTCCCCCTCGGAGGACCACCGGGCTTGAGGGGAAAACGTCTATGGAAATCACAGAGGAGGACAGGGGCATGTACGTCCGAGGATGGGACCCAAGAGCGTTCCTCTGGACCATACCCCTTCCAATGCACCAGGTACTGTATGCGCCCACGGAACCTACGGGAGTCAACAATGGACTGTACTTCATACTCCTCATGGTTCTCAACCTGTACAGGGTGAGGATGTGGCACAGAGGTGGTAAAACGGTTGCAGACCAAAGGTTTCAAAAAGGAGACATGAAACACATTAGAGATATGCATACTGGAAGGAAGGTCCGACGCGTAAGCCACTGGGTTTATCCTGCGAAGGACACGGAAAGGCCCAATAAACCGAGGTGCGAACTTCAGAAAGGGAACACGAGATGACAGCCAGACCCTGTCCCCGACCTGGTAGGAAGGCGCAGGCAGGCGTCTGCGGTCAGCATGGAGTCTGTACCTCTCGTTAGCCTGTCGCAAAGCCTCCTGGACTTGTACCAAAGTGGAACGAAGACCACGGAGATGTTCCTCTAACGCAGGAATACTCTGAGGAACAAATGAGTCAGGCAACATGGAAGGTTGGAAACCATAATTCGCCATAAACAGGGACAAACAAGAAGCAAAATTCAGAGCGCAATTGTGAGCAAACTCCGCCCATGGTAAGAGGTCTGACCAGTTGTTGTGATGGTCAGAAATATAGCAACGCAGGAATTGCTCCAAGGACTGATTGGCTCGTTCTGTGGCCCCATTAGACTGCGGGTGATACGCAGAGGAGAAAGCAAGCTGAATTCCCAACTGTGCACAAAAGGCTCGCCAGAAGCAGGACACAAACTGACTTCCCCTGTCTGAGACAATGACCTTGGGTAGGCCATGTAAACAAAAGATCTCCCAAGCAAAAATGGAAGCCAGTTCCGTTGACGTAGGCAACTTCTTAAGTGGAATACAGTGAGACATCTTCGAGAACCGGTCAACCACCATAAGGATAACTGTGTTGCCCTGGGAGTTGGGTAACTCCACAATGAAATCCATAGACAAGTGGGTCCAGGGCCTCTCTCTATTGGGTATGGGATGTAGGAGGCCCACTGGAAGGTGTTGTGGAGTCTTACTCTGAGCACACATAGAACAGGCAGCTACGAAGGCGGTTACATCAGCACATAGACTAGGTCACCAGAATTGTTGGGAAATGGCCCAAAAAAGTTGATTCTTCCCAGGGTGGCCAGCAGCCTTGGGAGAATGGTAAGTCTGAAGCACGGCAGTATGGAGACTCTCTGGAACAAAACAGCGATCACAAGGTTTCTCAGGAGGGGCATCGACCTGAGCAGCAAGAAGTTTGTCTCCCAAAGGAGAAGTGAGACTGGTGCGAACCGTAGCCAGAATACGATCAGGAGGAATCACAGGAACCGGAACCAACTCCATCTTGGAAGTGGAGGAAAATTGTCGTGACAAGGCGTCCGCCCTTACATTCTTAGTACCGGGTAAGAATGAGACAATGTAATGGAAACTCGACAAGAAAAGAGCCCATTGTGCCCTTCTGGGAGAGAGGCGCTTAGCCTCAGACAAGAATGTGAGATTTTTATGGACAGTAAGTATGAGAACCGGCACAGTGGTACCTTTGAGCTCTCTGTCACCAATCTCGTAATTGCACTCCGCAGGTGACAATTTCTTGGAAAAGTAGCCACACGGATGCATAGCGCTGTCAGAGCTAGAACGTTGTGACAGAAGGGCGCCAACTCCAGTCTCAGAAGCATCAACTTCAAGGATAAAAGGCAACATAGGATCAGGATGTCCCAACACAGGAGCAGAAACAAAGGTAGTCTTAAGACTCTCAAAAGCCTTAATGGACTCTGGAGACCAACTCTGTGGATTACCGTCCTTTCTGGTCATATCAGTCAGGGGCTTGACCAGAGACAAGAAGTTACGAATAAACTTCCGATAACAGTTGGCAAAGCCAAGAAAACGCTGCAGAGGACCTAAACCTACGGGTCGAGGCCACTGTAGGACTGCAGAAAGTTTCTCTGGATCCATCGAAAAACCAGCCGTGGAAATTACATAACCCAGGAATTTGACCTGTTTCCGATGGAATTCACATTTCTCCAGTTTACAATAGAGATTGTTCTCTATTAGTTTTTGTAGCACTCGACAGACATCTGTGTGGTGGCTTTCCAGGGACTTGGAAAATATGAGAATATCATCGAGATAGACCACCACACATAACTGCAACAAATCTCAGGAGAACATCGTTAATAAACTCTTGGAAAACTGCCGGAGCGTTACAGAGGCCAAAAGGCATTACGAGATACTCATAATGACCTGTTCTGGTATTAAAGGCAGTTTTCCACTCATTGCCCTCCTTAATCCTCATGAGATTGTATGCCCCTCTCAAATCAAGTATTGTGAAAACCGTTGCTCCCTTGAGGCGGTCAAATAACTCCGTAATCAACGGAATCGGATAGGCATTCTTAATGGTGAGACGATTGAGATCCTTATAATCAATGCAAGGTCTCAGTTCACCACTCTTCTTCTTCACGAAAAAGAAACCAGCACCAGCAGGAGACGAGGATTTGCGGATGAAACCTTGAGAGAGTGCGTCTGCAACATAGTCCTCGATGGCCTTATCCTCCAAGACCGACAAAGGGTAAACGCCACGAGGGGTATGGCACCAGGTTGAAGGTCAATTGCGTAATCATAGGACCGGTGTGGAGGCAAAGTACCGGCTTGACCTTTGTCAAAGACATCGCTAAAATCGCGGTACTCCTCCGGCAGGGAGGAGAGTGAAGAGGTGCACAGAGCCTTGGCTACCTTCTGGAAGCATCTGTCACTGCACTGTGGTGACAAGGACAGAATCTCAGCACAGAGCCAATCAAAAGACGGGTTGTGCCTCTGTAACCAAGGATAACCAATAACCAGCGGGAACTTAGGCGGGGAAATAACTTGGAATTGGATTATCTCATGGTGAAGAGCCCCTACGGCCATGGACAACGGAACAGTCTCATGAGTCACATGGGCAGGCTGTAGAGGTCTCCCGTCAAGAGCCTCAATGGCAAGTGGAGTGTCATGCAGCTGCAGCGGAATCGAGTGCTTTGATACAAAGGCAGCATCAATGAACAGGCCTGCAGCCCCGAAGTTGATTAGAGCCCGTATCTCGATGGACGACTCAGCCCATGACAGGGTAACCGACACCAGGGGCTTATCCTTCTGGGAAACCGGAGATGAAACAATGCCACCTAAGGTCTGTCTGTGACAGGACCTCAAGGTTCGGGTGTTCCCTGGACGGGTAGGACAAGACTTCAAAAAGTGACCAGCCTGGCCACAATAAAGGCACAATCTCTACCTCCTCCTAAGGGCTCTCTCATCCGCAGAGAGGCGCGTGAAGCCCAAATGCATGGGTTCATCTTCACAGACCGACTCAGTACCAGGAGGCATGGGAGGTGAGGGAGGCAAGGGTAGGACTGCAAAGCTCGGAGACAACTGTACAGGAGGCTTCTGCAAGCGCTCATTAAGAGAGAATCTCTCTCTGAGTCTGGAGACAATGAGGATGTCAAATTTGATCAACTTCTCCAGCTCAGTGGGTATATCTCGGGCTGCTATCTCATCCTTGATGTTATCCGAGAGATCATGAGAAAAAGCAGCCACGAGGGCCTCATTGTTCCAAGCAACCTCTGCTGCCAGAGTAAGGAATTCAATGGCGTAATTGGCAACCGTCCTCGTACTCTGTTTGATGGACATGAGGCACTTGGCAGCAGAAGCGGAGCGTGCAGGAACGTCAAATACCCTTTTGAAGGAAGCCACAAATTCTTGGTAACTCAGGACCATGGGTTTTTGCGTCTCCCATAGAGGGTTTGCCCAGGCCAGGGCTGTGTCGGAAAGCAAAGATATCACGAAACCCACTTTGCTTCTGTCCGTGGAAAACGCCTGGGGCAGCATCTCAAAGTATATCTCAACCTGGTTGAGAAATCCTCTGCACTGAATTGGATCTCCCCCAAATTGCTGGGGAAGCGGAGCGGAACCAGACATACTTCTTAAAGAGGTAATACTCGAGGCGGGTGCCTGCACAGAGACTGGGACAACAGCAGGGTCTGCCTGCAACACAGGTTTCGAAGCAGCCACAGTGGGAGATTCCAGATGAGCCGTGTGACCCAGAAGCGTCTGTAACGCCATGGCAAACTGATCCATGCGGTGATCCAGGTCATCCAATCTGGAAAAAATATTATCACCAAGTGGATTGGCTGCATCTTCTGAATTCATGGCCTTCGCCTACTGTCAGAAACCATGAATCAGACCGAGACAGAAGTACAGTTAAATCACACTTGTTTAATAATAAAAGAAAAAAGGTAAACAGAGTAAGCGTAGTCAAAACATAGCCAGAGTTCAGTAACCGGATCGGGTAGTCGGCCAAGCCAATGTCCAAGAGCCAGCGATAAAGGTAGTAGTACAGCAAGCAGGATCTGTAGCCAGAGGGAACGTCAGTCAAGCAGGTCTTCAACAGGAATGCAGGAGAAAGTCTCTTGTGATGTTAACACAGGCGAAGGCAGAGATGAACTGGAAGACTTTAAGTAGGCAGAGCTGACGAGCAGAATCATCAACAGGTGGATCACTGTGGTGAGATGGGAGCTGGCAATTAGCTGACAGCTGAGCTGCCAGCACAGAGAAGGAAGGGCTGAGCCCAGCCCTGACAGAAACTACACAAATGACCCTGATCAAAAGTTTACATACCCCAGTTCTTAATACAGTGTATTGCCCCCTTTAACCTCAATGACAGCTTGAAGTCTTTTGTGGTATTTGTGGATGAGGCTCTTTATCTTCTCAGATGGTAAAGCTGCCCATGCCTCTTGGCAAAAAGCCTCCAGTTCTTGTAAATTCTTGGGCTGTCTTGAATGAACTGCACGTTTGAGATCTCCTCAGAGTGGCTCAATTATATTGAGGTCAGGAGACTGAGATGGCCACTCCAGAACATTCACTTTATTCTGCTGTAGCCATTGACAGGTCGACTTGGCCTTGTGTTTTGGATCATTGTCATGTTGGAATGTCCAAGTACGTCCCATGCGCAGCTTCCTGGCTGATGAATGAAAATGTTCCTCCAGTATTTTTTGATAACATACTGCATTCATCTTGCCATTATTTTAAGCATCGGTTATAAAAGAACTGCGCTTCATTAGCCGGGAGGCTCCGATGCAAGAAAGATGTGCGTCTTTCATCACTGGAGACTCGCCGCTTCGCTGGAGATTCATGGATCATCGCTGGACAGATTGCTGGACAGACTGCATTACAGAATTATTTTTTATTTTTAATAAAGGACTTTTCACAACTGTGTGGTTTTTAAAATTTTTGACACTTTCTTTTGTGAAATGGTAGGGGTACAATGTACCCCGTTACCAATTCACATAGGGGGGGCCGGAATCTGGGGGTCCCCTTTGTTAAAGGGGGCTTCCAGATTCTGATAAGCCCCCGCGCTGCAGACCCCCACAACCACCAGGCAAGGGTTGTGGGGATGAGGCCCATGTCCCCATCAACATGGGGACATCCCCCCCATGTTGAGGGCATGTGGCCTGGTACGGTTCAGGAGGGGGGTCACTCTCTTGTCCCCCCTCTTTTCCTGCGGCCTGCCAGGTTGCATGCTCGGATAAGGGTCTGGTATGGATTTTTGGGGGGACCTCACGCCATTTTTTTTATTCTGGTGCGGGGTTCCCCTTAAAATCCATACCAGACCTGAAGGGTCTGGTATGGATTTTTGGGGGAACCCCACGCCATTTTTTTTTTTGGTGCAGAGTTCCCCTTTATATCCATACCAGACCTGAAGGGCCTGTTAATGGAATTTTGGGGGACCCCCACGCATTTTTTTTTTTTATTATTCAATGACTTTTCTCTGTATTGCCGGGACCGACAATTCATTAATTGCCGCGAGTAGTTTTAAATTACTTTTTTCCTTCAGAAATGACATTTTGTGCAGAGACTGTTATAAACACGGGAAACATGTGCCACTTTACAGGCATACTTAAGACACCCCCCAGGTACGAAATTTAAAGGAATATGTCACTTTTATTGTTTCACTTTAAGCATTTTTAAAATCACTGCTCCCGAAAAAACAGCCGTATTTAAAACCTTTTTTTGCATTGATACATGTCCCGTGGGGCAGGACCCAGGTCCCCAAACACTTTTTATCACAATAACTTGCATATTAACCTTTAAAATTAGCACTTTAGATTTCTCCCATAGACTTTTTGCCACGAACACCCCAAATTGTTCGCTGTTCGCCGAACGGCCAATGTTCGAGTCAAACTCATGTTCGACTCGAACATAAAGCTCATCCCTAGTCTATACCTTCCTGTCCAAGACACAACCATATCCTCTTTTCCTCATATGTGTTTTTCTGGGTCAGGAAGTGAGGGAAAATCCTTCTAATGGGACTAGAAACAGAAATAAAAACATCAGAAATGTTAAATCTTCACCACTCTATCCAAAATGAAAAAAAATACTGTATTTAGACTCATGTTTAATTCATTCTCCCATTTACTAACATTGGGTAGTTGAAAAAAGCTATTGTTATGGTTTACCAGGTCATAAAGACACATGTCTCTTTGTTAGCTTTGAAGAACATAGTTGTGTGACAATAGTAGTGTGTTATGAAGTCCAAATGGTGCAGGAAAAAAGAGAAAGCGGTATTGAACACAATGCTACAAGAGGGTCAAATTAAAATCTGTTATCTAGGCATAAGTAGCCATGCCTAAGCCATATTTAAAGTGGATGTAAACCCTCACATATACCCAGTGAAGTGAACAGCCTCAGATGATACACAGGGATGAAACAAATCTCCCTACATACGTTTTACATGTATATCTGCTGTCTTCAGCTTTGTATATTCTTTACAAAGTGAACATTGTGTTAGAATTTTTACTTTCTCTTTCAGCTGTGGGAGGGGAGTCTGGGCATACACTGTATGACAGCTGATTGGAAGAAAGGCACACCCCCCTCCACATAGGCAGAGGAAAAAAGAAACATGCAGAGCTGTTCTGTGAATAGATCAGCTCTCTGCTAATCTATTTATAGCACCCTCTCCAACACAAATTTTCAGCTGCTTTTATCTCCTGTGTGGAAGAACTTGTCAAAAGTTATCATGCTGATAACAGAGGAACGAAGCAGCAGAAACACAGGGGAATTAGGGCTTTGTAGAGAGATAAGTAAACACTACAGATATATGTACCCAGGGCACATTTAATGGTTTACATCCACCTTAAGGTACATTTGACAAGCATCAGATAAGTTGGGCCGGCAAAGAATGCAGAGAAATAATAAACCTCTGATGGCCAGGATCTTCAAAAGAATTCTGAAGAGCCCCCATTGTCAATGGTCTGAAGTGCAGTTTAAGGAATGCACATCTGTGAGACAGTTTTTTTTACCTATAACTGAACTTCACAAAGTTAAGTTTTGTTCATATTCCATAACTCCTACAGTAATGGGGTTACATTAATGTATTAGAAGATACCACTCAGATGAGAAAAACAACTACAGTAGGTGCCGCCGATATTGTGTCAATCTCGCCGCTGTTAGCGGCAAAATTTACACCTGTAAGCCCCGTCGCGGGTGCAAGCGCCAAGCTCTGTTGCTCATTCATTGTTTTTTTTCCTCAGGATTCCTGCCTAAAATCTCTTTCACCGCTAGATGTCGTGCGCGCTTTGTTTTTTATTTGTCTTTACGATCCCAGCCATGGCCAATCTTTTTTCAAATCCAAAACGCTGCACGGACCAATTAAAGTGTGTCTGCTCCGTGCTCTTATACTGTTCAACTGCTGCCAAGCCTGTTCACTGTACAGTACTGTACAGTACATGTGTGCCGCTCCGCACTCATGCACCCTTCAGCCGGCGCGGCACATCATTCGGCATTTGTCATTCATCAATGCTATGAATTATGGTCTTTGTAGTTCCGCTTTAGTTATAGTCCGCTTTGTCTCATGACGATGCATCTCGTGGGTCATCACACTACTACTGTCGCTATACAGTAGAAGGGCATGTGAAGGTGGTCCAGCGGGTGCGTCTCAGCCTTTAGTGCGCAGTGTCCAGAGTTTGATTCCCCAGTTAACTTTGTTTTTTATAGTCTTATTGTAATAGAGCATATTCGAGTACAATACTGTATGTATTTGATACAGTACAGTATGTGTTACTTTATGTTTTAAATGTCTGCATATATGCATATTAAATTGAGTATTGTAAATGCAATTGTATGCAAAGCATGTCTGCACAGTTTAGCGCCTGTACTGTACACTTCCATTTTTATTTAAAGATGTTTTTACTGTACAGTACTGTACAGTATCTTATCAAATATCTCAATACTGTTTCAGGGTCCTTTCATACAGTACAGTACTGTACAGTACATGCCCCAAGCATTTCAGCACGGGCTGTCTTACAGCACAGAACACCCCACTGATCCCGGCCTGCAGACGGTGGGGAAATGGAATTCCTGTTAGACTGGATCATTAATGAAACTCTATTGTAGTGATTTTCTATTGTTTAAAAATTTAATGAAAATGAAATAAATATACTGTACATGTACTGTATTTACAGTACAGTATATGCAAAAAAAAAATCCCAAAAAGATCTTTACCGCTGTTCACCAAGTTGGTGGCTAGTACTGTACTGTACTGTAACTCTCCTGGTCCAGCAAGTACTGTACAGTACTGTACTGTAACTTCCTTATGCCTTGATGAAGTTGGGGAGTCTTCAGGTCTCTCAAACGTGTTGGATGTCTTTAAAGCAAGTCAATAAATCAATTTGGACTCTTATCTTTGGTCTGGCACTCCTATTGGTACTGTAAATTACAGTACATATTATTTTTCTGGTAACCTTATGGTGCACCCACTGGAAGTTACTGTACAGTATCGCTGTTTTTTAAAAGCAGCCTAACCTACTGTACTGTATATCTAAATCATGGTTTTGTCCACATTAGCAATGGCCAAGCTTCTGTACAACGGGGAAAAATGGGAGGATAAGGAATGTTCAGAAGCAATTACAGTATGACCCTATTTCAGGTGCATTGTTCTAGTTCTGAAATTGATGGGCAGAAACATTTCTCTCTCTAACCTGTATACTGTATTTCTGAGCTGAGGACACTTGTGTATTGCATGAACATTCAGCTCAATACACGTTACAGTATCTGCACCGAGTGCCAGGAAGAAATCTGTGCAGCGCTGTATCCTGGCCTAGGCAACAAAGGCCCAGGCCTAAAGCAGCACTTTGCAGGGGGGCAGCACGGAAAGAGTCCCCGCCGGCTTGCGCTACACTGTTAGTGTAGCGCCAGTCTTATGGAGTGGACTGGGCTGAGAGGTAAATTAGTCCGGCGCCCCCATAAATGCTTCTAATTTTGACTGTGCTATCATCCTGGACCACAAACCTTCCTCACTGTGCTATATGTTTTCTGCTGCACCATTGGCATGGTTATATCTTCTTAGTCCTCTCCATAAAATTATCTGAAAATTTGTGCTTGAAGTATAACTATAGGCAACACTTTATTTTTTTTTCATTTTGGATAGAGTAAGGGAGGGTTATAGACCCTGTCAGTTTATTTTTTTACCATTCCTGTCCCATTTCAGAGATTTCCCTTCACTTCCTGCCCCATAGCCAAATAGGAAGTGAGAGGAAATTATGCAAAATTAAGGGGATCCTTTTAGCGCGAGTCTTAAACAGAAAGGGGTGTGGCCTTGACAGGAAGGGTTGGGTCATATTTAAATTAGGGGGTGTACGAGTTTAGTCAGGCCTAGGGCAGCACAAAACCTAAATACACTACTGAATCTGTGTGTATAAAGAAATTGCTCCAGTACAGTATGTGCTGTACGGGGCTTAAAGTCTGATAATGGCTGTTAAAACTAGGGTTGTCCCGATACCGACACTAGTATCAGTATCGGGACCGATACCAAGCATTTGCGTGAGTACTTGTACTCGCGCAAATGCTCCCGATGCCCAGTCCGATACTTTTTTTTTTTTCAGAGCGGACGCAGAGAGGGGGTGGAGAGCGGGGCGGGGGCGGAGAGCATGGCGGGGGGCGGAGACCAGGGCGGAGAGTGGGACGGAGAGTGTGCGGCGGGGGCGGAGACCAGGGCGGAGAGCGTGGTGGGGGCGGAGACCAGGGCGGAGAGCGGGACGGAGAGTGTGCGGCGGGGGGCGGAGACCAGGGCGGAGAGTGGGACGGGGGGCGGAGACCAAGGCGGAGAGCGTGGCGTAGACCAGAGCGGAGAGCAGAGCGAGTCTTCAGGCAGGTAATTAAAATGAATCTGATCTGATCTGATCCAATTGCCTTGCCTGTCCTGCCTTTCTGCTGCTCAAATGCTCCCGGAGCCCTAGATAGGATACTATGAGAGAGCGGGTGTAGAGGGGGCAGAGAGCGGGGCGGGGGGGGTGGAGAGCATGGTGACTGGTGACAGTGAACATAATTGACATGCACAATTCCCTCCTCCCTCCCTTGTTGTTATGATCCGATGGTTGCCTTTCTGTTGTATTTTTCTCTCTTCAGGAGGGCCTTGAGGAGGGGGGGGGCTGGGGGGGTCCTCCTTCTTCCCTGGAATCAGCTGAACTGCAGTGCCACCCGCTGACAGCTATTCTGTATTGCACCTATAGTGCTTAATTTTATTTTAAATTCTGTCAGCTAATGTGAAAAATGAGAGGTTCCTTAAGGTTGCCGGGGGTTTCTTCAGCAGTGATTAAATAAAATAAAAAAAGTATCGGTAATCGCCGGGTATCGGCGAGTACATGAAAAAAAGTATCGTAATTGTACTCGGTCCTAAAAAAGTGGTATTGGGACAACCCTAGTTAAAACCTCAGTATGATAATGTAAATACTACCATTTAAGAAGGCTTTTACTGATCTAAATGTAAATGTGAATTCTAAAAGAGGAACTATTTTATTGTCTACCTCAACTTGTTTTCTCAGCCTTTTATTTTCAGACAGAAAATGCTGCTTCTTATCCAAAAGTCGTAGATTTTCACTTTGTATTCTCCTAATTTCCTTGCTCAGGTCACTTATTTTGGCCTCTCGTTCCATGAGTATTGATTTCAGGAGGGGCATAGAGATATTCAGAGCCTCACTGGATTCTGCAGCCTAAAATCCAGCAAAAAGAAGAAAAAAATATATATACAGTAGATACTGTATATACATGAGTTAACCAGCACTGTGTTATGTCTAGCACATGTGCATTCATTTTAAATTTATTACCACAAATTTATTACCCAGTGTGAAAGGGGCCTAAGCGACAGTCTCAAAGATGTGCACTGTACTGTACTGTAGATACAGTACAGTAGATTGATTTTATTGTCCGATGCCATACTGTTCAGGGTTTTGTTAAACTTTATCTATTCACTGTATTCTTACTGTACATTTTTTCTTTCTTTCAGAAACCATTCAGCCTGTTGTCCAGCATGCCCCGAAGTCAAGCGTGTTTCTTTTGCATTTTTTTGGGGTGGTGGTGTCACTTTGGTGTTCTAATTTTATTTTATTTTTTATTAGACAGATTTCATTATAGACTGATTTTTTTGTGTAGTAATTTTATTATTTTGTATTCAGATTTTATGGACAGGTTTTATTTAGGTATTTACGTACAGTATTCTTTTTCTAAAAAAAAAAAAAAGCAGGTAAAAGCTACATTTTAAAGATACTGTACCTGTACTTTAGAGTATTTGTGTTTTTTTTTTTTATGTGTACAGTAATTTGGTGTACGGTTTTCCACCTGACAACAGGTTCAGTACAGTACTCTGCCACTCGAAAGCTTTGCCTGTGCCCCAAGATCTGGCTCATGACATACAGTACTGTACAGTACTATAAGCTGAAGATTAGCCAATTTCAACTAGTAATGTTGGCAAAGTGAATAAATACAGTACATGTTCTCTCATACTGTTCATAAACAATTTTTATTTACTGGAGTCCAGCAATAATAAACTGTAGAGTCCATATTGGGATGTTTAATAACAGTAGTAAGACACTTGTACAGTATACTGTAGGTACAGTACAGTAGCTTACAGTAGTACCACACCATCTCAATGGGGATCATATCCGGCAATCTGTAAATTCAGTGATCATGTACAGTACTGTAGAGGAATTACATATTGGTTGAGGCAACATTGCACCATTCCTCTCCTCAATCACCACCTACTGTACTGTAATAAATAAATCAAATAAAAAAAAAGGCGCAGTTTAGGAATACTTTACAGTACATTATAAAGTACAGTAGGAAACATACTTCCCCCCACCCACACAACCCCCCTAACAACTCAGCCTGTTGGGGTGTTGGGCCAGTTACAGGCACGACCCATGGCACTCATTCTCTTCCCTCCTCGGCTCTCAAGGTTACAATGTGAACAGAGCAGGGTGAGGGGAGCTGTAATTTAAGCTTGCTGAGCAAGAGCTGTGAGAAAAAAGATTAAAAGATTCAGCCCTAGGCAGTCTGTTACTGTAGCACTGAAAGGTGTCCCTCCTCCCACACACACCAATCAACAGCACAGCAAAATTATACAGTAAATGATATTATTTAACACTGTGTCTTTACTCCATCTTTGACCAAGGGCATTCTCGTGACATCCTGAGGAATTCGTTAACTTTATCCCTACAAGCTTGCACATTGTCCCCTTGGAATCTTTTGTGGACAAAGTCGAGAATGGTTGCTTTGAGATTTGCTGGGATACCCGGTTTGCGATTATCACCATCAAAATTTACCCTCTTGGTCCACTGCTGGTATTGCTCCCATGTGATTAAATGTTTCAAAACAAGCCGGGCCATATTCCCCGGTTTGTTGACCGAATGCAGGACTAAAAGGGCTGTATCCTCTTCGGTTATGACTGGGAGGGCACAGTCTGGTAATGGAGACATGGTCTTTCTCCTCCTTGTCACAGACGATACCCTGCTGCCTGTAGCGCTTGTCGTTGGGTATGTCAAGGACACTGTGCTTGGATTGCTTCTGACTGGGGTGGTCATAGAATCCAATGGTGTGGCAGATGTGAAGGACACTGGGCTTGGATTGCTTTTGACTGGGGTGGTCATAGAATCCAATGGTGTGGCAGATGTGAAGGACACTGGGCTTGGATTGCTTCTGACTGGGGTGGTCATAGAATCCAATGGTGTGGCAGATGTGAAGGACACAGGGCTTGGATTGCTTCTGACTGGGGACGTCATAGAATCCAAGGGTGCCACAGCAGTAACTTTGTCATACATTGGTGGTGTCAGAGGTGCAGTGAGATGTGTCCGATCGTCAGCATCTGTGGGTTTTTGCAAAATAAGAGAAAGAGGAATCTGTGAATCGCCACCCATCTCTTGTGGTGCCATGTAATCCTCTTGCAAATCTATCTGGCTAATTCTGTCCAACCGAGTGTTCTCAAACTCTTGCTCCAGCCTCTCTTGCCCAGCCTTGCGTTCTACCTGTCCAGACTTAAGTTCTTCATGTCCAGTGTGAATCTGCAGTACGCACTCCACTGCTCTCGCCAGTGTTTTACGCAGTAAGCGCACCTGACGTTCCAGCCGCTTGAGATGCATAAGGTGTTTACTATTATGCTGTCTGTCAACTACCTGCTTCCAAAAATGCTTTCTCTTTTGAAGTCAATGAACCCTTTTTACTTCAGATGCAGGGAGTTTGTCAACTTCAAGTGTTGCTGGCTGTGCAGGGGTTACAGTGCGCACATGCACTTCGGATGCAGGTGCTGCAGAAAGCGCAGGCAGGTCATCCACGTAAAGTGTTGGTGGCTGTGCAGGGGTTACATTACGTGCAAGCGCTTGTGATGGAAACAGTGCATGGATTTCAGGTGCAGCGTGGAGTCCATGGAATTTAGGTGTTGGGCAGATTGTTAGCTCCTCTCCCTTCCTCAGCCGTTCTGCGACAGCCAGTCCCTCTTCTGAAACTGTTGATTATAAATACAGTATTGCGGTCAGTTCATTCGACTTTAGTAGTAATAATGCTTTCTTCATTTCTAAAACTGTATGTTTCTATTACCCACAAACCACAATTACTGTACAGCATTCAAAAAACATTAGATTTTAGAGGACACAGTGGGGGTTATTTACGAAAGGCAAATCCACTTTGCACTACAAGTGCACTTGAAATTCCACTGGAAGTGCAGTCGCTGTAGAACTGAGGGGTAGATCTGAAATGAGGGGAAGCTCTGCTGATTTTATCATCCAATCATGTGCAAGATAAAATGCCGTTTTGTTATTTTCCTTGCATGTCCCCCTCAGATCTACAGCGACTGCACTTCCAAGTGCACTTTCAGTGCAATTTCAAGTGCACTTTGCACTTGTAGTGCTAAAGTGGATTTGCCTTTATCCTTTTTTCTCAAAAAGTTAAACATGCAAAAAATCACAGCAATTACAGTATGAAGGGAGGAACAAAGTACAGGTTACTGTACCAGACTACAAAATATACTGTACCAGAATACAAATGTACTCTATAGTACTGTAAGTACAATTACAGGTACTGTACAGTACATGCATTTTCACTCAGAAAAGAGTATTACTGTATGAACTGTTCAGTAACTCACCCACAACTGTAGCAATAACAGAATTCTTCTTTTTCTCTCGTCTCGGTTTATTGGGCTGAGGAATCGGATTTAAATTTTCCTTGTTTTTCTCTGCCACCTTCCTTTTGCGTTTGACTGGAAATTGTCTACCCAACACAGGCCGATCAACAGATGAAGGCACGATACATCTCCGCCCCTTAGCTCGCTGCCACTGCCAACCTAAAGCCCGACGGACTTTGAGAACAAGTTCTTTACACACGCTAATCCCATGTTCAGACAGCAGCAACCTCTGTACTTGTGCAGCAGTCCGTTCATCATCCTCACGCATTAATGCGTCAATATGCCCAGACAGAACTCTGCAGAAAAAAAAGGGGTGGTCAGTCTGGTTTTCTTGAATTCATGTTTTTGTTAAAAAAGAAAAAAGGAACGCTCAGCCACAGTGCCCCCACTCCCATGGACAGAAGGAAGAAAAACATTTAGCTACAGTACAGTAATAATGATATACAGTACTGTACAGTAACATCCTGTGAGCCACCCCTACTGTAACTACTGTATGAGGTCTAATGAGGTCTCTAAAACAAGTGCTTCTATTTTGAATTAGCTGCTACTGTAGCGTTGCACATGTCTCATACAGTATATCATGCAGAGGTAATCAAATCAAATATATAATACGCTGCGCTATCAAAATATAAATCGAAATAATAAATGATTTATTGATTAGATTTATATTTTGATAGTGCAGCGTATTGTATATTTTAAAATCATTCAGCTGTGCCTGTCAGTGCGCTATGGATTCTGGTACTTGTGGTTCAAAATAAATTACCGTACAGATTGGTACTTACTTATCCAGATGTTTGATGGCACGTTTTGTTGGATGTGCCTTGCCACTGGCATGATATTGCACGACTCTTAAGCCCTGTACACACGATTGGATAACCTATGGATTTTCGTCCAATGGATTTGACCATCGGAAATCCGATGAAACTGTTTTTCATCAGTCTTGGCCACACACCATCAGTCAAAAAACCGACCGTTCCAAACGTGGTGACGTAAAACACTCCGATGAGCCGAGAAAAATTAAGTTTAATGCTTCTGAGCATGCGTCGACTTGATTCTGAGCATGCGTGGGTTTTTTAACCGATGGACTTGCCCATAGACGATCGCAAATTACCATCGGTTCTTGATCCATCGGAAAACTTTAAAACAAGTTCTATTTTTTCCATCCGATGGAAAAAAGACCGATGGGTACCATACACGATCGGTTTGTCTGATGAAAACCATCCATCGGACGGTTTTCATCAGTTAAACCGATCGTGTGTACGGGGCTTTAGAGATGCTTGTATATCCCACGTCAGCAACCATGACTGGATTTGTTTCATGCTATGGCCGGCAAGACGCCTCTCCCGCATGCGTCTGCTTATGTCCTGGGAAATCATTTTGGAGTCACTAATAAAAGCAGTACAATACTCTACTGTACAGTACTGGGCAGATAGACGAGTTACAGTACTTTATTGTACTGCAATGGGAACTGTTACAGTAGGATGCTGAGCCTGCGCAGTACAGGTACTGTTACTGTATTTGAATGGAAACATTGTCCTGGTGTCTGACATGCCAGACATGATGTCTCCAGGATTTGGTTTTGAAGACTGATGAACAATGGCTGTTGGGACTCTGCTAGATAACAAGATTCACACCTTTTCCTAATTGATGATTGCAAATGTTCTGTAGGGGCACCTCCCAGACACCTGTCTCCCAACACAAACATATTATGGGGTTTTCTAAAACTTTACTGCACAAGTGATAATACATTTAAAATGAATGCACATGTGCTAGACATAACACAGTACTGGTTAACTCATGTATACATACAGTATCTACTGTATATGTATTTTTTTTTCTTCTTTTTGCTGGATTTTAGGCTGCAGAATCCAGTGAGGTTCTGAATATCTCTATGCCCCTCCTGAAATCAATACTCATGGAACGAGAGGCCAAAATAAGTGACCTGAGCAAGGAAATTAGGAGAATACAAAGTGAAAATCTACGACTTTTGGATGAAAAGCAGCATTTTCGGTCTGAAAATAAAAGGCTGAGAAAACAAGTTGAGGTAGACAATAAAATAGTTCCTCTTTTAGAATTCTCATTGTTCATATAAATTCACATTTACATTTAGATCAGTAAAAGCCTTCTTAAATGGTAGTATTTACATTATCATACTGAGGTTTTAACAGCCATTATCAGACTTTAAGCCCCGTACAGCACATACTGTACTAGAGCAATTTCTTTATACACACAGATTCAGTAGTGTATTTAGGTTTTGTGCTGCCCTAGGTCTGACTAAACTCAAGCACCCCCTAATTTAAATATGACCCAACCCTTCCTGACAAGGCGACACCCCTTTCTGTTTAAGACCCGCACTAAAAATTTCGAGTGGGGACACTAGTTCTGAGGGCCGGGGGGGGGGCAAAGGATTCCCTTAATTTTGCATAATTTCCTCTCACTTCTCACCTATTTGGCTATGGGGCAAGAAGTGAAGGGAAATCTCCGCAATGGGACAGGGATACTGTACTAGAGCAATTTCTTTATACACACAGATTTCTTCCTGGCACTCGGTGCAGATACTGTAACGTGTATTGAGCTGAATGTTCATGCAATACACAAGTGTCCTCAGCTCAGAAATACAGTATACAGGTTAGAGAGAGAAATGTTTCTGCCCATCAATTTCAGAACTAGAACAATGCACCTGAAATAGGGTCATACTGTAATTGCTTCTGAACATTCCTTATCCTCCCATTTTTCCCCGTTGTACAGAAGCTTGGCCATTGCTAATGTGGACAAAACCATGATTTAGATATACAGTACAGTAGGTTAGGCTGCTTTTAAAAAACAGCGATACTGTACAGTAACTTCCAGTGGGTGCACCATAAGGTTACCAGAAAAATAATATGTACTGTACTGTACAGTACCAATAGGAGTGCCAAACCAAAGATAAGAGTCCAAATTGATTTATTGGTTTGCATTAAAGTCATCCAACACGTTTGAGAGACCTGAAGACTCCCCAACTTCATCAAGGCATAAGGAAGTTACAGTACAGTACTGTACAGTACTTGCTGGACCAGGAGAGTTACAGTACAGTACTAGCCAACTTGGTGAACAGCGGTAAAGATCTTTTGGGGATTTTTTTTTGCTTTTGCATATACTGTACTGTATATACAGTACATGTACAGTATATTTAATTTTCATTTCATTTTCAAACAATAGAAAATCACTACAATAGAGTTTCATTAATGATCCAGTCTAAGAGGAATTCCATTTCCCCACCGTCTGCAGGCCGGGATCAGTGGGGTTCTGTGCTGTAAGACAGCCCGTGCTGAAATGCTTGGTGCATGTACTGTACAGTACTGTACTGTACTGTATGAAAGGACCCTGAAACAGTATTGAGATATTTGATAAGATACTGTACAGTACTGTACAGTAAAAACATCTGTTAAATAAAAATGGAAGTGTACAGTACAATACAGGCGCTAAACTGTGCAGACATGCTTTGCATACAATTGCATTTACAATACTCTATTTAATATGCATATATGCAGACATTTAAAACAAAGTAACATGTACTGTATCAAATACATACAGTATTGTACTCGAATATGCTCTATTACAATAAGACTATAAAAAACAAAGTTAACTGGGGAATCGAACTCTGGACACTGCGCATTAAGGCAGAGATGCACCTGCTGGACCACCTTCACGCGCCCTTCTACTGTATAACGACAGTAGTAGTGTGATGACCCACGAAATGCATCGTCATGAGACAAAGCGGACTATAACTAAAGCGGAACTACAAAGACCATAATTCATAGCGTTGATGAATGACGAATGCCGAATGACATGCCGCGCCGGCTGAAGGGTGCATGAGTGTGGAGCGGCACACATGTACTGTACAGTGAACAGGCTTGGCAGCAGTTGTACAGTATAGGAGCACGGAGCAGACACATTTTACAGTAATTGGTCCGTGCAGAGTTTTGGATTTGAAAAAAAGATTGGCCATGGCTGGGATCGAACCGGGGTCTCAGAGGATTACTGAACAAACGCTGACATGCGCACAAAGGTTTTTGTCTAGCACCATCCCGCCATTACATATAGCAACAACAGTTGTATGTATTAATTAACAGTGCGAGCCCCATCGCGGGTGGTCTCGGGGGTGGCGAGCGCGAGAAGCACAACCTCCCAGCGGTGATTTCCAGCGCGATCCCATCGCGCTGGAAACACACAATCGGCGGCACCTACTGTATATTACAAGGACCAGAAGGCTAGTATGACATAATAGACCTACAGAGACATACATCAGACATACAGTATATCATATTTAGTATCCAAGAAATCATAACATCATTCTGGTAATTACTATGCTGGTTTGGAGATTTTGAAAGCATATGAAAATATAAATGTACTCTACTGGGCACAATAAAATGCTTAAGCACACCTACAACACACCCCTCAGATCTTTTGATTGGGTTGAGTTTGCACAGCAACACCTTTCAAGGGGACACCTTAGGTGGATGCAGCATTGGTCCGATGCTGCATCTGTCCCCTGCCACCTCTTCACTGAGAACCGAGCAATCGAACATCGCAATTACTCGGTTTTCAGAGCTCCGTGAGTAGAGAGCTATAGACTGTCAGTCACAGCTCTCTGCTCTTCTCCCTCCTCGCTTACTGGAGAGCTGGGCTGGGGTATGCCATCTCAGGCTTTCAGCGGCTCGCTGAGAGGCTGAGTGGGGTGTCAGTCCAGGCACCTGGTGGATCCAGACTCCATGGTCGGGATGACAGGGTGCCTGGACTGACATTGGTGACTTCAGCCAGCTCTCTGCTGAAAAAGGGTCACAGAAATGCAATACGAACTGCACTCCTGTGATTTATAGGAGAAGTACAGCCAAATGAGCTTTGGCTATACTTCTCCTTTAAGTGATCTCACTGTACTGTGAGTAGGTGGACTCCCCTTCAAGTAGAGCTATCACTTGTGATGTGTGTGAACCTCACCTCCCTCTGCATTTCTCTTGTGGGTGCTTGGCTTGGGCAAGTGCTGGAAGCCAGAGACAGGTGCTCCCTATCAAAGCAGCCATTTATAGTTGCAATGTCAGGTGGCCATGCACCAAGGGGAAGGCACTCTTTACAGAAAAATTGTGAAGGGGAACGTACACCCTGCCCATCCCCCCAGTTCCCACTGTACCTACCTCCGGGGATGCTGAGCTGTCAGTGCCCACGCAGCTGGTCTAGCATTCTGGGGATTTGAAATACCCGCTCTTTTCCCTTTTCTCTTTGCAGGACAGAGATGGATCAGAG
This sequence comes from Rana muscosa, assembly GCA_029206835.1. Lineage (NCBI taxonomy): Eukaryota > Metazoa > Chordata > Amphibia > Anura > Ranidae > Rana > Rana muscosa. The sequence goes on from CM055124.1 coordinate 237,516,455, forward strand.
TGATGCTGATTGGTCAGCCTGCAGTCACAGAGCATCACTCTGATCCATCCCGGAAGTGCTGCAGAGAAGAGGGAGAAGAGCTGGGAAATCAAATCCCTGGGCCAAGGACTGGCTGCATGGGCAAATTTTTTCTGTAAAGGTGAACTAACACTTTAAAGTAGGGTTGTCCCGATACCGATACTAGTATCGGTATCGGGACCGATACCAAGCATTTGCGCGAGTACTTGTACTCACGCAAATGCTCCCGATGCTTCACCCGATACTTTTTTTTTTTTTTTTTGTGGCCGGAGAGGGCGGGAGGAGTCAGTGGCTGGGGAGGGCAGGAGAGAGGGCGGGGGAGTGCGGGCGGAGTCTGGCCGGAGAGGGCGGGAGGAGTCAGTGGCTGGGGAGGGCAGAAGAGAGGGCGGGGGAGTGCGGGCGGAGTCTGGCCGGAGAGGGCGGGAGGAGTCAGTGGCTGGGGAGGGCGGAAGAGGAAAGTGCGGGCGGAGTCTGGCTGAAGAGGGCGGGCACAGTCGGTGGACGGAGTCCGCGGGCGGAGAGCGAGTCCCTCACCTGCAGTTGAACCTAGTAAGCTGGCAGGGGTTCAGGGCGCAGCCGCATCAGGATCGGTGACCGGTGCTGTCACATTCGGTCGCCGTCAGCGGCTGAACGTCCCCACGCCCATCTTGGTACACCCTGCACTCGGCTGCAGTAAGCAGCAGCAGACATCTTGTTACACCCAGCCCGAGCTATATGGGCTGGGTGTAACAAGATGTCTGCTGTTGCTTACTGCAGCCGAGTGCAGGGTGTACCAAGATGGGCGTTGCAGCAGTTTTTTTTTTTCTTAAATCCTGTGTCATTTCCCCCCCACCCCCCGCAGCATTTCAGTGCCAGCCACCTATCAGTACCCACAAGTGCTACCTATCAGTGGAATCAGTGCCATCTACCAGTGCCACCTATCAGATGGCACTGGTAGATGCCACTGATTGCACTGATAGGTGGCACTTGTGGGCACTGATAGATGGCACTGATTGCACTAATAGTGCAATCAGTGCCATCTATCAGTGCCCATAAGTGCCATCTATCAGTGCCCATAAGTGCCACCTATCAGTGCCCACAAGTGCCACCTTTCTGTGCAATCAGTGCCACCTATCAGTGCCCACAAGTGCCACCTATCAGTGCCCACAAGTGCCACCTATCACTGCCCACAAGTGCCACCTTTCTGTGCCCACAAGTGCCACCTTTCTGTGCCCACAAGTACCACCTATCAGTGCCCACAAGTGCCACCTATCAGTGCCCACAAGTGCCACCTATCAGTGCCCACAAGTGCCACCTTTCTGTGCAATCAGTGCCACCTATCAGTGCCCACAAGTGCCACCTTTCTGTGCCCACAAGTGCCACCTATCAGTGCCCACAAGTGCCACCTTTCTGTGCCCACAAGTGCCACCTATCAGTGCCCACAAGTGCCACCTATCAGTGCCCACAAGTGCCCACAAGTGCCACCTTTCTGTGCAATCAGTGCCACCTATCAGTGCCCACAAGTGCCACCTATCACTGCCCACATGTGCCATCTATCAGTGCCCCCAAGTGCCACCTATCAGTGCCACCTATCACTGCCCACAAGTGCCACCTATCAGTGCCCATAAGTGCCATCGATCCGTGCCCATAAGTGCCACCTATCAGTCCCCATCTTTCAAACTGTCACATGACATTGAAAAAAAGTATCGGTAATCGGTATCGGCGAGTACTTGAAAAAAAAGTATCGGTACTTGTACTCGGTCTTAAAAAGTGGTATCGGGACAACCCTACTTTAAAGTGGTTGTAAACCCAATCAAAAAAAAAACTCTGCAAGACAAAGGCATAATGAGCTAGTATGCATAGCATACTAGCTCATTATGAATTACTTACCTTAGATCTAAGCCCCTTCAGCGGTCCTCGTACCCCCCTCCGGCGGCAACATCTCTCCCGGGAGTTAGTTCCGGGTATCGCGGCTCCGGCACTGTGATTGGCCGGAGCCGCAATGAGGTCACTCCCGCGCATGCGCACAGGAGCCGCCGGTAACAGCACACGGACTGAAGCAACGGCACATAGGTGCCATTGCTTCAGTTTGCTTTAGTAGCATAAAGTGGCTGTAAAGGGTTTACTACCACTTTAAGTATATTTCACTTTTGAACCCTTTTATTTTACTGTTGCCTATGTCTCCATTGTAACATCTTTTCTGTAAATATTTATTGCATAATTTTTCTTTTCTTTATCATTATAACAATATTTAAAAATTCCTAAGCTGAATCTCTGAATGTTTTAATTAGAGAGATTAAGAATTATTTCGTGTTGCAGAAGCTACTGTTTAAAATGTGTTAATGTGTTACATTTCTGTCAGGACATGACAGCAAGTGATGCAGGCAGGGCTATTTGAAGGAATTTGGGGGCCCCAAGCAAAATGGACATGGAGGCCCCCCAACCCCGCACGCACGTACGCAAAGCCTACAGGAACCACAGCATAGCGATACAGTTTAAGTTCACCCACACTTTATATAAATAAAAAAGGTTTACAGTGCAAATACTGCTGTTGCATATAATGTGCCTAAAATTTGAACATTTTCAACAATTGAACATTTGCAAAAAACACCCTTGTACCATAAAATCAAATATACAATAAAATATACATTATGTTCTTTTTACTTCCCCCATCCCCATGTTTTTTTTTTACTCCCCCCTCCCCCTCCCTATGTTTTTTTTACTTCCTCTCCCTACCGTACCACGCGGCAGGAGATTCAGTTTCCTGTTCCCGGCTGGACTGAAAGGAAGTGAGCACTCAGTGTGGACTGACAGGAGGAAGGAAGAGGAGCTCAGCCACGCTACAGGGAAATGGAAGTGATGAGAGAGGCAGCAGTGCTGCAGCCGCCCGAGGCTCTCTATAGAGCGCTCAGGCGGCTGCAGCATTTATAGGAAGCGCGGCAAGGGCCCTGCTTGGGGCCCCAGACCAGCGCGGGGCCCCAAGCAGTTGCTTGGTTTGCTTGCCTTGTTGCGATGGGCCTGGATGCAGGAATTTTTAAAAGGTCAAAATCACAGCAGCAGATGCTGTGAATGTGCATGTTCTTGTTAAAATCCATAGTGGTGGTTAACCCACTCCAGTGATGATTACTCTCAGTCTGCTAGTGGTTAAAGGGGTTGTATGGGTTCGTTTAAAAAAAAAAAAATAACAAACATGTTATACTTACCTCCACTGTGCAGTTAGTTTTACACAGAGTGGCCCCGATCCTCGTCTTCTGGGGTACTTCGGCGACTGTCTCGGCTCCTCCCCGCAAGAGCTAACCCCCCTCTGGGAAGCGCTCTCCCAAGGGGGTTAGCTTGCGGACGCGCTTCCATGTGATACAGTCGGCGGGCATAGCCCCGCCCCCACGCGTCATTGATTTGATTGACAGCAGCGGGAGCCAATGGCTGCGCTGCTATCAATCATCCAATGAAGAGCCGATTAGAGCTCGGTGAAACTAACGCAGGATCACATCCAAGGAGATTCGGGTCTCAGGTAAGTAAAACGGGGTCTCGGGGGGGCCGGTGACTGCAAGGTGTTTTTTCCCCTTAATGCATAGGATGCATTAAGGGGAAAATACACAAAGCTTTACAACCCCTTTAAGCCTAGTATACACCAGTAGTGTAAAAAAACTTGACAGCTCAGGAGGAGCCACTGTACTAATTATCTGACATTAGTACAGCTTTCTACCCTGCTGTTCTATTGTGTTCTGACAGGTGGACGGCGCCCCCCACCAGATCACTAGGGGGTGATCAAGGGGTTAACTGTGTTCCCTCTGCATGTTCTAACTGAAGGGGGGATGGGACTTACTAGGGGAAATGACAGATCACTGTTCATACTTTGTATGAACAGACGATCAGTCATTTCTCTCCTAAGAGTTTACACACACAGATCCCGGTTCTCGCTGTGTCACGAGTGATCGCGGGTGCCGGCGGTCATTGTGCCCACCAGGCACTCGAATTGGCTCCGTGGGCGAGCAGCGGGTGCATGTGCGTGCCTCCGGTGCCCCTAGTGGCCACAGGGCGAAGTGATGTAACATAACGTCGTTTCGCCCAGCCGAGCCATGCCGCCACAGTAAAACTGTGGCAGCTGGTCCGCAAGTGGTTAAAGTGGTTGTAAACCCTTTACAACCAATTTATGTTACAGGTAAGCCTATAATAAGGCTTACCTGTAGCTACCCAGGACATCTCCTAAACCTGCACGGTTTAGGAGATATCCCCTGTTCCCTGCATGTGCCAAAGTCATCGGCACATGCGCACTAAAGCAAACTGAAGCAACGGCACGTATGTGCCGTTGCTTCAGTCCATGTGCCGTTACTGGCAGCTCCCGCGCGCATGCGCGGGAGTGACCTCATCGCAGCCTCGGCCAATCACAGAGCCGGAGCCGCGATACCCGGAAGTAACCCCCGGGAGAGATGTCTTCGGCTGGAGAGGGGTATGAGGATCGCTGCGGGGGCTTCGATGTGAGGCGAGTAATTCATAATGAGCTAGTATGCTATGCATACTAGCTCATTATGCCTTTGTCTCGCAGCGTTTTTTTTTTTTGTTTTTGCTTCAGGGTTTACAACCACTTTAATGCAGATAAGACACCAAGTGAGTTTATTTACCATCTTAATCAGCCACAGAACCTGTGTAATTAATATGTCTTTGGTTTTAAAGTGATGAGGTGGCAACTAGGGATGAGCTCCGGCGTGTTCGCATTGAACACGTGCAGAGCCCGCCAGAAAGTCGCTAATCACAGCCAGGGAGACATTTCCCGATCTCTGCAGCCGAGCATCGGGAAATGTCTCCCTGCCTGTAATTGGCCCAGCGCGGTGCCGACTTCCTGGCGGGCTCTGCACGTGTTCAATGCGAACACGCCAGAGCTCATCCCTAGTGGCAACCCTATTTGGGGGGGCTCCACCCAATTGTTTTTATTTCTAAATCAAAGCCAGAAGGAAAATGTAATTTGCCAGCAATTTAAAATAATTTTTATTTGTAATTGTCAGTGATTTAAGAAAATCACTGTTTTATTTAGTATTTAAGATTTATTCTCATTTGTTTTATAGTTTAAAACCTTTCCAAATTCTTTGATGGTGATTACTATTTCTGTGAGGGACATATAGGGGGTGTACCTGCTTTTCCATTCACATAGAATGCAGTATTATGGTTGCATTTTACATTTTTCAGACCTGAGGTGGGATTTTGCTGTACTGCTTTGGCGAAGGTTTGCATAGCTAATATGAGTGGTGATAGAGGGCTTATCATTGGTAATAAATGAATGATTTTAAAGTAGCCATGAGGTAAACACTTATACATGAATCCAAACTTGTCACGCTCCTGAGATAAGTATAACCGGCAAACTTGGTCAAATATCTTTTCTGCTTCCAAACCTAGAAGCAGAGAAGGTGTTCTGGTGGATTCCATGAACTGAATTGGGTTTATTGTTTTGTTGCTCCCATCAGAGGCCTGGCTCTCTTTTTAGAAACCCCACCTGGTATGTGTTAATGATATTTGGCTGTAACTCAGTCTAGCTGTGATTACCTTGGCAAAGACTTTTTACATCTGACTTTAGCAGAGAAATCAGCTTAAGGTTGGCTGGCTTTACATGTCCTTTTCCAGGTTTGGGAAGTGTCACAATTGATGTTTGTAGAATTTCCTGGAGAAATGTTCCTTCAGTGAATACTTTGTTCAAAACATTCCACATGAGGGCAGATAGGTCCTGTTTGTATGATTTTGTAATTTTCATTCCCTGTGTAAAGTGATCCTGGTCATGGGATTTCTGTGATTAACCCCTTGTCGACCAGCGACCATCATTATACGGCGGCAGGTCGGCTCTCCTGCGCAAATCGCTGTAGCTGTACGGGAACGAGCCCACGGGTCGGGTGGACTCGATGTATGCCGGCGACCCGCGATCGCTTAGTACAGAGGCAGAATGGGAATCTGCCTATGTAAACAAGCGGATCCCCGTTCTGATAGGGGACATGACAGAGATCTACTGTACTGTTACCAGTAATCGGGAAGAGTGATCTCTGTTATGTCCCTGGCAGCCCATCTCCCCTACAGTTAGAACACACCCAGGAAACACACTTAACCCCTTGATCGCCCCCTAGAGTTAACCCCTTCCCTGCCAGTGTCATTTTTTACATTGATCAATGCATTTTTATAGCATTGATCAATGTAGTAATGTCACTGGTCCCCAAAAAGTGTCATTCTGGGTCAGATTTGTCCGCCGCAATCCCACTAAAAAAATAAATAAAAAAATCGCAGATTGCCGCCATTACTAGTAAAAAATAAATAAATAAAAGTCCCTAAATCTATCCCATAGTTTGTAGACGTGATAACTTTGGCGCAAACCAATCAATATACGCTTATTGCGATTTTTTTTTTTTTACCACAAATATGTAGAAAAATATATAACGGCCTAAACTGATGAATGAATGTGTTTTTTTATATATTTTTTGGGGATATGTATTATAGCAAAAAAAATTAAAAAAATTATAATTTTTTTCAAAATTGTCGCTCTTTGTTTGTTTATAGCACCAAAAAATCATGTTTACTATGCTTCAGTTTGTGAATGAACAGGAAGCAGCTCAGCACAGAGCACTTCTCATTCATTCACTGTCCCTTGCAGCTGGGGCTGCAGAGAAAGGCATGTGTGTTTGAGCTAATGCAATAGGCTGCGCACACCTATAGTGTCAGGTGTACTCACCGAGGCCAAGATGCTGAGAGCAGCTCCCCGTGCAGCTAAGCGCACTCCACCCCTGGAGGTGATACAGTGGGTGGAGGGCACAGAGAGGCACAGGTGGCCAGCAGGTTTAGATGAACTTGAGTGGTGATCACTGGAAGGAAGCTGGAACACTGAGTAGTGGTTGGCTGGACACCAAACTGGCATGAAAGGCCTTTTAAACAAGCCGAGTGTCAAACATAGGAAGCAGGCAGAGAAGGTCAAGGTCAATCCGGATCACAACGGGTAGTCACAAGATAGCAGGGTACTGAAGCAGGAACACAGGAGCTGAAAGACAAAACAGCAATGATCCATAAGACAGGGCAGCCTTTTATAGGCCAGCAAGGGGAACTCGCGTTGTGCGCGCATTGGCATGCCCGTCGCGCATGCGTGGTTGCGTTATCCTACTGCGCATGCGCGCGGGAAAGATCCAATATTGACAAGTTCAGTTTTTGTTATTTCTCTGACATATAGCCTCACCACTGTTGTCACTAACAGTAAAGCCCCATAGTTTGTGTTGGTGGGAGCAAAATAAGCCCATCATTTGTATTAGAGGGAATAAAATAAGCCTGGTTGCTTTTGTCAGTGGGAGTAAAGTCAGCCATATTGTTGGTGTCAGTGGGAGCAAAATAAACAACATTATTTGTGTCCATTGTAGAAAAATGAACCTAATTTTTGGTGTCAGTGGGAGTGAAATGGACGTTTTAGAACCTTGAAATTCATGGAGAACTGTCCTCCGTGTCCAGAACCCCAGTGGTCTCGCATGACACTGTACAGTAACAGCTACTAAGCTCCCAATAAGGAGACCAAGGAGTAATCTGAAATTTTTTGCTCTGTTGACAACTTAAGCCCCGGACCATTTTGTAGCTAAAGGACAAGGCCCCTTTTTGCGATTCGGCACTGCGTCGCTTTAACTGACAATTGCGCGGTCGTGCGATGTGGCTCCTAAACAAAATTGACGTCCTTTTTTTCCCACAAATAGAGCTTTCTTTTGGTGGTATTTGATCACCTCTGTGGTTTTTATTTTTTGCGCTATAAACAAAAATATCCCCAAAAATATATCAAAATTTATTTTTTCCTCACTTTAGGCTGATACGTATTCTTCTACATATTTTTGGTAAAAAAAAAATCGCAATAAGCGTTTATTGATTGGTTTGTGCAAAAGTTATAACGTCTACAAAATAGGGGATAGTTTTATGGCATTATTATTAATATTTTTTTTTTTTTACTAGTAATGGCGGCGATCAGCGATTTTTATCATGACTGCGACATTATAGCGGACACTTTTGACACCATTTTGGGACCATTGTCATTTTTACAGCGACCAGTGCTATAAAAATGCACTGATTACTGTGAAAATTACACTGGCAGTGAAGGGGTTAACCTGTAGTGGGCGCTGAAGGTGTTAAGTGTTTCCTAGGGAGTGATTACTACTGTGTGGGGGCGTGGCTTGGCGTGTGATGTCACTGATCGTTGTTCCCTATGACAGGGAACAGACGATCAGTGACACTCTCACTAGGAAGCACGGGGAGAGGTTTGTTTACACTTACGGATGCGGTCACAGAGCTTAGGACCTGGTTGCGAGCGACACGCGGCTGGGTGTCTTAAAGGCGACGTACCTAGGGTTGCCACCTGTCCAGGATTCACCCGGACAGTTCGGGTTTGGAATAATGCGTCTCAGACTGTCTGAAACCCGGACACATTGTTTAGACTGGACTATGGCTTCCCAGTAGGGTTGCTGGCTGCAGTTGTCCACACTGCCCAAATCCAGCACTAACAACCCCCCCCTCCCACCCCACCCCAAACACCTCTACCCCTCTTTGTCTACCCACACTCCAATCCCTGGCGCTGTGCTTCAGAAAAGGAAAGTTGGGGCCAGAAATTGGAAGTCCAACAGCCTCAGATACATCTGGATGAGAAGTTCTGACTGCCAAGGGGTGAGTGAGCTCACCATCCATCCCTGTCCGTGACTGAAGTCTCCCCCCTTCTCTCCCCTGCCTCTGAGTGTTTACACTAAGGCAAATCAGGGTTCTCAGAGCACCCCTTACATCAGAGTTCCCCTTTACACCAGAGGCCACAGTGTTTCCCCTTACATCAGAGTCTTCTTCGTACATCAGAGTTCTCAGTGTTCCCCCTTAAATCAGGGTTCCCAGAGTTCTCCCATACATCAGAGTCTGCAGAGTCCCCCCTTGCAGTAAAAGGGAACTCTGCGAGTTCAGATGTAAAAGGGGGACTCTGTGGACTCTGATGTGAAGGGGGACTCTTGTTATTAACTTCATATGATTAAAATTTTTATTTAATAGCAAAATATATGTATAGTCTATAACAGTGGTCTCCAAACTGCGGCCCTGGGGTGTGGCCCTTTGCTTGCCTCTATCTGGCCCTTGGGGCACTATTCCATCCACAACTGACACCAAGGATGGGGCACTTTTCCTCCCACTGACACCAAGGATCAGTGGCGGTGCGTCCATAGTGGGTGCAGGAGCGCCGCACCCTCTCCCCCCTCCCTCCTGCGCCCGTCACTCACAACAACAATACATAGGTTCATGCATTGCATGAACCTATGTATTGTCGCCGTCGCTGCCGCCCACTATTCAGATGGCCGGCCCCCTGTTGAGCGCCGGCCATCTGAATAACAGCGGCTGGTTGGTTTTTGGAAGTGCCTATCAGAGCCAACGGCTCTGATAGGCTTCCCGATTACAGCCTGAGGGCTGTAATCGGCTTCCAAATAGTTAACCAGGGGACGCACGGGGGGGGGTGCGTTCCTTGGTTAACACCGACAGGCGTTTCAGCCAATCAGGTTCACCGGGTCTGGTTACCGGTAACCTGATTGGCTGAAGCGACATCGAGGGCGGGAGAAGACATTGAGGACAGAAGAAGGACGGCGCTGACCCGAGAAAGGTAAGTGCAGGGCTGGGGGGGACAAACTGGCTGTATTTGGGGGAAACTGGCTGCATTTGGGGGAAACTGGCTGCATTTGGGGACAAACTGGCTGCATTTGAGGGGGCAAACTGGTGGCGTTTGGGCACAGTGGCTGCGTTTAATGGGCACAGTGGCGGCAATTGATGATTTTTTTTTTTCAGTTTGTTTGCGCCCCCACAAAAATTTTGAGCACCAGCCGCCACTGCCAAGGATGGGGTTCTATTTCTCCCACCAATATCAATAGGGCACTATTCCTTTCACTAAAACCAATGATGGGGCATTGTTTACTCCCACTGGCAACAGTCCGGCCCCCATAAAATCTGAAGGACAGTAAACCGGCCCTTTGTTTAGAAAGTTTGGAGACCCCTGGTCTATACTATAAAAAAAAAATTCCGTGCGCCACTAAAGTGTTCGGGTTTGACTTGAAGAAAAGGTGGCAACCCTAGACGTACCTGTACATGCTTGTGCCCAGCCGTGCCATTCTGCCGACGTATATCGGCGTGAGGTGGTCCTTAAGTGGTTAAATTACACTGCACAGTGTCCAGAATTGCTACCCTCGATAGGAACATAGCCCCCTTTGAACACTTTTATTTGCAAGATGAATAACCAACACACCTTATAGCACAAACCGGAAGCTGGACATCAGCTTGAGGTGCCAACCTTGCCAAAATTTACACCCTCATGCACAAATCCTGTATTTCCGCGGCTGTTTAGGAAAAGAGTTATTAACCACTTGCTTACTGGGCACTTAAACCCCCTTCCTGCCCAGGCCAATTTTCAGCTTTCAGCACTTTCACATTTTGAATGACAATTGCGTGGTCGTGCGACGTGGCTCCCAGACAAAATTGACGTCCTTTTTTCCCCACAAATAGAGCTTTCTTTTGGTGGTATTTGATCATCTCTGCAGTTTTTATTTTTTGCGCTATAAACAAAAAAAGAGCGACGATTTTGAAAAAAACACGATATTTTTTACTTTTTGCTATAATAAATATCCCAATTAAAAAAAATATACATATTTTTTCCTCAGTTTAGGCCGATACGTATTCTTCTACATATTTTTGGTAAAAAAAATCGCAATAAGCGTTTATTGATTGGTTTGCGCAAAAGTTATAGCGTCTACAAAATAGGGCATAGTTTTATAGCATTTTTATTAATATTTTTTTTTTTTTACTAGTAATGGCGGCGATCAGCGATTTTTATTGCGACTGCGACATTATGGCGGACACACCGGACACTTCTGACACCATTTTGGGACCATTGTCATTTTTACAGCGATCAATGCTATAAAAATGCACTGGTTACTGTAAAAATTACACTGGCAGTGAAGGGGTTAACCATTAGGGGCGTTGAAGGGGTTAATTGTACCTAAGGGAGTGATTCTTACTGTGGGGGGAGGGGACTGACTGGGGGAGGTGACCGATCTGTGTCCCTATGTACAAGGGACACACCATCGGTCTCCTCTCCCTGACAGGACGTGGATCTCTGTGTTTACACACAGAGATCCACATCCCTGTCTCTGTAAATGCTGATCGCGGGTACCTGGCGGACATCGCGGCACCCGCTTGATGCGGCGGGCACAGAAGTTCCCTGATGCGCTCGGGGAACGAGGAAAGGGGAGGACGTCAATAGACGTCCTCCCGGCATTCTAGGTCCTGGCTGTAGCCATCATTCGGCTATAGCACGGGCCTCTAGTTGTTTAATTAACGTGGTGGTACCGCAGTCCAAAGAGGCTCCATAGAATATATAAATCAACACCACCTAAATGTTCAGGCTCGGTTCATATATGAGCCGCATGCGGCTCACGGCAGGGGTCTGGCACGTGCTGGTTCACCGTTTCAGGTCCGATTTCAGCCTGAAATTTGCTCTGAATTCGGACCTGAAACGGACCAAAAGACTTGCGATCGGTGCTACAACAGACAATATGACCCATTAGGCTTGATAAGAGTCATGGTACCACAATCTACCATCTATTGCTGCTGAGAGAAAGAGAGATACCGCTCCAGGTGGGTGCAATCCGGCAATCAATGTCTTTTCGGATACCAAGGGTGCAGGCAATGCATGTAGCAAGAAATAGGATGAATATGTGGACAGCCGCACTCCTTACAGCTATGACTAAGCACTAGTTCCCAGTGCGAAACATGTCAGTTGTACCCCCTTTTTGTCTGCTGTGACTTGTAGTGCTTTGCAATTTTTAAATAAAGGCTACCTTAACATTTTTTTTGGAGTGCGGCTGTCCACATATTCATCCTATTTATTGCTGCTGAGACATGTGAACCAGCTCCATAGATAGCCGGTCAAAATCTCCTGCTATTGCGAATTGGATGCGAGGATCCCGCATCCAATTCGCAATGGTGTGAACCCAGCTTGAAGGTGTTTTCACAATCGAGGATCCATGCTCCATATCTGGTGGGAATGCAAGCCCATACCCAGTTTTTATTCATGTATCTTCCACATTCACAATGCTGTTGTAAACTCCCACACCCCTTTGTCACCATCAATTGCCCTCCTTTCCATGGCTCAGCCCAGAAAGGATTGCTGTGTTTCTTCTTAACCACTTGACAACTGGGCACTAAACCCCCTTCGTGCCCGGAACAATTTTCAGCTTTCAGCGCTGACGCACTTTGAATGACAATTGCGCGGTCATACAACACTGCACCCAAATGATATTTTTATCATTTTTTCCCCACAAATAGAGCTTTCTTTTGGTGGTATTTGATCACCTCTGTGGTTTTTATTTTTTGCGCTATAAACAAAAAAAGACAGAAAATTTTGAAAAAAAACACAATTTTTTTTACTTTTTGCTATAATAATATCCCAATTTTTTTTTAACCACTTAACGACCGCCCACCGCCGATTTACGTCGGCAGAATGGCACCGACAGGCAGAATCACGTAGATCTACGTGATCGCCTTTGTGCAGTTGGGGGGTCCATCCGGACCCCCCTTCACTGCAGTGAGCGGCTGTTAAGTGTTCGGGAGCGATCAGGCATGAGGGGGGGGCGCTCGATTCCGCCCCCCCTCGCGATCGCTCCCGGCCAATGAAAATGCTTCCTCCGCCATGTGATGTAAACACATGCTGGAGGAAGTGATGTCATCTCCCTCGCCGCGGTCTTTTCGTTCCCGGCGCCGAGCAGAGAAGAAGCAGGTTAGTGCACCAACAGTCCACTGACACGTAGGTACACATAGGCACACAAATCACCCCCCAGTCACCCCCAGATCACCCCCCAGGTCACCCCAAAGCCCCCAATCACAGTGTCACTGATTGCAGTGATCATTTATTTTACTGATCACTGCATTTAGTGTCATCTGTGATTGTAAAAAGTTGCAGGGCAGTTAGGATTAGGCCCCTTTAGGTCCAGGGTAGCCCCCTAACCCCCCCCCTAATAAAGGTTTAACCCCTTGATCACCCCCCAGGTAACCCTTTCACCCCCTAACTTCAGCGTCACTAAGCGATTGTTTTTCCGATCGCTGTATTCGTGTCGCTGGTGTTTTAGATAGGCAGTTATTTTTTTTTAGGTTCGCCGCAGGTTTTTATTAGTGTCAGGTACCCCCATATATTATTTTAACCCCCTGATTGCCCCTAGAGTTAACCCTTTCACCAGTGATCGCCGTATAAGCGTCACTGGTGTCACTGGTTAGCTAGTAAGTTATTTAGTTATTTAGGTTACCCGTCAGGTTTTTATATAGTGTCAGGTACCCCCATATTTAACCTAATAAAGGTTTTAACCCCCTGATTGCCCCTAGTTAACCCTTTCACCAGTGATCACCATATAAAGGTTACGGGTGACGCTGGTTGATTAGTTTGCTTTTTATAGCATCAGGGCACCCGCCGTATATAACCCAATAAAGGTTTAACCCCCCTGATCGCCCGGCGGGTGAGATCAATTAGGTTTTAGCGCCAGAGAGGGTCTGCGTCGCCCCAGGCAGTGTTAGGTTAGTGACAGTAACGCTAACACCCACGCGCAAAGCATACACCCCCCTTAGTGGTATAGTATCTGATCAGATCTGATCAGATCTATACTAGCATCCCCAGCGGTTTAGGGTTCCCAAAAACGCAGTGTTAGCGGGATCAGCCCAGATACCTGCTAGCGCCTGCGTTTAGCCCCTCCGCCCAGCCCAGCCCAGCCCAGCCCAGCCCACCCAAGTGCAGTATCGATCGATCACTGTCACTTACCATACACAACACACATAACTGCAGCGTTCGCAGTGCTTGGTTTTTGGGGCCCTGTACGCGGCTAGGCTCCCAAAAAGTCCCACACATGTGGTATCCCCGTACTCAAGAAAAGCAGCAGAATGTATTTTGGGGTGCAATTCCACATATAACCATGGCATGTGTGAGCAATATATCATTTAGTGACAACTTTTTGTACATTTTTTTTTCTTTTTGTCATTATTCAATCATTTGGGACAAAAAAAAAATATTCAATGGGGTCAACATGCCTCTCAGCAAATAGCTTGGGGTGTCTACTTTCCAAAATGGGGTCATTTGGGGGGGTTTTGTGCCATCTTGGCATTTTATGGCCTTCAAAACTGTGATAGGTAGTGAGGAGTGAAATCAAAAATGTATGCCCTTAGAAACCTTGAAGGCGGTGCTTGGTTTTTGGGGTCCCGTACGCGGCTAGGCTCCCAAAAAGTCCCACACATGTGGTATCCCCGTACTCAGGAGAAGCAGCAGAATGTATTTTGGGGTGTAATTTCACATATGCCCATGGCATGTGTGAGCAATATATCATTTAGTGACAACTTTGTGCAAAAAAAAAAAAGTTTGTCATATTCCCGCAACTTGTGGCAAAATATAAAATATTCCATGGACTGAACATGCCTCTCAGTAAATAGCTTGGGGTGTCTACTTTCCAAAATGGGGTCATTTTGGGGGGTTTTGTGCTATTTTGGCATTTTATGGCCTTCGAAACTGTGATAGGTAGTGAGGAGTGAAATCAAAAATTTGCGCCCTTAGAAATCCTGAAGGCGGTGCTTGGTTTCCGGGGTCCCGTACGTGGCTAGGCTCCTAAAAAGTCCCACACATGTGGTATCCCCGTACTCAGGAGAAGCAGCAGAATGTATTTTGGGGTGCAATTCCACATATAACCATGGCATGTGTGAGCAATATATCATTTAGTGACAACTTTTTGTAATTTTTTTTTTTTTTGTCATTATTCAATCACTTGGGACAAAAAAAAAAATATTCAATGGGCTCAACATGCCTCTCAGCAATTTCCTTGGGGTGTCTACTTTCCAAAATGGGGTCATTTGGGGGGGTTTTGTACTGCCCTGCCATTTTAGCACCTCAAGAAATGAGATAGGCAGTCATAAATTTAAAGCTGTGTAAATTTCAGAAAATGTACCCTAGTTTGTAAACGCTATAACTTTTGCGCAAACCAATAAATATACGCTTATTGACATTTTTTTTACTAAAGACATGTGGCTGAATACATTTTGGCCTAAATGTATGACTAAAATTGAGTTTATTCGATTTTTCTTATAACAAAAAGTAGAAAATATCATTTTTTTTCAAAAATTTTCTGTTTATATCGCAAAAAATAAAAATCGCAGAGGCAATCAAATACCATTAAAAGAAAGCTCTATTTGTGGGAAGAAAAGGACGCAAATTTCATTTGGGTACAACATTGCATGTCCGCACAATTTACAGTTAAAGCAGCGCAGTGCCGAATCCCAAAACCAGGCCTGGTCCTAATGGCCCGAAATGGTCCGGGACTTAAGTGGTTAAAAAACTTTTTTTTTTTCCTCAGTTTAGGCCGATACGTATTCTTCTATATTCGATTGGTTTGCGAAAAAGTTATAGCGCCTACAAAATAGGGGATAGATATATGAAATTTTTATTATATATTTTTTTTTTACTAGTAATGGCGGCAATCTGCGATTTTTGTCAGGCCTGCAATATTGCGGCGGACATATCGGACACTTTTGACACTATTTTGGGACCATTCACATTTATACAGCGAACAGTGCTATAAATATGCACTGATTACTGTATAAATGTGACTGGCAGGGAAGGGGTTAACACTAGGGGGCGAGGAAGGGGTTAACTATGTTCCCTATTTGTGATTCTTACTGTGTGGGGGAGGGGACTGACTGGGGGAGGTGACCGATCTGTGTCCTTATGTACAAGGGACACAGCATCGGTCTCCTCTCTCCCTGACAGGACATGGATCTCTGTGTTTACATCGGCATCACGTGACCACGGCGGGCACAGCTGTTCCCCGCCGCGCGCCCTCGCGCGCAGGGGGGAGAGAAACAGGAGGACGTCCACTCAGCACTTGAGAGCCGCGCTGCAGACGTCTTTTGTCTATAGCGCGGGTCTCAAGTGGTTAATCGTGTCCAGGAATTTAATTACTAGGCACTGGAAATCAGTGGATGCCCCCACAGTCACGGAATTAATTGCCAAACTCACCCACATACAATGTTTGAAGGAACTTGTAGCACAATATCATGACAAATTCTCTGCTTATATGGCCACCTGGTCTATCTGGATATTCTTTATCTGATTCTCCACAGTTTCAAACTGTTTTCTGTTGATCACAGATCTTTGTTATTCTAGATTAGAGCAGCACCCCACCCAGCCTTTTCCCCTTTTCTTCTATTACCTACCTTTCACTGTTCTCCTACTGCCCTATTTCCCTTCTCTTTCTTTCTCTTTCTTTCTCATCTTGGCTTCATAGTCAGGCCCACACCTCAAAACTCTCTCACCCTATTATTGTCCTAACTAGTTACCCATGGACTTCCCACCTCAATATCACCAGTGCTTTTCCAGGAAAGGCCCATCTTTCATCATAGTTGCACCAGCTGATGTTTACAATCCAAGAGACTTCTGCAAGACTGCAACACACATACTAAACACAAAAGGACAGGCCAGGAGCTCAGGCGTAGCATAAGCGTAGGGCCTACATGATGGGGTTTGTCCAGAGAGGCTATGGGCACTTAGGGGTTAATGCAAGGTTTGTTTTAATAGGAGGGTAATCAGGCTTATTTCATTGGAGGAGGTTAGGGCGGGGTCCCTTGGTGGGAGGCGACCCTCCCAGTTTCAGTTGGCCCAGGGGACAGCACAGAAAAGGTTTTCCGCCCTCCCTCCCTGTGGTTGGTTGTTTTGGTCACGGGTGGTTTCCTTTTCGTTTAGTTATTTCGTGTGGGGTGATGGAAGGTAGTCATAGCAGCAGGTAGAGGTTGTAGGGTTTTGAAGGCGGGATGGTTACGTTCTTTGGTGAACAATGGGTTAGGCCCATCTCTGGTATGGGTGTTACTGCCCTAATAAGGGCGGAAGTGATAAGGGTTGGGGCCGATAGCTGTATAGGCTGGAGAAGTACAAAACAATTGTCCCCGAGTGGGCGTAAGTTGCGGCTGGGGGCCGTAAAAAGGCAAGGTGGTACCAGATACAGCTAGTTGGTCAGTCAAGGGTGCCTTCAAAATCCTAAGACATAAATAAGCAGTTATACTCAGGCTGAGAGGTTAGGGTATGTTTTTCTGTTTATTAAAGTGTAATATGTAAAAAGTTATTTTATGGTTGATGCTTGTAATAAAAGGGCTGCTATGGCCATTTAAACCCAAAAATATACGTTTGGTCTGAGTTATTGGCATAAGCATAGTGGTATTGGGTACATGACATACAGCCGATACTTGGGCTATACCCCAGGCAAGGAAATTTCCACTGCATGCTCCCCTGTTGTGAGGATTACTTTACAATTTCGCATTCTTGTATTTCTCTTTTTCTAGTAGTACATTTGCAATCTCTGGCTGTTTCCCAATTTTATGTTCTTATGTTATTATAGCCTCTGTCTACTGTAGAGTGAATCCAACATCTGTATTTTTGTATTGAAAATGTTTGTTGGGAGCGCCTTGATGAAGCTTTCTCTTCTTTGATGTTTGTACTTGCATACTGGAAAATGAATAAAACATTATTCTTTAAATAAAATACACTGCATCTGTTACTAAAGAAAATGAGGCTGATATTTAGGTCTGTTTTGCATGTTGACGTGCATTATGGCATCTTTTGACTTTCTTTGCGATAAGGCAGTCTACTCATTTGAATAGTCTGGCAATGCACCAAATGGCACAAAAAAATCTGACATGCACTATGTTTTGCAAATCAGCACTCCACAATGCATTGTAGAGCACTGCAGAGTGCTGCAATGCAGCTACACTATATTGCCAAAAGTATTGGGACACCCCTCCAAATCATTGGATTCAGCTGTTCCAATCACCTCCATGGCCACAGGTGTATAAAATCAAGCACTTAGGCATGCAGACTGCTTCTGCAAACATTTGTGAAAGAATGGGTTGCTCTCAGGAGCTCAGTGAATTTAAGTGTGGTACCGTGATAGGTTGTCACCTGTGAAATAAGTCCATCCATGAAATTTCCTTGCTACTAAATATTCCACGGACTACTGTTAGTGGTATTATAACAAAGTGGAGGCAAATGGGAACAACAGAAACTCAGCCACGAAATGGTAGTTCATGTAAAATGATAGAGCACTTTCTAAAGCTCGCAGTCTGCAGAAATCGCCAACTGTCTGCAGAGTCAATAGCTATAGACCTCCAAACTTTGTGTGGCCTTCAGATTAGCACAACAACATTGCAATGGGTTTTCATGGCCGAGCAGCTGCATCCAAGTCTTGCATCACCAAGTGCAATGCAAAGCGTCGGATGCAGTGATGTAAAGCACGCCGCCACTGGACTCTAAAGCAGTGGAGACGTGTTCTCTGGAGAGACGAATCACGCTTCTCTATCTGGCAATCCACGGGACATGTCTAGGTTTGGTGGTTGCCAGGAGAACGGTACTTGCCTGACTGCATTGTGCCAGGTGTAAAGTTTGGTGGAGTGGGAATATGGTGTGGGGTTGTTTTTCAGGGGTTGGGCTTGGCACTTAGTTTCAGCGAAGGGAACTCTTAAGGCATCAGCGTACCAAGAAATTTTGGACAATTTCATGCTCCCAACTTTGTGGGAACAGTTTGGGGATGGCTCCTTCCTGTTCCAACATGACTGCGCACCAATGCAAAAAGCAAGGTCATAAAGACATGAATGAGCGAGTTTGGGGTGGAGAAACTTGACTGGCCTGCACAGAGTTCTAACCTCAACCCGATAGAAAACATTTGGGATGAATTCGAGCGGAGACTGCGAGCCAGGCCTTCTCATCCAACATTAGTGCCTGACCTCACAAATGCGCTTCTGGAAGAATGGTCAAACATTCCCATAGACACACTCCTAAACCTTGTGGACAACCTTCCCAGAAGAGGTGAAGCTGGTATAGCTGCAGAGGGTGGGCTAACTCACAATTGTACCCTACGGACTAAGTCTGGGAAGCCATTGAAGTTTATGTGCGTGTGAAGGCAGGTGTCCCAATACTTTTGGCAATATAGTGCATATTGACAAGATGCATTAGGGTGTCACAAATTAATTAATGAACACACATAACACATCTTAACAGTGGGCATGGGCCTTAAAGATTACTCTGAGAAATAAAATGGATTCCAGATATTAATTTTCTAAAGCAGGTTTGAAATCTGAACTAAGATCTAATTGGTTGCCATAGGCAACTCAGACAATTTGCTTTTATGTTTTTCATGGCAGATGAGCCCTACTGAATTGAAATGCCTATTTCACTTAATTAATTGGCAAGTAACATATTCATATTGTCATGTAGTATGCTCTTTCCATAGCATAGCTTTACAAGACCATGTACTCTTTTTAGACCCAACAGTTCAAGAATTTGAGAAACAACCTCTAAAAATTGATTAAATATCGTGTTTTCATTTAATGTAATTAATCAGCAGTGGATATATCCAAGAAGGGGTCATTAGTGTGTAATTACTTAAGAAAAAAAGAAAAAACAATTAGGCACCTAAAATTACTGGAAGGAAACTGATTTGTTTCCAGCGTGTTCATGTGTGACTACAAGAAAATTAAATGCACCAGAGGTAAAGACACTAAGCATAGAACACTAGAATATCATGCTCACACATTTATTATTGTTTGACTTGCGATCGGTGCTACAACAGACAATATGACCCATTAGGCTTGATAGGAGCCATGGTACCACAATCTACCATCTATTGCCCGATCAGTGGCAAATTAAAGGGACCAAATGTGGGACATTGTACCTGCATGGGAATTTGACAAAATGTGCATAGGGCAGGTATGTCCAAAGTCCGGCCCGTGGGCCAATTGCGGCCCGCGTTCTGGTTTTGAATGGCCCGCCTGGTAATTTGGACATGTGTATCTTTTGTGGCCCCCAACGAATCCTGGGGGCCACAAAAGATATATATGCTGGCTGCCTTGGAGAGGACAGGGAGGGGGAGGGATGAGTGCTGTACATCCTGTTTACATGGCGGCCTCTGTAATAGAAAGTCCTGTCTCCTGCGCTGCCATTGGACAACTGTTCTGTCCATCATAGGAGGCAGGACTTTGTGTTGGCACTCGTCCCGCCTCCTCCCTGTTTCTCTGAGGCCGCAGATGGGCAAGGATCAGGCTGCACTGATGTCAATGGTGAGTCTGCATTAATGTCAATGGGGTTGCTGCATTCATGGCAATAGGGGTGCTGCATTCATGTTAATAGGGGTGCTGCATTCATGTTAATAGGGGTGCTGCATTCATGTCAATAGGGGTGCTGCATTCATGTCATTGAGGGTGCTGCATTCATGTCATTGTGGGTGCAGCATTCATGGCAATGGGAGTGCTGCATTCACGGCAATGGGGTTGCTGCATTCATGTCAATGGGGGTTCTGCATTCATGTCAATGGGGGTTCTGCATTCATGTCAATAGGGGTGCTGCATTCATGTCAATAGGGGTGCTGCATTCATGGCAATAGGGGTGCTGCATTCATGGCAATGAGGGTGCTGTATTCATGACAATGGGGGTGCTGCATTCATGGCAATGGGGGTGCTGTATTCATGGCAATGGTGAGGCTGCATTCATGGCAATGAGGTGCTGCATTCATGGCAATGGTGAGTCTGCATTCATGGTACTTGCGAGGCTGCAGATGGGCACTGATTTGGCTGCATTGATGGGCACTGACCATTATTTTGCTTCACAGTTCTTTATTTAAAATGTACGTTTTTTTTCAGAAATTTCCCTCTTAAAGTGAAGGTGCGTGTTATACGCCGATAAATACAGTATATTCAAATTACACGCCCAAGCTCATCTCTTCACCACACACAGCCACAAAGGAAAGAGAATTCTTGTTGGGCAATGTATTAGTGCTCGAACGAACACACTTAGACCGAATTTTAATGGTTCAAAGAATGTTAGGCAAAATGGTTGGCCCTCACGCATGTTTACTTCATCAAATCTGGCCCTCTTTGAAAAAAGTTTGGACACCCCTGGCATAGGGGCTTGTGATAACAAATAACATGGCCAGCACTGGTGATTAGAAGTGAGAAAACTTTTTAGACCAACTCAGATCTGACCTAGATGTAACCATTTCGGAGGGCTCTGTATAATCTGCAACTTTTACACATGACCCAAGTTGTCCATCGAGGTATCATTTTCCTCTGCATATTTTCTGGTTCTCTGCCCCACCATCTTCATCGTGCTTTGAAAGGTATTCAATTTTTTTTTTTTCAAATGACTAAGTATTTAAAGTAATATGAGGGGACAGAACTAAAAGAGCTGACATGGCTGATTTGTTTATATAGTAGACATGTGTGCCGTCAACAAATTTGTTTCGTTTCGTTCCGTTCCGTTTCGTATTAGACGAAAACTTTCGTTAGATTCGTTAACTTTTCGTAACAATTACGAACATTCGCTATGATGAATTTAAAAAGCAAAAAATACCTTTCTCAATATGGCAGTCGTCGACTCATTATGAGGGGCTCCCATCATCCCTGTGCTGTGCTGACTTCCTGGGTTTTCAACTTCATCATAACAAATAATTGTAATTATTATGACAATAATAAAACGATATTAACGAACATTCTTATTTTGTTCAATTCTGAATCTCCCACTACCAGTACCAGTCTGAGCAGTCTCCCACTCCCGAAACGAAATTTGTCAACGAAATTTCGTATTTCGTATAAAATTCGTAAGAATAGAAATTCATATTTCGGATGCTTCCGAATGTACGAATTTTCGAAAATTCGTACGAATTTTCGGAAATTCGTACGAAAAGAATCGCACGTGTCTATTATATAGTTGCTGGTTTCTGGGCAGCCTTAGGCCTGATTCACACCTATGCATTTTTAGTGCTTTTTGCATTTTGCAGATTTGCACTACAGTCCATTTAACGTTGTTTCCTGTGGAACACGTTCTATAGAACAAATCTGCAAAATGCAAAAAGCACTAAAACTGCATAGGTGTGAATCAGGCCTAAGGCTGCCCAGAAACCAGCAACTATATAAACAAATCAGCCATGGCAGCTCTTATAGTTCTGTCCCCTCATATTACTTTAAATACTTAGTCATTTGAAAAAAAAAGCACTAAAAGCACTAAATCAAAGCACTAAACATCATCTCTCTACGCCTGCCCCGCATCACTGCTCTTTTCCGCCCCCTCACAGCCTGGCCTCTTTATGTCTGAGTGAGGTGCGGTGGGGAGTAGCCAGCGAGATGACATCATCTCTCACTGCCTGCCCTGCATCATGTCAGGGAAACATTCAACCCAGCCGTACCAGCCAGCGCCCAGTGCGCACGCGCGGTGTAACGACGCTTCGGCGCATGCGCGCGCACGGGACAGTACTCCGGCGTTCGCGGGTGCGCGCGCTGACGCAACGCCGCGTGCACGTGCGCGCTGTGGCGCAAATCAGATTGCAGGCGGGTATAATTAAAGAGGCATAAATCCACTGACAAGTTGCTGGTTTGTTGTCAGCTTTCCTGTGAATCCTGTCTCCTGAAAACCTGTTTGAAAGCCCTGTTGTGACCCGGATCGGCCTGACTACCTCTCTCATCTCTCCTGGACCTGACCTTCTGCTTGTTTTACGGACTTCTGCCTTCTACCTGTGCTTGACCCTTGGCTTGTGACCCGGATCTGCTGTTTCTCCAGCCCTTGACCCCCCTCTGCTTGCACTTGGATCCTCCTTGTAAATCCTCAACTCTGATCTGATCCCTGTACCTATCTGGACTTTTCCATCAGCAGCTTTAAAACCCTGGATCTGCATCTCCAGCCGCGACGGGTTTCCAACAATCCCTGCTGGACCTGATTATCTGGACTATTACCACTAAGTTCCGGTTTAACCCTGCCACCGCCTGGTGTCTAACCTCCAGCACCTTCACGGACTTCTCAAGCTATCTCAGCCTGCTTTTCAAGTCTACTCCACCTGCTGGTCACTAGTGCCTCTTCTCGCCATTCTCTCCCTGTCTCACTTCCAGGGGGCAGAGTGCGTCAAGTTGCAAGGGTGAACCGCTCTCGGCATCTCGGCCTCGGTAAGTACCTAACGTGACAATCACCGCTTTTCCGCCCTCACAGTACGAGCCTCTTCAATGTTGGAGGTGTGGCAGGGAGCAGCGAGATGACATAATCTCTCACTGCCCGCCTCGCATCACTGCTCTCCTACCCTGACTCAGAACTAAATGGACCAGTACTGCCAGCCTGCCACCAATGCAGTGACAATGCGCATTTGGTGGCACTGGCTGGCATGGCTAGTGACAATCCGCAACTAGTGGCAGGCGATCATCCACATCAGATGGCAGGTGACGGTGGCAAGTGACAATTCCCACCTGGGGCCAGGTGACGGGCAAATGACAATCCACATCTGGTGGCAGGTGACGTGACAATGTGCAAATGGGGGCAGGTGACGTGGCAAGTGACAATCCACATAAGTTGGCAGGCGATGGTGGCAAGTGACAATCCACATAAGGTGGCAGGTGATGGTGGTAAGTGACAATCCACATTTGGTGGCAGGTGACGTGGCAAGTGACAATCCACATCTGGTGACAGTGGCAAGTGACAATCCACATCTGGTGGCAGGCGACAGTGCCAAGTAACAAGCTGCATCTGCTGGCAGGAGATGTGGCAAGTGACACACTCGGGGCTCCCACTGATTCTGCATTATGGTGATATGAACCACTTCATTTAATATTACAATGTAGAAAATAGAAAAAATGTGCTTCAATCACCCTGACACCATATCAACCATGGTGCCGTGATGATTGAAGCACCAACACAAGCCATTGCCCGCAAAAAATTGCTTACAATTCTCATGCCCCCTCCCCCGGCCTGCAAAAATGTTGGTGTCCGCTGCTATATGCTCTAGCCCCAAACTTTTGCAGACCTAGCAACACCCCTGCTTATAATATCTTCAATTAGCAATCTCCCAGATATGGCTGTTGGATTCTTCGTCTGCGTACTGCTCCATCTGTTTTAACATTCTGTACACATGGACAACTGGATTTACATGTATTAAATGGTGCTTTTGCACCTTGAAGAGACTTTGCATATATCTTTCTCGTAAAGGGAAAAGGTAAGGGAACCTTTCATAAGATAGTAATTCAAATATACAGCATATTGAAAAATATATAAAATTGCACTTACATTACTAAAAGAAATACTCAGGCATGTATAGGCTAAAATGGAAACTGAAAGCGCCGGTTTGTGCTCCACCTGCGCTGAAAAGACCCGAAGTGATGTGTACAGGAAATGTACCCATTTATTTAATGAATTGATGGTTACTACAGCTATCAACTATACGATTAATATTGAACAAACAACATTGGTGAGGGTGAGCTTTTGAGATAATATGCGCAGCACACTTGCGAATTATGGCACACACCTACCTCCTCCTGTGGTGATGAAGAGTCCAGGCACGCACCTACCTCTTCAATGCTGATGGGTCAGGGAAACTGTCCCCGCTGCATCCCCTGCAACCGCCATCTCTGCTGCTGATTCTTTTGGGTCCCGCAGTGATCCTCTTCAACCGCTGGGCGACCACTGATAATGCTACTCCCGTGCTTGTGCACAGGTGTTACATCATCATGAGCACCTGGCCAATTCCCAGCATCTTACAAATGCTGAGAATGAGCTGAGAGTGTGAAAAATTGCCCATCGACCATCTGCTAAAAATCCATACCTTTCATATTTTAAATCTGCTTTAAAGGGTAACTCCACTTTCATGGGAATGAATTAGCAAATAAAAATAAAATAGCATATACAATTGCAACACAAGTCATATTGTAATTGAATGTTATCAAAAATTACCTTTCCTTTTCAATCTGCAGCTCTGTAATTTTCTGTAAATTGCAATGCAATATGGCTACCTGGAGGTGCGGAATGTGTACAGAATGCCCCCCAGATACATAATTTCCTGCTTGTGTGATTGGCTCACTGATTTTCCCAGAAGTCTGCACTAGGATACAAGTCAGATTTTTCGCATCCCCTGCAACAAAAATATCATTTTTGGTAAGATGCTCCTCTAAAGGGATGCAGACCCTGCCACTTTCCTAATTAGAGCCCAGATTCTGCAGCAGCTGGTTGATAATTATGAAACCACTCCCATTAGACTCGCATTAGACACAGAGGAACAAACAGGGATTTCTTCAGAATAACAAAAGGTAGGAATGGGCAACAAAGTTTGTTATCCCCTTCAGATCCACGCTATTGCCGAATGATGGCTACATCGCAGACTTACTTTGCCAGGAGGGCATTAATAGACGTCCTCCCATGCTCAAGCGGCCTGCGCACCCCCTGCGTGGCGCGCTCTGTGATCAGCGAGTCTATGAGACTCGCCTGATCACAGATCGGAGTAAGGGGTCGATCCCGGCCAATGACAGCTGATCACGTGATGTAAATAGAGCCGGCATTTGGCTATTTTTTCTCCTCGCGCTGATAGCGTGAGAAAAAAAAAAGGCGATCACCAGAGGCTGTCAGAGGGGACATCGGCCCCGATTAAGGAAAACAGCCTCTGAATCATGTGCCCACCTGTGCCACCTGCCAGTGCCCACCAGCGCCACCTACCAGTGCCCACAGTGCCACCTATCAATGTCACCAACTAGAACAGGATAGCTGACGCGTTTCGCACAAAATCAGTGCTTACTCAAGCTATGAGTAAGCACTGATTTTGTGCGAAACGCGTCAGCTATCCTGTTCTAGCTGGTTTTTGTAGTGCCTGTTCATTAAACACACGTTGGATTGGAGTGCGGCTGTCCTCTTTTATCTAATTTTTTCCTCAATTGCTACGTGCATTGCCGGCACCCAAGGTTTCCGAGAGAAGTACCTCCCTTATCCTATCTGCCTTGAGCTGCAATTTTTGTTTTTGTTTTTATCAATGTCACCAATCAGTGCCTTATCACCAGTTCTGCCCATCAGTGCCCCCTACCAGTGCCCATCAGTGCCATCTATCAGTGCAACCTATCAGGGCCCATCAGTGCCGTCTTATCAGTGGCCATCAGTGCCGCCTTATCTGTGCCTATCAGTGCTGCCTTATTTGTGCCTATCAGTGCAGCATATCAGTGCCTACCAGTGCAGCCTATAAGTGCCCATCAGTGCAGCCTCATCAGCGCATATCAATGAAGGAAAAAAATGACCTGTTTGAAACATTTATAACAAACTATGAAACATGTTTTTTTTTTTCCTGTCTTTTTTTGTTTGTTTAGCAAAAAATAAAAACCCCAGTTGTGATTAAATACCACCAAAAGAAAGCTCTGTGTGAAAACAATGATAAAAATGTAATTTGGGTGCAGTGTAGCATGACCGCGCAACTGTCATTCAAAGTGCGACAGCGATAAAAGCTGAAAATTGGCCTGGGCAGGAAGGGGGTTTAAGTGCCCAATAAGCAAGTGGTTAAAATCCTTGCAATGCAGATCACCCAGAGAGGAATGTTTTTTTCTCAACAAAAGTGGCGTTCAAGTACATCTCTTAAAAATCTGATCTTTTCAAGGAGCAAGTGCAATTAATGTTATTCTTTGTATTTTCAAATCTACGCCATTAATGTTTCAAGTTTATGCAAATTTTCACTGTATATTTTGTGCACATACAGTATGTGTTAGCTATTACTACAAGCTATTGCTTGCTTTGATAGATATAGATTTGTAACCAAGGAATCGTCTGTATCCTACATTAATATCTGACTGCCGATAAGAGGGAAGTTCTTCTGTGAAAATTAAGTTCCACTTCTTCTATTAGACGTATGGATATGGATTTTTCAATTTCTGTATGATTATCCACTCATTATGTACTCTTAATGACTTTCATTAGACTTTCATTAGGTCACAGTGATCAGAAATAGGGTTATCTTTTCTTTCACAAATGCTATTTTGGACGTTCTGATTAACCAGAATCAGACTCGTTCATACAATCTGGACCCAAGCCACAGGTAAAAGATGTGTGCAAAATCAAATTAACTGTGCATTTGGTGCTTTCCTAGGACTTGTGGTATCTCCTGTTCTTTCATCTTGGAAAAGATGAAATCAGCCTTTTTAATAGGATTACTCAGAACAAGGAGGGTAAATGGACAGTAATCATTTTCAGGTAACAGTAGACTTTTCATCTGTCTACAGGCCTTGAGGTGTTTGTATATGGCTTTGTATGGCTGCTACTAGCTTCTTAGCCTCAAGCCGCACATCGCGTTCCAGCTCCAAAATCTTCCATCAGATGGCATTTAAGCTTTTTACTATACTGATCATTTTTATATCAGGTAAGTGAAACTTTTTAAATATGTATCTATGACAGCTTTTGCTTCTTCTCGTGATTAAATGGCCTCCTCATCCAAAACGTACATTTCAGAATCACGCCTGGTTCTACTGGCTTCTTCTAGTTTTATTAGAAATTCTAATGAAACTAGAAGAAGCCAGTAGAACCAGACGTGATTCTGAACAATGAGATTTCCTTATCATAATGTCCTCCTTGCCTTGGATTCTTACAGCAGTAGACAGTCTCACACTTCCAGCAGCATTTTATATTTCTATCAAGCGGGTTACAACTCCACGGGGGGAGAGTTATGCCCCGTACACACGATGGGACCTTTGTCCGACCAAACTCACAACGAAATTCCGACGATCGGAGAAAAATAGAACATGTTCTATATTAAAACTCCAATGGAGTTCATCGGAATTTCTCCGATGGGGCACACACACGGTAGGAATTTCCAATGGAAAAAGTCCGTCTGACTTTTTCCATCGGAAATTCCTATTGTGTGTACAAGGCATTAGACCTCTGTGAAAAGACTACAGCTGGTGGGTTAGCATGGGGACTTATGCTTAAAGACCTAGCCATCAAAGTCCTTAGGAAGAAAATGATGATTCAGATCAACATCTACTAAAATACTTTTTTTTGGTGGATTGACCCTTCAGGTTTTGTCAATTATGATATGAATCATTACTTTTTTTAGCTCAATGTCCATTTCTATATATACTGTAACTGTCAAAATCAAAGTTTCACATGGTTATCTATAAAAACTACAGCAAAAGTATCATATATCACTTTTATTCCTGGTCATTGGATACCAGCATAGGAAATGGTTCAAATGGACCCAACAAATCTTGCCACCATGTAGAGGTCTTGTATTACGTTATTGTCATTGTGACCAGTATGTGTTTATTATATTTTACCAATGTATGTCCACTTTTCCTTGAAAGTACTGTTATTACCAACACTTGTATTTACCCTGTTAACTTGTAGATTCCATGCCCTTGTTTTATAAGTGTAAGTTCCTTGAATTAACCACTTCAGCCCCGGACCATTTGGTTACCCAAAGACCAGAGCACTTTTTGCGATTCGGCGTCTGCTTTAACTGACAATTACGCGGTCGTGCGACGTGGCTCCCAAACAAAATTGATGTCCTTTTTTCCCCACAAATAGAGCTTTCTTTTGGGGGTATTTGATCACCTCTGTGGTTTTATTTTTTTGCGCTATGAACAAAAAAAGAGCGACAATTTTGAAAAAAAAAGCAATATTTTTTACATTTTGCTATAATAAATATTCCCAAAAAAGATATAAAAAAAACATTTTTTTTCCTCAGTTTAGGCTGATACGTATTCTTCTACATATTTTTGGTAAAAAAAAATCGCAATAAGCGTTTATTGATTGGTTTGCGCAAAAGTTATAGTGTCTACAAAATAGGGGATAGTTTTATGGCATTTTTATTAATAATTTTTTTTACTAGTAATGGCGCCGATCAGCGATTTTTATTGTGACTGCGACATTATAGTGGACACATCGGACACTTTTAGTGCTATTTTGGGACCATTTACATTTATACAGCGATCAGTGCTATAAAAATGCACTGATTACTGTGTAAATGTGACTGGCAATGAAGGGGTTAACCAGTAGGGGGCAATGAAGGGGTTAAGTGTGTCCTAGAGATGTGTTCTAACTGTGTGGGGGCTGGGCTACGTGTGACACGACACTGATCACTGCTCCCGATCACAGGGAGCAGTGATCAGTGTCCTGTCACTAGGCAGAATGGGGAAATGCTTGTTTACATCAGCATTTCCCCGTTCTTCCTCTCTGTGAGACGATCGCAGGACTCCCGGCGGACATCGAGTCCGCGAGACAAGCGGTCACACTCATGGAGCTGGCGGCGGGCGCGCGCCCACAATGCCGCATCTCAAAGGGGACGTACCCACACGTCCATATGCCCAGCTGTGCCATTCTGCCGGCGTATATCGTCGTGCAGTGGTCGGCAAGTGGTTAAAAACCAAACAACAACAATGGACTTGCTGCCCATTACATGTGCAATTTTCCTTAAGAAACCTGATTTGTAAGCTTTTCTATGTTCCTGATTCTATCATTTAGAAAACCACAACACATACGAGTGTAACTAATAGATTATTTTTAAAGTTGATTCCAAACTGCCTACTATGAGCTAGCGTAGTTTGAAAATAAGTAGTGGTTAATGGCGATGTCACATCCAGAAATGATGAAGTACACTGAAGTACTTTTTAATATATTTCTAATTTGCTCTTTCTGGTGTGATAGATTAAACATTATTATAAAAGATACAATAGATTACAATTATTATAGATAAAATGAAATATATCATGTCTTTTTAGATTAATGGCTATTATTTTTGAATAACCATGAATCTAAAATAATCTGTAAATGCAGGGGTTGTGACAATATTTTCATAGAAAAATAGAAGAGTGATGGCAGAAAAAAGGACAACATATTTAACTCTTTTGTCAGACTATAGATCTATGTTTGTCCCCAGTGAGCGAATCCACTTACTGTTGATTGATTCACTGCTTCTGCTGGATGGCTACGCCAAGTATCAACTACCCTTTTGGTATAATTATACTTTCTAAAACTTTCTAAGATTAGTTTTGAGATTTCACCCTTCTAGTCTGAGGTCATGTTATATACATCGTATCATAATTTTGTGCAGGATGGTGTTTGTGAATTCTTGCCTTATAATTTACATGAAATTTTTGTCAAAAATGCATACACTATTGTAGCGGCCTCCTCTCTCCCCTCTCTTCTATCAGCTCGTCTGTCTCTTGTCTAGGGGTACTTTAGAGGAGAGAGAGCGGGGTCACCACGCCAAACCCTCACCGCAGATGTTTGTGTGATGGAAGCAAAGTTCTTGTTTTACCTTCGGGTCGGTGTTCTACACCTGGAACCTCCAATGAGAGTCACCTTGAACAATATCTGCCAGAAAATGAGCCCCACACCATTAAAGTCCAACACTCCTTTATTCTTCCTGAATGAACACAATCAGTTAGACTCCCTTGGAGAACAGAACAGACAAGGAGGTGTGGATGCGAGTAGGCCCAGACACAATGAACTCTCCACTTTCCTTCCTGAAAGTGGGCTGAGGTCTCCTAGCGAGGGGGGAATTTCCTTTCAGGCGGTCTCCGATGGGAGGCTCACCTGTCACTGGCAATATGCTGCACCGGGTCTTCAAGTAAGTATCTCCCACCGGTCCATTACGCCTTCCGGATTCGGGTACCCAATCCCGGGGTTCCCTAGGACCTCCTTCCCTCGCGGAACTCAGTGGTGGGCACTAAGCTCCAGACCTCCTCCCGAGTACCTCACCCCAGGCTAAAGGTGCCTGGGATGGAACACGACCTCCGAACGTCCTCTAGGCCTAGGCCGCCTAGAGGACCGACACGAACCACCGCCCTCAGGCTGAAGGTGCCCGGGACTCGACTCCCGCCACCAAAAATGTCCGCCCCCGTTATACCCCCTCCCAGCAAGCACGGCGGGTTCCCCGCCCCACCATACAACAGCTGAGAGAGACCAAAAGAGGTACGCCACCGCAACGATGGCTCAACCCCGGGCCCAAAGCGACAGTGCCACCTGGTGGGCCCCAGGGAACCATACATCACAGTTTCCCCACCAGATTAAAAAAAAAATAGAACGCATATACCCGCTACACTATATTACCAAAAGTATTGAGACGCCTGCCTTTACACGCACATGAACTATAATGGCATCCCAGTCTTAGACCTTGGGGTTCAATATTGAGTTGGTCCACCCTTTGCAGCTATAACAGCTTCAATTCTTCTAGGAAGGCTGTCCACAAGGTATAGGAGTGTGTCTATGGGAATGTTTGACCATTCTTCCAGAAGCGCATTTGTGAGGTCAGGCACTGATGTTGGACGAGAAGGCTCCTGATTCTGTCCTGAAGGGTTGCTGAATGGTTGCTTCAAATTTTACATGAATCATGCCCTGGGCAATTTGATGCTTTGTGGCAAGGATACAAAGCGTTGGCGTTTTCAAAGACTCGGCTAATGTCTGTTTTGTGGCGGCAGTGACTTAAACAATGAGTCAAAATCGGGTTCTGGTCAGCTCCAATGGGTTACTATTTAGCGAGGCAATCTGAGGGATGGGTTGTATATTAGTGTTAAAATTTTTTGAAAAAATGTAAAATACCTTGACCCAGAAGGACAGCCCAAAATTACGTTTTAATCTAAAACTATAGCAGGTGATACAGCCAACGTGTTTCAGAGGCAGCACATTATTCCCTTCCTCAGGGCTAAAGCATAAATATAAAACAAAAAAACATAAAATCATTGAACTTAAAGTAGTGTTCCGGCCGAAATTACACTTTAAAAAAAAAAATACCCCTATAATACACAAGCTTAATGTACTCTAGTAAAGTTAGTCTGTAAACTAATGTCCGTTTTGTTAGGTTATTACAGCATTTTAAAAGTTTATAAACTAGCATTAGACCGTGGCCATCTTAAGTGCGGGCATCTGAAGCCAGACTGTATTACTTCCTGGATTTCAGCTTTGCAGTAGGCAGTAGAGGAGAGGAGTATATAGACAGCAGAGAGGAGTATATAGATAGTAGAGGAGAGGAGTATATAGAGGAGAGGAGTATATAGACAGTAGAGGACTCAGGACACAGACATGTAATCAGTGTACAGTCCCCCATAATACAAATAATAACATTGATAATAATGGTGTCCGCTCTTGGTAACAGTGCAATAGATCAGTGACCCCCCTGGCTGGGACATGTAGTCCCCCTCCTCCCTCAGTGTGACTCTACAGGTGGCCCGGCTACAAGTAAGTGATGGTGGCTGGCCTAACAGACAGGAGTCGGCGCCTTACCCTCGTCATCTCTGGGTGGTCAGGGAGGCAAACAGCCCCCGGTAGGGGACACCGGCTCCCCCCGGGAGGTGACACCGGCTCCCCCCGGAGGTGAAACAGCGCCGCATGGCTCCTATTAATCAGCGCCGCACGGCTCCTATTACCGGGGAGCGGTGCGGACACGGCGATGTATGTTCTATGGTGGGTTGATGGATCGCTCACTCTGGACTGGGTGTAGCCGGGGAGGAGCTGGGGGCGGAACAACGATTCTCACAAGTCCCGCCCTCTAACAACAACAACAAACCCCAGAAAGAGCGAGTTATGTGGTCAATGAGAGGGCAGAGTTGGGTCACAGCTCCGTCCCCTCACGCTCACCTGGGCTCTGTGTACAGCAGGAGAAGCCAGGCACAAACTTCCTGGCGCCCGCTGGCTGGCTCCATGGTAACAGGGAGGATTTCATCCGCCCTGTTACTGGGTGTCATGACGTGACTGGCCAATAAGGAAAACGGGAGGGCGTGGCTTAGCGCAATCTGTGCTATGGCCTGACTATTGCCTTCTGGGATTCATGACAAAGTTCTCCCAGGAGGCATAGCGGACGGGGGATGACGCACTCAGGCCTCACGCTGCGGCCGGAGGAGAAGCAGATCAATAATAAAACAGAGTTTTCTAAAAAAATATATATATATATATGCCAAATGTGTTTAAGGGGACAGAGAAGCAGGGGATGAAGAGGACTTGAAAAAGAGGGTGGAACTCCACTTTAAATAGTGCATAAAAAAAAAAATCCCAAAATAGTTATCAGTACATTTCTGAGACTAGTACAGTACACGTGCTAAAACCAATAGCTAGCAACATGTTATTTATGATTTTGGAATTTGATGGTTAAATGTATTCAAACCAAAAGAGTTTTATGTAATTAACTTAAAGGGGTTGTAAAGGTTCGTTTTTTATTTTCTAAATAGGTTCATTTAAGCTAGTGCATTGTTGGTTCACTTACCTTTTCCTTAGATTTACCTTCTAAATATTTGTTTTCTTTGTTTTCTCTGTCTAAATTTCTCACTTCCTGTTCTTCCTCAGTAAGCTGTTCAGTAAGCTGTTCTGGCTGACTCCACACCACTCGGATGATGGTGTGAAGTTTAGTGAGGAGAAACAGGAAGTGAGAAATTCAGACAAAGAAAAAAAACATTTAGAAGGGAAATCTAAGGAAAAGGTAAGTGAACCAACAATGCACTAGCTTAAAGGTACCTATATATATATATATATATATATATATATATATATATATAGATGCCTAAAAATATACATATGCACACTTTTCTATGATCACTGGAAAAGTAGACATTAAAAACAGGTTTTTATTGCTGTCTGTGTGTCCAAAGAGAAGATTATTCCTTTATTTGTCCTGGCGACCATTATCTTGGTAAAGAAAGTGATGGGAAAGCCAACATTTGCCACTGTAACAGTAGTTTCGGGAAAATCTTTTAGTGGGTATGTACAACTGTTCTGGTGACAAGTGTGCACTCGCTTTGCAGAGATCTCCTACTCTCTTCAAAAAGATCCAAAAAGTTCTGGCTTAACAAACTCTTTAAACTTAAAGCGCCTGTTACCCCAACACTTCATATTCCTGATATGTGCCTGCTGTACCATATACTTGTATAATAAAGTATTCTGTTCTCTTTGTATTGTTTCCTTTGTGTGAAATCCCTGGTGTTCCTGCCAGTCCCTCTGCTTTCCTATTAAAAACTGACCACACTAAGCAGGAGAGCAGTCAGTTCTCTAGCTATGATGGGAACTCAGGCTGCTCTCCTCTAAATATCAGACTTGTCCTGACACCCCCCACCCCTGCACAGCCATTCACTGGGAATCTCAGTGTGATGCTGCTTCTCCTCCCACCAGCTCTTATGCAACTGAGAATGTGATCACTTATCAAAAAGGGGAAAAAAGGTATTTATAATGTTTTTTTATATTTATACAAAAATGTTTTGCCTTTCATTTCTATTTTAAACTGAATGGGTTGTTCTACAAGGTGATCGTTTACAATCACTTTAAAATGTAACAAATAACAACATCTCTACTCTGAAATGTGCATTCAGAAACAATTATAGCCATTGATAACTCATGATATGCTTTTATGTTCCCCTCTCAGAGTCCTTTACTGATAACGTTTCACAAAGGAAGAATTCAAGTTTACTTTACTTGACAAGAAATCTCTTGGTGAACTACAGCAAAAGCGTCAGACCAGTGAAGAACTGGACACAGGCTACCACGGTGTACATTGATCTCTTTGTCCACGCAGTATTAGATGTTGTAAGCTCCACTAATATTTTATTATATAGATGACTATTTTTTATTTAGTCTTATTAAAGTGGTTGTAAATGTAAAGTTTTTTTTTTCTAAGAACAAACAGGTTTATACTTATCTGCTCTGTGCAATTGAATTGCATACAGCGGCCCCAAATCTCCTTTTTTAAGGTCCCCCACTGGCACTCCTACTTCCTCCCCTCCATCAAGTGCCCCCCCCCCTTAAAAATACGCTTTCTATGGGGGCACTCGTGTGGGCTCACTCCAGAACCTTGCTGTCTGTGTCTATTGACACAGACAGCAGAAGTGGGGAGCAAGGTCTCCAGCTGCCTTAGCAAAGCCCAAGAGACCAGGAAGTGAGTGTTGAGAAAAACTGCAGGTGGGCACAGCGCTGGATCAAATGAGGGCTCCGATAAGTAAAAGCGCGCGCGCGGGGGGGGGGGGGGGGATATTAACGGCTAAACATTTTTTATCTTAATGCAAGCAATGCATTAAGGTGAAAATTGTTTAGGCTTTACAACCACATGAGTCTTTAGATAAAACCAGAAAAAAACATGGTTAACTAAATTAACAGGATATGCATATAAACTGTATGGCAATAAACAGGTTTACCTATTAATATACACATCCAGTAGCACAGACCTAGCTATCTGGCGCTGTGCATATGAGATAATAACAGTAGGACAGAGATACGCTTTCTGTCACAAGGATTCAGATACCCACTTAATATGCTATGAGCAGCTCTAGCTAAACTATTAGTGCGTAGGAATACTTCCATAATAGTCTCTGCTTCTGGTCTGGGTGGAAATACAACCACAGAAACTTCTCTGGAGAAGACATATGTTTAAGACTTTCTCCCTCTATCCCACTTTCTCCTTCAGGGTTTTTTTTTTGCCCAGCAACCCAGGCACAGGAAGTGCATACATAATTATATTTGCAGGCATTTACAAATACAGACAGTAGAGGGCAGCAGATCCCTACATAAAGTTGTAGCGTATCCTATAAAGGTCATGTTTAAAACAAACCTGTGCTTGCCCATGCAGGACTATTCAACAGATTCACTTTACCCACCACCTTTCCCCAGTAGTAGGGATGAGCTTCGTGTTCGAGTCGAACATACGTTCGACTCGAACATCGGCTGTTCGATCGTTCGACGAAGATCGAACGATTTGGGCCGTTCGCGCCAAATTCGAGTGACGCGAACGGCCCACAATGCACTACGCCATCGCAGTGTCATCCAGGCGCTGTGATTGGCCAAGCA
Source organism: Rana muscosa (assembly GCA_029206835.1). Taxonomy (NCBI): domain Eukaryota; kingdom Metazoa; phylum Chordata; class Amphibia; order Anura; family Ranidae; genus Rana; species Rana muscosa. The sequence goes on from CM055124.1 coordinate 237,552,066, forward strand.
TGCACTGTGACCCCGCATGCTTGGCCAATCACAGCGCCGGCAGCGAGGAGAGCAATGATTGGCCACAGGCAGGATGCCTGTGGCCAATTATTGCTGAGGGTGTTTAGTACACGCCCCACACTATAAAAGGCCGCCAGCACGGCGGCCTAGTGTAGTGTGTTCCGGAGCAGGGATAGAGCAGCATAGGCAGGGACAGTGACTGTTATTTCTTTCTTGCTTAACCTGGATTCCTTTAGTTTAGGGAAAGAGAAGGATAGGTAGGGAGAGTGTCAGTGTGTTTTGTGCTTGTGCTATAGTGTGCTTAAAAAAAACATTTATTCTAGGGACAGAAAACTGTAGGTAGGGACAGTGTCAGTTTCTTTCACTCTGCAAGTCCTTGTTTCCAGGGACCTGGAAGGACAGTGAGTGAATTGTCCTTGTGCTATATTGTGCTTAAAAAAACATTTATTCTAGGGACAGAAAACTGTAGGTAGGGAGAGTGTCAGTTTCTTTCACTCTGCAAGTCCTTGTTTCCAGGGACCTGGAAGGACAGTGAGTGAATTGTCCTTGTGCTATATTGTGCTTAAAAAAAACATTTATTCTAGGGACAGAAAACTGTAGGTAGGGAGAGTGTCAGTTTATTTCACTCTGCAAGTCCTTGTTTCCAGGGACCTGGAAGGACAGTGACTGAATTGTCCTTGTGCTATATTGTGATTAAAAAAAACATTTATTCTAGGGACAGAAAACTGTAGGTAGGGAGAGTGTCAGTTTATTTCACTCTGCAAGTCCTTGTTTCCAGGGACCTGGAAGGACAGTGACTGAATTGTCCTTGTGCTATATTGTGATTAAAAAAAACATTTATTCTAGGGACAGAAAACTGTAGGTAGGGAGAGTGTCAGTTTATTTCACTCTGCAAGTCCTTGTTTCCAGGGACCTGGAAGGACAGTGACTGAATTGTCCTTGTGCTATATTGTGATTAAAAAAAACATTTATTCTAGGGACAGAAAACTGTAGGTAGGGAGAGTGTCAGTTTATTTCACTCTGCAAGTCCTTGTTTCCAGGGACCTGGAAGGACAGTGACTGAATTGTCCTTGTGCTATATTGTGATTAAAAAAAACATTTATTCTAGGGACAGAAAACTGTAGGTAGGGAGAGTGTCAGTTTATTTCACTCTGCAAGTCCTTGTTTCCAGGGACCTGGAAGGACAGTGACTGAATTGTCCTTGTGCTATATTGTGATTAAAAAAAAACATTTATTCTAGGGACAGAAAACTGTAGGTAGGGAGAGTGTCAGTTTATTTCACTCTGCAAGTCCTTGTTTCCAGGGACCTGGAAGGACAGTGACTGAATTGTCCTTGTGCTATATTGTGATTAAAAAAAACATTTATTCTAGGGACAGAAAACTGTAGGTAGGGAGAGTGTCAGTTTATTTCACTCTGCAAGTCCTTGTTTCCAGGGACCTGGAAGGACAGTGACTGAATTGTCCTTGTGCTATATTGTGATTAAAAAAAACATTTATTCTAGGGACAGAAAACTGTAGGTAGGGAGAGTGTCAGTTTATTTCACTCTGCAAGTCCTTGTTTCCAGGGACCTGGAAGGACAGTGACTGAATTGTCCTTGTGCTATATTGTGATTAAAAAAAACATTTATTCTAGGGACAGAAAACTGTAGGTAGGGAGAGTGTCAGTTTATTTCACTCTGCAAGTCCTTGTTTCCAGGGACCTGGAAGGACAGTGAGTGAATTGTCCTTGTGTTATATTGTGATTAAAAAAAAAATTTTTTCTAGGGACAGAAAACTGTAGGTAGGGAGAGTGTTTTTTTTCTTTCACTCTGCAAGTCCTTGTTTCCAGGGACCTGTAAGGACAGTGAGTGAATTGTCCTTGTGCTATATTGTGCTTAAAAAAAACATTTATTCTAGGGACAGAAAACTGTAGGTAGGGAGAGTGTCAGTTTATTTCACTCTGCAAGTCCTTGTTTCCAGGGACCTGGAAGGACAGTGAGTGAATTGTCCTTGTGTTATATTGTGATTAAAAAAAACATTTTTTCTAGGGACAGAAAACTGTAGGTAGGGAGAGTGTTTTTTTTCTTTCACTCTGCAAGTCCTTGTTTCCAGGGACCTGTAAGGACAGTGAGTGAATTGTCCTTGTGCTATATTGTGCTTAAAAAAAACATTTATTCTAGGGACAGAAAACTGTAGGTAGGGAGAGTGTCAGTTTATTTCACTCTGCAAGTCCTTGTTTCCAGGGACCTGGAAGGACAGTGAGTGAATTGTCCTTGTGTTATATTGTGATTAAAAAAAACATTTTTTCTAGGGACAGAAAACTGTAGGTAGGGAGAGTGTTTTTTTTCTTTCACTCTGCAAGTCCTTGTTTCCAGGGACCTGTAAGGACAGTGAGTGAATTGTCCTTGTGCTATATTGTGCTTAAAAAAAACATTTATTCTAGGGACAGAAAACTGTAGGTAGGGAGAGTGTCAGTTTATTTCACTCTGCAAGTCCTTGTTTCCAGGGACCTGGAAGGACAGTGACTGAATTGTCCTTGTGCTATATTGTGATTAAAAAAAACATTTATTCTAGGGACAGAAAACTGTAGGTAGGGAGAGTGTTTTTTTTCTTTCACTCTGCAAGTCCTTGTTTCCAGGGACCTGTAAGGACAGTGAGTGAATTGTCCTTGTGCTATATTGTGCTTAAAAAAAACATTTATTCTAGGGACAGAAAACTGTAGGTAGGGAGAGTGTCAGTTTATTTCACTCTGCAAGTCCTTGTTTCCAGGGACCTGGAAGGACAGTGACTGAATTGTCCTTGTGCTATATTGTGATTAAAAAAAACATTTATTCTAGGGACAGAAAACTGTAGGTAGGGAGAGTGTCAGTTTATTTCACTCTGCAAGTCCTTGTTTCCAGGGACCTGGAAGGACAGTGACTGAATTGTCCTTGTGCTATATTGTGATTAAAAAAAACATTTATTCTAGGGACAGAAAACTGTAGGTAGGGAGAGTGTCAGTTTATTTCACTCTGCAAGTCCTTGTTTCCAGGGACCTGGAAGGACAGTGACTGAATTGTCCTTGTGTTATATTGTGATTAAAAAAAACATTTTTTCTAGGGACAGAAAACTGTAGGTAGGGAGAGTGTTTTTTTTCTTTCACTCTGCAAGTCCTTGTTTCCAGGGACCTGTAAGGACAGTGAGTGAATTGTCCTTGTGCTATATTGTGCTTAAAAAAAACATTTATTCTAGGGACAGAAAACTGTAGGTAGGGAGAGTGTCAGTTTATTTCACTCTGCAAGTCCTTGTTTCCAGGGACCTGGAAGGACAGTGAGTGAATTGTCCTTGTGTTATATTGTGATTAAAAAAAACATTTTTTCTAGGGACAGAAAACTGTAGGTAGGGAGAGTGTTTTTTTTCTTTCACTCTGCAAGTCCTTGTTTCCAGGGACCTGTAAGGACAGTGAGTGAATTGTCCTTGTGCTATATTGTGCTTAAAAAAAACATTTATTCTAGGGACAGAAAACTGTAGGTAGGGAGAGTGTCAGTTTATTTCACTCTGCAAGTCCTTGTTTCCAGGGACCTGGAAGGACAGTGACTGAATTGTCCTTGTGCTATATTGTGATTAAAAAAAACATTTATTCTAGGGACAGAAAACTGTAGGTAGGGAGAGTGTCAGTTTATTTCACTCTGCAAGTCCTTGTTTCCAGGGACCTGGAAGGACAGTGACTGAATTGTCCTTGTGCTATATTGTGATTAAAAAAAACATTTATTCTAGGGACAGAAAACTGTAGGTAGGGAGAGTGTCAGTTTATTTCACTCTGCAAGTCCTTGTTTCCAGGGACCTGGAAGGACAGTGACTGAATTGTCCTTGTGCTATATTGTGATTAAAAAAAACATTTATTCTAGGGACAGAAAACTGTAGGTAGGGAGAGTGTCAGTTTATTTCACTCTGCAAGTCCTTGTTTCCAGGGACCTGGAAGGACAGTGAGTGAATTGTCCTTGTGTTATATTGTGATTAAAAAAAACATTTTTTCTAGGGACAGAAAACTGTAGGTAGGGAGAGTGTTTTTTTTCTTTCACTCTGCAAGTCCTTGTTTCCAGGGACCTGTAAGGACAGTGAGTGAATTGTCCTTGTGCTATATTGTGCTTAAAAAAAACATTTATTCTAGGGACAGAAAACTGTAGGTAGGGAGAGTGTCAGTTTATTTCACTCTGCAAGTCCTTGTTTCCAGGGACCTGGAAGGACAGTGAGTGAATTGTCCTTGTGTTATATTGTGATTAAAAAAAACATTTTTTCTAGGGACAGAAAACTGTAGGTAGGGAGAGTGTTTTTTTTCTTTCACTCTGCAAGTCCTTGTTTCCAGGGACCTGTAAGGACAGTGAGTGAATTGTCCTTGTGCTATATTGTGCTTAAAAAAAACATTTATTCTAGGGACAGAAAACTGTAGGTAGGGAGAGTGTCAGTTTATTTCACTCTGCAAGTCCTTGTTTCCAGGGACCTGGAAGGACAGTGACTGAATTGTCCTTGTGCTATATTGTGATTAAAAAAAACATTTATTCTAGGGACAGAAAACTGTAGGTAGGGAGAGTGTCAGTTTATTTCACTCTGCAAGTCCTTGTTTCAAGGGACAGAGAAGGACACCTGAAGGTAGCCCTTATTGCTTTTTTCCCATCTCCCTGCAGGCCATCTATTAGAATGTCTGGAAGGCAAACAAGGAGAGGCAGACAGTCAGGAGGCAATAAAAGAGGGCAAGCAGGCTCTGTGTCTGGGGGCAACAGTGCTGGTCGTGGACGCGGTGCATTGTCATCAGCACATGGCCATGGGACACGCTTGTCCTTCTTTTCGGCAGCTGGACATGTTGAGCCACATCATGCCGAAGACTTGGTAGAGTGGATGACCAAGCCCTCCTCCTCCTCCTCATCCTCTCTCACCCAGGCTCAGGGTACTGGAAAAGCAGCTGCCAAAGCGTCGTCTTCCCTGGTATCAATGTCAGACAAATCATCAGTCACTCCTTCCCTAGACCCACCATGTCCTCCTCCTGAGGAGTCCCCCGAACTGTTTCAGCACAGTGTTGGGTACATGCTCCAGGAGGATGCCCAGCGTTTCGAAGGGTCTGATGATGAAACCCAGCTAGAGGAAGGCAGTAGCGTGAGAGCAGACAGAGGGGATGCTCAAGAAGGACACCAATCTGGCAGTCATGTTCCAGCAGCTGCAGCATACTGCCAGATTGGCTCCAGTGATGAGGAGGGAGGGGATGATGAGGTCACTGACTCCACGTGGGTGCCTAATAGGAGAGAGGAGGAGGAGGAGGATGAGGAGGAGGCACATCTCCAACGAGGCAGGATGCCCTTTGGTGGCCAGCGTAAGGGCAGTACACCGACGGAATCACACCGCAGAGCTCCGCCTGTGCAGGGCGCTGCCTCTGCCCGTCATTCAAAAAGTTCTTTGGTGTGGGCCTTTTTTGAGGCTAGTGCATCAGATCGCACAGCTGCTGTTTGCAACATATGTCTCAAGCGTATATCGCGTGGCCAAAACATCAGCCGCTTGGGTACCACATGCCTGACCAGACATATGTTGACCTGCCATGCAGCTCGTTGGCAAGCCTACCTCAAAGACCCACACCAAAGAACAAAGCGGACCTCTCCTTGCACCGCATCAGCTGGGATCTCCAACCCCACTATAACTTCAGTCCTCTCTGAAACATGCACTGAGAGGAATGAAGGTGTAGAATTAGGTGTGTCACAGCCAAGTACTTGCGCCCACTCTGCTAGCAGTACACCGACGTCCGATTCTAGCAGGCAAATTTCCCTGCCCCAGCTGCTGGACCGTCGAAAGAAGTTCACTCCCAGCCATCCACATGCCCAGCGGTTGAATGCTAGCTTGGCTAAATTGCTAGCGCTTCAACTGCTGCCTTTTCAGTTGGTAGACTCGGCCCCCTTCCGTGAGTTTGTGCAATGTGCAGTTCCTCAGTGGCAGGTTCCCAAACGCCACTTTTTCTCACGGAAGGCTATTCCGGCTCTCTACCGGCATGTGGAAGGCAATGTCTTGGCCTCGCTGGACAGGGCGGTCAGCGGTAAGGTGCATATTACCGCTGACTCATGGTCCAGCAGGCATGGACAGGGACGTTACCTTTCTTTCACGGCCCATTGGGTCACTCTTTTGGCAGCTGGGAAGGATTCAGGACAAGGTGCAGTAGTGTTGGAGGTTGTCCCACCGCCACGCCTCCAAAATGCTACTACTGGTTGTGACACACCTCTCTCCTCCACCCCCTCCTCTTCTTCTTCCTCCATGGCCTCTTCCTGTGGTTTGTCCTATGAACCAGCGGTGCTCCGTAGCCGTTCACGGGGCTACGCAAGTACGCAGGCAAAAAGATGCCATGCCGTGCTTGCGCTGGTGTGTTTGGGGGACAGAAGCCACACTGGGGCAGAGGTCCTGTCTGCTCTGCAGGGCCAGGCCGAGAGGTGGTTGACGCCACGCCAGCTTAAGCCAGGAATGGTGGTTTGCGACAATGGCACCAACCTCCTCTCCGCCCTCCGACAGGGACAACTGACCCATGTGCCCTGTGTGGCTCACGTCCTTAACCTGGTGGTGCAGCGCTTCTTGGGCAGGTACCCGGGCTTACAGGATGTCCTGAGGCAGGCCAGGAAAGTCTGTGTGCATTTCCGCAGATCTTATAATGCCAGTGCTCGCCTGGCTGAGCTGCAAAAGGAGTTGAACCTGCCCAAGAACCGCCTTATATGTGACATGCCCACCAGGTGGAACTCAACGTTGGCCATGCTGCAGCGGCTGCACACGCAGCAGAGGGCCATCAATGAGTACCTGTGCGACTACGGCACCAGGACAGGGTCAGGGGAGCTTGGTTTTTTTTCTCCACGCCAGTGGGGCATGATCAGGGATGCATGCACTGTCCTGGCACCATTTGAGGAGGCCACGAGGATGGTGAGCAGTGACAGTGCATGCATCAGTGACACTGTACCTCTTGTCCACCTGTTGGAGCACACGCTGCGTGGAATAATGGACAGGGCACTTGAGGCAGAACAGAGGCAGGAAGAGGAGGACTTCCTTGCCTCTCAAGGCCCCCTTTACCCAGACAGTGTTCCTTCTGTCCCACCCATCGCACAGGAAGAGGAGGAGGAGGAGGAGGAGGAGGAGGAGGAGGAGGATTGTGTCAGCATGGAGGTGGAGGCTGGCACTCAGCATCATCAGCAGCAGTCTTTTAGGGATGATTTACAGTCCCAAGAAACCAGTGGACTTGTACGTGGCTGGGAGGAGGTGGCTGCGGATCATGTCGTCCTTAGTGACCCAGAGGACTCCGGAGCGAATGCCTCAGCAAACCTACGCTGCATGGCCTCCCTGATCCTGCAAAGTCTGCGGAAGGATCCTCGTATTCTTCGGATCAAGGAGAGGGACCATTACTGGCTGGCCACTCTCCTTGATCCACGGTACAAGGGTAAGGTTGCGGACCTTATGTTACCGTCGCAGAGGGAGCAGAGGATGAGACAACTCCGGGAGGCCTTGCAGAAAGGTCTGTGCAACGCGTTCCCAGAGACTGGGAGGTTGCAAACTCCTGGTCCTGGACAACGAGTTGCTGAGGCTTCGGCCAGTCAAAGAAGGAGCGGTGGGGAAGGTGGCCGTCTGACCGATGCGTTCAGACAATTCTTTAGTCCGCAGCCCCAAAGTATGATCGGTTCCAGCAACCATCGCCAGCGTCTGATAAACATGGTGCAGGAATATCTAGGGGCAAGGTCAGACTTGGACACCTTCCCCACCGAAAATCCTCTGGCTTACTGGGTCTTGAGGATGGATCACTGGCCAGAGCTTGCACAGTATGCAATTGAGCTACTGGCCTGTCCTGCATCCAGCGTTCTTTCGGAACGCACATTCAGTGCTGCTGGAGGATTTGTCACGGATCACAGGGTGCGCCTGTCCACCGACTCGGTTGATCGACTGACTTTCATCAAGATGAACCAGTCTTGGATCACCACCAGCTACCACACACCTGATGCTGATATAACAGACTAATTGATTTTAACATGTCACATCCCTTCAAGACTGATGCTGATGCTGAGTGCCTGTGCTGTTATGTTGACTGGCTATCCTCCTCCTCCGAGTCCTCAATGATACGATTGATGATGATAGCTTGTAAGATCATTTTTGTTTATGGGTGCCGCCACCAGTGCCTAACGCCCAATTTTTCAGCCCCTGTTTAACAGGGGCGTGTAATTACAATTTTTGAAGCAATACTTTGCAACAGGGCTCATTGCTGTGCTCCAAGTACAGTATCTGTGAGGAGTTGCAGTGTTGTGCCACCAGTGCCTAACGCCCAATTTTTCAGCCCCTGTTTAACAGGGGCGTGTAATTACAATTTTTGAAGCAATACTTTGCAACAGGGCTCATTGCTGTGCTCCAAGTACAGTATCTGTGAGGAGTTGCAGTGTTGTGCCACCAGTGCCTAACGCCCAATTTTTCAGCCCCTGTTTAACAGGGGCGTGTAATTACAATTTTTGAAGCAATACTTTGCAACAGGGCTCATTGCTGTGCTCCAAGTACAGTATCTGTGAGGAGTTGCAGTGTTGTGCCACCAGTGCCTAAGGCCCAATTTTTCAGCCCCTGTTTAACAGGGGCGTGTCATTACAATTTTTGAAGCAATACTTTGCAACAGGGCTCATTGGTGTGCTCCAAGTACAGTATCTGTGAGGAGTTGCAGTGTTGTGCCACCAGTGCCTAAGGCCCAATTTTTCAGCCCCTGTTTAACAGGGGCGTGTCATTACAATTTTTGAAGCAATACTTTGCAACAGGGCTCATTGCTGTGCTCCAAGTACAGTTGCTGTGAGGGGTTGCAGTGTTGTGCCACCAGTGCCTAAGGCCCAATTTTTCAGCCCCTGTTCAACAGGGGCATGTAATTACAATTCTTGATCTAATAATTCACAGCAGGGCCCATTGCTGCACCCACCAAGAGTAACTGTCAGGGCTTACAGTGTTGTGGCACCAGCACCACCATCAAAGGCCCAATTTTTACTACCACTGTTCAACAATTATATGTAATTAAAATTCCTGATATAATAGTTGACAGCAGGGCGTTCCAGCACCAACCAAGAGTAACTGTGAGTGCTTACAGTGTTGTGCCAACACCAACAACTAAGGGGCCTATTTCTGCAGAGTATATACGGCAGGTCCCTACTTTCAAACATCCAACTTACAAACGACTCCTACTTGCAAACGCAAGAAGACAACAGGAAGTGAGAGGAAATCTACCACTAGGAAGGAAAATTCTCTCCTGTAAGAATAAATATGGGAGAAAGGTGTCTCCTCTGTACTGATGCTTTATCAGCAATCCTTGTTTCAAGAAAAACACCACATTTCAAAAACAGTTGTCATTGGGACGGAAAGTGAGGTGAAATGTTCTGAACAGGGGCACAGACAGCAAAACAAATGTTACAGGGGTGATAACCCTTACCTATGTTTTCCAAAAAGTTTAAAAATAGATTTTTGGGCTGGAGCTACACTTCAACAATGTACCTGTTCAAAATTACAAACAGACTCTACATAAGAACAAACCTACAGTCCCTGTCTTGTATGCACCGCCTGTATAGGGCTGTTCAGAGTATATAGGGCCTTTTTTATTTTATGTGCGGGGTTCCCCTTAATATCCATACAAGACCCAAAGGGGCTGGTAATGGGCTGGGGTAGGGGGGGGGTCATGGGGTAGCTATGCCATTTTTCTTAAAGAATTTCATCCATATTACCGGGACCAGACATTACATTAAAGCCGCAAGCAGTTTTAAATGGCTTTTTTTTCCTTTAGAAGTGTCATTTTGTGCAGGGACAGTTCTAAACACGGGAAACACGTGGCACTTCACAGGCATACTTTAGACACCCCCCAGGTACGATATTTAAAGGAATATTTGACTTTTTTTTTTTCACTTTATGCATCATTAAAATGACTGCTCCCGAAAAATGACCGTTTTTAAAACTTCTTTTTGCATTGATACATGTCCCCTGGTGCAGAACCCGGGTTCCCAAACCCTTTTTAGGACAATAACATGCATAATAGTTGTTATAATTAGCACTTTAGAATTCGAACGTTCGCATCCATTGTATTTAATAGGGTTCTAATGTTCGTTCGAACTTTCGGTCCGTTCGCGGGTTCTGGTGCGAACCGAACCCGGGGGTGTTCGGCTCATCACTACCCAGTAGCATATACATACCTTTAATTCATTGCTCTGGTGCTTCTTTCATACGCTGAAAGCACAGAAAAAAATCTAGTACTTACTGGTATGAGGAGCATGTGATTTGCTCCTGTTCCTCTCATGTGACAGTGCTTCCTATTCCTATCTAACTGTCTTGCGGTATACTGTTTTTCCCAAATCTACAGATGTAGTTCTTTTCTAGCAGCCTCTCTCTCCAAGATGGAAATATGGCTGCAGCCTCTGCTTAGTATAAACACGTGGAGAGTGTCTCCATTGAAAGCTTATTGAGAATAAGTTTCTGTTGTGAGATATTTGCTTATGAAGAGCAGCAACAGTCTGAACCTCTGGGTAATATAATTCTCCCAAACATCCTGATTAATGACTTAGCAACTAATTAAAATTGCGAGAGAGGCTGGTGATTTGTTTAATGTGTCATCTGAAGGTGACGTTCAGTTTAATCAAAGATAAACCAGGAACAGCTCCACGGACAACAAGTAATGAATTAAAGCACACTCCGGTTTTTGCAATGGATTTCTGACAAAGTGGGAAATAAGCTAGGTTCACTATCATTTGTACAAGGAAAACCCAACAGGGTGTATTCTATCAACTATTCAGGTCAAACGGAACACTACTATTTTCATTTCTTCTTCCTCTTTCTGTTTTTAACTTGCTGCCACTGATAGAATGGCCATACCATTCTTCTAAACCAGTATGGCTGTAACAAGATTAAGGAGGGGGGGGGGGGTATGATCAACATGTATAAATACATAAGTGGTCCATATAGTGAACTATGTGTAGAGGTATTCACTTTAAGGTCATCACAGAGGACAAGGGGGCACTCTTTATGTCTAGAGGAAAAGAGATTTAATCTCCAAATATGGAAAGGCTTCTTCACAGTAATGCCACGTACACACGACCGTTTTTCATGACGAGAAAAATGCCATTTTATAAAATGGTCATTAAAAACAATCGTGTGTAGGCTCCAGAGCATTTTTCTTGACGCGAAAAATGGCTATTAAAAATTTAGATCATGCTCTATTTTTTCTCGTCGTTTTTCACGCCGTCGCTTTTCTTGTCGTGAAAACCGGCCGTGTGTACGCTTTAATGTTATGAGACGGGAGCGCTCGTTCTGGTAAAACTAGCGTTCGTAATGGAGATAGCACATTCGTCACGCTGTAACGGACTGAAAAGCACAGAGACTGAAAAGCGCAAATCAGCTAACACCAAACTTTTAATAACACGCGGTAGGTAACACGAAATCAGCAAAAGCAGCCCAAAGGGTGGCGCCATCCGAATGGAACTTCCCCTTTATAGTGCCGTTGTATGTGTTGTCGAACGTGTTGTACGTCACCGCGCTTTGCTCAAAAAAGAATTTCACGATAGTGTGTAGGCAAGGCAGGCTTGAGAAGAATCACGTTGAGAAAAACTTTGTTTTTTACAATGACAATAAAAACGGCCATGTGTACGCGGCATAAGAGCTGTGAAAATGTGGAATAGACTGCCTCAAGAGGTGGTTCTGACCAACTTAGTAGATTGTTTTAAGAAAGCCCTGGATTCTTTCTTACATGGATACTAATATTTATAGGTAAAGTTGATCCAGGTAATATCCAATAGGCTCTTGGAGGATCATATATAGGGATGAGCTCGGTGTTCGAGACGAACATACGTTCGACTCGAACATCAGCTGTTCGAGTGACGCGAACGGCCTACAATACACTGCGCCATCGCAGTGCAATCCCGGCGCTGTGATTGGCCAAGCAAGCACTGTGACCCCACATGCTTGGCCAATCACAGCGCCGGCAGCTAGGAGAGCCATAATTGGCCACAGGCAGGTTGCCTGTGGCCAATTATAGCTCAGGGGGTTTAGCACACGCCCCACACTATAAAAGGCCGCCAGCGCGGCGGCCTTGTGTAGTGTGTTCCGGCGCAGGGAAAGAGAAGGATAGGCAGGGACAGTGTCATTGTGCTATTCTTTGTGCTATTCTTGTGTGTAGGGAGAGAGAAGGATAGGCAGGGAGAGTGTCAGTGTCATATTCTTTGCTAAACCTTGTGTGCAGGGAGAGAAAAGGATAGGCTGGGGACAGTGTCAGTGTCATATTCTTTGCTAAACCTTGTGTGCAGGGAGAGAGAAGGATAGGCAGGGAGAGTGTCAGTGTCATATTCTTTGATAAACCTTGTGTGCAGGGAGAGAGAAAGATAGGCAGGGGACAGTGTCAGTGTCATTGTTGCTAAGCCTCCTGCACAGTATACACCTGAAGCTAGCCTGTATTGCTGTGTTTTCCTGGTGTGTTACACTAACAGGCATTTGCAGCACTTACAGCGGGCGGAGTGTGCTTCCTGCTAAATATACACCTGAAGCTAGTCTGTATTGCTGTGTTTTCCTGGTGTGTTACACTAACAGGCATTTGCAGCACTTACAGCGGGCGGAGTGTGCTTCCTGCTAAATATACACCTGAAGCTAGCCCGTATTGCTGTGTTTTCCTGGTGTGTTACACTAACAGGCATTTGCAGCACTTACAGCGGGCGGAGTGTGCCTCCTGCACATTATACACCTGAAGCTAGCCCGTATTGCTGTGTTTTCCTGGTGTGTTACACTAACAGGCATTTGCAGCACTTACAGCGGGCGGAGTGTGCTTCCTGCTAAATAAACACCTGAAGCTAGCCCGTTTTGCTGTGTTTTCCTGGTGTGTTACACTAACAGGCATTTGCAGCACTTACAGCGGGCGGAGTGTGCTTCCTGCTAAATATATACCTGAAGCTAGCCCGTATTGCTGTGTTTTCCTGGTGTGTTACACTAACAGGCATTTGCAGCACTTACAGCGGGCGGAGTGTGCTTCCTGCTAAATATACACCTGAAGCTAGCCCGTATTGCTGTGTTTTCCTGGTGTGTTACACTAACAGGCATTTGCAGCACTTACAGCGGGCAGAGTGTGCTTCCTGCTAAATATACACCTGAAGCTAGCCCGTATTGCTGTGTTTTCCTGGTGTGTTACACTAACAGGAATTTGCAGCACTTACAGCGGGCAGAGTGTGCTTCCTGCTAAATATACACCTGAAGCTAGCCCATATTGCTGTGTTTTCCTGGTGTGTTACACTAACAGGCATTTGCAGCACTTACAGCGGGCGAAGTGTGCCTCCTGCACATTATACACCTGAAGCTAGCCCGTATTGCTGTGTTTTCCTGGTGTGTTACACTAACAGGCATTTGCAGCACTTACAGCGGGCGGAGTGTGATTCCTGCTAAATATACACCCGAAGCTAGCCCGTATTGCTGTGTTTTCCTGGTGTGTTACACTAACAGGCATTTGCAGCACTTACAGCGGGCGGAGTGTGCTTCCTGCTAAATATACACCTGAAGCTAGCCCGTATTGCTGTGTTTTCCTGGTGTGTTACACTAACAGGCATTTGCAGCACTTACAGCGGGCGGAGTGTGCCTCCTGCACATTATACACCTGAAGCTAGCCCTTATTGCTGGAGCTTTTTTTCTTTTGTGTTACACTAACAGGCATTTGCAGCACTTACAGCGGGCGGAGTGTGCTTCCTGCAAAATAAACACCCGAAGCTAGCCCTTATTGCTGTTTTTTCCTGTTGTGTAACACAGGCAGTCATCTGCAGCACTTACAGCGGGCGTAGTGTGCTTCCTGCAAAATATACACCTGAAGTTACCCCTTATTGCTGGTTTTCCCATCTCCCTGCAGGCCATTAGAATGTCTGGAAGGCAAACAAGGAGAGGCAGACAGTCAGGAGCCAATAAAAGAGGGCAAGCAGGCTCTGTGTCTAGAGACAACAGTGCTGGTCGTGGACGCGGTGCATCGTCATCAGCACGTGGCCATGGGACACGCTTGTCCTTATTTTCGGCAGCTGGATATGTTGAGCCGCATCATGCCGAAGACTTGGTAGAGTGGATGACCAAGCCCTCCTCATCCTCCTCATCCTCTCTCACCCAGGCTCAGGGTACTGGCAAAGCAGCTGCCAAAGCGTCCTCTTCCCTGGTATCAATGTCATCATCAGTCACTCCTTCCCTAGACCCACCATGTCCTCCTGAGCAGTCCCCCGAACTGTTTGAGCACAGTGTTGGGTACATGCTCCAGGAGGATGCCCAGCATTTTGAAGGGTCTGATGATGATACCCAGCTAGAGGAAGGCAGTAGCGTGAGAGCAGAGAGAGGGGATGCTCAAAAAGGACACCAATCTGGCAGTCATGTTCCAGCAGCTGCAGCATACTGCCAGATTGGCTCCAGTGATGAGGAGCCTAATAGGAGAGAGGAGGAGGATGAGGAGGAGGCACATCTCCAAAGAGGCAGGATTCCCTCGGGGGGCCAGCGTACGGGCAGCACACCGACTGAATCACACCGCAGAGCTCCGCCTGTGCAGGGCGCTGCCTCTGCCCGTTATTCAAAAAGTTCTTTGGTGTGGGCCTTTTTTGAGTCGAGTGCATCAGATCGCACAGCTGCTGTTTGCAACATATGTCTCAAGCGTATATCGCGTGGCCAAAACATCAGCCACTTGGGCACCACATGCTTGACCAGACATATGTTGACCTGCCATGCAGCTCGTTGGCAAGCCTACCTTAAAGACCCACACCAAAGAACAAAGCGGACCTCTACTTGCACCGCATCAGCTGGGATCTCCAACCCCACTATACCTTCAGTCCTCTCTGAAACCTGCACTGAGAGGAATGAAGGTGTAGAATTAGGTGTGTCACAGCCAAGTACTTGCGGGCACTCTGCTAGCAGTACACCGACGTCCGATTCTAGCAGGCAAATTTCCCTGCCCCAGCTGCTGGACCATCGAAAGAAGTTCACTCCCAGCCATCCACATGCCCAGCGGTTGAATGCTAGCTTGGCTAAATTGCTAGCGCTTCAACTGCTGCCTTTTCAGTTGGTAGACTCGGCCCCCTTCCGTGAGTTTGTGCAATGTGCGGTTCCTCAGTGGCAGGTTCCCAAACGCCACTTTTTCTCACGGAAGGCGATTCCGGCTCTCTACCGGCATGTGGAAGGCAATGTCTTGGCCTCGCTGGACAGGGCGGTCAGCCGTAAGGTGCATATTACCGCTGACTCATGGTCCAGCAGGCATGGACTGGGACGTTACCTTTCTTTCACGGCCCATTGGGTCACTCTTTTGGCAGCTGGGAAGGATGCAGGACAAGGTGCAGTAGTGTTGGAGGTTGTTCCGCCGCCACGCCTCCAAAATGCTACTACTGGTTGTGACACACCTCTCTCCTCCACCCCCTCCTCTTCTTCTTCCTCCATGGCCTCTTCCTGTGCTTTGTCCTCGGAACCAGCGGTGCTCCGTAGGCGTTCAAGGGGCTACGCAAGTACGCAGGCAAAAAGATGCCATGCCGTGCTTGCGCTGGTGGGTGTGTTTGGGGGATAGGAGCCACACTGGGGCAGAGGTTCTGTCTGCTCTGCAGGGGCAGGCTGAGAGGTGGTTGACGCCACACCAGCTTAAGCCAGGAATGGTGGTTTGCGACAATGGCACCAACCTCCTCTCCGCCCTCCGACAGGGACAACTGACCCATGTGCCCTGTGTGGCTCACGTCCTTAACCTGGTGGTGCAGCGGTTCTTGGGCAGGTACCCGGGCTTACAGGATGTCCTGAGGCAGGCCAGGAAAGTCTGTGTGCATTTCCGCAGATCTTATAATGCCAGTGCCCGCCTGGCTGAGCTGCAAAAGGAGTTGAACCTGCCCAAGAACCGCCTTATATGTGACATGCCCACCAGGTGGAACTCAACGTTGGCCATGCTGCAGCGGCTGCACACGCAGCAGAGGGCCATCAATGAGTACCTGTGCGACTACGGCACCAGGACAGCGTCAGGGGAGCTCGGGTTTTTTTCACCACGCCAGTGGGGCATGATCAGGGATGCATGCACTGTCCTGGCACCATTTGAGGAGGCCACGAGGATGGTGAGCAGTGACAGTGCATGCATCAGTGACACTGTACCTCTTGTCCACCTGTTGGAACATACGCTGCGTGGAATAATGGACAGGGCACTTGAGGCAGAGGAGGACTTCCTTCCCTCTCAAGGCCCCCTTTACCCAGACAGTGTTCCTTCTGTCCCACCCATCGCACAGGAAGAGGAGGAGGAGGATTGTCAGCATGGAGGTGGAGCCTGGCACTCAGCATCATCAGCAGCAGTCTTTTAGGGATGATTTACAGTCCCAAGAAACCCGTGGACTTGTACGTGGCTGGGAGGAGGTGGCTGCGGATCATGTCGTCCTTAGTGACCCAGAGGACTCCGGACCGAATGCCTCAGCTAACCTATGCTGCATGGCCTCCCTGATCCTGCAAAGTCTGCGGAAGGATCCTTGTATTCTTCGGATCAAGGAGAGGGACCATTACTGGCTGGCCACTCTCCTTGATCCACGGTACAAGGGTAAGGTTGCGGACCTTATCTTACCGTCGCAGAGGGAGCAGAGGATGAGACAACTCCGGGAGGCCTTGCAGAAAGGTCTGTGCAACGCGTTCCCAGAGACTGGGTGGTTAAAAACTCCTGGTCCTGGACAACGAGTTGCTAAGGCTTCGGTCAGTCTAAGAAGGAGCGGTGGGGAAGTTGGCCGTCTGACCAATGCGTTCAGACAATTCTTTAGTCCGCAGCCCCAAGGTATGATCGGTTCCAGCAACCATCGCCAGCGTCTGATATACATGGTGCAGGAATATCTAGGGGCAAGGTCAGACTTGGACACCTTCCCCACCGAAAATCCTCTGGCTTACTGGGTCTTGAGGATGGTTCACTGGCCAGAGCTTGCACAGTATGCAATTGAGCTACTGGCCTGTCCTGCATCCAGCGTTCTTTCAGAACGCACATTCAGTGCTGCTGGAGGATTTGTAACGGATCACAGGGTGCGCCTGTCCACTGACTCGGTTGATCGACTGACCTTCATAAAGATGAACCAGTCTTGGATCACCACCAGCTACCAAACACCTGAAGCTGATATAACAGACTAATTTATTTTCAAATGTCCCATCCCTTCAAGACTGATGCTGATGCTGAGTGACTGTCCTGTTATGTTGACTGACTAGCCTCCTCCTCCTCAATGATCCGATTGATGATGATAGCTTGGAAGAACATTTTTGTTTCTCGGTGCCGCCACCAGTGGCTAAGGCCCAATTTTTCAGCCCCTGTTTAACAGGGGCATGTAATTACAATTTTTTATGCAATGCTTTGCAGCAGGGCTCATTCCTGCACTCCAACTAGAGTATCTGGGAGAGGTTGCAGTGTCGTGGGACCAGCACCAGTGCCTAAGGCCCAATTTTTCAGCCCCTGTTTAACAGGGGCGTGTAATTACAATTTTTGATGCAATACTTTGCAACAGGGCTCATTGCTGTGCTCCAAGTACAGTATCTGTGAGGGGTTGCAGTGTTGTGGCACCAGTGCCTAAGGCCCAATTTTTCAGCCCCTGTTCAACAGGGGCATGCAATTACAATTCTTGATCTAATAATTCACAGCAGGGCCCATTCATGCGCCTACCAAGAGTAACTGTGAGGGCTTACAGTGTTGTGGCAACACCAACATGTAAGGGGCAAATTTCAGCAGAGTATATACGGCAGGCCCCTACTTTCAAACATCCAACTTACAAACGACTCCTACTTGCAAATGAAAGGAGACAACAGGAAGTGAGAGGAAATCTACCCCTAGGAAGGGAAATTCTCTCCTGTAAGAGTTAATATGGGAAAATGTGTCTCCTCTCTACTGATGCTTTATCACCAATCCTTGTTTCAATAAATACCCCACTTTTCAAAAACATTTGTCATTGGGACGGAAAGTGAGGTGAAATGTTCTGAACAGGGGCACAGACAGCAAAACAAATGTTACAGGGGTGATAACCCTTCCCTATGTTTTCCAAAAAGCTTAAAAATAGATTTTTTGGCTGGAGCTACACTTAAACAATGTACCTGTTCAAAATTACAAACAGATTCTACATAAGAACAAACCTACAGTCCCTGTCTTGTATGCACCGCCTGTATACGGCTGTTCAGAGTATATAGGGCCTTTTTTATTTTGTGTGCGGGGTTCCCCTTAATATCCATACAAGACCCAAAGGGGCTGGTAATGGGCTGGGGTAGGAGAGGGGGTGATGGGGTAGTATGCCATTTTTCTCAAAGATTTTCATCCATATTACCGGGTCCAGACATTGCATTAAAGCCGCAAGCAGTTTTAAATGGCTTTTTTTTCCTTTAGAAATGTCATTTTGTGCAGGGACAGTTCTAAACACGGGAAACACGTGGCACTTTACAGGCATACTTTAGACACCCCCCAGGTACGATATTTTAAGGAATATTTGACTTTTTTTTTCACTTTATGCATCATTAAAATGACTGCTCCCGAAAAACGGCAGTTTTTAAAACTTCTTTTTGCATTGATACATGTCCCCTGGTGCAGAACCCGGGTTCCCAAACCCTTTTTAGGACAATAACATGCATATTAGTCGTTATAATTAGCACTTTAGATTTCAAACGTTCGCATCCATTGTATTTAATAGGGTTCTAATGTTCGTGCGAACTTTCGGTCCGTTCTCGGGTTCTGGTGCGAACCGAACCCGGGGGTGTTCGGCTCATCCCTAATCATGAAAGATTATTTTTTCCCTGCTTGAGCAAATTAGATCATGCTTTACTGGGGTTTTTTTAAATTACCCTGGATCTGTGGGTATAGGATTGTATATATATATAGGATTGTATATATAGGATTGTATACTTTTTATTTTCTTCTATTGGTTTAAACTAGATAGACTTGTGTCTTTTTTTAACCAGACTATGTAAGAATATTTTATGGGCTAAAACTATCAAATTAATATGTAACTTTCCTTTTGCTGAGGAAAGAGCAATCCACTCCTGGTCAGTACTCAGTTATATTCATTGCAAGGATCCTTATTGCAAAGTCTTACATGCTCCCGTTTTTACTGGAACACAGAGATTTTATTAATATCATGGTGTACATCCTGTAGCAATGTCCTATCTCCCGAATGAGGAGGACTTCAGCATAAAGAGGTTCTTCAACCAGTTTTCCAAAAATGTAACGTCAGCAGCTAAAAAAAAGGTAGTTTCTGACTTTTAATAAACAGGCACTAGCCTGTCCAGAATCTAGCGTCATCCTCACCCAGGCTGGTTCTTCACCGGTCTTTGGGTCTTCATGTTAACTGTGGAAAGCTGACTGTGACTCATTCACAGCCAGCTTTACACTGGCTCTGTAAATGGTTCCGCAGCCTCCTAGGACAAGTGACGGGTCCCAGAAGGTTGCAGGCTGGATGGGGGGAGTAAATTGGAGTGGGTACCTGTCAAAACTAGGTACCAGCTCCCCTACGAAAAAAATTATGTGCCAAAAGTTGAAGAGGAGGAGGGGGGAGGAGGAGGAAGAGCAGGACTTTCCCTTTTGGGTGAAGTTCCGCTTTAAGCCACCTGATTGGTTCCAGTATCATAACAAGAGAAAGTCTGGGAGGAACAGCAATGAGCTTACCACTTGGGGAAAAAAATTACATTTCTAGTGGATATCATTAAATCATGCATCAACACCAGTGGCAGCTGATGCTCAAAATTTTGAGAGGGGGGCGCAAACAAACTGAAAAAAAAACATCAATTGCAGCCACTGTGCCCATTAAACGCAGCCACTGTGCCCAAACGCCACCAGTTTGCCCCCTCAAATGCAGCCAGTTTCCCCCCAAATTCAGCCAGTTTCCCCCCAAATGCAGCCAGTTTCCCCCCAAATGCAGCCAGTTTCCCCCCCAAATGCAGCCAGTTTCCCCCCCAAATGCAGCCAGTTTCCCCCCCAAATATAGCCAGTTTCCCCCCCAAATACAGCCAGTTTGTCCCCAAATACAGCCAGTTTGTCCCTAAATACAGCTGCCTCTGATAGACACTTCCAAAAACCAACCAACTGCTGGTATTCAGATGGCCGGCGCTGTTGACGGTGCAGGGGAGAGAGGGGGCGGCGCCCACTATGGATGCACTGCCACTGATCAACACGATTTCTAAACAGTTAACCATTAATGTTAACATTTTAATTTTTTCAGGTGTTTCACACTTCGGTTCGAACTGTCAGTCAAACTTTAGTGAAAATATGTGGCAACCAACATGTAACTATTTACACTATTTGTAAGATTCTTACTTTACTTTAATTTAAAGCCCAACTATAGTTGAATGTACATAAATTACCACCACCTCTGACCTCTTGTGGGAAGCCTTCTGAGAAAGATATGTCCAACATAAAAATGCCTATAGGTATGGAATGGGATGTCCAACAAGCTCATATAGGTGTGATAGTTAGATGTCTATATACTTTTGGCCATATAGTGCATATTTTTATAAATTATATTTTCTTTTTCCAGGATGGACAAAATCAAAAGCTGACAACTAGTATCTGGTATCGACAGGTAAGCTTAAAGAAGAACTCTCATGATTAGTGAAGCATACAGTACTGATGCATAAATACATTTACAGTGTGAGGGGGTTAGCTCGGCAGCGGGTGTGTGTGACCCCCGGGATGGGCTCCCCACACAAAACAGGCCCAGCAAACGGAGGTTGTGGTTTTCAAAATCAAAAAAGGTGCGGTTTATTTTCTATTTACAGTGACAAAACACAGCAAAGCAAAAGAAACATAAACAAAATAAATCCTGGTCAACTTGACCTCTGACTAAACATACAGGTTTCCTAACTAACAACTGGGATCAGCCTAGTGCTGTCCTAGTCCCTAAGTCCCTGGTTTTAAATGTCCAAGCAAATAGCCACACAGGCTTTGTCTCACCGCACAGGGGTTCACTCTCCCTAGACAGTCCACACAGGTCTGGTTCCAGGCATGAGCTAACACCTAATGAATCTGGGAGTTCTTATAGAGGCCTAAATGAGCTGACAAGCTTCAGCTGGTCTCATCAACTCCCTGTCTGCACGACGCCCCACACTCTCCCTAGAGGTATGAGTCATCCATGAGCCCACTAGCCTCAGCTGGGCTTATACAACTCTCCACCTAGTTGTATAAGTCGGCGTAAAGCCTGAATCTGGGCGAAATATATCTACCCCCCTGGATGCAACCAGGTGACTTTACCTTCCTGCTGTCACATACCCCCCCTCTTGTTTTAACCTCGGGGTTGGAACACCAGCAATCAGGCATTCATGTACTCGAGACAAAGCATCCACATTCCCCATTTGAACGCCAGGGCGATGCTTTACTGTGAAGTTGAATTCCTGGAGGGCCAGGAACCACCTATTCACTCTTCTATTTGTTTCCTTGTTTTGAGCCATCCACTTTAACGGAGCGTGATCCGTAACCATGTCAAAGTGCCTACCTAGCAGGTAGTACCGAAGGGAATCTAGAGCCCACTTCACCGCTAAACACTCCTTTTCAACGGTGGCGTAATTTACCTCATGGGACTTCAACTTCCTGCTGAGGTAAATGACTGGGTGCTCTTCCCCGTTCCAGACCTGGGACAATACTGCTCCTAACCCCACATCTGACGCATCACTTTGTACGACAAAGTCTTTAGAGAAGTCGGGTGAGTACAACACTGGCTGGCTACATAAGGCTTGTTTCAAGAATTGGAATGCTGCCTCAGCCTCGGGGGTCCATTTAATCATGACCGACCCTTTCCCCTTCGTCAGGTTGGTTAGGGGCACAGCCTTAGAAGCAAAGTGGGGAATGAATCGCCGATAATACCCAGCGATTCCCAGAAAGGCTCGTACCTGCTTCTTGCTGTTGGGACGTGGCCAACTCTGGATGGCCTCGATTTTGTTGAGTTGGGGTTTTATTACTCCCCTCCCAATGGTGTACCCAAGATATTTGGCCTCCTCCTGCCCAATGGTACACTTCTTGGGGTTAGCCGTAAACCCCGCTTCCCGAACAGAGTCCAGGACTGCTTGCACTTTTGGCAGATGTGAGGCCCAATCTGTGCTATGGACAATTACGTCATCCAGGTAAGCCGCAGCATACTTCCGATGGGGCCTCAGCATCTGGTCCATTTTCCGCTGGAATGTGGCCGGCGCATTCTGTAACCCGAACGGCATTCTTTTATATTGGAACGCCCCGTCTGGGGTTACAAATGCGGTTTTCTCTTTGGCCGACTTGGCCAGGGGGATTTGCCAATACCCTTTTGTGAGGTCAAGAGTCGTCATGTATCGGGCTGTTCCCAGCCGGTCGATCAACTCATCAATACGTGGCATGGGGTAGGTGTCAAATTTTGTAACTTTGTTCAACTGACGAAAATCGTTACAAAATCGCCAGCTCCCATCCGGTTTAGGCACCAACACAATGGGACTAGACCAATCACTTTGGGACTCCTCTATCACCCCTAAGTTCAGCATTTTCTGTACTTCCTCCCGTATTGCCTCCCGTCGGGCCTCTGGGATCCGATAGGGTTTTAACTTCACCCTTTCACCGGGTGGGGTAATGATGTCATGCTCTACCCCAGATGTTTGTCCCGGCAGCTCAGAGAATACCTCCTTGTTGCGAAGCACAAACTCCTTAACCTCCTGTTGTTGGGGTTGTGACAAGGTGGCTGCTATTCCAACCTCAGGAATCACGCAACCAGTTTGAGCTGGTGACCAAGTGTCTGCGACTAGGGACTCTCTATCCCTCCAGGCTTTCAACAGATTAACGTGATAGATCTGTTCGGGCTTTCGCCTTCCTGGTTGTCTGACCTTGTAATTCACTTCGCTCACTTTTTCCATTATCTCATAGGGGCCTTGCCATTTGGCAAGGAATTTACTTTCAACCGTAGGGACAAGTACCAGTATCCTATCCCCCGGGGAAAAGGTATGGGTCTTGGCTCCACGGTTGTACATTCTCTGCTGTGCTAACTGCGCTTGGGCCAAATGTTCCTTCACGATGGGCATTACCTGTGCAATTCGGTCTTGCATCAGGGCGACATGCTCAATCACACTCCTGTGGGGAGAACTCTCACTTTCCCAAGTTTCCTTGGCAATATCCAACAGCCCTCTTGGGTGTCTCCCATACAGTAACTCAAAGGGGGAGAATCCCGTAGAGGATTGGGGCACCTCCCTAATAGCAAACATCAGATAAGGAAGTAGACAGTCCCAATCCTTTCCATCTCTATCCACCACTTTCTTCAACATTTGTTTTAGGGTTTTGTTGAATCTTTCAACCAGCCCATCGGTTTGGGGGTGATACACAGATGTACGTAATTGCGTCACTTTGAACAATTTACACAGCTCCTTCATAACCCGGGACATAAAGGGTGTACCTTGGTCCGTAAGCAGTTCTTTACAAATACCCACCCGGCTAAACACAAGAGATAGCTCTTTGGCTATGGTTTTGGCCGAGGTATTTCGGAGAGGGATCGCTTCTGGATAACGGGTGGCATAGTCCATTATAACTAATATGTACTGGTGCCCCCTAGCGGACTTGATTATAGGACCTACCAAATCCATGGCGATCCTCTCAAACGGGACCTCAATGATGGGTAGAGGGACCAGCGGGCTACGGAAATGTGGCATCGGGGCCAACCTCTGACACACAGGGCAGGAGGAACAATAATTTTCTATGTCCTTCATCACCCCCGGCCAATAGAATCTCTGTAATACCCTCTCTCGGGTTTTCTCTGTCCCCAGATGACCTCCAAGAATGTGCCCATGGGCCAACTCCAACACCAACTTCCTGTAAGGTTTGGGCACCACAAGCTGCTCAACGGTTTCTTCTGCCCTTTTTGCCACCCGATACAGTAGGTCCTTCTCTACGCTGAAGTATGGGTAAGTGCAGGTATTATCTGGGTTCACTAACTCGCCATCTATTTTCACGACGTTTTCCCGTGCCTTTATTAGGGCGGGGTCTCTCAACTGTTCTGTGGCAAAGTTTTCCCTGTGAACCTCAAGATCAGAAAACTCCACAGACGGTAGGTTTTCGTCTGAGGAGGTGGGCTCCTCTCCAGTTTCTTGAGTCTCCCCTGCCAATACTGATAAGGGAAATTCCGGAGAGTCCTCACCACTCTCAGGGGAGTTCTGGCTATCACATTCCTGGTACATAGGGGCACCAGTGGGGGGCTCAGGATCATCCCACAGTTCCCAGAACTTCGGAAAATCCCTTCCCACAATGGCATCATGCGGTAACTGAGATACTAAGCCCACTGGATGAGAGAGGGTACCTTTGGGGGTCTCGAAACACACTGTAGTCACTGGATACTCTCGGGTGTCCCCATGCACACAAATAACAGCTACCTTGCTATTCCCAGAGACCTCTGTTTTAACTAACTCAGCCTTTATCAGGGTCACAAGGCTACCTGAATCCAGCAATACCACAACATTTCTACCATTAACACACATTTTGCATAAATGTTTCTCAGTTCCTCGAATGGCAGTGCATGCGACTGTCGCACACAGCGACTGACGTCTGCCCGTCAGAAAGTCACACTGCATGGGTTCCTCCACAACCGGGCAATTGGCTGCAATATGTCCCGCTTGCCGGCAGCGGTAGCAAACGATCCTTCTTGCCGCCTCTTGAGCCGCTGATTTCCCAGGCTGTTCTCGCCAAACTTGGGGTAGAGCTCCCACCCTCTCACTCTCTCCACCCTCACCCCTTGGAATCCTCTTATCCGCCCCTGGGGATGGTCTGGTCTTAGGGTGGAAAGTCCGAGTGTCTCTGGAAGAGGCCGTCAGGTTCTCTGTAGCCAAGTATTTCTCCACACGATCCACAAGACCATCGGCCGTCTCTGGGTCTCCATGGCTTACCCACTTTTGGATGGCAGTAGGAAGAGCTCTCAAAAATCGATCCATTACAACACGTTCCACAATCTTTGGTGGGGACAAAGTCTCTGGCTGTAGCCACTTTCTGCTCAGGTGAATGAGATCATACATTTGAGACCTGGGGGGTTTTCCAAGCTGGAAAGTCCAGTTATGCACACGCTGAGCCCGGACAGCCTGGGTGACACCCAGCCTTGCCAATATTTCAGCTTTTAGCATCACATAGTCTTTTGCTTGGTTAGGCTCTAGGTCATAGTAAGCTTTCTGCGATTCACCAGTTAACAGAGGAGCCACCAGTCCAGCCCACTGCTCCTCAGGCCACTTTTCTCTTTCAGCAGTCCTTTCAAATGTGGTCAAAAATACCTCTGGATCATCCTCTCCAGTCATTTTTGTCAATAAACGACTCACCCCAAAGGACGCGGTATTAGTGGGACGGCTTTCCTCACTGGTCTGCGGACGTTGCTGCATTACTGCTTCCATCTGTTGTTGTAGTCTCTGCTCTTGCTTCTGCAACAGGTCTATGAAGCGGGCCTCAGATTGCTGCTGGGCTTGTTGCTGAGCCTCCAGACTCTGTTGCAAAGTTGCGTTTGTCTGCTGCTGGGCTGCAAGGCTCTGTTGATGAGCTTGCTGCTGGGCTGCGAAGTTCTTTTGTAAACCTGCATTTGTCTGCTGTTGATTGGCATTTGCTAGAGCCAGCTGCTTCAGTATCTCCTCCATGCTGGCTTAAAAAAAAACTGCCCGCATTCTCCACCAACTGTGAGGGGGTTAGCTCGGCAGCGGGTGTGTGTGACCCCCGGGATGGGCTCCCCACACAAAACAGGCCCAGCAAACGGAGGTTGTGGTTTTCAAAATCAAAAAGGTGCGGTTTATTTTCTATTTACAGTGACAAAACACAGCAAAGCAAAAGAAACATAAACAAAATAAATCCTGGTCAACTTGACCTCTGACTAAACATACAGGTTTCCTAACTAACAACTGGGATCAGCCTAGTGCTGTCCTAGTCCCTAAGTCCCTGGTTTTAAATGTCCAAGCAAATAGCCACACAGGCTTTGTCTCACCGCACAGGGGTTCACTCTCCCTAGACAGTCCACACAGGTCTGGTTCCAGGCATGAGCTAACACCTAATGAATCTGGGAGTTCTTATAGAGGCCTAAATGAGCTGACAAGCTTCAGCTGGTCTCATCAACTCCCTGTCTGCACGACGCCCCACACTCTCCCTAGAGGTATGAGTCATCCATGAGCCCACTAGCCTCAGCTGGGCTTATACAACTCTCCACCTAGTTGTATAAGTCGGCGTAAAGCCTGAATCTGGGCGAAATATATCTACCCCCCTGGATGCAACCAGGTGACTTTACCTTCCTGCTGTCACAACAGATATGTTGCTTTTTTTCTGCAATCATCCAACAATGCTTATTAGAAGAAAATTGGACCTTCACAGAATGACCGGGCTTAACTGCCACTGCCCCCTTGTTGCTACAATGGGGTTACAATCTTTACTGAGCTCCAGAACAGAGTGTAATTCTATTAAAGCTCACATATCTTTATTTACATTCAGATTCAGTGACACAGGAGAAACCCCCCCCCCCATGAACACTCTGATCAGTGCTCTCTGCCATTGGCTGGTTTTCCAGCATGAACAGGAGAAGCCGCACTAAGTAGTCCAAATAGTTCAATGAGCATATTTGATTGTAGAACATGTATCATGCTTCAGTAATAGAAATGGTGAAATGGTAAAATGGATGCTTCTAGTATTAACACCACAGTGAATCACTCAACGAAGTGTACCACCACCTATAGAAAAACTAATAGATGGAAAGCAAAACCAGGCATGTGGCTATAGCCCAGCCAAGGCCTTTGCTTGCACAGAAGATCATGTAACTAAGCTCTGGGTAGCTGGCTGCATTGGTATATCCACACACCAATACCACTGTTCAAT
This sequence comes from Rana muscosa, assembly GCA_029206835.1. Taxonomy (NCBI): domain Eukaryota; kingdom Metazoa; phylum Chordata; class Amphibia; order Anura; family Ranidae; genus Rana; species Rana muscosa. Next base: position 237,578,830 of record CM055124.1, read on the forward strand.
CCGAGATCGTTATTTTCAGCAATGAACTCAGCTCCGGAAGGTGTCTCCATAAACGCAAAGATCGCAGCCCGATCACAATACAGCGACTCTCACATCAGCATCAGTTGTAAACCCTTTGTATATTCATCAACAACATGGTTGTACAGTGAATGGTGTACTTTCTTTTGTGTCTCTGCATAGACACTATTTTATATGTGTATTGTTTTTCCCTTTTTTGTATTAGTATAATTATGCGTTTTAATCAATGAATTTTGGTGATCTTGTCGCCCTAAAAGTCCCCTTCCCAAATGGGGGATATTTTGTTTTATTTTTCCCTCCAATTGAGGGGCTTCTCATTCTTAATGCAATGTGAGGTCAAAAGCAGGAAGAAAATATTCTTCTGTTGGAAAGACCAGTTAATCTCATAAATATACAAATGAATAAGTTGCCATTTCTAATGTTACTTTTTTCATTCTAGATGTGGAAAGATGAATTTCTATCATGGAACTCCAGTCAGTTTGATGGAATTGGAGAAATCTCCCTCCCGCTTAATGTCATTTGGGTGCCTGACATTGTTATTAATGAATTGTATGTATAAGTTACTATTATAACCAAAAAATCTACTTATGTATATTTCCTCATGAAAGTAGTATGGAATTATTTTTTTCTTGTGAAAAATTTAATTTGATACACTTATTTAGAAATGTATTAATTTGATTCATATTACTACATTTCTCCTTGAGTAGAAGCAATTGGGGGTATGATGACTTTAAAATAGCCCATGTAGAGAATCCACTGGAAAGTTCTGTGGCCAGGCTATGGACATTCACATTTCTGCCAATGGCTCCTGCTGCTGTGTCTGAGCCAATGAGGAGGGAGAGAGCCTCTTCTTTTGTGCACATCGTTGGATCGAGATAGGGCTCAGATAAATAAAGGGGGGGGGCTGGGAGCGAGCTGTATACTGAAGGTTTTTCTACTTAAAGTGGAGTTCCACCCAAAAGTTAAACTTCCACTTTAAGGAGTCCTAACCCCCTGGCTTGCCACATTTGGCATGTCATTTTATGGGAGGGGGGGTGGGTTCCTAGTTTTGACAGGTACTCAGCTCCCACTTCCGCTCGCGCCACCTAGGTGACTCCTCCTCTCCCTCCCTGCAATCTTCTGGGACAAGCCACAGGTCCCAGAAGATTGCTCAACCATTCAGGACAGAGCAGTGTGACTTTAAAATTTACATCCAGGGCTATCCTGTTAAAGAAAATTTAACCAACCATTGTAAGTTTTTATACTAGTTTAAATCAGCTGCTGATAAAGGGTTCCAAGAATGCAAGGGTTTATTTCTCAAAGTTTTTTAAACTTGACTAACTATATTATTTTTGTATGTGAAGATATATTGTATTTAACAGACTGTACACAGTAAACACAACTATTTAGATAATTTATGCTACTGAGTAGCTTTCAGTCTAGAAGTATTTTCTAGAAGTGAATGGTTTTATTAAAATCTGCTTTAACAATGATCTGTCCATTTGCAAATTCCAACTGTAGACTTTTAGGTTATATCAGTTAACTTTGTTTTTAAGTGGAAAATTAGGGGAATAAAGCTTCAACTTAACTGATCCAAAGTAAAAGCAATAGTGCTGACAATAAAACAGAAACGATTATACACACAAAAAATATATTTCTAAGGGTACTGTAACCTCTCAGCATCATAAGTGGCAGCCATTGACCAAATGGGCAAGCAGACAAGATGATAGAGAAAATAAAAACAGTTCTTAAAGAAATCTAAGCATGTTTATGGTAATAACTTAATGTTTGTAGGAACTAAAATTACTCAAACTTTATACTTAAAGACTCAAATTTATTAGTCTATGTGAAGTGAATCAGTATAATAAACAATCATACTCATACATTTATTAAGACAACTGCTTGGATTAATTTTAGTTAGACTATTAATTTATGCTTTTGGATTGTAGGCAATTTCCATGGAAACACTGGGCAACATAAATGTTCAATAAATATAGTGTCTATGGGAACTGACCCAGAAACCTCAGAACTGCCAGAGAAAGTATCTAATCACTTAGCTACCATGAGAAATGGTAAATGTATAACCTATTAGGCCAACAGTTTGTGAGCACTTGATCATCAACCCTTACTGTACATAATATTGTTATACATCACATCCCAAAACTATTGACATTAATGTGAAGCCTTTCCCCCTTGAAGATATAACCCCCTGCTGTTTTTGAAAGACAATATTAAAATGTAGGAGCACTTTTGAGGTCAGGTACTAATGTTGGATACAAAAGCATGGCTTGAAATCTGTAATTTAATTATTTCTAGATAATGCCTGAAGTTTACCTAATTTAATCTAATCTCCTAAAGTTACCACAGTATTAAAATGGGGGTTGGATATAAAGTATTAGAGCAGGATAAAAGTGTTACCCTTCAAAATTACAGTACACTTCATTATTGAAAGAACCTTCTACGCTCCATTTCTACCATAATGTCCAATGCCCATTGCTTACAGGGAGCCTGTGATAAGATGATCATGGAAGCTACCAGGGATGAGCCGAACACCCCCCTGTTCGGTTCGCACCAGAACCTGCGAACAGACAAAATGTTCGTGTAAACTTTAGAACCCTATTAAATACAATGGACTCGAACGTTTCGAAATCTAAAGTGTTAATTATAAAGGCTAATATGCAAGTTATTGTCCTAAAAAGTGTTTGGGGACCTGGGTCCTGCCCCATGGGACATGTATCAATGCAAAAAGAAGTTTTAAAAACGGCCGTTTTTTCGGGAGCAGTGATTTTAATAATGCTTAAAATGAAAAAATAAAAGTGAAATATTCCTTTAAATTTCGTACCTGGGGGGTGTGTATGATATGCATGTGAAGTGGCGCATGTTTCCCGTGCTTAGAACTGTCCCTGCAAAAAATGTCATTTTTGAAAGAAAAAAATGCATTTAAAACTGACTCGCGGCTATTAATGAATTGTCGGCTCCAGGCAATACATACAAAAGTCATTGATAAAAAAAAAAAAAAGCGTGGGTGTTCCCCAGAATTCAATTACCAGGCCCTTCTTCAGGTCTGGAATGGATATTAAGGTGAACCCCGCCGCAAATTTAAAAAAAAATTGACGTGGGGTTCCCCCAAATATCCATTCCAGGCCCTTCAGATCTGGCATGGATTTTAAGGGGAACTCCACCCCAAATTTAAAAAAAAAATGGCGTGGAGTCCCCCTAAAAATCCATACCAGACCCCTTATCCGAGCACGCAACCTGGCCGGCCACAGGGGAAAAGGGGGGGACGAGAGAGCCGCCCCCCCTCCCTCCTGAACCGTACCAAGCCACATGCCCTCAACATGGGGAGGATGTCCCCATGTTGATGGGGACAAGGGCCTCATCCCCACAACCCTTGCCCGGTGGTTGTGGGGGTCTGCGGGCGGGGGGCTTATCGGAATCTGGAAGACCCCTTTAACAAAGGGGACCTCCAGATCCCGCCCCCCCCCTATGTGAATTGGTAAGGGGTACATTGTACCCCTACCATTTCACGAAGAAAGCGTAAAAAAATGTTTAAAAAAACACACAAACACCTTGAAAAAGTCCTTTATTTAAAAAAGAAAAAAAAAACATTCCAGCGGTGAAATCCAGTGTCCCGCGGCGATCCCGATGTCCAGCGCTGTCCTTCATTGGTTGTGCCTGAGCGGACCTGATGGGGAACTCCCTCTCAGTATTTTAAATGTATAGACCCGCCCCTTCTTAAGTTCCCCATCAGGTCCGCTCAGCGGACGAGATGCGGAACATGAGAAGGGGCGGGTCTATACATGTATTACCAAAGTGAGAGCAGTTCCCCATCAGGTCCGCCCCCTCGGTATGTCGGACCCGCCTACGTCATTGGCTTGAGTGGGGAACTTCCTTCACTATGTAAATTTTAATTACACAGTGAAGGAAGTTCCCCGCTCAAGCCAATGACGTAGGCGGGGTCTGACATACCGAGGGGGCGGACCTGTTGGGGAACTGCTCTCACTTTGGTAATACATGTATAGACCCGCCCCTTCTCATGTTCCGCATCTGGTCTGCTGAGCGGACCTGATGGGGAACTTAAGAAGGGGCGGGTCTATACATTTAAAATACTGAGAGGGAGTTCCCCATCAGGTCCGCTCAGGCACAACCAATGAAGGACAGCGCTGGACATCGGGATCGCCGCGGGACACTGGATTTCACCGCTGGAATGTTTTTTTTTTTTAATAAAGGACTTTTTCAAGGTGTTTGTGTGTTTTTTTAAACATTTTTTTACGCTTTCTTCGTGAAATGGTAGGGGTACAATGTACCCCTTACCAATTCACATAGGGGGGGGCGGGATCTGGGGGTCCCCTTTGTTAAAGGGGTCTTCCAGATTTCGATAAGCCCCCCGCCCGCAGACCCCCACGACCACCGGGCAAGGGTTGTGGGGATGAGGCCCTTGTCCCCATCAACATGGGGACATCCTCCCCATGTTGAGGGCATGTGGCCTGGTACGGTTCAGGAGGGAGGGGGGGACGCTCTCTCGTCCCCCCCTTTTCCCCTGCGGCCGGCCAGGTTGCGTGCTCGGATAAGGGGTCTGGTATGGATTTTTAGGGGGACTCCACGCCATTTTTTTTTAAAATTTGGGGTGGAGTTCCCCTTAAAATCCATGCCAGATCTGAAGGGCCTGGAATGGATATTTGGGGGAACCCCACGTCAATTTTTTTTTAAATTTGCGGCGGAGTTCCCCTTAATATCCATTCCAGACCTGAAGGGCCTGGTAATTGAATTCTGGGGAACCCCCACGCTTTTTTTTTTTTTTTATCAATGACTTTTGTATGTATTGCCGGGAGCCGACAATTCATTAATAGCCGCGAGTCAGTTTTAAATGCATTTTTTTCTTTCAAAAATGACATTTTTTGCAGGGACAGTTCTAAGCATGGGAAACATGCGCCACTTCACATGCATATCATACACACCCCCCAGGTACGAAATTTAAAGGAATATTTCACTTTTATTTTTTCATTTTAAGCATTATTAAAATCACTGCTCCCGAAAAAACGGCCGTTTTTAAAACTTCTTTTTGCATTGATACATGTCCCCTGGGGCAGGACCCGGGTCCCCAAACACTTTTTAGGACAATAACTTGCATATAAGCCTTTATAATTAGCACTTTAGATTTCTCCCATAGACTTTTCGAATTTGCCGCGAACACCCCAATTTGTTCGCTGTTCGGCGAACGGGCGAACAGGCAATGTTCGAGTCGAACATGAGTTCGACTCGAACTCGAAGCTCATCCCTAGAAGCTACTATGACTTCTAAAAATTCTTGTTGACTGGGTCTTAAAGATCCAATGGCTTCAATACTTTATGAGTCATTGCCTAAGAACAAACAGTGGACTTCTTACTTCTCTGACTTTCCTGATCTGCATACTTGTTCTTGGTCAGCGACTAAGGGGTATTGAAAGGTATTGAAGCCACTAAATCAGAATAACAGTCAGTCCATGAGGACAAATTACATTAATAAGGTTATACAATATAAATAGATCATATAAATAGATCATATTGTTCAGGAAAGAATTGTTCAACAAAACTTGCATATAGACAATTTTGTCACTCCATGTAACACCTTACCATCATTGCCCCCTTTAAATTCAATAGATTGTAGAACTTGATTAAATAGAACCACTACTTCTTTTTATGCGATTGGTGACTTTAGATGAAACAGTATAGTGTCTGCCACTAATTTATTTGCAGTCATTTTTCACTCTCCAATGTTTTGACTAATGTGTTTTTCTACAAACCACATGACATAATGTATTTTCATAGTGTTGAAGATGGAAAGTCACCCGATTTGCCCTATGTCTATGTGAGCTCCTCTGGGACCATCAGAAACAACAAGCCTATGCAAGTGGTTTCAGCATGTAGCCTGGAGACCTATGCCTTTCCCTTTGATATACAGAACTGCAGCCTGACTTTTAGCAGCTGCTTACATACAGGTAAATCTGCCAGGCTCCTTCCATTTACAAATACATATGAGTGCTTATATTTTAAAGGTTTGTTTTGCGTAAATTGGGCTCATGACAGGCATTGAGCAAAATTAGTCACCTACTTTGTAGCTGGATGCAGCATTCATGCCATAAACTTTAATTTATAAACAATGAAAGTCCATTCATGTGATCCACAAAACTTAATAATAATTTACCGGTAATTAAAAAAGAAGATCCAAAACAACAAAAAGTCCTGGTTGTGAAAGAAAAATAGTGATGTCCTTCCAGATCAACTGCAGGTGTTAAACCTCGTTCCCCTCAGGGGGTAATTAAAGTAAAGGTATCCTCTTACCAGATATCATGACCTTTCAAGGCCGATATGTGCATCAGTGAGTTGTTACCCCTTACTACAGGTAACGTCAGCTTTTCCACCTGTTATAGGGAACGCTAATATTGTGTCTATCGATCTCCCACAGGCTTCAGATCCAATTGAGCCATATGTCAGGAAGAAGAGGGAACACACCTCATTGCGCAGCATCCAGTTAAAAGCACAAGAGTTTTATTAAAATTCTACTTACAACAAGGATTAGTATACAGGCATATCGGAATATACATCAGTCCCATGCTCTGCTCGTGTACTGAGATCATCACTGCTATTCCTTGCTTCGCCCACATACGTTTCGTTCAACAGAACATTATCAACAGGCAGTAAGGGCTAAAGGTTGGATATGAGGCCTGTGGGAGATCGATAGATACAATATTGGTGTTCCCTATAACAGGTAGAAAAGCTAAGCTGGATATACCTGTAGTGAGGGGTAACAACTCACTGATGCACATATCGGCCTTGAAAGGTTATGATATCTGGTAAGAGGATATCTTTACTTTAATTACCTCCTGAGGAGCACGAGGTTTAACACCTGCAGTTGATTTGGAAGGATATCACTATTTTTCTTTCACAATCTTGACTTTTTGGTGTTTTGAATTTTCTTTTTCACTTCAATTATTATTAAGTTTTGTGATCACATGGATGGGCTTTCATTGTTTAGAAATATTTGTTTTATTTGCATATTAAATACACCTAATGTAAAGGTAATAATTGTTGGGGATTCTAGAATCAGGTTCCATTCAAAACACATCAATCATTCATGAATTAAGAAAGTAAAATTATAGTCATCATCATGCAGAACTGCACAGTCCTACTATCATCTATTCATAATACATCATCATCCATCAATTATTATCATTTTTATTATGCCTTTGCTTGGCTTAATCTTCCACAGTATGTTATTACAAACTTGATATAAAATTTGAAAATGTTATATCTGTACTGTGTTTCATTTGTTGCAGTGAATGATCTGAATCTCTCCATCTGGAGGAGTTATGAGGAAATTAGGAATGACAAAAGCATATTTCTTGATGATGGAGAATGGGAGCTTCTAGCTGTTCCTTCCACCTATGAGATCCTACACACTCATGGCGGCAGCTTTGCTCAGGTCCAGTTTAATGTAAGTACATGAATTGTAGTTTAAATGTAAAAGGACCTGTAGCGTTATATTATCTTAATATATACAGTACATGTTAAAACGCACTATGTTATTAAAGCTGAATGTAACCTATGTTAATAAAGGGTGTTCATCTTTTGAAAACCTTAATTACATAGGGAGATGTTCTTTTCCTGTGAATACTTTTATCTCTCTGATAAAATGTGTCTAATTAAAAATAACAGATTTTGCAATTTTAATAATGCAAAACACCTACATTATGAATTATATTTAGGAAGGAAGATATTTTAAAGGCCTGACCTTCTGACCCTGATACCATGCCCATGGTTGGCTGTACTGATTTTTTTAAGTGTCTTGTTTTTTTCTGTTTTATACATCACAAAAGGAGTAAAACGGAGATGGGAGCTACACATACACAAGGAAGAAGTTTCTTCACAAATACTTTAACAATTTAACAACCCCAGCATATACCCAGTGAAGTAACTGACCTCATGTGATACACATAGATGAAGCAATTCCTCCTACATAGCGGCCATTTACCGTATACCCTGCCATACTCTGCAATACCTAGCCATACCCAGCCATACTCTGCAATACCCAGCCATACTCTGCAATACCCAGCCATACTCTGCAATACCCAGCCATACCCGGCAATACCCAGCCATACTCTGCAATACCCCGCCATACTCGGTGATACCCAGCCATAATCTGCAATACCCAGCCATACCCAGCCATACTCGGGATACCCAGCCATACTCGGCGATACCCAGCCATACCCAGCAATACTCGGCCATACCCAGCCATACTCAGCCATACCCGGCCATACCCAGCCATACCCGGCCATACCCAGCCATACCCAGCCAGGCTCGGCCATACTCGGCCATACTCGGCCATGCTCGGCTGCACTCTGCCTCTGTATGTGGTCAGGCTGTGGAAGTCTCACACATGTGGTATCGCCGTCATCAGGAGGAGTAGGAGAATCTATTTTGGGGTGTAATTTTTGGTATGTACATACTATGTGTTAGAAATATTGTATAAATGGACAACTTTGTGTTAAAAAAATGCGTTTTAACCACTTCCCGCCCGCTGGCCTTCATATGACGTCCTTGATTTTGTGCGGGGATATCTGAATGACGCCTGCAGCTACAGGTATCATTTAGATATCAGCTTTTTCAGCCGGCGATTCCCTACACCATAAGAATGATCATAGCGGCTGTTCTGCTGCTTGATCGTTCTTACAGGAGGCGAGAGGGGACGTCCCCCCTCCTGCCTCCCACCGGTGCTTCTACCGACTCACCGCTACGATCAAAGCCAGGATTGTTTTTTTGTTTTTATTATTTCAGGCTTTCCAGTCTAGAGGTGAGATGTGGGGTCTTATTGACCCCATATCTTACTGTAAAGAGGACCTGCCATGCCATATTTCTATTATAAGGGATGTTTACATTCTTTGAAATAGGAATAAAAGTGATCAAAAAATAAATTTTTGGGAAAAATGTGTCAAACTAAAATAAATAAAGTAAAATGAACAATATAAAAAAAAAAATGTAAAGCGCCCCTGTCCCCGTGTGCTCGCATGCAGAAGCGAACGCATACATAAGTCTCGCCCACATATGAAAACTGTGTTCAAACCACACATGTGAGGTATCGCTACGAACGTTAGAGCGAGAGCAATCATTTTGGCCCTAGACCTCCTCTGTAACTCCATACATGTAACCAGTAAAAAAATGTAAAGCGTCACCTATGGGGATTTTTAAGTAGCGAAGTTTGGTGCCATTCCACGAGTGTGTGCAATTTTGAAGGGTGACATGTTAGGTATCTATTTACTTGGCATAACTTCATCTTTCACATTATGCAAAAACATTGGGCTAACTTTACTGTTTTTTTTTTTAAAGCAACAAACTGTTTTTTTTTTCTGAAAAAACGCATTCGAAAAATTGCTGTGCAAATACTGTGCGAGATAAAAAGTTGCAATGACCGCCATTGTATTCTCTAGGGTCTTTGCTAAAAAAAACATATATAATGTTTTGGGGTTCTATGTAATTTTCTAGCAAATAAATTATGAATTTTACATTTAGGAGAGAAATGTCAGAATTGGCCTGGGTGCTCCAGAACGCCTAAAGGTGCTCCCTGCATGTTTCGCCTCTGTATGTGGCCACGCTGTGTAAAAGTCTTACACATGTGGTATTGCCATACTCAGGAGGAATAGCAGAATGTGTTTTGTGGTATGCATATGCTGTGTGTGAGAAATAACCTTCTAATATGACATTTTTTTTGTGAAAATAAAAATCTTGATTTTGCAAAGAATTGTGGAGAAAAATTACAACTTCAAAAAACTCACAATGCCTCTTTCTAAATACCTTGGAATGTCTTCTTTCCAAAAAGGGGCCATTTGGGGGGTATTTGTACTTTTCTGGCATGTTAGGGTCTCAAGAAATGAGATAGGCCGTCAGTACTTCAGGTGTCAATTTTCAGATATTGGCACTGTAGCTTGTGGACTCTATAACTTTCACAAAGACGAAACAATATACACCAATTTGTACTTATTTTTACCAAAAATATGTAGCAGTATACATTTTTACCCAAATTTATGAAGAAAAATTACTAATTTGCAAAATATTATAACAGAAACAAAGAAAAATTCTTTTTTTTACAGAATTTTCAGTATTTTTTCTTTTATAGCGCAAAAAATAAAAATCCCAACAGTGATTAAATACCACCAAAAGAAAGCTCTATTTGTGTGAAAAAAAGGCCAAAAATTTCATATGGGTACAGTGTTGTATGACTGAGTAATTGTCATTCAAATTGTGAGGGCACCGAAAGCTGGAAATTGGTCTGGTTAGGAAGGGGGTTTAAGTGCCCAGTGGTCAAGTGGTTAAAATGTTCTTTTTGGATTTTTCAAACTAGACTTGCATATGTCTTTCTATGATTCCAAGGATTAGTAGATGATATAGAAAATTAAGTTTTGAAGCAGACAAGAGATTCCTATATTAGGTAATCTAAGCATTTCATGATCCATGGATTGTATTAACCATGAAAACAAATATGAAACCTCATTATCTATCGTCTGTAAGACCTGAATTGGTGGTTTAGCTCTGAATTACAAATAGATGTCGTCTTTCGCTAAGCTAAAATTCCACAGCTCGTTAATTTGCATATGAGCCATACAGCCTCATTACCATGAAACAGGATAGCAAGTGTTGTATGGAATACACAACTGCACATCAAGTAATGCAGGGAACAGCTATTAGGCCACACACCATTACCTGTTAGAGGGATTGCACTGAAATGCACAGATATGGACAGATTAGCAGAGAAGTTGGAAAATTGCAGTTCTGCACATTGAAAGGTTATTGTACATTTCATTTTAAGTGTGTGTGTGTGTGTGTGTGTGTGTGTGTATATATACATGTATATACCTATACATTTATAATTACATTTTTTAATTTCTGTCAGGTTTCAGTTTGTGTCTGTGACCCGACCAAAGAGATTTTTTTTTTCACACTTCTTGTCCTTGTGACACCAGAAAACCACATTGGGGGACGTGTGTGCGACGGTTGTCTCCAGGACGGCAATGCAAACATTGCCAGAAATTCAAATCCTTTCTTACTCTACCAAAAACATGTTGTTTTTGCCTGTGTCCCTGTTGGAGAGATTTCCCATCACTTTGCTGTCACGACAGAGGCCCTAACCCTTTCCTACTCTAAAATGACATAAAAGGATTTGGCTGGAGATGGGCTTTAACCGCTTGATGACTGTATACCAGCGGCGGTTGGTGCTCAAATTTTTTTTGGGGGATGCAAACAAAAATTTTTTTTTGAAATACTGAAAAAAAACCTCAATTGCAGCCTCACTGTGCCCATCAATTGCAGCCTCACTGTGCCCATCAAATGCAGCCACTGTGCCCATCAATTGCAGCCACTGTGCCAAAAATTGAAGCCACTGTGCCATTAATTGCAGCCACTATGCCCATCAAATGCAGCCACTGTGCCCATCAAATGCAGCCACTATGCCCATCAAATGCAGCCACTGTGCCCATCAAATGCAGCCACTGTGACACCCCCATCTGCCCGATCGCTCTCTCGCCACCACTTACCCCATCTTTGTGGCGGGCCGGGCAGCGGGTGATGGCAGCGAGCTGTGGAATGGGCAGCGGGTCAGGCATCGGCGAGCTGTGTCCTCCATGTGTCTCTTCTTTCTTCCTGCTAGGCATCCAATAGGAGCACCTGTCCTTTCAGCCAATCAGGTGATGCGATTCAGTTTTAGAAAGCGAATATTTATTTGCTTTTCTAACACACCTGGGTGGGCTCTGAGCGCAAGGCTCTGCGCTCCGAGTCTACCCTATTTTGAAGCCTATTAGAGCCTATGGCTCTAGTCAGGTGCTTCAAAAAAACACCCCCGCCACTGCAATTCAGGCGCCTGGCGTCCTAAAAGGAGGCGGACGCCTGAATAGGGGGTGGCCGTGGCAGCCATGGATAGATTCATGCTACGCACAAGGCGGCTCTCCTGCGCTGGATCATGTACCTAGTATGTGATCCACCACTTCTGGATTGGGGGCGCGCAGGCACACCACCCCGCTTTTGCTGTGATTTTTCACAGTGGAAGCTGATCGGTGGGTACCATGGAATTAATGCCCGCCAGAACCCGCTGATTATTTGTTACACAGACAGAACGGCAGTCTGCCTATGTTCACAAGGCAGATTGTCTTTCTGGCAGCGGGGAAGACATTGATCCTGTGTCAGTTAAAGTAACGCTGTGCCGTATTGCAAAACATGGCCTGGTCAGGAAGGGGGGTAAATCTTTCCAAGCTGAAGTGGTTAAAGAAAGGGCTGTTTTTAGTGATCATTCTGTCATAAGCATACCGTGATGTAATTTCCTACAGGACCCACTCACCTGTTGCCAGCTAGTGGAGTGTGATTGTTATTATAAAGGTAAAGAAAGTATGATATCAAGACATAAATACCACGTGAAATTTTGCCTTAAAATATTTCATGCAGTATTCATCGCAGAAGTAGTCAATTCGCATAAAACTACATTTTTTATTGCAGACTAGATCTCTAGTCCTAACAACCAGTAACTTATCTTAGCCTGGCTAGCTAATGCAGCTGTCAGCTGGGGATTCCAAGCTGACAGGTGAATGTAAACAAAGAAGCAAAGAGGGTGTTAAAAAAGTTTGGTGGTTCCCCCATAACTCATACCAGGCCCTTCAGATTTGATATGAATTTGAACGACCTTGAGTAAACAAAGCCAGAAAAACACATTGTGAGGTCTTCCCCAAATTCTATACTGGACTCTTTTGGTCTGGTATGGATTTTTAGTTTGGAACTCCTCACAGAAATCAAGAAAAAAGTAAGGTGCCCCCCAAAAATCCATACCAGACCCTTATCCAAGCACGCAGCCTGGCTAGAAAAGTGGAAGATAAGTGCATGTCCCCTCCCCTGAACCATACCAGGCCACATGCTCCCACCATGGGGTAGGGTACCTTGCTGTCGGAGGACTCTCGGGCAGGGCACCTTGCCTCCATGTTGATGAGGACAACAGCCTCTTTCCCACAACCCTGGCCCAGTGGTTGTTGGAGTCTGTGGGTGGTGGCGCTTATTGGAATCTGGAAGCCCCCTTTAGCAATAAGGGTGTTCCCAAATACTAGCTTCCCCCTATGTAAATGAGTAAGAGCTACATAATATCCTTACACATTTAGAAAAAAGAGTACACAGTAAAGAATAAAATCCTGACAAAGCTTTTAACAAGTCCTGTTGTAAGAAAAAAAAAAAGAGAAAGAAAGGCTCATGATGTACATCCCCCGTGAATCAGGTCGTCCACTGATGCAGATCCATGTCCGTCACAATGTACTATGCCCACCAACACATCCAATCCTGTCGCTTCCCTTGTGATGGGGTGGGGTCTCCTGGGTGATGTCATTGACCAAATATGGCAATGACAATGCCACATTTCCTATAAAACACAAATATCAAATGCAATAAACATTGGTGAGATGACTCCAGTATGCTGTCAGTTTGCCTTATTTTTTTTCAATCTCCAATTACATGGTATGATCCACCAAGAGTCTGAAAAGATAAAATAGCTGAGCTAATAAGGCCATTTTTGTCTGCTGCTAACTTTACCAACACCTGTCTGGTGAAACTGGTAATTAAAGAATATTTCCAGGCATGGACAAATGTAACGATGTATATACCATAGCTGGGAGATACCCCTGGAAGCTGAAAATTACTGAAGCAGACACGGCTACTTCAGTGATCTTCATTTACTTCCTTCTGGGTCCAGTGCTGCACTCCTGCTTACTGAACAAAGGAGGTTGGCTTCTTGGCACAGGTGCCATTCAAAGAATGGTTTGCATTTTCTAAATGAATGCAAACTATCTCTTATTAAAGGAGGCGGAGAGATGGGGCAGTGATATCACGCTCTCCACCTTCTCCAATCAAAGAATGCTTTGCATTCATTCAGAGAATGCAAATAATTATTTTTAAATGGCACGTGACCTCACGTGTTCACAACGCATCAGGCCAGCTGCTCAGCATGGGAGCCAGTAGCAAGTAGCTACTGAAGTAGCGGTGCCTATTTCAGTAATATCCAGCTTCCAGGGCCATCAGCTAGGTACAGTATGTATGTATTATGGCCAGATATGTTGCATAAGTGGTACATTGACCAAAGCTGGTCCAATTAACAATATATAATATAGGGATGTTGTTCATCCCTTGTGATAGCAATAAAGTTGATAAGAAAAAATAAATAAAGCTATAGTCTTAAATTTTTTTAAAAATAAAATAATTAATAAAAATTACAAATACATTTTAAAGTTCCCCTGTCCCCCTGTGCTCATGTGCAAATGAAAATGTGCACGTAGGTGTAAATTGCGATCCACACATCACTGCGAGCATCAGAGCAAGAGCAAACATTTTAGTGCCAGACATCCTGTGTAACTCTAAACTGGCAACCTGTAAAGGCTTTTTAAAGCATTGCTTATGGATCATTTTAACCACTTAAAGTGGAGCTCCACCCTAAATTTCAACTTCTGCTCATCGGAACACTCCCCCCCTCCGGTGTCACAATTGACACCTTTCAAGGGGGAGGGGGGTGAAGATACCTGTCTAAGACAGGTATTTTCACCCACATCCGGGAGTCCTCTCTGCGGGAAATCTGCGGGAGTCACGTCACTTTCCCCAGACTTCCCGTAGTGTTCTGGGAGACACTCAGCTCCCAGAACACAGGAGGACGAATCAGAACGGCGCAGCGCGACTCGCGCATGCGCCGTAGGGAACCGGGCAGTGAAGCCGCAAGGCTTCACTTCCTGGTTCCCTCAGCGAGGATGGCGGAGGGGGCAGCAGAGTGACGAGCGATCGCTCGTCCTCTGCTGCGGACGTCGCTGGACTCCAGGACAGGTAAGTGTCCAAATATTAAAAGTCAGCAGCTGCTGTAGCTGTAGCTGCTGGCTTTTAATATTTTTCTTTTCGGCGGAGCTCCGCTTTAAGGACCGAGCCTCGTTTTGAGATTTGGTGTTAAGTTTAAAACAGGTTCTTTTGCTAGAAAATTACTTAGAACCCCCAAACATTATATATTGTTTTTTTTTCTAACACTCTAGAGAATAAAATGGCGGCCATTGCAATACTTTTTGTCACACCGTATTTGCGCAGTGGTCTGACAAGCGCACTTTTTTTGGAAGAAAATTCACTTTTTTGAATTAATAAAAAAGACAACAGTAAAGTTAGCCCAATATTTTTTTTATATTGTGAAAGATAATGTTACGCCGAGAAAATTGATACCCAACATGTCACACTTCAAAATTGCGCCCGCTCGTGGAATGGCGTCAAACTTTTACCCTTAAAAATCTCCATAGGGTGACGTTTAAAAAATTCTATAGATTGCATCTTTTGAGTTACAGAGGTCTAGGGCTAGGATTATTTCTCTCGCTCTAACGATTGCGGCGATACCTCACTTGTGTGGTTTGAACACCGTTTTCATATGCTGGCGCTACTCACGTATGCGTGACGGGGACGGGACGCTTTAAAAAATGTTTTATTTTTTATTTCTTATTTATTTTACTTGATTTTATTTATTTTTTACGCTGTTCTTAAAAATAAATAAAATGGGTCACTTTTATTCCTATTACAAGGAATGTAAACATCCCTTGTAATAGAAAAAAGCATGACAGGTCCTATTAAATATGACATCTAGGGTCAAAAAGACCTCAGATCTCATATTTAGACTAAAATGCAATAAAAAATCAAATAAAATTGTCATTTGAAAAAGTGACAACAAAAAAATGTGCCTTTAAGACGTATGGGCGGAGCTGATGTTTTGACGTCGCTTCCGCCCTGCTATGGTATGGAGACGGGTGGGGGCCATCTTCCCCTCACTCATCTCCATACCCAGCTAGGAAGAGGACCTGATCGCCTCCGCCGCTACCGACGGCTCCGGTAAGCAGAGGAGGGCGCGGGAGAGTGGCAGAAGGGGGGTGGGTCCTCTCCCTCCGCCGATAACGGTGATATCCCGGCGAATCCGCTGCAGAGACCACCATTATCGTATACAGGACTGGCGCCTAAAGAGATGGATACCTCGGTTGTGGCAACAGCTGCTGCCGTTACCGAGATACCCCTCTTCAAAAAGAGGATGTATATAGTCGTGCGCTGGTCCTTAAGTGGTTTAAGTGTGACATGTTTGGTATCTATTTTACTCGTCATGACATTATCTTTTATAATTTACAAAAAAAATCGGTTTTAAGTAGTGTTTGTGTGCACTAAAATTCATTACAGTGTATTTTATCCCAAAAAAATTTAAAGTCGCTGCGCAAATACCATGTGACATAAAAAATTGCAGCACCCACCATTTTATTCTCTAGGACCTCTGCTTAAAAATATATAATGTTTCGGAGGGCTATGTCATTTTCTAGCAAAAAAAAAAGAAAAAAGTGATTTTTATATGTAGGAGAGAAGTGTCAGAATTGGCCTGGGTGGCAAGAGGTTAGGTAAGAAAGTAATGACAGCACAAAACTGCTGGTCTTGTAGTCTAAGATTATAGTCATTTTATTTTAAGACATAGAATGAACAAAACAACACATTTTGGGAGCTAAGAACAGCCCCCCTTCATCAGGGCTACAAAAAAAAGACAAAAAACCTGCACAATGAAATAAACACATACATGTAAAGATAACCTGTTATGCCGCGTACACACGATAGGTTTTTCTTCCATCGGTATAAAAAAATAGAACATGTTTTAAATTATACCGTTTTAAAAAAAAAAAAACGATAGCAAATTCCGATCGTCTGTGGGGAACTCCATCGGAGAAAAAACACACGCATGCTCAGAATCAAGTCAACGCATGCTCAGAAGCATTGAACTTAATTTTTCTCGGCTCTTCGGAGTGTTTTAAGTTACCGCGTTTGGGACGGTCGGATTTTTGACTGATGGTGTGTAGGCAAGACTGATGGAAGTCAGCTTCATCGGATTTCCGATGGAAAAATCCATCGGATTTTATTCCATCGGAAATCCAATCGTGTGTACAGAGCATTAGATTTTCACTGGCTTGATAGTTAGAAATGTAATTAAAAAAATACTGATTTATAGCTGTGATAGAATGAAGACATCAGTCTAGTAACTCATTCATAGATGGTGAAATTGTGGTCAGTAGGATGGACATAGCAGTAAAATCTATTGGCTTGATATACACTTTACCTGCCCTTATATAGAGTGACTATTTTACTCTTCTTTTTCAGGCTAAGAGCATTTTCTTCAAGTGCAGGAAAAGTCTATTGATCTTGATATTTCATGTGTGCTAAACTGAAATCTAAAAAGAGGATATCAACTCTCCTACCCCCTATTTAATGTAGGGGAGGTGAGGAAGACTTATTTGTAGTCTAGATCAGGGGAGCATCCTAGGGTGGCAATGCTGTTCTCCCATTGATGCAGTATATTGAGTGAGTGTTTTTACAGTAGGACAGGTGATGTGTTATGCTGTGTACACACGATCGCTTTTACCGATGAAAAAAGTCAGATGGAATTTTCTCATCGGACAAACCGATCATGTATGGACCCCATCGGTCTTTCCATCTGTGAGAAAAAATAGAACATGTTTTAAATTTATCCAATGGGAAAGAAAAACGATAGCAAATTCCGATCGTCTGTGTGGAACTCCATCGGACAAAAAACCCACGCAGGCTCAGAATCAAGTCGACGCATGCTCAGAAGCATTGAACTTAATTTTTCTCGACTTGTCGGAGTGTTTTACGTCACAGCGTTCTGGACGGTCGGATTTTTGACTGATGGTGTGTAGGCAAGACTGATGAAAGTCAGCTTCATCGGATTTCCGATGGAAAAATTCATCGGATTAGAATCCATAGGAAATCCGATCGTGTGTACAGGGCTTAACTGGAAGGGTCACCAGGTGAAAACATAGGAAAAAACCAGAGGAGAAAACCAGTGCAGCCACATCTAAGTACTGGCAGTCTGCAGTAGATTACAATGTTGTATTGAGATATTAGGTACATTTTAAGCTTGAACAAGAGGTCCTACAAAGTAAAGCCCTAGTACTCTACATTGACTCTACCATGCTGGATATAACATGTCTGTGATTTGGCAGGAAGAAGCTGCTATCACAGGCATCATTACATTTCTCGAGCAGTTCAGTACCTGCTTATCTGCATTAAATGTGCCACGCATAAACAGCTACAAAACCGTGTCTGTGAATAAACCCTTAAAGGATCAATAAATTGTAGAGTGCTATCTGATTTATCTGAAATAACATTCAAATATAAACAGAAACGTGTAAATGAATGTGAGAAAAACCACCAGTGTCAAATACTTCCTCTTCTGCAAAGGAGTGAAACGAGAAAACTCTACCAAATACATCCAGACTTCAATACAGCTGAGAAATAGGCAATGATGAGTACCAGAGCCCATGGCACCTAATTATTAGCCTCCTATTATCTGGTCTTACTGCAGGATTCTAAAATCAAATTATTACTTTTTGTTTTATATTTACTAATTTATTGTTGAAAGGGTTCCTTTTTACTCCAACTGCGAGGTATACATTTGTACATTTTATACATTTACATGTTTTTCTCCTATGTGACTACTCCTTCCATTTTGTTTATCATAGCTTAGCAAATCCTAGTCAGAAAAAAAAAAACTTTGATGCCATGGGAGCGTTCTTTGTAAACTTACTATGCAGTGATGTCAATAAGCATGATAAAATAGTACACTTTAAAATATAGAGTAGGGAGAGTCAGAATATCAGGCAGGGAGAGGAAGATATCCAGTGATGAAAATGTATCATACCTCAGCCAATCCCTGGAAGGGGGCATCCAGAAGGTGGCTGGAGATGTGATAAATGTTTTGGGGAGGCCTTTCCATGGGGTTCTCTTCCGGGAGGGTTCCAGTTCTCCTGGGCTGCTGCCCCTGGGACGCAGCTATACTGAGACAAGCATTGCAGCTTGGGCCTCAGCAGGTGCTGGGCTTAGGGCCTAGAGAAGATTCTTAAAGGATTTTGCTGGAGGGCACTGTTATGAAGACCTTGTCTAGAGAAGGATCTTTTATCTTCTTTACTGAGGAATTACCTGTGGAAGCTGGGTGGCACTCCTAGGACACTGTGAGTAAGACCTACTGTGGTACTTTCATGTGTGTCTGCAACTATAAGGATTTGAGCTAGAAGTTGTACTCCGATTGATTGTTTTGGAGTATCCTGAATCCCTGAACCCCTCTCCTGTTTCAAGGTACTCAGCAATAAATTCTAAAAAGACATCCCCTAGACTGAGCCTGTATTTTCAGTGTGCATGGAACTGTACTTGTGGCTGGCAGCATCTGTACTAGCAAGGGAGACCTGGGCATACTCTCAGCAGCCCCTCCAGGAGTGAGTGCTACATAAGTTAGCACTTCAAGTCCCACTGACCAAAACATTTCTGTCTACAGGTCAGTGTTCTGATTCCCTTAAAAGCCATGACATTTTGTTAAGCGTCCAGTGGCAGAGGAAATCCTGAGGTGCTTGGGCTTCTGGAGCGGCGGTCCAGAAGTGGCAGAAAGATTTACAGTAGGGAAACTCACAAAATTTTTAGTATGGCACCTTGGTCGCAGCACTGATTGCATGCTTTTTTTTCACACCTGCCTTCTGGGCTATGCCTTTTGGTCAGGAACAGAGGAACTTTTACACTGGCCATAAGGTCAACCAATGTATAGCACTTTGGCACTGAAGCTCTTTGCCTTTACCCATCCCCTTTTTTATGTTTATTTGTCTTGAACTTTTTGTCCTGCACAGGTGCACAATGTGCTCACTCCTGATTAGTAATATATAGGCCCTTGAACTTGCCCTTAAAGTCTTGGGGAGGAGGGCCCATGGCCTTTTAGTCAGGTTCACCCTCTTTCATGGGGTTTCCCTTTGGGGGAGCCCCACCTAGGACTTGGGTGGACCTTGCTCCAGGATCCCATAAGAATGGGGATCACCTGGTTTTGGCTAGGTCGAACCATGAGTACCCCAGTCCCCAGTCAGGAGTCTTGCTCCTTGGGGGATCAGGGCCAGGGTCCTTTCTCTTCAGAGGAGGATGATGTATACACTCAGTGCACTTTTTTTGTGTGCTTCACTTTTTGTGCGTTCACTTTTTTGTACCTGGTGTTTGGCAAGTACACACTACACCAAGGAGCTTAAAAAAATACAGTTAGTGTGAAATTCACTTACAGGTCTGTCATGAAAAAATGCATTAGATAAAGTCCCTTCTACTTTTGGTACATATACCTTCAGTGGAGCACTAGCTTCAAATCTCCTATTTTGTTCTGTGCACTATAGGGAAGACATTCCTTTGGTACTTCACATACAAAACCCAATGACCTGTCCTGTGCTGTTGAGGACCATTAACCTCCCTGGTGGTATTCCAGAGTGTGGCTCGGGGTGAATTTTCCATACCAAAAGCGGTAACCCCTTGAGCCACACTCGGGATCACATCGCAAGATCCAGGCAAAGTTACTTACCTTGTCCCCAGGATCCTGCAATGTTCTCCCGTTGTGTTCCCGGGCTGTGTACTCAGCCTGATTCATCACTGTGCCAAATTCAAAAAGTGCAAAAAACAAAACACAAAAAAGTTACTTACCTTGTGCCCAGGATCCTGCGATGTCTCCCTGCTGCGAGCCGTGTCCTCCGCTCGATTCATCACAGTGCTGAGCTCCATTCCCTGTGAGTGTCGCAATGCACAAGGACTGAGCCCGGCGCCAAATTCAAAAAGTTAAAAACACATAACACATACAGTTCACTGTAATCTTACAGATTACATTACTGTATCAAATTATTTCACCTCCCTTTTGTCCCTAGTGGTTTGTCCAATGCCCTGCATGCACTTTTATATTATATATACTGTTCTTTCTGCCTGGAAACTGGAGATTGTCCATAGCAACCAAAAAGTGTCCCTTTCATCAAAAGCGGTTTTAGACCAGCTAGAAAACAGCGATAATAAATTAGAATCACTTGCAGAATTGAGCGATAGTGATTTGTGGGGAAATTCGTCATCAGGCACTGAAAGTAATGACAGTGACAATTCTGCAATTGAGAAAATTTCAGTGTTTTTGATTTGATTACATT
Source organism: Rana muscosa (assembly GCA_029206835.1). Lineage (NCBI taxonomy): Eukaryota > Metazoa > Chordata > Amphibia > Anura > Ranidae > Rana > Rana muscosa. The sequence continues at coordinate 237,599,867 of CM055124.1, forward strand.
ATTGAAAACATTTTATTATTGTTATATTATTATTTGTTATAATTATTTATAGTTATTTATTATATTATAATTTATGATTTCGGGTTTCAAACTTTCTCATACCCGAGATGTCTACTAGACTCTTGTTTGGACAGATTTAAGTGTGTTATTCCTAAGAATTACAGACCTACAATATAAAACGCCAAATTTCCATGCAAAACAATGTATCGCTTTCAGCATCAAAAATCTGACATAATCATACCGCCAGGGAGGTTAAGGTAATAGCAAAATGTCAGTGATCTGAGTTCTAACTTAGAAAGGTTTGTCTGGTTGCATGTGTAGGGCATTTGCTTATAGACCAGCCAAGATAGGCATGGTATTACCCAGAAGAACTTTTTCATGTTGGAAGGGGGGGTCATCATAAAATTGTACCATAAGCTGCAAACAGGAAATGTAAAAATGCAGTAACCAACTGAAATGAGACCACTGAAAGATGATTTCTGATTGGTTGCCATGGATTTATACACTCTTTACTTTATTCTTCACTTGATTATATAAGCATGGATTTTCTGTATTCCAGTTAGACTGGAACTAATAATGAGACATCATCATGTTTCATGAAAGTCCACCAAAGTTGGTATTGCTCTAGGTGGAACACTATGTTGCGCTCACTGGCCACGGATGCTTGGACTCAACACGGAGTCCAATCTTTTACCTCAATATGCAATCAACAAACCTTATTTTCCCTAGAAGTGGTAATAGGGTGTGCTGGACATAACTCCTCCTCTGACGTATTTCACCCCCGGTATGGGGCTTAATTGTAGGAATCTCTATGATAAGGCCCTGCCAAAGGTGAAATACATCAGAGGATAAGTCATGTTGTCCAGCAGGGTTGACTGTGCATTGTAAGCCTTGTTACTGTTACAGCAAAGTCGATTCAAGGAGAAAAAGGACGTCATGGAGTACAGCTTGAATGTTTGTTGCTGGCATGTTTTAAAAAAAGATTGTAACTTCTGCTGCAACATGAAGAACAAAATTGTCAGCTGGTCACCATATTTGAAAAAAAGTATATTGACCCAGTTTATTTAATTGAAGCTTGTTTGTTCCTTTTCTGGAAAGGTGTTTTTTTCACAAGCAGAACAGGAGAACATTTTAAAAAGTTGAATGTAAAACAATGCCATGTACATGGTGATACTTTGTCACCAAAAAAGTGAACACAGGCTTTAATAGAGACAAGGACGCTGCTGATCACCAAATAGTAAGTACTCTGTTATAACCTGCCAGCTTGCCCCACTCTTTCACAATGATCGATCTTTTTGCCGCCACTCCTTTTCCTCTGCTCTGGCATGTCCAGGACTAACAACGACCCTGACGGGAAGTTAGCCACACAAAACACAGCGAGATGAATGGCCAGCCTGGGACATAGCTCTCTCATGCAGCAGTGATTTCAGCTTTAATGGCAAAATCATTATCATTGCGACAACGGCTCACAAATGAGCAGAGGGTGAAATAAAGGGGGGGGGGGGGGTAGGGGGAATTATGTGTGGAATAAATGAGCACTTCCGAAATTCATAGCATCATAAAAAGAACCTTATCAAATGAACCAGCAGAAGGTTAGACGAGCAGCACAGCAATTAGGCTAACACCGTAGGGCTTCTATTTCATCTTCTGTGTGCTCATCATGTACAAATTCCCAATTAGATTTATTCCTTTCATTATCATCAATGGGAATTCGAAACAATAGTGTACACAGCAGAGCCCACTTTAAAGGTACAGTTTCACCATGGTGCTTTGGCATCGCTAAGAAACAAATAACAAAGGAAAAAACAGATCCAGTGTTCTTTTTTTCTGGAATAATTTTATCTTTTTGTAGAAACAATTAGAAGCAATGCTAAAATATTTACTGCTTACACAATTGCAATATGTTTTTTATATTATTTAGCATATTGTACTATAGATAATCTTTTTAAAGATTATAGGAATACTTGTTAATACGATCTATGTAAATAATCTTATGAGTGTGTGCTAATGTTTTACAAATGACATTCTTAATGTAAAGTTTTTAAATGTATATGAACATGGGGGCAGCCTTATATGCTCATTATATAATCAGACATGCAAGCAAGCTTCTTTTTTTTATTTATTTTTTATTTGCCTTAAACGGGATTGGATGTTCAGAATGAACACAGTTTCATCTTACGTACTGTACTTAGTTACATGAACATACACTATACTAAGTGAACACATTCTACTCCTGAAGCAAATCAGCCCCATTGTTTTGCTTGGCAAACTGATGTTATTTCAGCAGAAATTTAGCAGGGTTGTTCCCTGTATTGCTTAATATACACATAGCCACTAGTAGAAGGATCTTAAAGTGGAGGTTCTGCCATTTTTTTTTTTAAAAAGCCAGCAGCTACAAATACTGCAGCTGCTGACTTTTAAAAAATGGACACCTACCTGTCCAGCGTGCCCGCGATGTCGGCAGACGAGGTCGAGCAGCCGCTCGGCCCTCGGATGCTGCTGCCGCCATTCAAGGTGAGGGAATCAGGAAGTTAAGCCTTGCGGCTTCACTGCCAGGTTCCCTACTGCGCCAATGCGCGAGTAGCGCAGGGCGTCGTCACTGGTTACCACTCTCTCCTGGGAACAGTGTGTTTCCCAGAAGACAGCGGGGGGTGACGCGAAGGGGCGTGACTTCTGCGGGAGTCAAAACCCAGGAAGTGGTGCAAATACCTGTCTCAGGTATCTGCACCCCCCTGAAAGGTGCCAAATGTGACAACGGAGGAGGTTCCGAAAAGCGGAAGTTCCATTTTTGGGTGGAACTCCGCTTTAAAGTACAGAACCTTCATCACGTAAAAAGGTGAGTCACAATAAAAAATGTTTTTGGGGCTTCAGTCACTCCTTTTATAGAGACTGTCAAGCCCCCACTTCTCTTACCTGAACCATGAAATCCTTTATTAGAGTATGGTCCAGACTTAGGGTGCTTCCCCTGTCTAACCCTCGCCAATGGTCCTCTCATACCTCTCTCTGGAACAACCTTAATCTTCAGCATCTCTTTCAGCCTTTGAAGCCAATCATTTGTGCGTCAAAGGTGACTAAGGTGCTAAGAGCTTTGTTTCTAGATGATAAATTTCCTTCTTTTGACACATTGAAAATTAGATATTTCCTTCCCAATAGATACCTATTTTACTATTTTCAATTACACCACGCTTGCTCTTATCAGTTTTACTTTGCCTCTTTTCAGGGCCTTGGTAAATGCAGGGAAAATGGGCCCTGGACCTCCCAAATATGGATAACAATGATTGGGATGATATCTGGGAAGATCCCTTCTATCCTTTGACATTGGCTAGAGATCAACTTATACACTTAAAAATGTGTTCATGGTTATTACCTTACTCTAGTCCGGGTGGGAAGGTTCTCGGCTACCCAGTCTACGGCGTGTTGGAGGTGCTTTGCTGTCAGTGTAGACTTTCTCCATATCTTCTGGACATGTCCAACTATTCATGAATATTGGGTATGGGTTCTGCACTCCAGTTAGACGGTCACGGCAGTCAGGGTGCCCAAGGATATTGGTTACTGTTTGTTGGGCCTTGTTGGCACCTTGGCTGTTAGTAAAGTGACCAGAACATTGCCTGGTATTTTACAATTTTACACCAGGAAAAATTGTCCTTCACTGGAAATCCCCTAACATCACTGACTCTAGATATATTGAAATTGATAGTAATTAATGTTCTTCCATTGTATAGAGCCAACAGATGACGCCCATTCCAACTTGATAAAGTGTGATCCCCTTAGCTTGAGACCCCAATACTGCAATTATGACTTGACTTCCTTTTGCATCCCGATTCAGGGAGTAGGGCATTGCTCATAATAGGGTCCTTCTCGAATGTGTCCCCTTTTCCGAATAATGTTGAATTACGCCGGGTCTTTTTTCGGAGACTTCCTATGGGACTTGTTCTCTTTTGGGAGGCTTGATGATTGCTCTGTGGTGGTACTTTCTCTGTGTAAGTATAACATGTTGCCTAGTTTGTATAGCTCTCTGACTTGTGAGAGGCATGGGGAAGTAACATACTGTATCATCCAGGGGGGCGGAGTACAATTTATTTTGTTACTTTCTCTGTCATTTGCAGGTGGACTTTGTTGGTAGTTTTGTATTGCTTTTTATTTTTGTTATGTTAGAAAACACAATAAAATAGAATTTATTTAAATGAAAATTTTAGGTAAAAGTTGTTGCAGTGACTTAAAATGCTTATGAAAATACGCTATCAATTCCTTTTTAAAGGATAGTTTTACTGAGAAAAATTGTGGGCTGTCATTTTTGCACCCTCTTTGAAAATGCTAGTCGTCTGGCTATGCTATCATGCTGATCTAATGGCTTCAATGTTTTTTTTAGAGTCACTGACCCAGAGCAAGTATACAAATCCGGAGTTCCTACTGTCCTCTGACTCTAGATGTATTTGTAGGCTAGTGGCTCCACTCTGAATGGATTAAGGAATGAGGCAGTAAGGCAGCTAGCATGTTATCTCAATACAGATTTCTATTATTTCCAACTAGGACCCAATTGGATTGCACTTGCAGGCAAGATGTCAGTCTAGAACCTTTTATTATGCAAAGGGAATGCATAACTGACAGGTAGCAATGTTATGTGTGGGTGGTTGTGTGCCCCTTCCCCTAGCAGTCCTGCCACCCTGGCCTAGACAGAAATCTGGCCCTGCTATAGGTATGTGCTGGGAACTGAGTAACAGCTAGAGTTAGGTAATCAGCATTAATTGTAAGTTTTGCTGATTGCCTAGAGGTCATTTCAGACTGCTGCAGAAAGGGTGATGCTTACACAAAGATATTATTTGTCCTCTGTACAACCTGCCTTTGGAAACTGAAGGTTTTATGCTTCTTTTGCAAATAAGAACATTCATTTACATCAGTATCACAGTTAAAATGTATCAAACTTCAGTTGGGCTTTAAGGGGGTTTTTAAGGTGCAACTGGCTTTTGAGGGTTATAAAACCACATTTCAACTATCCAGGACATGCTCTTGTGCCACAAAATGTCCCCATGTTAGGTGGAAACATAACGTTAGATCAGGAACAGAGATGGAACAGAGATGGACATTAAAGCTAGCAATACACTGTGCAAAGTTTGTCAGGTTCCTGACATCTTTTATTAAAAAAATTGAAGGAGCTGGGTGGAAAATCGTCAGCTGATCAGCGGCTCCATCTATTCAGATGCAGCCACAGTTCAGGTATTCTGACAGCTGTCAGCAGTGGCTTGTAGAATACAATAGCCCAGAAGTGCGTGTACGGACATCTGCACATGCTCAGTTTGGTGTGTATGGCTAGAGGGTTTTTTTTCTTGGGAGGGGGCATGTGATCGGCACAGGGCCAATCAGCACTGTCCAGACAGAGGGCCAGGGGTCCTGCAACCTCATAGGACAATCAAAATAAAATAAAAACTCCTCCTCCTCATCATCTGCTGATGAGAAAGGTATTTAGTAGTTTATATTTACTAAAATAATTGCATTTCCATGTTCTGTGTACTGTGGGAGACCAGATATAGTGAATGCGGGGTCCTGGGCTAAGTAACACTTTAACTCTAATGCTAACTCTATTTTTATCAACAAAGCCATTGATCACCATATGAAACCTTTGTTTTAGGCTGGGTCACACTAGTGAGAATTGGATGTGGGTTTCCCCGGATCCAATTCGCATGACAGGAGAGTGTGCCCGGCTCTCAATGGAGCTGGTTCACACATCTATTTTGTGCGCCTGCGGATTTCACAGGGGTCCTGTGTGTCTTTGCCTCAGTTTCAGGACCAAATTCAGGCAAAAATTCAGGCCTGATTTGTCCCTGAAACGGAGACGCACCAGCCCCCTGCTGTAAGCCGCATCCGTAATAAGTGTGAACCCGGCCTTAAAATGGTTGTAAACTCTTACCTGGACCCAGTGAAGTGACTAGCCTCGGGAGATTCACAGAGATGAAACAAATCTTCTTCCATAAGTTGTTCCTGTTTATTTGCAGTTATTTGTCCTGTACATCCTTGTAAATCTCAGGATTTTCCACAGTCTCACAAGGCAGGGGGCAGAGAGCTGCAGTCACACACTGTACAATAGCTCTGAGAGCTGATTGGAGGGAAGGGACCCCCACCCTTCACACAGCACATATCAACAGAGCTGAGGCTGCCCCCCATCACAAATTGATCCCTTCTTTGTCACCTTTATTCGCTTGGTGTCATGAAAATTTGTCGAAAGTGATTTGTGCTAAAAACAGAGGAACTAGACAGCAGATAGAAATGACACTTAAGCCCCGTACACACGATCGGTTTGACTGATGAAAACCGTCCGATGGATGGTTTTCATCAGACCAACCGATCGTGTATGGTACCCATCGGTCTTTTTTCCATCGGTTTTAAAAAATAGAACTTGTTTTAAAATTTTCCGATGGATCAAAAACCGATGGTAATTTCCGATCGTCTATGGGCAAGTCCATCGGATCAAAAACCCACGCATGCTCAGAATCAAGTCGACGCATGCTCAGAAGCATTAAACTTCATTTTTCTCGGCTCATCGGAGTGTTTTACGTCACCGCGTTTGGAACGGTCGGTTTTTTGACTGATGGTGTGTGGGCAAGACTGATGAAAAACAGTTTCATCGGATTTCCGATGGTCAAATCCATCGGACGAAAATCCATAGGTTATCCGATCGTGTGTACGGGGCTTTAGTGTTTTGGAGAGAGGCAAGTAAACATTATAGAAATATGTGCTTTGTTCAGATTTCATGTTTGAGGTTTACAACCACTTTAACGTAATTTTGTATCGTGAAATTTGTAGCCAATTTTGGCTAACTTTTGGCAAAGGTGAAATTAGCAATTTCGCTATAAAATTACTGCACTCTTTCCTACTCTTTGCCAACTGATCCACAACTGCTTGTTCTGCACTGTCTGGCAAGGCAATAACTGACACCTCATATAGTCCCCTCATCTTATTTCTGCTCCTTCACCCTCTAGATACAAGCTAATATAAGCAGGGCCCTCACTCTTATTTTATATTGCTTTATGTTTTGATATACAAGTGTTATGTAAAAATTCATTCCATCTATTTGTAATACTTCATAATGGCAGATAATACAATATCCATAGGTCATAACCTCTGTTACTTTTTGCAGCTTGTTATCCGCCGGCGCCCTCTTCTGTATATTGTAGGCATCCTCTTGCCCAGCATTCTTCTCATGTTTGTAGACCTCATGAGCTTTTACCTGCCCCCAGACAGTGGAACCCGAATCATGTTCAAAACCACCATTCTTGTTGGCTATACAGTCTTCAGAGTGAATATGGCAGATGAACTGCCAGCTACCACTTTAAGTGTGCCATTAATCGGTAGGTAGTACTTCATTTAAACAAAATAAAGTAACATATCTTATTTGTATGTGTTGTACCAATATCCTCAACAGTCTGATTTATGCCTTTATTGTATTTAGGTTTATATTTATTCAGAGCAAAAGCTAATCAAACATGTTATTGTCCTAGAATCAGTGATGGCGAACCTTGGCACCCCAGATGTTTTGGAACTACATTTCCCATGATGCTCATGGACTCTGCAGTGTAGTTGAGCATCATGGGAAATGTAGTTCCAAAACATCTGGGGTGCCAAGGTTCGCCATCACTGTGACCTAGATGCTTCATTGTGGTGGTTGATAGACATGTGCAATTTGTTTTGTTCCAAATTAGTTTTTTAACGGATTTTGACAAAGCCATTAATTCGGAACTATTCAAATTAACGAAAACCTGTTAAACAAATTTTTCCAAATATTCGTAAATTTGAATATTCGAAAATTCGGAAATTCTGAAATCCGAAAACACGAAAAATCGAAAATCTGAAATAATAACTAACTAAAAATAACTTAAAGGAGAAGTCCAGCCAAGCTTTGTAGGCTGCGCTTCTTCTAAGGGTCACAGGAGTGCAATTCGTTTTGCACTCCTGTGACCAGGTTTTAAGCGGAGAGCGGTCTGAAGTCCGCTCTTCGCTGATGTCACTGCCATCAGTCGGAGCAGTGCGTCACCCCGACTTCCAAGTCTGGATCCGCCAGCTGCCCTGATTGATGGCTGTCTCAGCGTCTCAGCGAGCCGCTTAGACGGACGCTCCCCGCCCCTCCACTGCTCAGCGCTTCAATGAGCGCTGAGAAGTAGAGCAGAAGCTATGCTGACTGACAGTCAGCATCACTCTGCTCGGGGAGGAGTGAGAACCGAGCCATAGGCGGTGTTCGGTGGCTTGGTTCTCAGTGCAGAGACACCGGGGGACAGATGGAGCATCGGTCTGATGCTGCATCCACCGAGGTAAGTATGAATACGGAATAAAAAAAAAAAAAAAAAACGTTACTTCTCTTTTAACTATTAAATTATAGGTATTGGAATTTCCTTTCAAATTTGGCTATTAGTGAACGTAACTAATTTATCCGGAGTTACGAATTATCCAAAATAACGAATGCTGTATCTAAATGAATGGAACATAACAAATTATTAATAATACATATGTAGCGCTACCCCCAGTTAAGAGAGCCGCTGGATTTGTTTTCGGGCCCTGTGTACAGCACCACCAACCCCCGGCAATCTGCCCGACCCACCCTGGCACAGTTAGTCTAGGGGTTATAATTTTATCACAACCAATTGGTATTGTAAAGGCACCCTCTTTACAGTAAAACAACACACAAATGTTAAAGATTAACCATAACAGATTTACTTTGGTTGAAAAAGGCTTAAGCAGAATATAATACACACAACCGGCTTGCAGAGCCCTGCAGCAATCAATATAGCACACAATGATGGCGCTGCGCGGTAATCCATCACGCGTAGCTATTATGGTATACACGCCCTGTGGCGCACTAAACAATGTTCTATCTCTCCACCCTGGCCAGGCCTGACCCAGAATAAAACTCAGTCCTTCCTATAGGGATTTCTTTGCATTCAAACTTTCGGTGGTGCACTTGATGAATGGTATTTGTAATCCACAACTGGCAATCACTAAGAACACTATGCTGGGGGGACACTTCAACTCTGTCCTGCTACCGGTCCCCCAGTGGAACAACAAGCAAACGATCGGTGAGCCACGGCAGTCTATAGGCCTAGAATCTGTAAAGTCTATTTGATTGAGCAAGGGACTTCCACACAGCGTCTGCACCGATCGGGTCCCCGATCCAACTGATGTCCTCACTCGACCAGTCTGGTGCCACCCAGGCTCCGCAGCGGGGTGGAAGGCTCTTTGGAAGTTGAGCAAGGCCCAGGCTTCAGGCCTTGCACTACAGCAGATCCGCACAGAAAGAAACTCTTGCTTGCAGCGCGGTGTCCAAAGAGGCCGAGCTCCACCTCGCCTCCTCCTTAAATAACCCCTCCCATGAGTCTCTGCGGTGGCTAACTGCACCCTGGGTGCCGAACGGGGTTCTGGGTAACGTAGTCCCGGGGCCTTAAAGGAGACCCGCTACACATAACAATAATAATAATAAAAACTTTTTATTATTTCTATTAGTATTATTATTATTATTTATTATTAATTTGTTCCATTCCATTTGTTTAGATGCGGCATTCGTTATTTCGGATAATTTGTAACTTTGGATAAATTAGTATTCGTTATGTTCACTAACAGCCAAGTTTGAAAGGAAATTAAAATACCTATAATTTAATAGTTAGTTATTATTAGTTAGTTAGTTATTCTTTTGGATTTTCAGATTTTCTTTCTTATTTTTGAATTTTCGGATTTACAAATTTACAACTTTTCGAATTTACGAATTTTTACATTTACGAATTTTCTTATTTATGAATTTTCTAATTTACGAATGTAATATTTTTCAAATTTACGAATTGCGATCATAACGAATGACCCGAAAAATGAAAAAAAACAAACAAATGAAACGAAAACTAACACATTTTTCGGCAGTGCACATGTTTTGTGGTTTGTTTAAAATCTTGTCTGTGCATGTTTCATGGAGTATGAATGACAGCACATGAAAATCATGGCGAAAGCACATTGCATCACAACGTATGAAAAATGCAAAGGTTTCAATGCAAATGTCCTATTAGTGATCCAGTTGTTGATGCCAATTTGCCAGCAACAGAACTGGTAAAAGAACAGAGAAGAAGCCTGCCATTATGTTATTGCCCCTTCAGTGCTCAAACAAGCAAGGTTTCATTGAACATTGAAGGTGAGCAATGTTTTTATCATTTTTGTTGCTGTCGAGTTGCCACCACTGACAAGAAGGCTAGCCCAATGTTGTTGTTTTTATCTCAGTGTTAAAGTGGAACTTCATTCTCCAAATCAACATATATTATTTTGAATCCTTATGCTGCTAGCAATAGTAAATAGATAGGACATTATATAATATTTACTTTATGAGGGGAGGAGAGGAGGAGGGGTTTTCTCAGTTAAGCACACTCTCCTGCATGCATGCTTGAGATAAGAGCAGATGGATTCCTAGAAGTAAATGCTATGTGAATCATTTGCCCTTACCCAAGATGGCCACAGCCAGAAATGCGAAAGGGGTGTTTTTCCAAGTGATTTCTCAACATATTAAGCATGGAGATATGGATGGATGAGGGAGTTTGCTTTGAATATTAAAATTGAATAAAATTGTGTTTTTGGTTTGTGGTGCTTAGATGCGGTGAAGATCCGCTTTATAGTGGGAGTAAACTCCCTTGTATGATTTTTACCGATAGGTAAGCCTATAATAAGGCTTACCTATAGGTACAGTAAATATCTCCTAAACAGGCATCACTTAGGACAGAGATATGCAATTAGCGGACCTCCAGCTGTTGCAGAACTACAAGTCCCATGAGGCATAGCAAGACTCTGACAGCCAATGGCACGAACGTGGTGACGTCATCGACAACGACGAGCATGTGCTCGTCACATTCGATGCCGTCGCTGCCATCTTGCTACACCCTACCTATGCCTAGGAAGCTACCGCGCATGCGTCAAAGTCATTTCGAGCATGCGTGGGTTTCCACTGCGACAGGTATGTATACACACGCTCAGGTTTCTCGTCGGGAAACAGGCCGACAAAATTCCCGATGAGAAAATAGAGAAAATAGAGAGCAGGTCCTCTATTTTTCTCGTCAAGATTCTGGGTAGTTTTCTTGACGAGAAACCTGAAAGCTCTCCCAGCAGTTTTCTTGTCGTTTCTTGACGAGAAAACCGGCCGTGTGTATGAGGCCTAAGGCCCCTTTCACACTGAGGCACTTTGCAGGCGCTATTGCGCTAAAAATAGTGCCTGCAATGCGCCCCGAAAAAGCCGCTCCATTGTATCCAGTGTGAAAGCCCGAGGATGCGCTTGCAGGAGGGTAAAAAAACTCCTGCAAGCCGCATCTTTGAGGTGCGATAGGAGCGGTAAAAATACCGCTCCTATAGCGCCCCTGCCCATTGAAATCAATGGGGTAGCGCCTCCAAAACGCCCGCAAAACGCCGCAAAGAGGCATTGTTGCAGGCGTTTTTAACCCTTTTTCGGCGGCTAGTGGGGGTTAAAATCACCCCGCTAGCACCCGCAAATCGCGTCAAAAATAGCGCCGCTATACCGCCAGCGCATCCGGCGCTTCAGTGTGAAATTAGCCTTAAGGATTCAGCAATGTCAACCTTGAGGCTGGGTTCACACTTGTGCAGTGTGAATTCCAGCTCTCTTATCTCTGCAAAAAGATAAGAGAACTGTTCAGCAGATCATCTCTGTTTTTTAGCTGCGAATTTGGTGACCTGAGAGAGAGAAGGGGGAGGGGGGAAGTGTAGTGAAGTGAAGGAGAGAAATCCTGATGAGAACTGAACACATCTACGAATAAGAAGCGTGCCCATAGAGGATAATGGACCTGAATTCGCACCTGAGCCGCACCGCAATGCCTAGAAAAGGCACACTTTTTTTGGCAATGCGCAGTGCGAATGCATCGCACATATGTGAAACAGCCTCATTGAAATCAATGTATTTTAAAATGTTATGCGAATTGGATGCTGTGTAAGCCGCAACCAATTTGCATAGGTGTGAACCCGGCCTTATAGTACTCAACCTACAGGTTTAGGTTTTAGTGTAATAGATGACATAGTCAAAGTTCCACCACCTATATGAAAAGAGTAACCAAATAAATTATTTGTATCTAAAACCCTTTTTCCAAATCTTTTAATGTGATTTAGGTGTATTCTTTATGGTTTTCATGGCCCTAATGGTGCTGAGTCTTGGCAAATCTATAATGGTGGTAAAGTTTCTTCATTTTGACAAGGAAGGATCTGAAAGTCTTCTGATATCCCGCTGCCGAATGCTGACTCAAGAGAGACAGGATGACCATGAAGAAAAGACAGAGGATCCCTCTATAAGTTCAACCAATGAAACAGGAGGTGATACAGTTATGTCATTTCTGAAAATAAAAGGCCTTAACATCAATTCACAAATGTATTCCCTTGAGGGTGGGTACCTTTTACACATGCCTTTTATCTAGCAGTGGCAGTTACTGTTACTGCCAGTTTTTCCGGACAGCTTTGGCTGCATGTAAGTAGGGTAAGGAGGGTTTTGAAGAAAAAAACTGTGAATATACAGAATGCCATAATTACATGTATTGATAGCATAACGTTTTTGACTTGCAATCCAGCATCCAGATTCTATTTAAACTTATTACAATCTTATAGTATTTACGGTACATATATGCATTTAACCACTTAACGACCAGCCGCCATCGTTATACGTCGGTACTTTGACGTTGAATACCGTTGTTATGGCAACAGATAGCTGCCATAATCCCGGTATCCTCTTAACCACTTCAATACAGGGCATTTTCACCCCCTTCCTGCCTAGACCAATTTTTAGTTTTCAGCGCTGTCGCACTCTGAATGACAATTGCGCAGTCGTGCGACGTGGCTCCCAAACAAAATTGACGTCCTTTTTTTCCCACAAATAGAGCTTTCGTTTGGTGATATTTAAACACCTCTGCGTTTTTTTATTTTTTGCGGTATAAACAAAAGAAGAGCAACAATTTTGAAAAAAAAACACAATATTTTTTACTTTTTGATTTAATAAATATCACAGTTTTTTTTAAAAAAAAAATATTTTTTTCTCAGTTTAGGCCGATACGTATTCTTCTACGTATTTTTGATAAAAAAAGCCCAATAAGTGTATATTGATTGGTTTGCGCAAAAGTTATAGCGTCTACAAAATAGGGGATAGCTGTTTCTCTATCCATTATTATCTAAGTGCAACAAATCTGTCTTTTTATAAGTGTATATTGATTGGTTTGTGTGAAAGTTATAGCGCCTACAAACTATGGTATATAAACTGAAATTTTAATTTGTTTGTACTACTAATGGCGCAGATCAACGACTTATAATGGGACTGTAATATTGCGTCAAGAAATCTGACACTTACTGACGATGGGGGAACTGACTAACTGCCACTGACATCACCAGTGACATTAAAGGGATTGTAAAGTCTCCAGGTTTTTCACCTTAAGGGATTCTATGCATTAAGGTGAAAAACCTCCTGTGCTGCAGCTGCCCCCAGAGCCCCCCCTTTTCTTACCTGAGCCCGATCCGTTTCAGCAGCAAGAGCCATTGGCTCCCGTTGCTGTCAATCAAAACCAGTGACACAGGAGCCGGGGGGCGGGGCTAATTCCTGCTGTCTGTGTCAATGAAGCGGGACTCCTGAGCACACCCGCACTGGTGCCCCCAGGGGAAGCGGCTCTCCGTTGGGGCACTTGATGAAGGGGAGGGGCCAGGAGCACTGCTGGGGCACCCAGAAGAGGAGGATCGGGGCTGCTCTGTGCAAAACCCTTGCACAGAGCAGGTAAGTGTAGCGGGTATGTACTTTCCCAGGTGTAAATTTTAACTTGACAGAGACATTGGTGATGTGTAATTCCCTGCAGCCCAGCAGGTGGCGCTGTCGCCCTGGGCTGGGGTTGAATCATTGCTGTGTGTCATGCCTCCTTTTTGTCCTCCCTCGGCAGCAGTATGGTGGGGCGGGGAACCCGCCGTGCTTGCTGGGAGAGGGTATAAAGGGGCCGGCCATCTTTGTCACGGGGAGTCCAGGGCACCTTCAGTCTGTGGACGGTGGTTCGTGTCGGTTCTCTAGGCGGGCTTAGGCCTAGAGGGCAGCCGGAGGTCGTGTTCCATCCCAGGCACCTTTAGCCTGGGGTGAGCTACTCAGATGGAGGTCCGGAGCTCAGTGCCCAACACTGAGTTCCGCGAGGGAAGGAGATCCTAGGGAACCCCGGGAGTGGGTACCCGAATCCGGAAGGCGTAATGGACCAGGGGGAGCTCCTCATTCGAAGACCTGGTGCAGCAGATTGCCAGTGACGGGTGAGTCTCTCACCGGAGACTGCCTGGAAGGAAATTCCCCCTCGTTCGGAGACCGCAACCCACTTTTAGGAAGGAAAGTGGAGAATACATTGTGTCTGGGCCTATTCGCATCCACACCTCCTTTTCTGTTCTGTTTCTACCAAGGGAGTTCAACTGATTGTGTTCATTCAAGAGGAATAAAGGAGTGTTGAACTTTAATGGTGCGGGGCTCATTTCCTGACAGACATTGTTCAAGGTAACTCTCGGTGGAGGCCCCAGGTGCACAGCACTGACCCGAAGGTAAAAGAACTTTGCTTGTATCACACTGACACCTGTGACAAAGGCCAGGCGTAGTGTCCCCGCTCCCTTCCCCTCTAAAAGATACCCCTAGACAAGAGAGAGACGAGCTGAAGAGAAAGAGGGGAGTGTGGAGGGTGCTACACGTGGGGGCTCGGGTCCGGTATAGTGTTTGTGCACCACAGTATTTACCGTGTCTGCTGGAAGAGTTACGCGAGTAGGCAGGCCTTCATTGGCCGAAGTGCATCCCTGCTCGAAGTCGTGGACATGACCCAATGAAGGGAAAGGCCCGGGCAGAAGAGTGGAAAGAGGGGGAAGTTCAGCCGTGTGAAGTACTACACGTGAGGGTTTCTATTGCACTGCGCCACCAGGCACACCCCCATTGCTTAGTTCGTGGGCGTGACTCAGAAACAGAAAAGAAGAAAAGCCCGCGAACTGGAGCAAAGGGGAGGAGTCCAATACGTGTGAAGGACTACACGTGGGACATTGTCGCAAAAACTCTGAAGTGTGCGATGGATCAGTAACAGGTCGCCATGTTCAGACATACGTCGTGGATTCCAGTTCACCCTTCCACCACGACATTGACTGCTGCTGCTCCGGTAACAGATACGGGGATCCGGCTAAAGCCAAGGGGTCGATTCGCCCTGTATTCGTGCATGGACGTTAAGGCCCTGGGTGTGATTTGTCCCGGCTGTTCGGGACTGGTGTGCCAGCTGAAGCCATTCGGGCGATGTGAGGCCTGTGGGGAGTTCCTGTTCGAAGTGGATTCAGCGGTTGAGAAGCCAAGAACCATCTACCCCGGCCGTGCTGCGGGCAACACCACTCAGAGAGGAGGAATCACTGCTGTGACAGCCATTCCTGCGCACACTGCAGCGACCGCGGAGGAGGTCGTAAAAACTCAACGGGAGAAATTCGAGGATGCTGACTCGGTCACCACGATCTCACAGCGTCCACCACCGAAGAGAAAGATCGGCATGGTAGCCCCGACCAGCGGTTGTGGTGGACCGTCTCGCCCGCTTACGCCCGGCCAGGATGGATCCATCGACAAGAGTTCCGGACGTCCCGTTTCAAGTAAAGGCCGAGGTAAGCCTGGCGGAGAGATTTGGTGTGTGGGAAGAGGTGAAAGCTCGGTCCCCACTACAGGATACCTGCCTGCGGAGGAGTGTGACACCTCTGACCTAGAGTCGCTCTCAGACATGGGAGACGACGTTGCGATAGATGAACTGTTTGCAGAAAAAGGCTGGGACAAAGTACCTCTCGCTTCATTCCGGAGGACCAGGGATCCACCCATGTCTACAGGGGAAAGTACACCCCGGGTGGAGGCACCAGCGCCTGAAGAGAGGTCCCATCCCCAGCCTGCCTCTACATCTCCGGTGCCATCTGTACCGAAGACCGGGGAGAAGAGACTGTTACTGCGGGCACCAATGCCCAGATCAGATGTGATCAAGGTCCCTCGCCACCCGGACTCAATAGTTTGCCTGGCGAAGGGGACAAAGCTACCATGCCTCCTTTGGTGACACTACAACGCCTATTTGGCCAGAAGGTTGCTGCGGACTACGGATGGGAGTATCCGTACTTGTCGAAGGAACTGCTGTATGAGGTGGAAGTGTGCCGGGAGCGCTGGTACAATGACTTTGTGTGGACCCACCTTCAGGTTCCCCACGCCCGCAGGTACCTGGCATGCTCTCCAAAGGCCTCTCAACATTTTAAGGACTGCAAGGCAGAATGGATGTTGGGACGGCACATCCATGCAGACAAAGTGTTGATCCGGCGCAAGGAAGGAGAAGATGTGGAGTATCATCTGGAAACCATGGATCAGCACTTGAAGCCACTTGTTCTGCCGCATCCCCGTTTTTACCTGTAGGAGAGAAGAGACTCCGTTCTTATCATGCTGCTGAACTTTCTGGGGCCCGTTGCTTTTGTGCCCAAAGAAATGAAGGACTGTTCCTGTTGTTGTTCACTTTTTGCAAGAGATCATAGACTCTGGGTAGATAGGGCCAAAGAAAAGAGGAAAGTTCCACGAGTGCAGTTACTGCGGTGCTGTCACCAGGTGGCAGTGTTGCGCAACGTTAAAACACTTTTCATGCACTCACTCTTTGGAGAAAAGGGATGGTGTCAGGGTTATATGTGTTAATCCTTTCTTTTCCCTCTGCAGGAGAGCATCCCATCAAGACCACTGAGGATGGGGTGGGTCTTAGTCAGGATGGGGGGGGGAAGTAAAATGTGAATATGTGATTCAAAGTTATGAGTCAATGCTGTTGTTTCTCTTCTGTCTTTATTCCCTTTTTCTTATAGGGCTCAGACACAATGTTTTAGTTGGATAGTTTTTTCTAAAAGTTTTATTTTTGTACAATTGTTAAACCCCGTACACACGGTCTGACTTTTGCCCAACAAACTTCGTTTTGAGCAAGTTGGACCAACAATCCGACCGTGTGTACGCTCCATTGGACAAACTTTTTTCGTTTGGTTTTGGATTTCATCGGACAAAAGTTGGGTCTGGAAACGGACAAACTTTTGCCCAACAAAAGTCCGATGGACCAAAGTCCGACCGTGTGTACAGATAACCATCGGACTTTAGTCCGATGGACAAAACAGCTAATGTTAAAATCAACCAACAATAGCAGAAGTTGACCAAAGGGTGGCAGTAAAGATCATAAAAGAGCAGAAAAAACACGTGATGTTGTAAGAAGTTTTAAGAAAGTTTGCAGAAAAGTCAGAGCGTGTGTATGCTATGGGTGTTCCCAACCAACTCCGTTCGGACAAAAAACCACGGAAAAGTCCGATGGAAGTCCGACCGTGTGTACGAGGCTTTAGTCGGTTTCTGGATTGGATTATGTCAGCCGTTGAGGGCATGATTTACCCCAGACACTGGGGACCAGTGTCAAACCACCAGGGGGAGAGTGTAGCGGGTATGTACTTTCCTGGGTGTAAATTTGAACTTGACAGAGACATTGGTGATGTGTAATTCCCTGCAGCCCAGCAGGTGGCGCTGTCGCCCTGAGCTGGGGTTGAATCATTGCTGTGTGTCGTGCCTCCTTTTTGTCCTCCCTCGGCAGCGGTATGGTGGGGCGGGGAACCCGCCATGCTTGCTGGGAGAGGGTATAAAGGGGCCGGCCATCTTTGTCACGGGGAGTCCAGGGCACCTTCAGCCTGTGGACTGTGGTTCGTGTCGGTTCTCTAGGTGGGCTTAGGCCTAGAGGGCAGCCGGAGGTCGTGTTCCATCCCAGGCACCTTTAGCCAGGGAGTGAGGTACTCAGATGGAGATCCGGAGCTCAGTGCCCAACACTGAGTTCCGCGAGGGAAAGAGATCCTAGGGAACCCCGGGAGTGGGTACCCGAATCTGGAAGGCGTAATGGACCGGGGGGAGCTCCTCATTCGAAGACCTGGTGCAGCAGATTGCCAGTGACGGGTGAGTCTCTCACCGGAGACTGCCTGGAAGGAAATTCCCCCTCGTTCGGAGACCGCAACCCACTTTCAGGGAGGAAAGTGGAGAACACATTGTGTCTGAGCCTATTCGCATCCACACCTCCTTTTCTGTTCTGTTTCTACCAAGGGAGTTCAACTGATTGTGTTCATTCAAGAAGAATAAAGGAGTGTTGAACTTTAATGGCGTGGGGCTCATTTCCTGACAGACATTGTTCAAGGTGACTCTCGGTGGAGGCTCCAGGTGCACAGCACTGACCCGAAGGTAAAAGAACTTTGCTTGTATCACACTGACACCTGTGACAAAGGCCAGGCGTAGTGTCCCCGCTCCCTCCCCCTCTAAAAGATACCCCTAGACATGAGAGAGATGAGCTGAAGAGAAAGAGGGGAGTGAGGGGGGTGCTACATAAGTATAACATGTTTTTTTCTTTTTTTTTCAAATCGTACCTTTACAATCACTTTATTGCAGTGATCAGTGATACTACTAAACACTGTCACTTTGCTAATGACACTGTCTGGGAAGGGGTTAACATCTAGGCTAATCAAGGGGTTAAATATGTGCCTAACTAAGTGTAATGTGTGTAAAGTGTGCTGCTTTTACTAATTGATCTCTAAGTTTCTCATCCCTGCTTTTCAGGGATGAGAAACACACAGTACAGAGCTCTATGTGGAATGTCAACACAGAGCTCTGGGCTGTAAATGTACACATCGGAACAGCAGATCCTGGCCGAGAATCATTGGACTTGGACTTGCTGACAGGCTCTCGAATGCAAGCACCCTAAACCCCCCGAAGTAGGCAGCAATGTGCGGGTATGTTGCTTTGCAGCAGCCGCTCATCCGCAGTACATTGCAGGTGGTCGCTAAGTGGTTAAAGAGCAACACTGTGCTCTGTTAGCAGTCAATTAGGAGGATGCAAGTTGTGACTACACAGTAAAGCATATGATGTGATAATCAAAGTGTTGCGCTAAAAATCACAATATAGCATCAAAAATATAAGAGAATATTCCCATGTGACAATAAATGAATGAAGAGTCCCCAATAAAAGATAATGATGAGGATTCTTCTTGCCACAGATCACAGCGTGAGTCGAATCATGATCCCTTCACCACAAAGGCCAACCACCACCAAAAGGGATCAGGTGTGCGCTTACCATGTAGCCAGGACCCCCTAGTTACAGGCAGGTCTGCCAAGCTTTAGGGAAATTCCCCTTTAAATCAGCATTCAGGGGAATGACCTTGGAGCAGGGGTAGGCTTAGCCTTGAGGTAGAAATCTGATAGGCATCCGATCCAATACTCCAGCAAACACATATGCAAGTAAGAAAGCAATAAATAGTATATACGTCGGCAGAATGGCTCGTACAGGCACAATCACGTACCTGTACGTGGCCCTTTAACTGCCGACGTCAGGGGTGGCGCCCCCCTGCCTTCCCCGTGAGTCGGACCGCGGGTCCCGCGGACTCGATCCCCGCGATCGTCTCACGGAGGCATGGAGCGGGGAGATGTTAGTGTAAACACAACATCTCCCCGCTCCCCTACTGACAATGTCAGCGATCTCCGCTCTGTGTAATCAGAGCGGAGATCGGTGACGTGTCACTAGTAGCCACGCCCCCCTCAGTTAGAAACACGCCCCTAGGCACACTTAACCCCTCCAGCGCCCCCTTCACTGCCAGTGTCATTTTTACAGTAACCAGTGCATTTTTATTGCACTGGTCGCTGTAAAAATGACAATTGTCCCAAAAATGTGTCAAAAGTGTCCAATGTGTCCGCCATAATGTCGCAGTCACGAAAAAAATAGCTGATCGCCGCCATTACTAGTAAAAAAAACAATATATATATAAAAATGCCTTAAAACTATCCCCTATTTCTTTTTCGTACATCACGGGACACAGAGCGACTTAGTCATTACTAATGGGTTATATAGATTACCTTCAGGTGCTGGCACTGGCCACTTCCAAACCGGAAGTACCCTCCCCTATATAAGCCCCTCCCATCCGGGAGCACCTCAGTTTTTTGCCAGTGTCTAAGGTGTTGGCCAAAGAGTAACATGTGTTTTCACTGGGCTTGCGTACAGGTTCTTTTGGGCCTTAGTAAGCTGTTCCGGATCCCACCAAAAAAGCTTCATAGCTAAACGGTCGGTACCCGGGCCTTGCAGCAGAAGAGCAAGGTTTTGCCTGTAATGTCTCTCTTAGGAGGGCTGGACCCTGGGATCCAGAGCTCTGGTCATACCCACGACCAAGATGTTGTCTGTGCAGGGTGCTATACAGGTCCAGGGGAGTGGAATCCTTGGGAACCCGATCCCTGAAGGTTTAATTACAATGCCTGCCGTGATAGGTGAAGTTTGGGCTTCTGTGGACCAAACAAAGTCCTGCGGCGGGGATCAGGTAAGTGGGGGCCCCCAGGAACTTGGTTCTATTGGGGGACCCCCAAGCCTAATTTGTCTTTCTGTCTGTTACCTAACGGTATTCCCGCTAATATCTGTGTATGCCTGTAACTACTGAAAATGTAAAATTTTAATAGTAGTCAAGAAAAAAAGGACCGCGGTACCTGTGTTAAACCACTAGAGGCCGCTGTGGTCCATTTTTCTTGTCATGTGGATCTTTGGTTTTCTCAAGTCAAAAGATCCAGGCAGTTGGTAAGTTTCTCTGTGGGAATCCACTTCCTCTGCCCTGTTGCTGCGCTCATCCACCGCACAGGCCCTCCGGCAAAAAGGGCCCTGGCTCCTAGTCCCTGTTTGATTTTCGAAAAGGGCGCCAATGGCGCGCGCGCGGGCGCGTGCACGCGCCTCCTATGAAAAAAAAGGGGCGGGGCGGGTGGATGACGCTCGATGCACGCCACGGCGCTTCTGCGCATGTGCAGGCGTCCCAGCTTGTATAAAGGCACAGTACAAGTGTCAGCTGGTTGCAAACAGAGCTAGCAACAAACAGTGGCACACAGAGGCGGTTGATGCAGGCATCCCCATAGAAAGGCACTTTAGTGGACACCAGCGGGTATATAGCAGCAACTGTGTTAGACTATTACCAGCAAAATTGGTGTATGACGACGGGAATACCTCAGCTTTGTGCTTATAGGATATGTCGTCCAGACGCTCTGGAAATAGATCTTCCAAGAAGCGAAAGGGGTCTCCGTCGGGCTCTGAGGATTTTGGGCATGCTGTACTGCGCCAATCTCCCCTGAAATTTCAGAGGTCAGTAGCCGTAGGAACCCCGCAGGTGTACCTGGTACTGCGGCTGTCCCCAGTCCACCTGCTCCTGTATATATAACAGAGGAGGTTTTATCCTCAACTCTGGGAGGATTGGAAGAGAGATTAACAGCATTGATCGCTGCTTCCCTGTCACAGGAAAAGCGCGTCCGATCTCCGTCTCCTCCTGCAGAGTGCCTGTTAGTGGAGGAACAGTCCCAGAAATCGACCTACCTGAAGGGGATCAGGTGAGGTTGATAAAGTTATAGAGGAATCAACAGTGGAAGAACCTTTCTCAGCATCTCAGGCTGAAAGATTATGGGTTCAGTCTCTGACTAACATGGTCCGAGCAGCATTTTAAATGCCTCTGGCGGAACCATCAACCACTACTGTCTCCTCGCTGGGGTCGCTGAAAGCTCCCCAGACTGTCTGTTCCTTCCCAATCCACCCTTTATTGGAAGGGTTTATTTACCAGGATTGGGAGCATCCTGTAAAATATTTACTCCCCCCAAGAGATTTCCAGTGATCTATCCCATGGAGGATAAGTTCATTAAAAAAAAAAAAAAAAAAAAAAAAAAAATGGAGGGTCCCTACAGTGGACACAGCCATCTCTTGTGTAAATAAATCACTGACATGTCCAGTAGATAATGTTCCAATGTTCAAGGACCCAATAGATAAAAAATTGGAGTCTTTACTAAAATCTGCTTTCTCTACAGCAAGCATGGTGACACAACCTGCAGTAGCGGCGATTGGAGTCTGCCAAGCAATGAAAGATCAGTTGAAACAAGTCTTAAGGGACTTACCAGATCAGCAGGCTCTTGCCCTAGCTGACCTACCTAGAGCCTTGTGTTGCGGTGGACGCCATAAAGGATACAATCCAACAGGCATCCCGCTTTACGCTGTCTGTAGACATATGCGTAGGCTTCTATGGCTCAAAAACTGGTCTGCTGAAGCTCCCTGTAAGAAATTGCTGATTAGCTTCCCATTTCATGGAGAACGCTTATCTGGAGATGATCTGGACAAATATATCCAGAAAACTTCTGCCGGTAAAAGTACACTCTTGCCGGTTAAGAACAAGGGTAGAAGTCCTTCGTTTAAGAGGCCTACTTCTCCAGTCCCTGGCACATCGGCTGTGAAACAGTTCCGACGGCCTCCGCGGTCAAATCCAGGGGGCAGAAATCAGGGACAATCACAGGGTAACAAGAAACCCTGGGTCAAAAGAGGTACAAAACCTCCCCCTAAGTCATGAAGGGTTGCCCCCACTCAATCGGGTGAGGGGAAGACTTCAGTTGTTCACAGAGACCTGGCGGGACACCATCAGAGATGGGTGATCTCCGCAGTAAGTCTGGGATACAGGCTGGAGTTAAAAGACATTCCTCCTGCCCATTTTATAAGGTCAAACGTGCCAAGCGATCCCCAGAAGAGTGGATCCCTCCTTCTGGCACTAGAGCAACTATTGCCCCAAGGGTAATCATGAAGGTTCCCTTGGAAGAAAACGGGTTCGGGTTTTACTCGAACCTTGTCACAGTCCCCAAACCAAATGGGGACATGAGGCCCATATTAAATATAAAAGGGCTAAACAAGTTCCTACATATCAGGACTTTTTCGGATGGAGTCGATCCGATCGGTGGCCACCGCCCTACAAGGGCAGGAATGGTTAGCCTCGATCGACATAAGGGATGCTTATTTGCATATTCCCATCTGTCCGGCCCACCAGAAATTTCTACGCTTTGCAGTAGAAGGGCGCCATTTTCAGTTCAGAGCCTTACCTTTCGGTCTGGCCACAGCACCACGAGTGTTCACAAAAATTCTGGCCCTACGATTGGCCAAACTAGGAACACAAGGTGTAACGATAATGGCATATCTAGACGACTTGTTGCTGATAGACCACTCAGTGAAAAAAAAATAGAAGTGGTCGTTCACAAGATAATCAAGTATCTGGAATCTCATGGTTGCATTATCAACCGAGACAAGTCAGCCCTAAAACCAGTCAAAAGTCTGGAATACTTTTGGGCTAAGACTGGATTCAAATCAGAGAAAGATTTTCTTACCTCCAGAGAAGGTGTCGTCTTTGAAAGATTTGACCCACTTAGTGGGTACAAAAAAGAAAACCATCCATACGCCTGTGTATAAGGCTGCTGGGAAAAATGGTGGCTTCATTCGAAGCAGTACCCTACGGTCAATTCCATTCAAGGAACTTGCAGAGGGCCATACTGTCAGCCTGGAACAAAAAAGTTCAGGCTTTAGACTTACCAATGTCCCTGTCCCCTTCCGTTCGCAAGAGCCTCCATTGGTGGTTGGTGCCCCAGAATCTGGAAAAAGGGAAACCCTTCAGTCCGGTTTCTTGGAAGGTGGTCACTACAGATGCCAGCCTCATAGGCTGGGGGGCAGTACTGGAGCAATGGTCTCTCCAGGGCAAGTGGTCAGAAGCAGAGAAGGCCCTGCCCACCAATCTCTTAGAGATACGAGCAGCCTGGTATGCCCTAGTAGCATGGACATCCAAACTCCAAGGGTCGTGCAGCCCAGAGGGAAGCGAATTGCATCCTGGAATGGGCAGAAAGGTATGTCACAGCCATATCCGCGGTTTTCATCCTAGGAGTGGAAAATTGGAGAGCGGACTTTTTAAGTCGCCAGCAATTATGCCCGGGGGAATGGTCTCTTCACCCCGAGGTTTTCCAGGCAATATGCCAGCGGTGGGGAACACCGGATGTAGATCTGCTAGCATCCAGATTCAACGCAAAGGTGGACAGATTTGTGTCTCGCACAAAGGATCCCCTAGCTTGCGGTTCGGATGCCCTAGTGTTCCCTTGGGATCAGTTCAAGCTGATATATGCATTCCCACCGCGATTAATCCGCAGAATCAGGGTAGAAAAGAAACCAGTGATTCTGGGGGCTCCAGCGTGGCCCCGAAGGGCATGGTACGCGGAGATTGTAAAAATGTCAGTGGGAAGTCCTTGGACCCTCCCACATCGTCCGGACCTGCTTTCACAAGGACCGATATACTACCCTTCCTTACCAGCCCTAGGTTTGACGGCCTGGCTATTGAAGCCCATATTCTAAAAAAGAGAGGGCTCTCTAATCCTGTGGTATCTACCATGATCAATGCCAGGAAACTGGTATCCAGGCAGATCTATTATAGGATCTAGAAGGCGTACATCACGTGGTGTGAGGCCAGGAAATGGCATCCACGTAAGTACGTAATAGGTAGGATTCTGGACTTCCTACAGTGGGCTGTACATAGGAAGCTTGCCTTGAGTACTATCAAGGGTCAGACGGCCTTGTCAATATTTTTTTCAAAGGCCCTTGGCTTTGCATTCATTAGTCAAAGCTTTCATACAAGGAGTGATGCGTATTAGCCCTCCGGTTAGTATTCCCATATGTCCATGGGACTTAAACCTGGTTCTGTCGGTTCTACAGAAACAACCATTTGAACCATTGCGGCACATTTCCTTGGTTCTTTTCACCAGGAAATTGATTTTCTTAGTAGCCATTTCTTCGGCTAAAAGAGTATCGGAATTAGCCGCCTTGTCCTGTAAGGAGCCATATCTGGTTATCCATAAGGACAGAGTAGTATTACGTCCTCATCCAGCCTTCTCCCTAAGGTGGTATCGAGGTTCCATTTGAACCAAGATGTGGTTCTTCCTTCCTTTTTCCCCAAACCTAGTTCGGTAGAGGAAAAGTTATTGCATTCTTTGGATGTAGTAAGAGCAGTTAAAGCTTATCTTAAAGCCACTGCTCAGATTCGTAGAACGGATACTTTGTTTGTTCTGCTGGAAGGCCCCAGAAAGGGTCAGGCAGCATCAAAAATCTACTTTAGCCAAGTGGATTCGACAGGTCATAATACAAGCCTATGGCTTGAAAAGGAGACCGCCTCCGTTCAAAGTTAGGGCGCACTCCACAAGAGCAGTTGGAACTTCATGGGCAGTGCATCACCAAGCCTCCCTGGCTCAAGTCTGTAAGGCCACAACATGGTCCTTAGTACACACGTTTACTAGATTCTACCAGGTAGACGTTAGAAGTCAGGAGGATGTCGCCTTTGGGCGCAGTGTGTTGCAGGCCGCAAAAGAGCCTCATGCCTGATGGCGCCCAGCTTATGTATCCCTCCCCTCATTTGGCATTGCTTTGGGACGTCCCATTAGTAATGACTAAGTCGCTCTGTGTCCCGTGATGTACGAAAAAGAAAATAGGATTTTTATAACAGCTTACCTGTAAAATCCTTTTCTTGGAGTACATCACGGGACACAGAGCTCCCACCCCTCTTTTTGGGACACTTATTGCTTTGCTACAAAACTGAGGTGCTCCCGGATGGGAGGGGCTTATATAGGGGAGGGTACTTCCGGTTTGGAAGTGGCCAGTGCCAGCACCTGAAGGTAATCTATATAACCCATTAGTAATGACTAAGTCGCTCTGTGTCCCGTGATGTACTCCAAGAAAAGGATTTTACAGGTAAGCTGTTATAAAAATCCTATTTTTGTAAACGCTATAATTTTTGCGCAAACCAATCAATAAACGCCGATTGTGATTTTTTTTTACCAAAAATATGTAGAAGAATACGTATCGGCCTAAACTGAGGAAAAAAAATGTTTTTTATATATTTTTTGGGGATATTTATTATAGCAAAAAGTAAAAAAATATGTCATTTGTCATTTGTCAAAATTGTCGCTCTATTTTTGTTTATAGCGCAAAAAATAAAAACCGCAGAGGTGATCAAATACCACCAAAAGAAAGCTCTATTTGTGGGAAAAAAAAAACGTCAATTTTGTTTGGGAGCCACGTCGCACGACCGTGCAATTGTCAGTTAAAGCGACGCAGTGCCGAATCGCAAAAAGGGGCCTGGTCATTATGCTGCGTATTGGTCCGGGGCTTAAGTGGTTAAAAACACTGGTTCATTGAATTCAGATCATACATTTACATAGGCATCGCATGTTAAGAATGCGCATATCTCCAAATACATCCGGCAGGTAACAATGGCGTCGTCCACTCCTCTCTA
Organism: Rana muscosa; assembly: GCA_029206835.1. Lineage (NCBI taxonomy): Eukaryota > Metazoa > Chordata > Amphibia > Anura > Ranidae > Rana > Rana muscosa. The sequence goes on from CM055124.1 coordinate 237,626,011, forward strand.
TGCATTTCGTCACCATAGGACTTCTCCTGGGGCGAGCATATGATGTGTTGATAGCTGTGTGCCTCCCCTTAAAATTCAGCTGCCCTCCGCCACAGATGATGTTGTTTATACAGAAATCTGGTCCATGTTGCTGAGAAATATTACTAACTAGGAAGGGGATGCAAAGTAACTTGGGAGAAGAAATTTGGATTACAATTTAAAGATTTTGGCATGTTACTTTTGTCATTTCTAACATGTTTTTCAGTGAAATATTTTTACAATGATCCTGGAACTGAGCTAATCTTATAAAATGAAAATGTGTGCCTAAGAGCCTTTCTGAGTTTGTCTGGCTATCCTGCCTATCGGGGGACCTTTTCTACTCCTTTGCTCATGTAAAATGTATGCTAATATTCAGTAAAGCTACTTCAAGCAATTCACATAGATAGAATCTTCACAAATTGTCTGATAAAGATATTTATTGGCTTATTTTAAATGTGGTTACATGACTGCTTTATCCCCTTTTTCTCCCTGAGCTCTGACGGCCCTGGGGCAGAGACATCTGATGATATGTTGCTTCCATTGACAAGACCAACAGGGACCAGCCAAGCTGCTCTCTTACTGTACATGCTGGTTGTGGGGGGCATGGCAGCCTGCGAGGATATAGGGGTTGATTTACTAACGACAAACAGACTGTGCACTTTGCAAAGTACAGTTGCACTCTACAAGAGCACTTGCTCCAGAGCTTAGTAAATGAGCAGAAGCTCTGCTGACTTCCATCATCCAATCAGGTTTATTTCCTTGCACATGATTGGGTATTCTTTGCAAAGTGAACCTCTACCTCATTTACTAAGCTCTGGAGCAACAGCTCTTGCAGAGTGTAACTGCACTTTAAAAAGAGCCCAGTCTACAGTATTTGCCTTTAGTAAATCCACTCCCTGGACTCACAAGCAGACATGTGCAATTCGATTAGTTTCTAATTCGTTTTTCACGAATTTAGAGAAATTCATTAATTCCGAAATTCCAGAATTTCCGAATTTTTCAATTTCCGAATTTTCGGATTTCCGAAATTCCGATTTTGCGAATTTTGCCAATTTCCGAATTTTTCAATTTCCGAATTTTTGTATTTCCAAATTTTTCGATTTCCGAATTTTCGGATTTTCGAAATTCCGAATTTCCGAAATTCGGAATTTCGAATTTTCGAATTTCTGAATTTCCGAAATTCGGAATTTCGGAAATTCAGATTTTCGAATTTTCTGAATTTCCGAAATTTGGAGTTTCCGAATTGCAAAATTTGAAAATCTAAATTTCGAAAATGGGAAATTTGGAAAGTTGAATTTACAAATTCCGAATTTTTAGAATTTCCGAAAATCGGAAATTCGTCTTTTTTCGGAAATTCGAAAAATGCGTTTTTTTTTGTTTTCGTTTTATTCGTTTTTTCGGAAATTCGAAAATTCGGAAATTCGAAATTCCGAAATTCCGAATTCCGAATTTCCCAAATTTCCCAAAAAAGCAAAATAACTAAAAAAACTAATTTTTAGAATTTCCCGAATTTCCGAATTTCCGAAAAAATCTAAAAAACTAAAAAAACGAATTTTTCGGCAGTGCACATTTCTACTCACAAGGAAACTGCTGGCTTGCTCTAGTTTTGCTGTGCCTGGTGCTTTCTTTGAAGGCTGAACTGCACATGCCTGTCAATGCTACCAGGAGTCACAGCTTGCAGATAGCACTGGCAGAATAGAGCAAGAAAGAGGGGTACGATTGGGAGGCTCACCAGGTATTTCTTCATATTTTGCATGCAAAAGAAGAAAAAATAACTGGCACGGGAAGGCTGTAATGTGTCTTTAAATTAATTGTTTTGATTTTTTTTAAATTTACATACACTTTAATTAGTTCTGTCTTGCCTTCTAGAAAGCATTTGTGGTGTCGATGAAGTATTCCAGAGCCCTGCAATAGTCGAGGACCACCTGATGGAGCACATCCTGCAGGAGGTGGCCTCCATCCGTACCTATGTACAAGGAATGGAGTCAGAGGAAGCCTGGCACACCCACTGGCTCGGCCTTTGTTACAGATTAGACAGCCTTATGTTCAGAGCCTACCTACTGCTCTTTTCAACCTATGCAGCTACTCTGTGCCTCCTATGGTGGTCATGGAGCTCATATATAGTATCAACATGAAACATACCATGAACTGTTCAGCTACTTGGGTAGAATATTATCACCATTATTTAATTCTTCTTAACAAATTAATACTTTGAAGGAACTCCTCTTTTGTTTTAGATCCCTGTCCAACAAGTTAAAACAAGAGCCAGTCATGCACTCCTGAGGCTTGAGATATGGGGCAACATTGCAGGGACGTGCGGTGAGGTCAGTGGCTGGTGAGGCACTGGCTAGTATCAGAGCCAGATACACACGGGTTACATATGCCGCGATCATAAGAGTGAGAGCAATAATTCTAGCACTAGACCTCCTCTGAAACTCTGAACATGTAACCTGTAAAAAAATTTACAGCGTCGCCTATGGAGATTTTTATTTATTTTTTATTATTCATGAAACTGTTTTTTTTTCCCCAAATAATGCATTTGAAAAATTGCTGCGCAGATACCGTGTGACATAAAAAGTTGCAATGGCCACCATTTTATTCCCTAGGGTGTCTGCTAAAATATATATATTTATATATATATATATATATATATATATATATATATATATATATAACACACGGACCCTTTTCTCCTGCCTACCTTCACTTTGCAGGGATAAAGGCACACCGTGCCACATGCCCGTATCCTCCTGGTATAAGAAGTTGAGCGGTGTTCTTACAATATTGGGTCCTGCAGCGAGTTACCTCCCTCCATTGGTTCTCGTCCCCAGAATATAGGGAAAAGTCTGTTCTTTTCCCCAAAAGAAGGCCAATGTCCAGACAATGTTTAAACTCCAAACAGACGAGTTTATTTTATCTGGCTTGAAACAGATTTGGGAATAGGATGAAGATAGCAACAGCCAGTTACCCTCTTCTTCACTCAAGCCTGAGTGTGAATTGCTCACCCGGATAGATCCCTCCCACAGTTCTAGAAGCCGGAGTGAAGCATGAACAGTTTCTTTAATTTAGTCCCCTTCATGGACAAGTCCAAGAGATCCTCCGCCACAGAATCCCTTAGTTGCTGAATTAGAACTTTGAAACCACCATAGATTAGAAGAGACCATAGGTGCCAATGGGACACACTACATGGGCTATACTGCAACTCACGAATCCTTCTCTCTGATAGGTAACCAGGCCTCTCCTTCACCGTGAATTCCTTCACCGATCCATCGGACAGGTCCTTCCCTGGTTTCCTCTCCTTCAGAGCGGGCCACCCTCACACGGGTTCCCTGGGACTCCAGTGTGTTGGTTGTAGACCCAGTTGAAGGTACTGGGCCTACCTGGAACTCTGTAGCCTCGGGCTAAAGGTGCCCGAGACTCCTCGACCAGTTCACGCACCCCAGGCCAGCAAGGGTCCTCCTTGGAATCCCCCTGGCACACCACCCCAATGGGGCACACTCCACCATAGATCATGGCATCTGCCCTTTATGTACCCTCTCCCGGCATGCAGAGCAGGCTGAACCCGCCCACCGCACGGTAGCCGAGAGAGGACACCCAATCACACCACAATGCCACCCGTGGTTCAACCCGAGACCTGGGCAACAGCGCCACCACAGGCCCAGGGGAACTATACACCAGGCAACAACATGGCAGAGCAGAGTCCATATTAAACAGAATTGTAAAACCTGAGCCATATTATTGCTCATGCTGCCCCTAAATTTACAACATAGCGACCCCATTTTTGGGGGTCCCGCTATATATATATATATATATATATGTAGTATATATATAGTATTTTTGACTGTTGTTCACATGCATTAATAAAATGATGCTTTAGCTGACTTCCATGGCACCAGCCTTTCTACTTAACATTTCGATTACAAAGAGTAAGAAAAGTACCCTACTGGGCTGGTGCAATTTTACTATTATGGCCCAGCAAAGTAGCTCAGTGTTGCCTGCATACTAAATTAATATTCTAGCCATCAATAGTATTTTCAGGTACTAGGAAATGTGTCTTACATGCAGCTCCAGTTCCATTATCAATGTATTTATAATACTGCAGTATTAGCTGGTGTTTAGAAAGTTAGTAGTTGGATATATTATTTATACATACATTTTATTTTGATTGACAATTATTCCACATGATAAGTGCATTTATTTAAGACTGTGTTCCCTTATGTAAAGGCATTATAACCTTCATCACTAAAAAAAGGTTCATATCCTAAAACCGTCTCTCTGAATGTTTGTGTCATTTGGGCTTTTGTTTTTATCTACTTGAATTTCACTTTTATCTACAGTGACTTGAAAAAGTATTCATACCCCTTGAAATTTTCCACATTTTGTCATGTTACAACCAAAAATGTAAATCTATTTTATTGGGATTTTATGTGATAGACCAACACAAAGTGGCACATAATTGTGAAGTGGAAGGAAAATGATAAATAGTTTTCATTTTTTTTTTACGAATAAATATCTGAAAAGTGTGGCATGCATTTGTATTCAGCCCCATTTTACTTTGGTACCCCTAACTAAAATCTAGTGGAAGCAATTGCTTTCAGAAGTCACCTAATTAGTAAACCTGTGTGTAATTTAATCTCAGTATAAATACAGCTGTTCTGTGAAGCCCCCAGACGTTTGTTAGAGAACCTTAGTGAACAAACAGCATCATGAAGGCCAAGGAACACACCAGACAGGTCAGGGATAAAGTTGTGGAGAAGTTTAACCACTTCCCTACCCAGCCATAGACAAATGACGTCCACAGATGGAATCTCTCATCCTGGGTGGACGTCATATGACGTCCTCGGCTTTGTAGGGGGATATCTGAATGATGCCTGCAGCTAGAGGCATCATTCAGATATCCTTTTAAAGTGCCGGCGATTCTGTGCACCATAAGAACGATCATAGCGGCGGTTACACCGCTTGATCGTTCTTATAGGCGGCGGGAGGGGACACCCCCCCCCTCCCGCCGTCATCCGGTGCTTCTCCGGGCTCCCCCGTGCGATCGGGGACCTGGAGCGAATCTTCCGGCATCGTTGGTGGAGTCACGTGATGAGCATAGAGATGACTGGTGACCAGATGGTCACCAGTCATCTCTATGATCGTCGGAGGCCCGGGCGCGATGTGATGACGTCACGCCCGGGTCCTCAAATGTAAACAAAGCCGCCATTGCGGCTGTAAGTATGAGATCAGTGAAAAAAATTTCACTGATCTCATGCTTTCCAGCCTGGAGGAGAGATGTGGGGTCTTATTGACCCCGCATCTCTCAATAAAGAGAACCTGTCACACACATTCCTATTACAAGGGATGTTTACATTCCTTGTAATAGGAATAAAAGTGATCAAAAAAAAAAAAAAAGTAAAATCATTGTAAAAAAATAAATAAATAAGTAAAATAAATAACTAAATAATAAAAAAAAAATTAAAACGCCCCTGTCCCCGGTAGCTCGCGATCAGAAGCAAATGCACACGTAAGTCGCCCACATATGTAAACGCCGTTCAAACCACGCATGTGAGGTATCGCCGCGTGCGTTAGAGCGCGTGCAACAATTCTAGCACTAGACCTCCTCTGTAATTCTAACCTGGTAACCTGTAAAAAAAATTAAAGCGTCGCCTATGGAGATTTTTAAGTACCGAAGTTTGGCGCCATTCCATGAGTGAGCGCAATTTTAAAGCGTGACATGTTAGGTATCTATTTACTCGGCGTAACATTATCTTTCATATGTTCCCAAAAAATTGGGCTAACTTTACTGTTTTGTTATTTTTTAATTCATGAAACCATTTTTTTTTAAAAAAAAGGCGTTTGAAAAATTATTGCGCAAATATTGTGCAAGAAAGAATGTTGCAATGACCGTCATTTTATTCCCTAGGGTGTCTGCTAAAAAAACATATATAATGTTTGGGGGTTCTGAGTAATTTTCTAGCAAAAGAATGATGATTTGTACATGTAGGAGAGAAGTGCCAAAATAGGCCCGGTATTGAATAGGTACAAAAAGCCCTGTATTGAAGTGGTTAAAGAGGGGTCAGGTTATAAACAATATCCCAAGCTTTGAACATCTCACGGAGAACTGTTCAATCCATCACTCGAAAATGGAAAGAGTATGGCACAACTGCAAACATACCAAGACATGGCCGTCCACCTAAACCGACAGGCCGGGCAAGGAGAGCATTAATCAGCGGAGCAGCCAAGTGGCCCATGGTAACTCTGGAGGAGCTGCAGAGATCCACAGCTCAGGTGGGAGAATCTGTCCACAGGACAACTATCAAAGCCCGTACACACGATACGAAAATCGGAAGTAAAATTTCGTCCGACTAACAATCTGCTGATTTTTTGGATCGTGAGTATGGTGCTTTCGACAGCCGATTCCAGTTTTTCATCAGACAAAAGCTGGATGCGCAGATTTTTTGTCATATGTGAACTCAACATTCGATTTTCATTTAATTAGTACAGTTTTCATACAAAAAAAAAGTAAGAGCAAGACTAGGCATGCTCAGAAACGAAAGAATACATACACATTACGTCACTTCTGAAGTTCTATTCTGTCGTACGAGAATTTTCGTATGGTGATTAACCTCTTCACTTTCAACATGAGACTAGCATGCAACAAAAAACGGACGAACGGTCGTCCGAAAATCTCATCGTGTGTATGAGGCTTTAGTTATGCACTCCACAAATCTGACATTTATGGAAGAGTGGCAAGAAGAAAGCCCTTGTTGAAAGAAGGCCAATAAAGTCCTGTTTGCAGTTTGCAAGAAGCCATGTGAGGCACACAGCAAACGTGGAAGAAGGTGCTCTGGTCAGATGAGACCAAAATTGAACTTCTTGGCCTTAAAGCAAAATGCTATGTGTGGCGGAAAACTAACACTGCACATCACCCTAAACTATCCCCACCGTGAAACATGGTGGTGGTAGCATCACCATGGCTGCACTCTCCGTTGGTTCGAATCTTACCTATCTCACTGCACCTTCAGTGTCACTTACAACTCCACTTCCTCCTCTCCAACTCCTCTTACCGTTGGGGTCCCCCAAGGTTCTGTCCTTGGACCTCTGCTATTCTCAATCTACACATCCTACCTGGTTCAGCAGATAGCCTCCCATGGCTTCCACTACCATTTATATGCTGACGACACCCAAATCTATCTCTCTGCCCCTCAGCTCACCCCATCAATCTCCTCACGCATCACGGATTTACTAACAGACATATCAGCCTGGATGTCAAACCACTTCTTCAAACTGAATCTATCTAAAACTGAGCTCTTAATATTTCCTCCCCCACGTTCCCCTTCCCCTGACTTCTATATCAAGATCAATGGCACATCTATCAGTCCGTCCCCACATGCCATGGTGCTAGGGGTAACCTTAGACTCCGAACTGTCCTTTCACGCCCACATTAAATCCCTGTCCAAATCATGCCGCCTTGGCCTCCGCAACATTTCCAGAATACGCCCCTTTTTAACTAATGACACCACTAAGCTTCTAATTCACTCCCTGGTCATCTCTCGCCTCGACTACTGCAACTCCCTCCTCATTGGATTACCTTTACATAGACTATCCCCCCTTCAGTCCATCATGAATGCTGCTGCAAGACTCATACACCTACCAACCATTCAGTGTCCTCCACCCCTCTCTGCCAATCCCTCCACTGGCTTCCACTCACCCAACGAATAAAATTCAAAGTACTAACAATAATTTACAAAGCCACCCACAACTTGGCCCCCAGCTACATCACTAACCTAGTCCCAAAATACCAACCAAGACGCTCTCTTCGGTCCTCCCAAGACCTTCTGCTTTCTAGCTCCCTTGTCACCTCCTCCCATGCTCGCCTCCAGGATTTCTCCAGAGCTGCTCCCATCCTTTGGAACTCCCTACCCCAATCTGTCCGACTGTCCCCTAATCTATCCATATTTAGACGATCCCTGAAAACTGTACTCTTTAAAGAAGCCTATCCTGCTTCTAACTAACTTGTACTTCCTCCATCAGCTCATCCCTCACAGCTATTACCTTTTGTATCAATTGACCCTCCCTTTTTAGATTGTAAGCTCTAATGAGCAGGGCCCTCTGATTCCTCTTGTACCAAATTGTAATGTAACTGTATTGTCTGCCTTTATTTTGTAAAGCGCTGCGCAAACTGTTGGCGCTATATAAACCCTGTATAATAATAATAATAATAATAATAATAATAATCACGTTGTGGGGATGCTTTTCTTCAGCAGGGACAGGGAAGCTGGTCAGAGTTGATGGGAAAATGGATGGAACAAAATACAGGGCAATCTTAGAAGAAAACCTGTTAGAGTCTGCAAAAGACTTGAGACTGGGGCAGAGGTTCACCTTCCAGCAGGACAACGACCCTAAACATACAGCCAGAGCTACAATGTAATGGCTTAGATCAAAGCATATTTATGTGTTAGAATGGCCAAGTCAAAGTCCAGACCTAAATCCAATTGAGAATTTGTGGCAAGACTTGAAAACTGCTGTTCACAGATGCTCTCTATCCAATCTAACAGAGCGTGAGCTACTTTGCAAAGAAAAATGGGCAAAAATTCCATGCTCTAGATGTGCAAAGCTGGTAGAGACATCCCCGAAAAGACTTGCAGCTGTAATTGCAGCAAAAGGTGGTTCTACAAAGTATTGACTCAGGGGGGCTGAATACAAATGCACACAATTTTCACATATTTATTTGTAAAAAATTTGAAAGCCATTTATCATTTTCCTTCCACTTCACAATTATGTGCCACTTTGTGTTGGTCTATCACATAAAATCCCAAGAAAATACATTTATGTTTTTGGTTGTAACATGACAAAATGTGGAAAATTTCAAGGGGTATGAATACTTTTTCAAGGCACTGTACTTAACTGTATGCATAAAAATGTTATCACAAATTATTCAGATGATTTTTTTAAATAGGATTAAAATTCTACTAATAAAATCATATGCATATGATATAAATGGGGCTAAGCTTGTTCTCTGCTGTGCCTCCAGACCTGTCCAGTTCCAGTTTTGCCCTCCAGTATTAAAGTCCATCCCTGCTTTGCTCTCCCCGCTCTGTAGTGACAATGACAGTGGCATGAAAGCATGCCTCACTCTCTAATCAATACCAACAATGTGGCAAAGCTATTACTTTGTAAAACAGATATTAGTAAAATAGGTTGGCACAGATCCATAGACGACAAAATATTGGGATTGTTGGATTTGAAAGTGTCCTATATTTTTATATGTATCCCAGAATTGGTCTGGTAAAAAATATAAATTACCGTATTATATCTGATAATTTAAGCAATCTCTTATACTAGTGTAGCGATACCTCCAACTAAGAAGGCCGCAGCTTTAGTTGGGCCCTGAAGACAGCTCCGCCAACCCCCGGCAATATGCTCAACCCCCTACTGGCACAGCTAGTAAGGGGAGATAGGACCGCGTGACCGCAACTCTAGGTGACGCAGTCCTATGGCAAACACACACAGTGATATACTTTAAAACTTCTATTAAAGTAAGTGAAACTGACACCAATGTACTTGACCCAGATATTTTACTGAGGCTAATGGGCAAGTAATAAACAACAGTATAACAAGTTGCAGATCCCTGCAATAAACAGTAATAAAGATAAACAGAGTAATCAGAAATAATTAAGTATTGCTATGCAACTCTAGCTCTGCCCTTTTACAGCTACTTCCCCTCATGGGTAGACTAACACCCCGCAATGTCTACCTATGCAGTCAGGCCTGACTGATCTAAATGGAAGTTCAGTGAAACAATATTCGCTAGCAATCTTTCGGTGGTGCACTTGAAGAACAACTTTGTAATCCCAACGAATAGTAAAGATAAAGTATCTGTCTTTAAACAGCTCTCACCACCCGGACAAGTCCAAGTCCGTTTCCTCCATCGATTCGTCTAGGAACAGGAATCCACCGACATCCAAGTCTTCAATCCTTCTGGTGTACTGCAGCAAGCATGAGAAGATGTCTCTAAGGTTCTGCTAGGCTGGCAGAGGGGCTCTTTGGAAAGGAGCACAAGGCCCAGGCTTCAGGCCTTGTGCACACAGCAGTTCAGCACAGAGATCCTCTTGCTAGGAGAGGGGGCGTCCAAAGAGACCGAACAAACTCCACCTCCCCTTTATAAAGTCTGCCCCAGCAGTCTCTGTTCCGGAGCAATGTACCCTGGGTGCTGCAAGATGTACTGGGAGATGTAGTCTCTCTCTCTCCTCTGCTTTCACTTCCAGTAATGTCTCTTTACTTCCTCCCGACTCACCTCTCCCCCTGGAACTTCTTGTCTCTCTGTCTTAAAGGGGAATACCCCGCTACACACTCCCCCCACTTTGAATCTTTGGTCCCCAAAGACATTTTTAGATCTACAAAACATTTTAGATTCAATGCGGTTGCATAGGATTGACAGAGGAGCCTCCCACCAATCATCATAGGATGGGGAGCTGTCCTGTCTACAGGTCGCTTCAGTGGGGGCGACCTGTCTAACTGTGCCAGAGAGTGAGCTGGGGTTGCCCTCCACTAAATGGACAGTGGAAGGATCCGGATTCTCAGCATTCCTTCTAGCAGTAACTACAGAGTCTTCCGAACTGTTCCCCATTTGTGGGTAGGTCAGCTTCTTAGGAGGCCGGATGACTCTTCGAGCCCTTTGCTCTCTTGGGATTTCTGGCTCTGGCGCCTCAGGCTCCTCTTCCTCTGAACAACCATCCTGGGCATCTTCCCAGTATTCTGCTGAAGGACTAGAAGGGATGAACTCTGTTGCTTCTGGGTTCAGTGTTCCATCTTGAGTGTCTTCAGTGGCTGGAAGATCAATATTAGAAGTTTCTGGAGTTGGGGAAGGCCACAGCCAATCAAGTTCTCCTTCTTCATTTTCACTAAGTTGAGAAGCCTCTCCCTCTTCAGCTCGGGAGGTCTGCGACCGAGTGTTCGGCCTAGGAGTATCCAGGATAGAGGCCGGTTCAGGGGAGTCTCCCGCAGGAGGTATTCTAACTGCCTCCGCAAGTGGGAGCAGATGATTCCGATGCCACGTCTTCAGTGGGCCTACCTTTCCTTCTGGTTTCAACTTATAGACAGGTAGGCCCGGCAACTTCCTACAGATGACATAAGGTTCAGATCTCCATCTGTCTGCAAGTTTGTGCTTCCCAGGGATCCCCAGGTTGCGTAACAGCACTCGATCCCCAGGCTGTAGGTCTTGCACCCGGACCTTCAAGTCGAAGTTTCTCTTATTTCTAGCCCCCCTTTGGTCGGAAGCTGCTTGAGCTTGCTCATAAGCTACTTTCAGGCTTTGTCTGAGCCTGTCCACGTACCCTTTGTGGGATGTGACTGAGGAATGGTCCAGAGAGGTGCCAAAGGCCAGGTCCACAGGTAGTCTCGCCTCTCTCCCAAACATGAGTCGATATGGGGAGTAGCCTGTAGCATCACTGATGGTGCAGTTGTAAGCATGTACTAGGGCTGCTATGTGTTTGCTCCAATGTTGCTTTTTCTCACTTTCCAGAGTCCCCAACATGTTGAGCAAGGTTCGGTTGAACCTTTCCGGCTGAGCATCTCCCTGTGGATGGTAAGGTGTAGTTCGAGTCTTCTTGATTCCCAAAGAATCCAGGAGCTTCCGGATCAGTTTACTCTCGAAGTCCCTGTGGCAGCCCATAATGGACAAAGTACTTCTCCTCAAGTACCTTGGCTATGGTGGAGGCCTTCTGGTCTTTGGTCGGGAAAGCCTGGGCATACCGGGTGAAATGGTCGGTTATCACCAGAACATTTCCTAGTCCACTCAGGTCGGGTTCGAGGCAGAGAAAATCAATGCATACCAGATCCATTGGGCCTTGACTTTGTAGATGGCCCATTGGGGCAGCTTGATGGGGCAAAGTCTTCCTCTGGATGCATCGGGCACATGAGTGGCAGTACTCTTCTACCTCTGCCCTCATGCAGGGCCAATAGAACCGACTTCTGACAAGTTGAAAGGTCCTTTCAGCCCCTAGGTGGCCATGATTGTCATGCAGGGCAATCAGAACAGTCTCCCGATGTTTCTCTGGGAGGAATAGCTGCCACTTATCTTCTGAGTCATCAGAGGGGCCCCTTCGGTAGACCACTCCCTGATGTAACTGCAACCTATCCCACTCCTTCCCTAGCAGGCGAGCTTCTTTTGAAGGTTGACACATGAGTCTGTTTGGATCCTGATTCTCCAAGGCCTCCAGGACCAATCTCCCCATGGGGTCTTCCAATTGGTCACACCTCAATTCCTTCTTGGACAGTCTTGGTAGGTTGTCCTCTTCCAATTGAGCTGCTCCACAGTAGTGTTTGGGGACTCCCACCGTGGTAACTCCTATTTCCTCTGCTCTGGAGCCTCCTCGGGCTTGGAATTCAGCTCCTTGACAAAGGGCCCGCACCCCGTCCGGTGCCACTTGGGCCCAATCTTCTATTTCAATGGTGGGGGAATGAGATCTCCTGGACAGAGCGTCTGCGTCTCGATTCCCCACTCCTGGTCTATACTTAAGGCTGAAGTTGAATCCAGACAGTGCGGCCAGCCACCTGTGTCCAGTGGCGTCCAGCTTGGCCGTGGTGAACAGGTAGGTAAGGGGGTTGTTGTCGGTCTTCACAGTGAACTCCGCTCCATACAGGTAGTCTTTGAGCTTGTCTACTACCGCCCACTTGAGGGCCAGGAACTCCAGCTTGTGAGTGGGGTAGTTCTTCTCAGAGGGGGTCAGGCTCCTACTCACGTAGGCAACAGGCCACAGTTGCCCTTCGTGTTCTTGGTAAAGTACTCCTCCCAGACCGTCATGACTAGCATCCACGTGCAGTTCATAGGGTTTGGTTGGGTCTGCGTAGGCCAAGACCGGGGCAGTGGTTAGGCTCTCCTTTAATGCCTGAAAGGCCTCTTCACACTTCTGGTTCCACTGATCTCTGACTGACTCTCCCGGCTTCCTGGGCCCTGAGTCGTCCTCTTCCCACTCGGTCTTGAGTAGTTCATTCAATGGTCTAGCAATTCGGGCGAATCCTTCCACAAACCTCCTGTAATAGGAGCAGAACCCCAAGAAGGATCTGAGTTCTGTTACTGTGGTGGGTCGTGGCCAGGAGGTAACTGCCTCCAATTTCTCAGGGTCTGTGGCCACCCCCTCTTCAGACACTATGTGCCCCAGATAGTTCACAGAAGACTGGTAGAACCGACACTTCTCAGGTGAAAGCTTGAGTCCTTCCTCACTTAGTCTTCTCAACACTTTTTCCAGCCTCTCTTTGTGTTCTTCCAAGGTTCTCCCAAAGACAATGACATCGTCCAGGTATACAAGGACTTCAATAAGGTTCATGTCTCCTACAGTCTTCTCCATGAGACGTTGGAAAGTAGCTGGGGCTCCAGACAGACCTTGGGGCATCCGATTGAATTCAAAGAACCCCACTGGGGTTATGAAAGCTGTCTTCTCCTTGTCTTCTGGATGCATAGGGATCTGATAGTACCCGCTCTTGAGGTCCATAACGCTGAACCATTTGGCTCCAGACAAGCTCTGTAGGGCATCCTCTATCCTCGGAGTGGCGTATTGGTCGGGGATGGTTTTCCTGTTGAGAGTCCTGTAGTCTATACAGAGCCTCAATGACCCATTCTTCTTTCTGACCACCACTATGGGAGAGGCATAGGGGCTCCTGGACTCCCGTATCACACCAGTCCTCTTGAGTTCTGCAAGTTGTTCCCTTAGATCCTCCAGATCTGCTAGGGGGACCCGCCTGACTCTCTCTCGGAAGGGCTTGTCTTCCTGGAGGCGGATCCGATGGGTGGCACTCCTTGCACACCCCACATCGAACTCATCTCTGGAGAATATCTTCTCCCATCTAGTCAACTGGGCCTTGGCTCTCTCTTTCCAAACCCTGGATAGATTCAAGTTCTCCATGGACAGCTTCTCCCAAAGATCTCCTCTTTCACCCGTCCCCTTTACTTCTGACAGGGTAACCAGGGCAGCAGGGCTCACCTGGCCCAGCAGCATTCTGGCAGGGATTTCCATGGGGCCTCTGGTAGTGTTTCTAACACTCACTGGAACTCTACAATGGGCCTTCTTCAGAACCTTCAGCGGAATCACTTCTGGTATCACTTCCAGACCTGAGGACTCTCCTTTTGGGTCGGACTCCAGCACGACAAAGGGTCCAGGTTGCTCCCAAGTAAGCTTCACAGTGGCTCTGAGACATGTTACTTCGCCAGGCTGCAACACTACCCCTCCTCTTCCAAGTCTCCACACCTTCCCTATCCCCTCCACCGGGGTCTTCTGCTCTAGGACCAGCCTTTGGTAAGCCATCCTCAGCATGGGATGGATCTTGGTGGCTGCTTGCCCCTTTACTTCTACTAAAGGGGTCAGGAGTCTTCGGACCAGGTCCGTGTTCGTCCCTATTATAAGGGAGCTCTTGTTGGCTCCTGGCGGCCGAGGGCACACAACTGCCAGGGTGTCAAACACTTCGGCCTTCCCAGCCACAGATGGGTCAAAGGTCATCCGGATGGGCAGATAGCCATCATAGGGGAAGCTCTGGGTCCCAATTCCCCATATTTCCAGCTCCTCTATGTTCTGGATGGGCAGATGACTCAAGTGCTTATCGTAGAAATCCCGGTATAGTAGGGTCACTTGTGCCCCAGTATCCAAGATGGCTCTGGTGTAGACTCCCTCCACTTGAATGGGCACTACAGGAGATGGGCCTACCAGCTTCTCCGGATATGGCCTGGCAGGAGTCGCCTTCTTCTGGTCCTTTCCCTTCGGACTCTCTCTCGTCCATCTCCCTTTTGACTTTAGTCTTTCTTGGGCCTGGTATGCATCGATTTCCCTCCTTTTAATGGGCGTACAGACCTGCTGAGGGATATTATAGTTTTTCTTAGGTGTGCATTCTCTTTGGGGAATGCTGTGCCTCTTCTGAGGGGTCTGGCCCTCTCTCTTTGGGGTGTACCCCTGCTGAGGGATACTATAGTTCCTCTGAGGAGTTTTGTCTTTTCTCTTCCTTAGCTTCTCATTCAGTTTGGAACTCACTGAAAATGATGGGCACCCGGTCGGCTCCTTCACCGGGGCCCGCTGAAGTTTCCCGCCAGCTGTTTGGACTTTTCCTCAACTACCAGGCTTGGGCATACTCGCCTGAGATGTCCTTTTCCTCCACATTTGAAGCAGGCTCTCTGTATTGGTTTCATAGAGCGGTTAGTGGTAGGGGTCTTTGGTGCCATGAGTGGTGAGACCTCTTCTGTCTGGGGTTTCACCAGACGAGTCATCAACATCGTCATCATCTCTAGTATTTCTTTCTGGGTCTGGAACAGCTCCTCCAGATCTGTCTGACTTGTGGGGAAGTGGTGAATAGGTGAAGACCATGATCCCTGTTCAGTGCTTGCTGCCAGTACACTAAGCTCCCGAGTGTCTGAAGGGACATCTATCTGTTGTACTTTGGCACTTGTGGTGCTAGGAGATTGAAGTTTCCTCTGTTTTTGGTCCTTCTCAATCTCCATCTTATCTTCTTCATTCATTTTCTCAATGAGGACCTCATCCGGAGTTGAGGGATCTTCCAAATGCTGCTTCATCTGTAGCTTGATGTAGTCACTCCTCAATCCCGTAGTCACAGATCTCCGGAATTTCTTTTGGACTAGCTCGACTCCAAAATGCTCCCCATTTCCTTCTTCCTTTAATGTGGACAACAGGCGGTCCTTGAGCTCAATGGCCCGGAATAGGAAGTTCTGAGGAGTCTCTCCACTCTCCTGGGTCATATTTATCAGTCGATGAAATAACTCAGCAGCATCTTCCTCCTCATAGTAGCTTTTCAGTATCCTCTTTAGCTGGTTCAGGGTCAATCCACCCTTCCTCTCTAACATGCCCCTGACACTTGAACCTGGGCTGATGGCATGGATTACAGCCTCTCTCTAATTTCAGATTCCTGATATCCTTTCTGTAACCCCAACTCTATTTGGTGTAGGAGGTTGGTGTAGGACAGTTTGTCCTTCTGCCCTCTTTCTCCTATCTGGCCATCAATGCGGAAATCCTTCCGGATGGTTATTTCCTGCAGGCGACCCTGAGCTCGTTTCTTTGGTACCTTCCCAGGTTTGGGCTTTATCTGACCATCTTTCTGATCCTCAGGAGCGACACGTAACTCCTTAATGCGTTCAGCTATCATACTGGAAGTCTCCTGAAACCTCTCTTGTATGTCACGGTACTGTCGTTTCAGATCAATCAGCTGTTGCTCTGCCTGCGATTTAACAACAGCCCCTGCTATGTTGTCCAAGGGTTCTAACTGCTTCTGACTGGGATGTGTCAGGTGGAACTCAGTCTTTTCGGACAATTTTATACTGGCACCGTGGAAGTTTTCAGGGACATCCTGTCCCCACTCTATCAGTGCATAGGTGCAGTTGGTCCTTGAGTCTGGTCTCATTGCGACCACGTAAGCCTTTCTATCCGGTGACAATATTTGTACCACCTCTTTAATTTGTTTCTCTCTCCAGTCACTCCCTGGAAGTTCAATGGCCACGCTCGCTTCTGAGCGTGTCCCTTCTGCTTCGCACCATTGGACTACTTTGATGGGGTCCATGCCGGCACTTCTGGCGTTCACCTGCTGTATCAGGATCCCGGACGAGCCCCCACGTGTAGCGATACCTCCAACTAAGAAGGCCGCAGCTTTAGTTGGGCCCTGAAGACAGCTCCGCCAACCCCCGGCAATATGCTCAACCCCCTACTGGCACAGCTAGTAAGGGGAGATAGGACCGCGTGACCGCAACTCTAGGTGACGCAGTCCTATGGCAAACACACACAGTGATATACTTTAAAACTTCTATTAAAGTAAGTGAAACTGACACCAATGTACTTGACCCAGATATTTTACTGAGGCTAATGGGCAAGTAATAAACAACAGTATAACAAGTTGCAGATCCCTGCAATAAACAGTAATAAAGATAAACAGAGTAATCAGAAATAATTAAGTATTGCTATGCAACTCTAGCTCTGCCCTTTTACAGCTACTTCCCCTCATGGGTAGACTAACACCCCGCAATGTCTACCTATGCAGTCAGGCCTGACTGATCTAAATGGAAGTTCAGTGAAACAATATTCGCTAGCAATCTTTCGGTGGTGCACTTGAAGAACAACTTTGTAATCCCAACGAATAGTAAAGATAAAGTATCTGTCTTTAAACAGCTCTCACCACCCGGACAAGTCCAAGTCCGTTTCCTCCATCGATTCGTCTAGGAACAGGAATCCACCGACATCCAAGTCTTCAATCCTTCTGGTGTACTGCAGCAAGCATGAGAAGATGTCTCTAAGGTTCTGCTAGGCTGGCAGAGGGGCCCTTTGGAAAGGAGCACAAGGCCCAGGCTTCAGGCCTTGTGCACACAGCAGTTCAGCACAGAGATCCTCTTGCTAGGAGAGGGGGTGTCCAAAGAGACCGAACAAACTCCACCTCCCCTTTATAAAGTCTGCCCCAGCAGTCTCTGTTCCGGAGCAATGTACCCTGGGTGCTGCAAGATGTACTGGGAGATGTAGTCTCTCTCTCTCCTCTGCTTTCACTTCCAGTAATGTCTCTTTACTTCCTCCCGACTCACCTCTCCCCTGGAACTTCTTGTCTCTCTGTCTTAAAGGGGAATACACTAGTATACATCATTTTTATGTAGCCCTGAGTTCTATGTCATGTCACATGGTATGTATGCATGGTAACAGTGCTGTAAAGTAGACCGAAACAATTCAGTAATCGTGGTTATATTTTTAAATTTATACTGCCGTAGCCCTATTTGGGCTGGGGGGGTTATGACAAATCATCCTCACTAACAGGATATTATGCTAAACCTGTAGGTAAATAAGAGAAGAGTGGGTTTGATAAAAAATGTGATGGTGCCTCCACCCAGGATAGGGCCTTTTGTGAACAGAGGGGATTCCTCTCCTTGGAAATTAACCAGTAATCTAATCAAAATATTTGGGATCAGAGGGACTACTGCATTCAGCATATAACTTTAACCATAAGTATATATATATGCACACTAGTATAGAAATAATAAAAGCTTTATATAAGAAAATATTATTAACCACTTGTTGACTGCGATATAGCTAAATGACAGCTACAGCGCAGTTGTCTAGTTCTGGGATGCTGCTGGGCGTGGGCGGCACACTCTGTGATCACAGATTGAGGTAAAGAGCCAATCCAATCACAGCTGATCATGGAGGTAAACAGATGCTGGTGATCGGCACTCCTTTCCTCATGCTGTCAGCCTGAGGATTGGAGAAGAGAGCCGATAACTGGCATCTCTAAAAGGGACATGTACATTGATAATCGGGGCACTGATCATCAGTGTCCTGATGATCAGTACAGGCCCACCAGTGCTGCAATCAGTGCCTACCAGTGCTGCCAATCAGTGCCCACCAGTGACTCCTCATCAGTGTCACCTATTAGGCCGCACTGATGGGCACTGTTAGGCAGCACTATCAGTGCCTATTAGTGCCGCCTATCAGTGCTCATCAGTGCTGCCTATCAGTGCCCATCATTGCCACCTATCAGTGTCCATCAGTGCTACCTATCAGTGCAACCTCATCAGTACCCACCAGTGCCGTCTCCCCAGTGCCCATCAGTACAGCCTATCAGTGCCCATCAATGTCCATCAGTGCTGCCTCATCAGTGTCCATAACTGCAGCCTATCACTGCCCATCAGTGCAGCCTTATCAGCATACATCAGTGAAAAATAAACATTACTTGTGCAAAATTTTATAACAAACTATGAAAATGTTTATTTTTTTTTAGTTTATTTAGAAGAAAATAAAAAACCCAGTGATGATTAAATACCACAAAAAGAAAGCTCTATTTGTGTGATTTTTTTTTTATAAAAATGTTGTTTGCATACAGCGTTGCATGACCACGCAATTGTCATTTAAAGTGCGACAGCGCTGAAAGCTGGAGATTCGCCTGGGCAGGAAGGGGGTGAAGGGGGTGAAAGTGCCCAGTAGGCACGTGGTCAATAGTACTTACATCCAGCGTACAAACATACAGTACATCCAATGTTCAATGTACAAACAGGTATTATAAGCAAAGGGCCCAACAAGAGTCTTATATAAAAAAAATGGGGGCACTAACCCATATAAAATTATAATAGTTATTACATAAAAAATTCTAAATTTGTATAACACACAATTCATAATAGTGAATTTTACAGTGCCTTAAAAACGAAATCAAGTCCATTTATCACATGTGAATTTATACTGTGTTCTTCATCACCACCATAGGATCCTGGGCTTTGACCTGTGATAGTGTTATGTCAATTAAACCACTCACCGGACCTAATTGACCTCTTTCTAGCAAAAGAAGGTCAACATAAGCTTTTTCTGTGAAAAAAAACTCCTCGACTTGCTCCTCCACAGCTTATTACATGGTCTGGTGTTTAAATCCCAGTATGCTCCTCCACTTCACCATAAAACCTTTTTTAGATCTTTCGCAATTCACACCATAATCAAAGGTCTGTATCTTTTTACACTTCTCCACTCTACTATAGAAAACATGGAAGAAAAACTGATATAGTGTGGTATATGTATTTATCCAGACATTTAACAAGCACACATTAAAATGCTTACATTTAAAAGTGCCGTATTTGGTACACGAATAGCCTGCTTTGTAATCAAACACCACAAGCAAGGACAAAAATGCAGCCGTGCTGCTCGCTACCCTGGACCCAACGTGCATTCCAATTACCAGACCGGAAGTGATGTGACCGGAAGTGCCGTGACCAGAAGCTACACCTCAACGTACGTTCTGTCAAGCTGATGTCATCAGGAAGCCTGGTGGAACTGTGTACATATACTTGGGTATATATAGTTAATAATAGACATACTTTTAGATGAATGCTGCAGCAAAGTCCAGTTGCAGTGGCCCCTGAAGATGGTCACAATGCAGTATTCGTCTTGGTATCTCACCACCTGAAACCATGGTGTGGCACTGGAACTCAGAGTCAGCCTATCGATCCTGCATCTTATGTGGGGTACACACTATAAAAACTGACAGATCGTTGTACTAACACAAGCGATGTTAGTACATGACACACTGATCATCGCTTGCCGCCATTAGCTGCAAGCGCTAATTGAGTGCCAGTCGGATGTTGGTTTTCCGGCATGCCCGTTTGACAGAAGCCTAACGTTAGGCTGGCTTCTGTCAGACAGGGTGCTGTACAAACTGGCCGAATGTTGGGCGATTTCTGTTGAACCGGCTGGTACCGGACGAGATTTGGTCCGGGTGTACAAGCCTTTAGTCCCTAGTAGTTTCTAATTTGTCATGCAACCTGACTTCTAATTACCAGAGGTGGCCATCAGATGCCTAACCTGGTTCTAGCCTATGCTGGTTATTGAGCCCTAGGGTAAAAATAGCTGTAGAATCCCAAACCAGATGGGACAGAGTTAACCAAAATAACAACAGTTGAATATAAACTGTATTGCAATAACAGGTTCTTCTACTAATATACAGCAAGGAGATCACTACACAAACACATCATATCACAGACTTAATTATCTGGTATAGTGTGCATGTAATAACAACATGGAGACAGATATACTTTTGTCATCAGTGTATATGTATATACAGTATCTCACAAAAGTGAGTACACCCCTCACATTTTTGTAAATATTTTATTATATCTTTTCATGTGACAACACTGAAGAAATTACACTTTGCTACAATGTAAAGTAGTGAGTAGCTTGTATAGCTTGTATAACAGTGTCAATTTGCTGTCCCCCTCAAAATAACTCAACAAACAGCCAATAATGTCTAAAGTGCTGGTAAAGTGCTGGCAACAAGAGTGAGTACACCTCTAAGTGAAAATGTCCAAATTGAGCCCAATAAGCCATTTTCCCTTCCTGGTGTCATGTGATTCATTAGTGTTACAAGGTCTCAGGTATGAATGGGGAGCAGGTGTGTTAAATTTCTTATACTGGTCACTGGAAGTTCAACATGGCACCTCATGGCAAAGAACTCATTGAGTATCTGAAAAAATAATTGTTGCTCTACATAAGAAGATTGCCCCTGAAGCTGAGCTGCAGAACAGTGGCCAAGACCATACAGCGGTTTAACAAGACAGGTTCCACTCAGAACAGGCCTCACCATGGTTGAATGCACGGGCTCAACGTCATATCCAGAAGTTGTCTTTGGGAAATAGACGTATGAGTGCTGCCAGCATTGTTGCAGAGGTTGAAGGGGTGGGGGGTCAGCCTGTCAGTGCTCAGACCATACGCCGCACACTGCATCAAATTTGTTCTGCATGGCTGTTATCCCAGAAGGAAGCCTCTTCTAAAGATCATGCACAAGAAAGCCCACAAACAGTTTGCTGAAGACAAGCAGACTAAGCACATGGATTACTGGAACCATGTCCTGTGGTCCGATGAGAACAAGATAAACTTATTTGGTTCAGATTGTGTTAAGCGTGTGTGGCGGCAACCAGGTGAGGAGTACAAAGACAAGTGTGTCTTGCCTACAGTCAAGTATTGGGGTGGGTGTGTCATGGTCTGGGGCTGCATGAGTTCTGCTGGCACTGGGGGCTACAGTTCATTGAGGGAACCATGAATGCCAACATGTACTGTGACATACTGAAGCAGAGCATGATCCCCTCCCTTCAGAGACTGGGCCGCAGGGCAGTATTCCAACATGATAACGACCCCAAACACACTTCCAAGACGACCACTGCCTTGCTAACGAAGCTAAGGGTTAAGGTGATAGACTGGCCAAGCATGTCTACAGACCTAAACCCTATTGAGCATCTGTGGGGCAGCCTCAAATGGAAGATGAAGGAGCGCAAGATCTCTAACATCCACCAGCTCCGTGATGTCGTCATGGAGGAGTGGAAGAGGACTCCAGTGGCAACCTGTGAAGCTCCATGGCCATGGGGGTTAATGCAGTGCTGGAAAATAATGGTGGCCACACAAAATAT
The DNA here is from genome assembly GCA_029206835.1 of Rana muscosa. Classification (NCBI taxonomy): domain Eukaryota; kingdom Metazoa; phylum Chordata; class Amphibia; order Anura; family Ranidae; genus Rana; species Rana muscosa. The sequence continues at coordinate 237,647,921 of CM055124.1, forward strand.
TGACACTTTGGGCCCAATTTGAACATTTTCACTTAGGGGTGTACTCACTTTTGTTGCCCGCGGTTTAGACATTAATGAGTTATTTTGAGGGGATAGCAAATTTATACTGTTATACAAGCTGTACACTCACTACTTTACATTGTAGCAAAGTGTCATTTCTTTAGTGTTGTCACATGAAAAGATATAATACAATATTTACAAAAATGGGAGGGGTGTACTCACTTTTGTGAGATACTGTGTATATATATATATATATATATATATATATACACAAACACACACACACACACACACACACAGGCTATCAGCAACAGTAGTAAACTACTAAACATAGGAGCACTTGCCTCTTCTCACCAGCAGGACATGTGGTCTTAGACTTTCTCTCTCTCCACTTCCTCCTTCCGGGGTTTTCAACCCAACAACCCAGAGATGGAAAGTGTATACATAATATTTCAGCAGCCCAGGAATTTACAAATACAGACAGCAGAGGGCAGCAGGTCCCTACACTGCCATTATTGAACAGAACAATCAGTGTAGATATTTTAGGCACCTGGTTATATGAGTATATAGCTTTTGGGGTTGATTTAGTGCTACAGCATAGGATTTAAATTTATATAAATTATATAACCACTGTCTGTTTTTTTCTGTCTGTGTTTCATTAGGTAGATTTTCCTTCATTTCCTGTCCTGTCCTGAGTGTAGCAGGAAGGTTAATAGACCAAATAATCAGACACAAAGAACTGTAACTGTCAGTTTACTAAACAGGTGCAAATTTAAAATTAATATTGCAAAACAAGGTCAGAATAGCAAAGAGCATACATACACTCCAAAATAATATAAAACAGATTATGAAATATTTAAAAACATGGACTCTTCATGGCAATGTCTCGTAGCGTAATCAAGGTAACATATGGCTGTAAAGCATAGTCTTTGTAAGAATCAGTAGCATTAGGGAGTCAAGCTGAGAACCACTATTTAAGTAAAACAGCAAAGAACACAGCTACTTCCTCACAAAGAGTGTCCCTCTCAGTGAAGTCCAGGGTAGGTCTCATAACACAGGTGAACATTTGGAGGGAAGGCCCAAGAGGAAGCAGCACCACACTAAACTGCAGTATTCTGCTTTTTTTTTTCATGATTGGTGTGTCTTTTGGAGAGGCTTCATGCTAATATAGGGTGACCAGACATCCCCGGATTGAGGACACTGTCCCCAGACCAAGTCTGTCCCTGGTTTTGTCCCCGGATTGGATTTAAACAGGGGCTGGGGCAATTTCAAAGACAGTCAGTGCAGAATAAAAAAAAAAATCTGAATTACACACCCCCGCTCTGCCACTCCTACTAGCTTAGGAGGGTGTATTTTTTTCCATTATCTGTGCCCCTTTCTGATGATCTGGTGCTGGTCGGAGCGAAGGGAATATTTCTTCAGTTTCGGGTGCATGCCCATTCAGCTCCGCTCGCATGTTCTTCTGCCTTGGCTTAAGTCCCAGCCAGCCGCCTGCCTGCTTATCTCCTTGCCTTCCCTGGCGGAGTGATCTTCCTCCGCTCCCCACCCAGTAGTACCTGGGGCCCGGAGAGTTAAGCCTCATACACACGATCGGACTTCCAACTGACTTTTCCGGGGATTTTGCTCCGATGGGCTTTGCCCGTGAACTTGGTATGCATACACACGGCAGGACTTTTTCTGCAAACTTTCACCAAATCACATGGTTTTTCAGCTCTTTACCGCCACCCTGTGGGCAACTTCTGCTATTGTTGGCTGATCTTTAGCATTGGTTCTGAGCATGCGTGTTTGTACTTTGGACTTTAGTCCAATGGACTTGTGTGATTTGATCCATCGGACATTTGTTGCAGGAAAGTTTGTCTGTTCTCACAGCGAACATTTGTCCTATGAAAAAGTGAAAAAGTTTGTCCGATGAAGCGTACACACGGTCGGATTTTCTGCAAAAACAGGTCCGTCGGAGGTTTGTTGTCAAAAAGTCTGATTGTGTGTATGGGTCTTAAGACTTGACAGGCTGTGAGGTGGGCGGTGGCGGCGATGGACAGAGAGTCGCTGATTGCCACCATTACTAGTAAAAAATTAAAAATGTCCACGGATTTCATTTGAAAAATCTGGTCACCTTATGCTAATAGGCTCTGGCCCAGCTGCCCATACAATGGTTCTGACTATAGATGGCCTCCCATCTGGCTGCAGATCACTTACCCAGGTATCTCTGCCTCATCAGGTGTAGCCTCTCTGAGATGCTGAGGGAAGCAGAGAAATGTATTTTCCCTAGGCATGTCCTGTAGCCCAGGGAGTTGTGAGAAAAGGAGTTAAAGGGGAATGCATCGGCATATGAGCAGAGTGAATAAATGGGCACTCTGCTACAAGAGGATATACTTTGAATGTGAGAAAAATACCCTCTTAAAATACCCTCCTGTTTCTGTTCTGGTAACAACTCAACATTTTAAATTTACCATCACTTTTATTTCCGGTGACATTAGTCATCAGGACAATTAGAAAGAGTGAGAAGCACCTCACCACATTATAGCCAAAAGTAAAACAAAAAAAAAAATTGCAGTTAGCAGGGGCATAACTACAATTGTAAAAGACCTGGGGCACTCTTGGGCACAATGAGAAAAGAAATGATGTTGTACATGTAGCACGTAAAATAAATTAGTGGGTGTAACCTAATTGTGCTAAGTGGGGGTGTGTTGGTGGTTCATGCCTGTGCCCTCATACATAGGTGGTTAGTGTCTGTGTCTCTCTTATGCCGCGTACACACGATCGATTTTCTCGACGGTGAAAACACTGTCGAGAAAATCTACGGGAAAAACGAGGAACGGCTTGTTTCCCTACACACGGCCGTTTTTCCCGCCATTTTTTCTCTTGGTCGAGAAAAACGACCGTGTGTAGGCTCCCCGGCAGTGTTTCCCTATGGGAAAACTGCCGCGGAAAAAAATGCCGTGAATCAAGACGAGAAAAATTAGAGCATGTTCTAATTTTTCTCGTCGTGATTAATGCCGTTTTTCTCATCAGGAAAAATTACCAAAAGCCCACACACGGTCGTTTTTCTCATCAAAGAGAAAAAATGTAATTTTTCCCAACGAGAAAAATGGTCGTGTGTACACGGCATCACATTGGCAGTCCGTGTCTGTCACCCCTTCAGACGCGTAGCTATAGCTATATTAGGCAGCAGCCATGGGGCCCAGGAGTGGGAAGGGGGCTAGGAAGGTTGTTGATTTCTGAACCACTGTTTATCGAATGTATATTTTTCAGTAAAAAAATCACCCAAAGTAATTTTAGAGCACACAAACAGAATTAAATACCCAGTCAAAATAATTAAATACCAGTAAAATATAAAAGGCAAGCCTCTGTTGAGAAAATAGATACCAAATATGTCAAGTCTCAAAACAGTATGTGCCTGTAAATGGCGAAAAACAATGTTACCTAAAATTGTCATAAGCATTGTTGCATATGTTTCAAAAGCCTTTTGCGGGTCATCAACATTCAGATTTACGAACTGTCAACACAATACAGACAGGGAATATAACATAGAAGTAGAAATGATGCATGGGACTTTGAAGGCGCCAAAAGAGTTAAGCCTCGTACTCACACGGTCTGACTTTTGGTCAACAAACTTCACTTTGAGCAAGTTGCTCAAAAAATCCGACCGTGTGTACGCTCCATCGGACAAACTTTTTTGGTTTTCATCGGACAAATGTTCGGTCTGCAAACGGACAAACTTTTCGCCAACAAAAGTCTGATGGAGCAAAGTCCGACCGTGTGTACAGAAAACCATTGGACTTTTTTCCGATGGTCAAAACAAATAATGTTAAAATCAACCAACAATAGCAGAAGTTGACCAAATGGTGGCGGTAAAGAGCAGAAAAGTAGGATTTTTTAAAACAGCTTACCTGTAAAATCCTTTTCTTGGAGTACATCACGGGACACAGAGCAGCATAGTCATTACTATGTGGGTTATATAGAATTACCTTCAGGTGCTGGCACTGGCAACTTCCAAAACAGGAAGTACCCTCCCCTATATAAGCCCCTCCCATCCGGGAGTACCTCAGTTTTGTAGCAAAGCAATACGTGTCCCCAAAAGAGGGGTGGGAGCTCTGTGTCCCGTGATGTACTCCAAGAAAAGGATTTTACAGGTAAGCTGTTTTAAAAAATCCTACTTTCTTGGTCATACATCACGGGACACAGAGCAGCATAGTCATTACTATGTGGGACGTCCCAAAGCAATGCCAAATGAGGGGGGGGATACACCATACATAAGCTGGGCGCCATCAGGCATGAGGATCTTTTGCGGCCTGCAACACACTGCGCCCAAAGGCGACATCCTCCTGACTTCTAACGTCCACCTGGTAGAACCTAGTAAACGTGTGTACTGAAGACCATGTTGCGGCCTTACAAATTTGAGCCAGGGAGGCCTGGTGATGCACTGCCCATGAAGTTCCAACTGCTCTCGTGGAGTGCGCCCTAACTTTGAACGGAGGCGGTCTACTTCTCAAGCCATAGGCTTGTATTATGACCTGTCGAATCCACTTGGCTAAAGTAGATTTTGATGCTGCCTGACCCTTTCTGGGGCCTTCCGGCAGAACAAACAAAGAATCCGTTCTACGAATCTGAGCAGTGGCTTTTAGATAAGCTTTAACTGCTCTTACTACATCCAAAGAATGCAATAACTTTTCCTCTACCGAGCTTGGTTTGGGGAAAAAAGAAGGAAGAACCACATCCTGGTTCAAGTGAAACCTCGATACCACCTTAGGAAGAAAGGCTGGGTGAGGGCGTAATACTACTCTGTCCTTATGAATAACCAGATATGGCTCCTTACAGGACATGGCGGCTAATTCCGACACTCTTCTAGCCGAGCATATGGCTACTAAAAATATCAATTTTCTGGTGAGTAGAACCAAGGAAATGTGCCGCAAAGGTTCAAACGGCTGCTTCTGCAGAACCGACAGAACCAAATTTAGATCCCATGGGCATATGGGAGCTTTAATCGGTGGAATAATACGAGTCACCCCTTGCATAAAGGATTTGACAAGTGAATGCATAGCCAGGGGCCTTTGAAATAGTATTGATAAGGCCGAAACCTGGCCCTTGATAGTACTTAAGGCAAACTTCCTGTCTACAGCCCACTGCAGGAAGTCCAGAATTCTGCCTATAACGTACTTACGTGGATGCCATTTTCTGGCCTCGCACCAAGTGATGTACGCCTTCCAAACTCTATAGTAGATCTGCCTGGATACAGGCTTCCTGGCATTGATTATAGTTGATACCACAGAGTTAGAGAGACCTCTCTTCTTTAGGATGTGGGATTCAATAGCCAGGCCGTTAAACTTAGAGTTAGTAAGGAAGGGTGGTATATCGGTCCTTGCGAAAGCAGGTCCGGACGACGTGGAAGGGTCCAAGGACTCCCCACAGACATTTTGATGATCTCCGCGTACCAGGCCCTTCGGGGCCACGCTGGAGCCACCAGGATCACCGGCTTCTTTTCCAACCTGACTCTGCGAAGGAGTCGAGGCAACAATTGTAGCGGAGGGAATGCATATATCAGTCTGAACTGATCCCAAGGGAACACCAGAGCATCCGAGCCGCAAGCGAGGGGATCCCTTGTCCGGGAGACAAATCTGTCCACCTTTGTGTTGAATCTGGATGCTAGCAGATCTACATCCGGTGTTCCCCACCGCTGACATATTGCTCGGAAGACCTCGGGGTGAAGGGACCATTCCCCTGGGCATAACTGTTGGCGACTCAGAAAGTCCGCCTTCCAATTCTCCACCCCTGGAATGAAGACAGCTGATATACATGGGACATGCTTTTCTGCCCATTCCAGGATGTGACTTACTTCCCTCTGGGCTGCACGACTCCTGGTGCCTCCCTGATGATTGATATATGCCACTGCTGTGGCATTGTCTGATTGAATTCTGACAGGGGACCCTTGGAGTCTGGATGTCCAGGCTACTAGGGCATACCGGGCTGCTCGTATCTCTAAGAGATTGATGGGCAGGGTTTTTACTACATTTGACCATCTGCCCTGGAGAGACCATTGCTCCAGTACTGCCCCCCAGCCTATAAGGCTGGCATCTGTAGTGACCACCTTCCAAGATATCGGACTGAAGGGTTTTCCCTTCTGGAGATTCTGGGGGATCAACCACCAGCAGAGACTCTTCCGAATGGAAGGGGACAAAGCCATCGGGAAGTCTAGAGCTTGAATTTTTCCGTTCCAGGCTGACAATATGGCCCTCTGTAAATTCCTTGAGTGGAATTGGGCGTATGGCACAGCTTCGAATGATGCTACCATCTTTCCTAGCAGCCTCATGCACAGGCGTATGGACGGCTGTCTTTTTGCATAAAGCAGACGGACCAAGCCCCTCAAAGAGGATACCTTGTCTAGAGGTAAGAAAATCTTCCTCTGGTCTGAATCCAGCCGTAGCCCTAGATATACCAGGTTTTTCACTGGCTGTAGGGCTGACTTGTCCAGGTTGATGACCCAACCGTGAGATTCTAGATACTTGATTGTATCGACAATTACCACTTCTAGCTTGGCAACTGAGTGGTCCATCAACAACAGGTCGTCTAGGTATGCCATTATCGTTACACCTCGTGTTCTTAGATCGGCCAACAGTGGGGCCAGAATTTTTGTGAACACTCGTGGTGCTGTGGCCAGACCGAATGGTAAGGCTCTGAACTGAAAATGGCGCCCTTCTACTGCAAAGCGTAGAAATTTTTGATGACCTGGAAAGATGGGAACATGCAAGTAAGCATCTTTGATGTCGATCGAGGCTAACCATTCCTCTCCCTGTAGGGCAGCGGTGACCGATCGGATCGACTCCATCCGGAAAGACCGGACGTTTAGAAATTTGTTTAGACTCTTTAGGTCCAATATGGGTCTTATGTCCCCGTTTGGCTTCGGGACTGTGAAAAGGTTTGAGTAGAAACCCAACCCCCACTCTTCCATAGGAACCTCCATAATTACTCCTTGGAGCAATAGTTGTTCTAACGCCAATAGGAGAGACCCTCTTTTCAGAGGGTCTCGTGGCATGCCTGACCACATAAAATGGGAAGGAGGAGACTCTTTTAACTCCAACTTGTATCCCAGAGTTACTGCGGAGAGCACCCATCTGTCTTTGATCGTCTCCCACCAGGTCTCTGCGAACAACTGAAGTCTTCCCCCCACCCGTTTGAGTGGGGGCAGCCCTTCATAGGCTTGACTTGGAGGCTGGTTTAGTACCCCTTCGGATCCAGGGTTTCTTATTACCCTGTGACTGTCCCTGATTTTTACCCCCTGAGTTTGACCGAGGAGGCCGTCGGAACTGCTTAGTAGCAGACGTCGCAGGGATAGGAGAGGTAGTCCTCTTAAAAGATGGACCCCTAGACCTCTTCTTACTCGGTAAGAGAGTACTTTTACCACTGGAAATCTTCTGGATATACTTATCCAGGTCCTCGCCAAAAAGGCGTTCCCCATGAAATGGGAAGCTAACTAAGAGCTTCTTACAGGGAGCTTCAGCAGACCAGTTTTTGAGCCACAGAAGCCTACGCATATGTACCAAAGACAGCGTGAGGCGGGAGGCCTGATGGATAGAATCCTTGATGGCGTCAACCGCAAAGCATAATGCTCTAGGCAGATCAGCCAGAGCCTGGGCCTGCTGGTCTGGCAAATCCCTCAGGACCATTTTCATCTGATCCTTTAAAGCTTGGCAGACCCCAATAGCTGCCACTGCTGGCTGTGTAACAGCCCTGCTGTGGAAAAATCAGATTTTAATAAAGATTCCAATTTTTTATCTACTGGATCTTTGAACATTTGAACATTATCTACTGGACATGTCAGTGATTTGTTCACAGAAGAGATGGCTGCATCCACCGTAGGAACATTCCATCTCTGGGTGAACTTTTCCTCCATGGGATAGATCACCGGAAATTTCTTAGGTGGAACAAATAGTTTATAAGGATGTTCCCAGTCCTGGTATATAAGTCCTTCCAATAATGGATGTATTGGAAAGGAGCAATTAACCTGGGGAGCTTTTAGCGACCCCAATGAGGAGACAGCAGTAGTTGATGGTTCAACAAGAGGCATTTTAAATGCAGATCGAACCATGTCAGTTAGGGTCTGGACCCACAATCTTTCAGTCTGTGATGCTGAAAATGGTTCATCTACTGTCGATTCCTCAAAAACAGAGTTAACCTCCTCCTGATCCCCTTCAGGTAGGTCGGTCCCTTCCTGGGACTGTTGCTCTGCCAACAGGCACTCTAATGGAGGTGATGGAGATCTGGCACGCTTTCTTTCCTGCAGAGAAGAAGCGATCAATGCTGCCAATCTCTGCTCCAATCCCTCCAGAGTTGAGGCAAAAACCTCCTCTGTTATATATGCAGGAGCAGGTGGACTGAGGACAGCCGCAGTACCTGGCACTCCCGGGGGTTCCTTATGGGTATTAACCTCTGATTTCTCAGGGGAGGAGGGTGCAGATGACTGCTCCAGATCCTCAGAGCCCGATGGAGACCCCCTACACTTCCTGAGAGGTATATCTCGGAGTTTTTTAGGCGGCATATTCCTTAGTTCAAAGCTGAGGTATTCCAGCCGCAATACACCCCTTTACTGAAATAGTCTAATGCAATTTGCTGCTATGTACATCAGTGGGTGTCTACTAATGCGTCTTTCTGGGAATGCCTGTATCAACCGCCCGCTGTAAGCCCCTATACCATGCTACCAGCTCCTTTTCATGCTCTGTGTCCATAGCAAGCAGCGTGGACTGAGTCCTTTTATCTTGCTGGGACGCCCGCACATGCGCAGAAGCGCTGGGCGCACAGAGCGCGTCATCCGCCAGGCTCCGCCCACTTTTTTGAAGCTAAATCTATAAAAAGAAAGCGTGTGTGCACGCGCGCGTGCACGTGTGCGCTCTTGGCGCCCTGTAGGGAGAGGAGCCAGGGTCCCTGTTTCACCAGGACTCGGGGATGGAAGGAAACTACTTGGCAGCATGACAGAGGAATGCAGCTTCCCTGATAGAGAGCTCACTCATCTGCCTGGACTTTCACCATGGAAGGAATAGTCCCAAGAAAAAAAGACGTTCCACAGCGGCCTCTAGTGGACAAACACAGGTACCGCACTTTTGTCTTTTTTTTTTTTTTTAAAAACCTCCTTTATGAAAAACATTTCCAGGTTTACAGTTTTTAAAACTTCCTTTATGAAAAGACATTTCTAGGATTTCTTAGGCATATACAGCTATTAGCGGGAATACCTTTAGGTAACAGGCAGAAAGACATATTAGGCTTGGGGGTCCCTTCAATAGAACCCAGTTCCTGAGGGGCCCCCACTTACCTTTTCCCCGCCGCAGGACTTTGTTTGGTCCACAGAAGCCCAAACTTCACCTCTCACGGCAGGCATTGTACTAGACCTTCAGGGACCGGGTTCCCAAGGATTCCACTCCCCTGGACCTGTATAGCACCCTGCACAGATAGCCTCTTGGTTTTGGGTATGACCAGAGCTCTGGATCCCAGGGTCCAGCCCTCCTAAGAGAGGCATTACAGGCAAAACCCTGCTCTTCTCTGCAAGGCCCGGGTACCGACCGTTTAGCTATGAAGCTTTTTTGGTCGGATCCGGAATAGCTTGCTAAGGCCCAGAGAACCTGTACACAAGCCCAGATGAATACATGTTAACCTTGGCCAACACCTTAGACACTGGCAAAAAACTGAGGTACTCCCGGATGGGAGGGGCTTATATAGGGGAGGGTACTTCCTGTTTTGGAAGTTGCCAGTGCCAGCACCTGAAGGTAATTCTATATAACCCACATAGTAATGACTATGCTGCTCTGTGTCCCGTGATGTATGAACAAGAAATAGCAGAAAAACTACGTGATGTTGGAAAAAGTTTTGGGAAAGTTTGCAAAAAAGTCCTGTGGTGTGTATGCTATGGGTGTGCCAGGCCAACTCCGTTCGGACAAAAATCCATGGAAAAGTCAGATGGAAGTCCGACCGTGTGTACGAGGCTTTATTCATAAGTAAAATGCATAAAGTTTATCGTACAAAGATTAAAACCAACCGTATGGTTCCATTACAGAGACCACATATAAAACCAATATCACATAATTGTCATATGGATACCCATCAATCCACTAAAAGGAGACCCTAAGGTCACTAATACATGGATAGAACTCTAACGTGTTTTAACTTCAGTTGTCTTCTATAGGGGGTGGATAGGATGAGAATTTCTACAAGAGAACAATATAGTAACCAAAAAAAAAAAAAAAAATAAGTTTACATCAATATAATATAGCACATTAAATATTGCAATAAAATACACTCACAATGTTGGTGATAAGAATAAAGCCACTCAGGAACGCCTCCAATCACTAAATATATATATATATTTTTTATTTCAGAAACAAAGTGGTATTTTGGCTTACTTAACATTTACAAATTGAAAAATAGGGGGACAACGTGACTCCTAAAGCGGGGGGGGGGGGAGGGTTTGTGCAAACATGTGAGATGGAGATATGAATAATGGATTCCCCGTCAAAAATCTACAAAACAAAAATATAAAAGGGAGCAAAGTAACCATAAAAATAGTTAAAGACTACCCCCCCCCCCCCAAAGGGGAAAGAGAAATGGAAGATACTGGATATCACAGGTATATTACCAAAGTATGGTAATGCTGACGAGTACATGCGCAAGTTGTCCATGGAAGCCCAAACAGTAAGAAGATGATCCAATAAGGCAAAATGAGTCCCAATTATACAATACTGGGAACATCTAGATAAAAAACACACATGTACTTCAAATAAGTAGCCATGCAAACAAGAGACAAAAAAGGCAAAAAAACTACCAAATCATCATACCTAGCGAAGTTCATGGCTTCCAGTCAGGTTCCCAATGTGATCCAAACAAAACATGGCCGCCCAATATATAGGGGAGGTGGAGTAAGCCTTAACAGATGGCAGCCAATCCCCATCATGGTGCCACCAATATATGGGAACAAAGTGTATTGTCAACAATCCCAGTCCCGGATATAGTTTCCCAGAAAAGTGCCACTCCTCATTATACACAATCAGTCTCTGCCTCAGCAACTCTCTGCTAGGTACATGCGGGCGGCAATGGTGTTCCCTGCCTCACCATTGGCAGGTGATGTCACATCCACCGGAGCACTGTGTCACTTCCAGCATGGTGCGCTAAACGCCGCACACACCAACCAATATGGAGAAGGCGCCAGGATGTGTACAGAAGTTCCAACAACAAAAAAGGACATTTTATTTGGGTACAGTGTCGCACGACTGTGCAATTGTCAGTTAAAGTAATGCAGTGCCATATCGCCAAAAATAACGTGCAATTTCATTTATCTGGTCATTCATGTGTGCTAGCCTCACATAGCTATGTATACATTACATATAGTATGCATATATTATCTATCTATCTATCTATCTATCTATATATATATATATATATATATATATATATATATATATATATATACAGTGATTATATCCAATACATACATTTTATACCTACACTGCTCTACCATTTGTCTTTGTTAGGAATGAGGTCTTTGCCCTGGGTGAGTACCTGCTAAGGCCTTATGCCGCGTACACACGACCATTTTTCCTGTCATGCAAAAAACTACGTTTTTCTCGACGTGATTCGTTGTGATTCCTCTCAAGCCTGCCTTGCATACACACGTTCAGGAAAAAAAAACGCTTGAGCAAAGCGCGGTGATGTACAACATGTACGACGGCACTATAAAGGGAAAGTTCCATTCGAATGGCGCCACCCTTTGGTCTGCTTTTGCTGATCTCGTGTTAGTAAAGTTTGGAGAGACGATTCGCGCTTTTCAGCCTCGTGCTTTTCAGTCCGTTACAGCGTGACAAATGTGCTATCTCCATTACAAATGCTAGTTTTACCAGAACGATACTTGATACCATCTCATACTTGATTCTGAGCATGCACGTTTTTTCCCTTCGGAAAAGCATACACACGAGCGGTTTTCGTGACGAGAAAAAGAACGACGGGAAAAACTACGAGAAAAAATAGAGCAGGTTCTAATTTTTTTTTCGGGCAGTTTTCTCGTCGAGAAAACTGCTATGGAGCATACACACGACCGGTTTTCACGACCAATATAAAAAATGGCAGTTTTCTTGTCATGAAAAACGGTTGTGTGTACGCGGAATAAGTCTAATTGTGGCCTAAATGTGGAGAATAGGGTTTTTAATTATCAGCTCATCAGAGCACAAAGAGTAGGGGAGTGTGCTTTTAGGCTGCAGTGCACACTGCAACTAACCTGAACATGCAGAATGCTATCCATTCCGTTAAGGCAGCATGTGTCCTGCACAATCTTTTCCACAAGCGTGATGGTTTCCTTTTTGAAAGTGCTATCTCCCACACAATGGAAGGGGCCCAGTGGACCGGAAGCCATGGCAGCACAAGCAGTGCACATGTCAGGAATGACTTGGCATCATTATTTATGTATCCCATGAGAGCTCCCATGGAAGCTATTAAACAAATGTGAGATAAGGACATCAGCTCTGCAGACTTGTATTGATGCATTTTCAGATCTGTTTATTTGAAAAATAAAATGATTTTGAAAATGTGTTTTTTTTTTTATTTGGTGCTATTATTTGAGATAGACTTTGTTTCTTTTAGCAGTGCCAGTCATCTAAAAGATTGTCATATGCTGAATGAGAATATTTCCCACTAAGCTAACATGTCTGCAAATACATGTGAATGCTGCTGCAATGCATCAATTGCTGCCACTGTGCCCATTAAACGCAGCCACTGTGCCCAAACGCTACCAGTTTGCCCCCTTAAATGCAGCCAGTTTGCCCCCTCAAATGCAGCCAGTTTGTCCCCAAATTCAGCCAGTTTCCCCCCAAATACAGCCGGTTTGTCCCCAAATGCAGCCAGTTTGTCCCCAAATGCAGCCAGTTTCCCCCAAATGCAGACAGTTTCCCCCCAAATGCAGCCAGTTTGTCCCCAAATGCAGACAGTTTCCGCCCAAATGCATCCAGTTTCCCCCCAAATGCAGCCAGTTTGTCCCCAAATGCAGCCAGTTTGTCCCCAAATGCCGCCAGTTTGTCCCCAAATACAGCCAGTTTGTCCCCAAATACAGCCAGTTTCCCCCCAAATACAGCCAGGTTCCCCCCAGCCCTGCACTTACCTTCTTCGGGTCAGCGCCATCCTTCTTCCATCCTCGATGTCTTCTCCCACCCTCGATGTCGCTTCAGCCAATCAGGTTACCGGTAACCAGACCCGGTGAGCCTGATTGGCTGAGACGCGTGTCAGTGTTAACCAAGGAACGCACGGCCCGTGCGTCCCCTGGTTAACTATTTGGAAGCCGATTACAGCCCACAGGCTGTAATCGGGAGGCCTGTCAGAGCCGTTGGCTCTGATAGGCACTTCCAAAAACCAACCAGCCGCTATTATTCAGATGGCGGCGCTCGCCAGGGGGCCGGCCATCTGAATAGTGGGCGGCAGCGGCGCCGGCGACATTACATAGGTTCATGCAATGCATGAACCTATGTATTGTTGTTGTGAGTGACGGGTGCAGTAGAGAGAGGGGGCGGCGCTCCTGCACCCACTATGGACGCACCGCCACTGGGCTTTAGACTGTTCAGAGACTCGCCTCATGGTCTTCAGCTATGAGGTCTTAGAACGTTTAGAAACTTGCCTCATGGTCCCCAGCTGTGAGGCATTAGACTGTACACCACCCACAAAAGCTGATGGAGAAGATTGTCTTCTAATTGCTATGTGCTAATCATTTTGGAGTATCCCATGCCATAACCCATTTCTGTTGTTTCCTCAAGCAATACGGTAAATCTTGAAAAGACACCCCCTAGACTGTGTTAATGGAGCTAGTGTGAATGGACTGGTGCTTGCGGTGGTGGGCAGAGTCTTTTCTTTTAGAGAAGAATCAGTTATTACCAGCCGTCATAGCGCTACAATTGAAAAGATTAGGAATGAGCAGACTGATTTTGGCAAAACTGACTTTACTGCAAAATCACTTATTTTCCTGTTGGTGAATCTTTGTTTCAGCGGAAATGCTTTGTTTCAATTGTTAAGCTACATAGAAAAATTAAAGTAAAAAGCAACATTTCTTTTTGTTTATTGGGTGTTTATTTTAAAGTAGTTTAGTTGGTTTAGTATTCTTTGTATTTGTATTTTTATTCTTTGGATGTATTCGATTGTTATTTGGTTTGGGTCCCGTTAAATGTTCTTTTTTTTCAAATCTCTGTTTATTTCTTTTTGTGAAGAACACATAAAATAATGAGAATAATAAGGGGTCATGCTGTATTCATACCTATAAAAAGAGAGAGCTAAAATCAAACTGAGAAGGCAACAATCCAGATTGATTATACTGTATTTATGCCACACTGAGCACTGAATACAGGGACAGTTCACAGCAAATAGCAAAACAGTTTACAGACATTCAAGGCAACAGCAAAATGAAACTCTAAATGTTTTTTAAGGAAGACAAGAGAATCATCTGACATCTGTAGGTCAATAGGCACCACGTCCCTTGTGATTTGAAAATATGAATAAAGAAAGATGGGACTCTTGAGGTGCACTCAAACACAATATTAATAAAAATATATCGTTTTATTTTGTAGAAAAATTACATTTCATATATGATAAAATCATCTCAATTACAGTAAGAAACAATGGAGTTTATACAGACAGAAAATCTTGACGTTTCGCCAATTATACTGGCTTTTTCAGGAGTATTAATTTTTGTCATGTATTACTGAAACACAAGATGTACACAATAAATATTCAAGAATACACTAATATATTACTATACAACATAATATTTAAATATTCAACAGAGAAGTGATACAAGGAAATATTCAAAACCACCGCATAGACCTTCATTACCTGTGCATTGTTGAGGAAATCAAAAGAAATAGCTGGTATCAGAGGAGTATTCTCATAGTGGAGTCTTGTGGTGAACCTTAGAGAAGGTGCTAGCTCCTAAAAAGCACATGGTTATATAATGTGCTGATAAAGACAATGTAAGGTGAATAGTCACCTGGAGGAAGGAGGAGAGAATAATTAAATAAAGTCCAACAGGTGCTGTAACAAAACTGAGTATGTGGAATCAGATTTTATAAGAATACCTGAATTTGGGGCCATTCAGGGACTCCAAGAAGGAACAGAAAATTATTGTGTTCACACAGAGGGTATCTGTAGAGAGATGGAATAAGGTCAAAAGGACTTATCATGTATAGAAAGGAAAAGGGGATATTAATAAGGAGGTATGAGAAAACAAATACCTTGTTCATCCACTTCAAAATTTAATCTTGGAGAATGGATAGGAAATCAGAACAAAAAAAGGGGTGCCGGTCAATGTTTAAGAGACCGACGATCCATCTATCAAAAAAAACGAATATACAAATCAGAAGGTCCTCAAAAAATCATTTTGAAAGTAAGATGAAACATAGGATAAGGTAATTCCTCTACAGATACCTGAAAGATGTGAACTTTGGACAAATATGCTTCCTCCGATAGCGGCAGCTATACCACCAAGACAAAGCACCAAAGCTCATATAGGCATCTTCTCCCTCGCCTATAGGACAGCCAAATGGCGCCAAAACTGTAGGCGTGGTGGGAAAACCAGTTCCACCATACAGGGAACCAATCCATACTAGTTGTTAAAGACAAGGTGGATGTGAAAGGCGGCCGGAAATGACACGTTGCCGCGCACCGGAAATGACGCTTCGGCATCTCGGAGCGATGAATAGAGGATCACCGCATACTGAATGCAATCTTCACAATGGCCACAAGATGGTCACAGTGAGAACAGAATCAATTGAGAGTCAATGCGCCAATACTAACTGATGGAAAGAAAACAAATAGGTCAGAAATGAAAGACAAGGATGGAAACCTATTGATGGAAGGATGGCCCCAACTTAAATGCCAATAGGCAATAAATTGGAAGCCCCTGGCGCCCGTAAGGTCACCTTGACTTGACAGAAAAACTCCCCTTCTGATTACAATATATTTGGTCACAAATGTATATAATGCTACAAAAATGCAGCCAATGCACGATAATGGCATGCAGTGCGGTAGAAAAGAACCTTCCCGATCACCTCTATGAGGAATGGCCAAACACACAAAAAACACAAATAATAAGTAAATAAACAGACTAACTGTTTAGGCCCAGGGTCATTCAGAGAGTTATATACAGGGTCAGTTTCTAGAGAAAGGGCTTGTAACTGATAGACTCATTAAGTCCTGGATACATGGTGGCATTAAGTGAAAAAATCCACTTTGCCTCTCTTTGCAACAGGCTCTTATCGCAATCTCCACCTTTTTCATTAGTTGGAAGATGCTCAAAGGCAAAAAAATTCATTTTGGATAGATTAAAGGCATGATATAGACCACTATGTCGACTGATCGGCGTTTCCATTTTTTCTTTCGAATGAGGGAAATGTGATCCCTAACTCTGTGAAAAAAGGGTCTTTTGGTCTTGTCAACGTAAAAGGCGCTGCATTCACACTTCATAAGATATACAACGCCTATTGATTGGCAATTGGCAAATAATCTTGGCTTATAGGTAGCTCAGCTAGGGAGAGTTAATTCCTCGGAACTGCCTAAAAATTGGCAAAAATCGCAGCGGCCACAAGGAGCTGTACCCTTACGGGAAGATCTAATCGGTTTCTGTAAATGACTGTGAACTAAATGATCTTTTATAGATCTAGACTTTCTGTACGTGATTTGGGGATAAGGTTGAATGTATTTGGAGATAACCTCATCCGCTGATAATAGGGGCCAAAATTTGGTAATGATGTTTCTTACCTTTTGGTGATCACCAGAATATCTGGTGATCAACCTTACCTTTTGATTTAAAGGTTTGACCCTCGAAGAATGAATCAAATCTGTTCTTTTTTGTTTTTTAGCTCTCTGATATGCCCTCTTTAGTACCGTGCGACTGTATCCTCTATTTAATAATCGAGACTGGAGGGCTATAGCTTCAGCTTCAAAATCGCATTCCTGGCTGCAGTTTCGTTTAATTCTTAGGTATTGTTTATAGGGTATACTTTGCACCAATGGTTTGGGGTGAGAACTGGCAGCATGCAGGATGGTGCTGCCTGCAGATTGTTTCCTATAAAGTGAGGAACCCAAAGTACCATCTGAGTTTACATGGATGGAAATGTCCAAAAAGTTAATAATCTGTTGGTCCCATGTCATGGTGAATTTAAGATTATAACGATTGGTAATTAGTTTCAACATAAAGGCCTGCAATTCAAGATCGGACCCCGTCCAAACGACAAAGATGTCGTCGATAAATCGGTGCCAAATAAGGACATGAGAGAAATAGTTCCCAAATTGATCGGAAGAAAATATCTCTCATTCCCACCCCCCAGGTACAGGTTGGCGTACGAAAGGGCACACTTGGTCCCCATCGCAACACCCTGTACTTGGAGGTAGTGGGAATGGTCAAAAACAAAAATATTGTTCATTAAAATGAACATAAGTAGTTCCAGAATGAAATGATTATACTTCTCAGCTCCAGGTCCTCTTTCTGATAAGAAGCCCTGAACAACCCTGACCCCCCATTCATGGGGGATAGAGTTATAAAGGGCCTCTACATCAATGGCCACCAGCCAAGATCCCGGTGGTACATACAGGGCATCGATGGACCTAATGAGGTCCGCCGTATCCTGTATGTAGGAACTAAGAGTGTCGACATGTGGTCTAAGGTAATCATCCACAAGTTTACTTGCATGTTCTGTTAAACAGCCGTTACCCGAAACAATCGGGCGCCCTGGGGGGCATTCCACATTTTTGTGTACCTTAGGTAAGACATATAAGGTAGGTATTTTAGGCTTTTCTACCAATAAAAATTCACAGGTTTTTTGATCCAATAAATTGGCTTGAAAGGCACGGCTGATTAACAGATGAAATTTAGTCTCTGCATATTTATACTTGGGCATGAGGGATGAGAGGATACCAACTTTGGTTCAACAGGAGGTCCATTACCATTTTTTTGTAGTTTTCTAAATCCATCGTGAGGCTTTAATAACTTTACAATCAAACAACCAAATCATTATCAAGCCCTCCGATAAAGGAGGCAACATTGTTGTAATGGATTTAGAAAACTACAAAAAAATGGTAATGGACCTCCTGTTGAACCGAAGTTGGTATCGTCCCATCCCTCATGCCCAAGTTAAATATGCAGAGACTAAATTTCATCTGTTAATCAGCCGTGCCTTTCAAGCCAATTTATTGGATAAAAAACCTGTGAATTTTACTGGTAGAAAAACCTAAAATACCTACCTTATATGCCTTACCTAAGGTACACAAAAATTTGGAATGCCCCCTGGGGAGCCCGATTGTTTCGGGTAACGGCTGTTTAACAGAACATGCAAGTAAACTTGTGGATGATTACCTTAGACCACATGTCGACTCTCTTAGTTCCTACATACAGGATACGGCGGACCTCATTAGGTCCATCGATGCCCTGTATGTACCACCGGGATCTTGGCTGGTGGTCATTGATGTAGAGGCCTTTTACAACTCTATCCCCCATGAATGGGGTGTCAGGGTTGTTCAGGGCTTCTTATCAGAAAGAGGACCTGGAGCAGAGAAGTATAATCATTTCATTCTGGAACTACTTATGTTCATTTTAATGAACAATATTTTTGTTTTTGACCATTCCCACTACCTCCAGGTACAGGGTGTTGCAATGGGGACCAAGTGTGCCCCATCGTACGCCAACCTGTACCTGGGGAGGTGGGAACGAGAGATATTTTCTTCCGATGAATTTGGGAACTATTTCTCTCATGTCCTTATTTGACGCTGATTTATCGACGACATCTTTGTCGTTTGGACTGGGTCCGATCTTGAATTGCAGGCCTTTATGTCAAAACTAATTACCAATCGTTATAATCTTAAATTCACCATGACATGTGACCAACAGATTATTAACTTTTTGGACATTTCCATCCATGTAAACTCAGATGGTACTTTGGGTTCCTCACTTTATAGGAAACCATCTGCAGGCAACACCATCCTACATGATGCCAGTTCTCACCCAAAACCATTGGTGCAAAGTATACCCTATAGTCAATACCTAAGAATTAAACGAAACTGCAGCCAGGAATGCGATTTTGAAACTGAAGCTAAAGCCCTACAGTCTCGATTATTAAATAGAGGATACAGTCGCACGGTACTAAAGAGGGCATATCAGAGAGCTAAAAACCAAAAAAGAACAGATTTGATTCATTCTTCAAGGGTCAAACCTTTAAATCAAAAGGTAAGGTTGATCACCAGATATTCTGGTGATCACCAAAAGGTAAGAAACATCATTACCAAATGTTGGCCCCTATTATCAGCAGATGAGGTTATCTCCAAATACATTCAACCTTATACCCAAAACACGTACAGAAAGTCTAGATCTATAAAAGATCATT
This sequence comes from Rana muscosa, assembly GCA_029206835.1. Lineage (NCBI taxonomy): Eukaryota > Metazoa > Chordata > Amphibia > Anura > Ranidae > Rana > Rana muscosa. Next base: position 237,667,303 of record CM055124.1, read on the forward strand.
TAGTTCACAGTCATTTACAGAAACCGATTAGATCTTCCCGTAAGGGTACAGCTCCTTGTGGCCGCTGCGATTTTTGCCAATTTTTAGGCAGTTCTGAGGAATTAACTCTCCCTAGCGGAGCTACCTATAAGCCAAGATTCTTTGCCAATTGCCAATCAATAGGCGTTGTATATCTTATGAAGTGTGAATGCAGCGCCTTTTACGTTAGCAAGACCAAAAGACCCTTTTTTCACAGAGTTAGGGCTCACATTTCCCTCATTCGAAAAAAATGGAAACGCCGATCAGTCGACATAGTGGTCTATATCATGCCTTTGATCTATCCAAAATGAATTTTTTTGCCTTAGAGCATCTTCCAACTAATGAAAGAGGTGGAGATTGCGATAAGAGCCTGTTGCAAAGAGAGGCAAAGTGGATTTTTTCACTTAATGCCACCATGTATCCAGGACTTAATGAGTCTATCAGTTACAAGCCCTTTCTCTAGAAACTGACCCTGTATATAACTCTCTGAATGACCCTGGGCCTAAACAGTTAGTCTGTTTATTTACTTATTATTTGTGTTTTTTGTGTGTTTGGCCATTCCTCATAGAGGTGATCGGAAAGGTTCTTTTCTACCGCACTGCATGCCATTATCGTGCATTTGCTGCATTTTTGTAGCATTATATACATTTGTGACCAAATATATTGTAATCAGAAGGGGAGTTTTTCTGCCGAGTCAAGGTGACCTTACGGGCACCAGGGGCTTCCAATTTTTTGCCTATTGGCATTTAAGTTGGGGCCATCCTTCCATCAATAGGTTTCCATCCTTGTCTTTCATTTCTGACCTATTTGTTTTCTTTCCATCAGTTAGTATTGGCGCATTGACTCTCACTTGATTCTGTTCTCACTGTGGCCATCTTGTGGCCATTGTGAAGATTGCATCCAGTATGCGGTGATCCTCTATTCATCGATCCGAGATGCCGAAGCGTCATTTCCGGTGCGCGGCAATGTTTCATTTCCGGCCGCCTTTTACATCCACCTTGTCTTTAACCACTTCTCTACTGTGCACGAAAACCCCCTTCCTGCCCAAGCCATTTTTCAGCTTTCAGCGCTGTCACACTTTGAATGACAATTGCGCGGTTGTGCGACGTGGCTCCCAAACGAAATTTGCGTCCTTTTTTTCCCACAAATAGAGCTTTCTTTTGGTGGTATTTGATCACCTCTGCGGTTTCTATTTTTTGCGCTATAAACAAAAGAAGAGCGTCCAGTTTGAAAAAAAAACACTATTTTTTACTTTTTGCTATAATAAATACCCATTTTTTTTTTAAATAAAATTTTCCTCAGTTTAGGCCGATACGTATTCTTCTACATATTTTTGGTAAAAAAAAAAAATCGCAATAAGCGCGTATTGATTGGTTTGCACAAAAGTTATAGCGTGTACAAAATAGGGGATAGATTTATAGCATTTTTATTTTTTTATTTTTTTATTAGTAATGGCGGCGATCAGCGATTTTTTATTGTGACTGCGATATTGCGGCGGACACATCGGACACTTTTGACACATTTTTGGGACCATTCACGTTTATACAGCGATCCCTGCTATAAAAATGCATTGATTACTGTATAAATGTGATTGGCAGGGAAGGGGTTAACCACTAGGGGGCGGAAAGGGGTTAAATATGTTCCCTAAATGTGTTCTTACTGTGGGGGGAGGTGACTGACTGGGGGAGGTGACCGATGGTTGTCCCTATGTACAAGGGACACACCATCGGTCCCCTCTCCCTCACAGGACGTGGATCTCTGTGTTTACACACAGAGATCCACTTTCCTGCTCGTTTCCCGGGCAATCGCGGGTGCCCGGCGGCAATCGCGGCTGCCGGGCATGCGCACCGGGGCCTTGTGAACGTGGCGGGCAAGCGCGCGCGCCGCTGGCGGCAAGCGCGCGCCTCCTAGCTCGTTTTAAAGGGAGGACGTCATATGACGTCCTCCCAGAATGAGAGTATCCTCCGCCCGCCGTCAATTGACAGTGGGCGGGGGACAAGTGGTTAACAACTAGTATGGATTGGTTCCCTGTAAGGTGGAACTAATTTGCCCGCCACGCCTACAGTTTTGGCGCCATTTGGGCATCCTATAGGCGAGGGAGAAGATGCCTATATAAGCTTTGGTGCTTTGTCTTGGTGGTATAGCTGCCGCTATCGGAGGAAGCCTATTTGTCCAAAGTTCACATCTTTCAGGTATCTGTAGAGGAATTACCTTATCCTATGTTTCATCTTACTTTCAAAATGATTTTTTGAGGACCTTCTGATTTGTATATTCGTTTTTTTGGTAGATGGATTGTCGGTCTCTTAAACATTGACCGTCACCCTCTTTTTTTGTTCTGATTTCCTATCCATTCTCCAAGATTAAATTTTGAAGTGGATGAACAAGGTATTTGTTTTCTCATACCTCCTTATTAATATCCCTTTTTCCTTTCTATACATGATAAGTCCTTTTGACCTTATTCCATCCCTCTACAGATACCCTCTGTGTGAACACAATAATTTTCTGTTCCTTCTTGGAGTCCCTGAATGGCCCCAAATTCAGGTATTCTTATAAAATCTGATTCCACATACTCAGTTTTGTTACAGCACCTGTTGGACTTTATTTCATTATTCTCTCCTCCTTCCTCCAGGTGACTATTCACCTTACATTGTCTTTATCAGCACATTATATAACCATGTGCTTTTTAGGAGCTAGCACCTTCTCTAAGGTTCACCACAAGACTCCACTATGAGAATACTCCTCTGATACCAGCTATTTCTTTTGATTTCCTCAACAATGCACAGGTAATGAAGGTCTATGCGGTGGTTTTGAATATTCCTTGTATCACTTCTCTGTTGAATATTTAAATAATATGTTGTATAGTAATATATTAGTGTATTCTTGTATATTTATTGTGTACATCTTGTGTTTCAGTAATACATGACAAAAATTAATACTCCTAAAGAAGCCAGTATAATTGGCGAAACGTCGAGATTTTCTGTCTGTATAAACTCCATTGTTTCTTACTGTAATTGAGATGATTTTATCATATATGAAATGTAATTTTTCTACCAAATAAAACTATATATTTTTATTAATATTGTGTGTGAGTGCACCTCAAAAGTCCCATCTTTCTTTATTCATATTTTCTAAATGTTTTTTGTTTGTATACAGTGGGGCAAAAAAGTATTTAGTCAGCCACCAATTGTGTAAGTTCTCCCACTTAAAAAGATGAGAGAGGCCTGTAATTGTCGTCATAGGTAATCCTCAGCTATGAGAGACACAATGTGGAAACAAAACCAGACAATCACATTGTCTGATTTGGAAAGATTTTTTTTTGCAAATTATGGTGGAAAATAAGTATTTGGTCACCTACAAACAAGCAAGATTTCTGGCTCTCACATACCTGTATCTTCTTCTTTAAGAGGTTCCTCTGTCCTCCACTCATTACCTGTATTAATGGCACCTGTTTGAACTTGTTATCAGTATAAAAGACACCTGTCCACAACCTCAAACAGTCACACTCCAAACTCCACTATGGGGAAGATCAAAGAGCTGTCGAAGGACACCAGAAACAAAATTGTAGACCTGCACCAGGTTGGGAAGACTGAATCTGCAATAGGCAAGCAGCTTGGTGTGAAGAAATCAACTGTGGGAGCAATAATTATAAAATGGAAGACATACAAGACCACTGATAATCTCCCTCGATCTGGGGCTCCACACAAGATCTCACCCCGTTGGGTCAAAATGATCACAAGAACCTAGTGAATGACCTGCAGAGAGCTGGGACCAACATAACAAAGGCTACCATCAGTAACACACTACGCCGCCAGGGACTCAGATCCTGCAGTGCCAGACGTGTCCCCCTGCTTAAGCCAGTACATGTCCGGGCCCGTCTGAGGTTGGCTAGAGAGCATTTGGATGATCCAGAAGAGGATTTAGGAGAATGTCATATGGTCAGATGAAACCAAAGTAGAACTGTTTGGTAGAAAAACAACTCGTCGTGTTTGAAGGAGAGAGAATGCTGAGTTGCAACCAAAGAACACCATACCTACTGTGAAGCATGGGGGTGGCAAAATTATGATTTGGGGCTGTTTCTCTGCAAAGGGAACAGGACGACTGATCCGTGTACATGAAAAAATGAATGGGGCCATGTATCGTGAGATTTTGAGTGCAAACCTCCTCCCATCAGCAAGGGCATTGAAGATGAAACGTGGCTTGGTCTTTCAGCATGACAATGATCCCAAACACACCGCCTGGGCAACGAAGGAGTGGTTTCGTAAGAAGCATTTCAAGGTCCTGGCGTGGCCTAGCCAGTCTCCAGATCTCAACCCCATAGAAAACCTTTGGAGGGAGTTGAAAGTCCGTGTTGCCCAGTGACAGCCCCAAAACATCACTGCTCTAGAGGAGATCTGCATGGAGGAATGGGCCAACATACCAGCAACAGTGTGTGACAACCTTGTGAAGACTTACAGAAAACGTTTGACCTCTGTCATTGCCAACAAAGGATATATATAACAAAGTATTGAGATGAACTTTTCATATTGACTAAATACTTATTTTCCACCATAATTTGCAAAACAATTCTTTCCAAATCAGACAATGTGATTGTCTGTATTTGTTTCCACATTTTGTCTCTCATAGTAGAGGTTTACCTATGATGACAATTACAGGCCTCTCTCATCTTTTTAAGTGGGAGAACTTGCACAATTGGTGGCTGACTAAATACTTTTTTGCCCCACTGTATCATAAAAAGTTACACAATTGCTGCTTTATTAGCATTATCACTAGTCTCACGTCAAGGTCAGAACCTATTCTAACAAGAGATTTATTTAGATTTAAAATTAACCAAAACTTTAACAAACAGTGTATGTTAACCAAACTTTTAAGAAAATGTCTATTCATATACAGTAATTTAAGGTGGTTCTAAAGACAGAGGGTTTTTACCTTAATGCATTCTACAAGCAGCCCCCAGCCGCCCTAAATACTTACTTGAGCCGGATCCTGATCAAGCAATGTGAACAAGAGCAGAGGTTCTCTCTGCTCTCTCTCTCTCTCTCCTGATTGGCTCAGACACAGCAGCGGGACCTATTGGCTCCTGCTGTCAGTCGCAGCCAGTGAGGAGGGAGCGAGAGGCGGGGCTGAGCCAGGCTCTGTGTGTCTTATGGACACACAGAGCCGGCTCGGGATCAAGCACTTCACGAGTTCCCGCATAGCAAGGGGCTTGCTATGGGGGCACTTGGTAAGGGAATGGGCCAGGAGCACCGGCGGGGGACCCGAGAAGAGGAGGATCGGGGCTGCTCTGTACAAAACCATTGCACAGAGCAGGTATGAATAACGTGTGTTATTAAAAAAAAAAACTGTGCCTTTACAATCACTTTAAATATTAATACTTTTTTTCTGCTTTGTCCCCATGCCTAATGTCACAATATATTGTAGCTCTCTTATCTATTTATTGGGTGATATCTGAAGACAGTTGGGATCCGTTGCTGGAAATATTTACTGGCCTGACTGACTGATCTGTTTATGAGTGGCTAGTAAACGTAACTCATGAGTGTTACTATTTTATTGAGGATTCTTTGTGTCAATGCTTCATTTCATACTGGCCCCACAACTGCTACAAAAAGAATTGTCCCATCTGCAACCTGTTAAGCTCTATAATGCTAAATCGATTATGTACCCTTTCCTCTATTACAGAACAAAAGCATATTTGACAATTTGCTCCTGTCACATCCTGTTATTTGCAGTTGAAGAATATAGAATGAGATGGAATTTGTGATTTTCTCCTTAGAAAAAAGGAGGCCCTATGTTCATTTATTGCCCAGTTTTGTAGAATAATGTTTTCCACAAAATCTGTCACCATTTGGCATTTTAATACTGATGGGCTCACGTATATAATCTAAATTATCCATGATGTTTATTAGATCACTTTTCTGAATAAAAATAAACCTTTGCTGCTCAATGCTGCATGTATGGATCACAAATCTAACAAGGTACAGGAGCTTACCTGGTAAGGTGACGACCGTCCATAAAGGGCACAGGGGCGCAAGGGCACCCTAATCCATGCGCCCGGCACCTAATCTGCATGCAGGGTGCCAGAGGCAAGGATTTCAATGTTTTTTTTTTAGCACATTATCAGAGCCTGAGGCTCTATTTGGCTTCAAAAAAGGGTGGGCTCGGGGCGCAGAGCACTGCACCCTGAGCCCACCCAGTTGTGTGACAATAGCGAATTAATATTCACTATTGTTTTCTGGATTCTCCTCCGGACCAATCAGGAATGCAGGTCTTAAGACCTGATTGGCCAAGAGGAGAAGCGACTGTATTGGCTGCCGAGGAGGAAGCCGTCGAGGAGGAGGAGATGCAGGGTGAAGCTGCAGTGAAGCCGCCGATGAGGAGGAGACACAGGGTGTAGCTGCTGAGGGAGGGGCGCAGGAAGGAGACCAAGCTTCCCATGACCTAGATGGGGTAAGTGCGGGGCTGGTGGGGGGGGGGGCGAGCAACGGGGGTGGGAAGTTTTGCCGCCCCCCCCCAAAAAATGGAGCACCAGCCACCACTGCCTGGAAACCTGTTGTTTTTTTGGGTTCTAATGAAATATAGTTATTAAGGAGTGAATAGGAACATCAATAAGTAACCATTGATTATTTATTTATATTACATGACTGTGACAAAATGAAAGGCGAGGTGGTTGAGGCACACTACATGTCACCTTGTATGCTTTCATATGTGGGAAACAAAGGCTTTTTTATTTATGATCATACGTAGTCTTTTGTTTCTGATTTTTCTCGTACAAAAATCATACAAAAACTGTACACATTAAACAAAATGTGGGAGTTTGTCCCTTCAGAAACTACAAAATACTATGAAGCATTGGTAAAAAAAAAAAAAAAAAAACACAATTTAGACTAGTCAATTAAAACCTATTCTTCATTGGAGCCCAGTTTGTAGTAGAGCTGCACGATTCTGGCTAAAAGAAGAATCACGTTTTTTTTTCTTAGAATAAAGATCACGATTCTCGCGGTGTAACATCATCTTTCACATTATTCAAAAATATGTGGATAACTTTACTGTTTAGTTTTTTTAAATTCATTAAAGTAATTTTTTTTCCCAAAAATTGCATTTGAAAGACCGCTGCGCAAATACAGTGTGATATAAAATATTGCAACAGCCGCCATTTTATTCTCTAGGGTCTCTGCTTAAAAAAAATATTTAATGTTTGGGAGTTCTAAGTAATTTTCTAGCAAATAATACTGATTTGAACTTGTAAGCAACAAGTGTCAGAAAAAGGTTTAGTCTTTAAGTGGTTAAACTGACCTCATTAACAGACCGAAGTTCATTCCTTTGATCTAAAAGAACTAAATGTTACAATGTTTCTCTTTATCTCGACCTGACGAATGTTGTGATAAAATTGTCAGGGTGCCTGTTTTTTGTTTGTTTTTTGACAGCTGTCAGCTGTGAGCAGAGAATGCTCTGCACTAAATTGAGGAAATGCTGTATTAAGATCGTGAGGGGGGGTTGAATTGCGATCTCAATTTTTTAACAATTAATCGTGCAGCTCTAGTTTGTAGTATCGGGTCTAAGTGGTGTCCATGCCCTAGTGAAGACATTCTGTTATCATGATTGTTCATATACCCACAATTCATTGTTACATTAGCAATGCCTATAATATTAAACACTTTCTGCACCTCTATGTTGTACCTTTCTCCAATGTCTACCCTGTGCTTATGGCACAAACTATTAAGCCCTGTACACACAATAGGTTTAACCGATCGTGTATGGGCCCCATCGGTCTTTTTTCCATCAGTGTTTAAAAATAGAACATGTTTTAAATTTATCCGATGGTTAAAAAACCGATAGCAAATTACTATCGTCTGTGGGGAACTTCATCGGATAAAAAACCCACGCATGCTCAGAATCTAGTCGACGCATGCTCAGAAGCATTGAACTTAATTTTTCTCTGCTCATCGGAGTGTTTTACGTCACCGCGTTTGGAACGGCCAGTTTTTTGACTGATGGTGTGTAGGCAAGACTGATGAAAGTCAGCTTCATCGGTTTTCCATCGGAAAAATCCATCGGTTAAAAAACCATAGGAAATCCGATCGTGTGTACAGGGCTTTTCTCTTCTGCACTAGCAGTTTGGTTCTAGTTGTACAGACCATTTAAGCAGCAGGATGTGTCAGTGGCTGTGTGCTGCTTCTAGAAACAAAGCCACCCTAGGCCACAGCCTACATTGGGAAAATCTAACACAAGCTAGATTTGGACACAAATCTAGTCCTGCATGTACAGTTTGAGCATAGTAGAGAACTTATGCTGTTTTTGTTCTTTCACTCTGGATTCACCTGCTTATGCATTTTGGTGCTAGAAAACTCCTGTTGGGGAATTTATTTTTTAATTTACTAAATATATAAACTATCATTTACTAAAATATAACTACTACTACTACTACTAATAATAATAACAATGATAATAAAAAATCAAGAATAATAATAGAAATAATGATAAAACCTTATGGCAAAATTTCAAACTTTGCCATTCTACAGTGCAAATATAGGAGGAAATTGAATGAAAAAAAAAAAAAGATTCTACTAGACATTTGTTTATTGGCAATTTCTTTCTTTTGTATTACAGTGTAACACCTTTGTTATAGAGTTGATCAGTGTCAATGACATGGGCATTTGCGTGAGTTAGATCATTGTGGCTTCACATGGAGGACAACCCACCGTTCCCTGTCTTTGCATGAATCTGGAGAATATATTACTTTTCTGCATATGAACAAGTCTGCATTCACATGCATTAAAATGAATGTCCCATCTGAACAGCATTTACAAATGGTGGTGGATATCAGGTGTTTGGCAATAAATTATAAACGACATGCAATTCTGTAAACACTATCATCTGCTACAGAGGCCATCTATTGGCAACGCAGTGGAACCCATGCCCTGGCACTTTATAACTATTTATTATTGATCTTGACAGCTGCAGCTGACTCCAAGATGGAATTCTTCACAACTGGCAGAAATAATCTCAAATTCTTTTTTTCCTACTGATGCTTGGTTAGATTGCTTTAAGTAGTCAGTTTAACAATGTCACTCTCATCGCAAACACTTCCAAGCTATGAATTTTATGCTTTCATTGAAGCACAGTATTGCATGTAAAATATTACAGTTATTTAGATTTAGTAGAATACAATTAGAATGTACAGGGATTTCAGTTTGCAAGATTACTATAAGGTGCAATTATTCTGTCTTTTTGCTGTTTTTGTGTTACCTTAAAATGAAAGTAATATTTTCTAGAAGTAAACATCTTTTTTTACTTTTATCTGGAATTATTTGAAATTAGTTTAGCCTTTTTGACATGCTTGACAGATCATATATAGTATTTGTTGAAAATATTTAAGTCACCTAACTGTAGATAATACAGGGAAAACCTATCTGTTTTTCAGGAGAAGCAATCTACATCCTTGCTGTATTATTACTCCTAGAGAGTGTGTGCATTCTGGATGGTTTGTAACCTTAGCTGATAAGACTTGACTGAGGACACTGAGTTTAAGAGATCTCAGCAGTCTCTGGGAGATGAGTGTTCACTCCAAGATTGGAACTAGAGGGAAAATGCTGTTGCTATGCTATTGCCAAAGTGTGCTCCCCTTGGTGGGAACCCGGTCGGGGTTCCCAGGACATGGATATTATGGACTTTAAGTACTTTCTTCATTAAAGAGGTATGACAGGGGCGGGGGCTACCAGATGTCACCACAGTTAGAGAGTTTGATTGAGACTGTAAACCATGCTGAAAGAAATGTAACATTCTGTGAGCTGTAACAGATAAAGTTTTGGGCAAAGCAAAGAGAAGTTGTTGCCATTGACAATTGTCTGATCGGAAGCTATTCCACCATCCAGAAAAGGATGCATACAAATTGTATCACAGAACACAGTTAAAACCAGGTAACAAGATCGTAAAAAAGGAGGATGCAGTACATATGGCTGATGTGCGGTCAAGCTAATCAAGAAAAGGCTATATTGCCATTGCTAAGGACTACAGTAGTAATGTCTGTATGCATAAGCAACCAGCCAGTCGGTGGCCAGCTAAGGTGATCTGGCATAGGTGATAGAAAGCTCTGGTTAGTGAAGGAACTTGTGTGCTTTGAGTTCCTTCCCTAGCAACCTGAAACCCCAATATTGGGTCTGATTCGTGACACGGAACAGCCTGTAATTTCACAGAGGAAGGAGTGAGGCCTCAGGAGAGAAGCATGGATTACATACTGAATTAAGCTTCCTCGGATTCAAGTTCAACATATGAATCAGTGTCACTGGGATGAGGTGTTAGGTAACTGGGCTGGTGGAATCCATTGTAAGCTCCTCTGCACTGGCTCAGAAATGCTGCACTAAAGCGTGAAGCATCAAGGTATTTTTGTTTTTTTGTTTTTGTTTTTGTTTGTTTTTTATTTATTATGATTTTAATGAATATTTTAAACAAAAAATACTCACAATTTCTTACAAAATATCTTTGAATACAACTTTTAGGGTTGAAAATGTTTTTATTGATATCATAAACAGCAAAACAATAACATGACTGATATATCAAGTGAGGTAAAGTGGCAACGAGCGGGCAAAATGGCTATCGTCTACAGCGTTGCCCGTTCCATAAATCAGCATAAACGTAGATAAAAACATAGTATATCGAACAATGAATATTCCGGAGAGAGAAGGGAAAGTAAAGAAAAAGAAAGAAGGAGAAGAAAAGAAGAGAGTGGGAGAGGAGGAGGGGGGAGGGGGAAAGGAGAGGTGGAATCTGCTGGTAAAGTATAAACTAGGTAGGACAGTGACTAAAATTATGAGGATCATCATCATACATGGAGAATAAATCAGGGCAGAGGTTGAGCTGAGCTTGAGGGGGCGGGGAGCATGTCAGCCAGAGTATCAGACGAGGAGAAGCGCAGCCAAACAGACCACAGGACCTTATGTTTATCGTAAGTATTATTGTCAAGCGCCAGCATTGCCTCCATTCTCATAATATCGTTCATGGTGGAAACCCAGGGGGACAATGGAGGAGTTGTGGCGGTCTTCCAAAAAAGTGGGATAAGCTGCCGGGCCGCAGACAAGAATAAACGGCAGAGACATTGTTTCTGGGAGGCTATCGAGCCTTGCAACATAGAGAGGAGGGCGATCTCTGGAGATGATTGTAAAGAGTCCTCATAAATAACATTGTAAACCTGAAATACCTGGTTCCAGAAGGCTCGGATCCGTTCACACTCCCACCAGACGTGAAGATAAGTGCCCGTGGCTGCACTGCATCGCCAGCAGGAGGACGGGGTAGATGGAAAGATTTTGTGCAGTGTACAGAATACAACTTTTAAAACTTTTAAAGCCAATATAGGCCATTTTTACACTAACAGTTGATGCCTATATCTGAATTATCAAATTATCTATCCAAATGATCACTTCTACAATCTGTTGGGTCTTTCCATAAGGAAAGCACCTCCCAACATCGACTTTGTTTTTCCTCCTTTCTGCCACTCACGTATATATGTTTCATTTCCCCTCATAATAAGACATCCTCCCACCATCAAGCATCCAGTTGTATCCTGGGTCTAAAAAAATTAAACAGTTGCCCCTTTAGTATATTGCAGCTAGGGAGAAGAGGATCCATCTCTTATCCTGCAAAGGTCTTTACTGAAGCAAACCATTAGCACATACCACCAACGAAACACTAAGCTTTGATATGAAGCTGGGAAGTTTGTTTTTTCAGTTGGTATTTTAATGGTTGGAAGCCCCCACCAGCAGGAACTGCATTGATATAGTTGAGAACGTATAAATTAAGATACATTCCAGAAACTAAATTGGTCAAAATAATCTGCAAGATAACAATGTCATAAACACGAATAGTTCAATCCACCTCCCATGTGGGGTCTTTGCAGGACATTTAGCTTTACTCTCAGGCCTTTATTGTGCCATATGAATTTCGCAGCTCCTTTGCAAGCTAAAAAAATCTTGTTTTAGTCATTCTAACAGGCAGAGCTCTGAATAAAAAATACATTTGTGGAACATCAATATCTTTACATCTATCAGTTATCTGAAACAAGATATTTGGTATCCAGACCACTCCTTGAACAATTTGTGAAGTATGTTAAATCATTTAGGGTATTTATTGGGATAGAATGCGTCACAGTCTTCAACAGAACCCCTAAATCAGAGGTCGTCAACCCCCGGTCCGCGGCCCAAAGCCGGGCCGTACCGCCTCTCTAGCCGGGCCGCAACGCAAATGACACTGTCCGTGCCATACCGCCGCTATAGCCGGGCCATGGAGGAGACCGTCAGGGATGCAGCTGCCCGAGCAGAGAGATGACACCATCTCTCTGCGCTACGCAGAGGCGCGCCGCTGTCCCGCCCTAACATACGGCGCTGCAAGGCTACGCTACGCTACACAGAGGCACGGCCGGCCAATGAGTGAGAGAGAGAGAATTACCTCATCTCTCCGCCCACCCTCGCTATGTACCGGCTCAATGCATTCCCGCAATCTCTAACGGCTCCCCCTCACTTTCCTGTGCTGAGACTGTAAGTACAGTGGGCACTGCAGAGGGACTTGTATATTTTTTTTACTAGGACATTTAATGATTTTTTTATACTGGGACATTTAATGATGATTTTTTTTTATACTGGGACATTTAATGATGATTTTTTTTATACTGGGACATTAAATGTCCCAGTATAAAAAAAAATATTAAATGTCCCAGTATAAAAAAAATGATTAAATGTCCCAGTATAAAAAAATCATTAAATATTTTTTTTATACTGGGACATTTAATAATATTTTTACACTGGGACATGTAGGGCCGGTTCACACTGCAGCAATGTCAGAGTTCGGATGTGATTCGCACTGCAGTGCACATCACATGCGATCTCTGTGCGATTTCAGCCATACAAATCGTATGGCTGAATTTGCATCAAACTCGCACAGGACCATTTTTTTTGTCCGCAGCAGAATCGGATCGCATGGGTGTTCACACCCATGCGATCCGATTCCTGTCAGAGTTTGCAGATCGCACTGCGATATACGAACTGATTTGGGGGTGTCGTTAACTTTTAACTGACACTCCCAGCAGTTCACATAGGGCAATGTGAACTGCCACCGGAAAACCTGCGATGCGGGAACCCGCAGTGGATTCGCAGGGTTCCCACACCGCAGCAGTGTGAACCGACCCACACATCGTGATTCGTCCCCCCCTACTACCGGGCCTTGGAAAAATATTCTTCCACAAAACTGGTCCTTGGTGCCAAAAAGGTTGGGGACCACTGCCCTAAATAATCAAGAATTCAGTGTTGTCAGGTAAAAGAAAATTTGGATTTTAGGAGGACCTGGGTAGAGTCAGGGATGCTAATGGTCTTGTCTTCTGACTTTTTATATTAATATATAAATTTGGGAGAAATCTTAGAATGCTTTAAATAGGTTTTGGGTCACTAATTAATGGAAGGTTAAGGGTAAGTGTAAGCATGGCGTCATCTGCACAAAGTCTGATTTTGAAACAAACTGTTTCTACAAGGGTAAGCTGAGATATTAGGGTTCATTCTAATTGCTAGCGGTTCAATCATTGGTGCAAAGATTAATGAGGAAAGGGGGAAGCCATGTCTTGTATCCTGTAATTTAAAGAAAGGTTCCAAGAGTTGTAACATCAAATAAATGTTGTATTGGTAGGCTATCTATGGTTTGTAGGACATTTTGAAAAAAGCCTGATTCCAAAGATAGGAAAAGATCAATTGTAAATATTCCTACTTAATTTGGTCAAAGATTTACTGTAGGTATAGCTAAGCCTAGTAGCAAAATACCTGTTTGTGTGGTTTTAGCATGTGCTATGATATTTATATAATATGTTATGACAACATTACCCATCACTTGTTAGGTATAAAGGCATGTTGATCTGGTGTGATTAGTTGGGAGATTACCACCACAAGGTGAGTTGGAAGTATTTTGGTAAAAGTAAAAAATAAAAGTGGTGTATTACAAAATGGCCAAAAAAACTAAGAATACAATCGGTGGGACTAGTCAAACATTGTAACATAACAAACATAAACATTTTTTTTTTTTTTTTACCTGACTTCAACACTCTGGGCGATAAAACAAACATTCTGCAAGTTATTGTATATGACTCAAAAACCAGAGGTTCATGTATGTGGGGTAAGCAGTATGTGTCCTAACCACTGACTGTTTTTTTTTTTTATCCTTTAGGTACTTTTTGTGAAAACAAAGTCCAGATATTATAAATGTAATTTCAGCCAGACATTGCTTGAGCAGCTCTAAACATGTCTTCTTTGACTTGGAAATATACAAGTTTGATATCCCTTGGAGAGACTGAAGGCTAGATGTGAAGAGCTCTGTGTATGCCATCAAATTTATTCTGGGCTGTATCAGGAAGCATATGACTGAATAGGCCTAGGACATAAAAATGGAGGTCTGTTATCGCTCCTGATACTCTGCAGATGTGGCAGTTGTTTCATCTTTTACGGTTCTCCAAATCCTCCGTTTGGCAGTATGAGGGATTCTGGCAGAGTGGTTACCTCTCAACAAAGGTCATCATGACCCAGTACAAGCTCATCATGCTTAATTTCTAGCATATCTGTTTGCTCACCCAGTTCCACAATCTAAAGTTTCTATTGGATAGTATCAAAGATCTTTTTGTACAGGTTCTCAAGGTCCAGTTTTTTAAGCTTCTTATCTCTGGATCTTGAGCTTTTTCTTTCTGGTAGCTGTCTAGTTGTGTTAAAGGGGGGTTGTGTTAACCACTTGCCGACCGCCGCACGCACTTTTACATCATCAGAATGGGTGTACATGTACGTCCCTTTACATTTGCCATCGTGTGGGCGCACGCGTGCGGCCGGCGGAGCGCGCGCCCCTGCCGCAAGCTCCTTGACCGTGCCCGCGGGACCCGCGGACTCAATGTCCGCTGGTGTTCCGCGATCGTGTCATGGAGCTGCAGAACGGGCGGATGCCTGTGTAAAAAAGGCATCTCCCTGTTCTGCCTTGTGACAGGACACTGATCGTCTGCTCCGTGTCATCGGGAGCAGCGATCAGTGTCGTGTCACAGTAAGCCCAGCCCCCACACAGTTAGAATCACTCCCTAGGACACACTAAACCCCTTCCTCGCCCCCTAGTGGTTAACCCCTTTCCTGCCAGTGTCATTTACACAGTAATCAGTGCATTTTTATAGCACTGATCGCTGTATAAATGACAATGGTCCCAAAATAGCATCAAAAGTGTCCGATGTGTCCGCCATAATGTCGCAGTCACGATAAAAATCGCTGATCGCCGCCATTACTAGTAAAAAAAAAATATTAATAAAAATGCCATAAAACTATGCTCTATTATGTAGACAATATAACTTTTGCGCAAACCAATCAATAAACGCTTATTGCAATTTTTTTAACCAAAAATATGTAGAAGAATACGTATCGACCTAAACTGAGGAAAAAATTTAGTTTTTTTATATATTTTTTGGATATATTTATTATAGTAAAAGTTTAAAATATTGCTTTTTTTTTCAAAATTGTCGCTCTATTTTTGTTTATAGCGCAAAAAATAAAAACCGCAGAGGTGATCAAATACCACCAAAAGAAATCTCTATTTGTGGGAAAAAATAGGACGTCAATTTTGTTTGGGAGCCACGTCGCACGACCGCGCAATTGTCAGAGCGACGCAGTGCCGAATCGCAAAAAGTGGCCTGGTCATTTGCCAGCCAAATCCTTCGGGGCTGAAGTGGTTAAAGAGGGGTTGAAAGGGGGGAGGGAGGCAAGGCCTTAGCATCGTCATCCTGAACTATGTTCAATCTTGTTGCAGCTGGAAACAAAAATTATTTTCCATTGGGGCAAAGCTGCAATTTTGTTGAAGGACACTCTCTTTATTTAAGAGACGTTTTTTCCCTTGGGGAGGGATTGAGGTTTTGAGCTTGCTGACGGTGCTTGGATCCCCAGGTGGTGGAGTTATATCAATGTTTAGTTGGGGAACTCTTTAAAAGGACACCAATTTTGTTTGGCTTTGCACATGAGCCCCTCTAATATAAATGATTTTTTATCCAACAAAGGCTATACATTGGTCATGTTTGCTGCTTTAAATGAATAGCCTCACCAACCAATTCTACCAGAGGGATGATGAGAGGCCCCAAGTTCAGCTTCAATATATGAAATTAGTTTTTGTATAAAAAACATCACCCAGATTCAGGCTCCTGTGGCACTAATTGTGTACCGTATGGTACATAAGAAATTCTGTTAACCACTTGCCGACCGCCGCACACACATATACGTCGGCAGAATGACACAGGCAGGCAAATGGTCGTACAGGTACATCCCTTTGATATTGCTGCCCTGGCATACAGTGAGTACCAGCAAACTTTTTGCACTGAAGTGGACATTGTCCAGGAAAATTTCAACACACACAATATTAAGCCCCTTTATGCAAACAGAGAAGGAAATATACTGTAACTTTAAGAGGGAAGTTTCAGGATAAAAACTTTCCACAGCCCCCTGCGTATAACACGCAGGCACAGTTTACCCTCTATTTTAAGGGTAAAAAAGTGAGTGTTATACGATAATAAATACAGTATTTAATAGGATGAACCAGCCGGAGAACAGTATATGAATCATATTCATACTCGCTGTGTCCACCTCCAATGCAGTGAGATAACTGTGCTTCCAACGTTCATTTCTATGGCTGTGTAAAGGGCCACAAGGCACAGGGCAGAATGAGAGGCCATTCAGGGCCAAACTGGACATTGTGGCAAATGTCATTATGGAATAAATTTGGTACTCCTGCTGTAGTCACAAATTAGCACACTGGTGCCAATCTGTAATAGGGACACAAGAACATTCCTAACACCACACAAAACTTCATCCAACAATGTACCAAATCAGAGAACCCAGGAGGCAGCACATACAATATTTATGGCTTTGATGAAAAAAATCTTTCTCTGTCTATTAAAAATATTTTTCTGCCACCATCAATTCATAGCATTTACTGTACTCTCATTCCCATACAGTAGTTACTTTCCTGGTTGTTAGGAAAACGTAGCTTCCCTAAATTACCCAAGCAACATTTGTGTGGGGATTCTCTAAAGCATTGCTGCTAAGTAAGCAACAAACTCCTCTTTTGTGTTGTGATGTTTTCAAGATGCAATTTCACAACTGAATCATTTGCATACAAGATCGTGGCTTCTACAATGTCATCTAGGGCAGCAATATTCTTTTTTTGACAGCTAGTGTAGCCTTCAATATGGTTTACGCTGGACAGGAGGAGAAATCAACCCTATGCAAATCAATGGTTGAAACATTTGTAAATCATGATGGTTATTCAAGACATATCCCAGATGTTGGAGGTACATCTAAATTATTCACTTAACCTCCGGAAGATTTACCTCCCTTCATGACCAGGCCATTTTTTGCTTTTTACAATTTTATTTGACAGTTGTACAGTCATTCAACGCTGTACACAAATGGAATTTATATCTTTTTTTTCTTCACACAAATAGAGCTTTCTTTTGGTAGTATTTGAGCACAACTGTTTATTTTTTATTTTTTGCGCTATAAACAAAGACCAACAATTTGTAAAAGCAAACAATATTTTTAACTTTCTGCTATAAAACATATCTAATATTTTTTTTTTATAAAATGTCTTCATAAATTTAGGCCAATATGTATTCTGCTACATATTTTTGGTAAAACAAAATCCCAAAAATCATATATTGATTGGTTTACGCAAAGGTTATAGAGTCTACATGTTATGGTACAGTATATATACTGTAATTTTCATGTATTTTTTTTATACTAGTAATGGCAGCGATCAGCGACCTATAGCGGGAATGTGATTGTATGGCGGGCAGTCTGACACTAACTGACACTAATGTACACTTTGTGGAAACCAGGGACACTAATACAGTGATTAGTGCTAAAAATATGCCTTGTCACTGTACTAATGACACTGGCTGGGAAGGGGTTAACATCTAGGGCGATCACAGGGTTAAATGTGTGCCTAACCAGTATATATGTGTTTACTGTAAGGTGCTTTTAGACCCCTTTCACACTGGAGCGTTTTGCAGGCACTATAGCGCTAAACTGCTGCCCCATTCATTCCAGTGTGAAAGCCAGAGGGCTTTCACACTGGAGCATTGCGCTAGAAGGACGTTAGAAAAAGTCCTGCTAGCCGCATCTTTGCAGCGTTGAAGAAGCGGTGTGTTTACCGCTCCTCCACCGCTGCTGCCCATTGAAATGAATGGGACAGCGCGACTATACCGTCCGCAATGCGGGTGGTTTTAACCCTTTCTCGGCCACTAGCGGGGGTAAAATCCGCCCATAGCGTCGGCGGTAAAAACAGCGGCGTTTTACCGCTGACACTATTGGCGCTCCAGTGTGAAAGGGCTCTTACTAAGGGATGTGACAGTTTGTTTTCCCCGCCACATCCCCACTGACAGGACAAAGTTCTGAATTGTTTACATATGCAGAGCTCTATCCTGTCTTCCTCCCCGTCATCCCATGACCTGGCACCCACTGATCGGTTTGTGCTGTATCCAATCACAGCACAAGGCACGCCTCCTACCTGGAAGTGTCTGATCATGTACTAGGTAAGTGATCAGGCTCAGGAGAGCCACTTTGCCACCCTATAACAGCGTTATGATGTCAGCAAGTGGTTCACAACAGAGTAGTTTGTTATTTTCTAGTAACGCTGTCTTTTTGAAGTCCAAGTCCAAGAAGGTAACGCTGGTTTGAAGAAGCACTATTGCAGTACGCGTCACCTCTCCGGAGTGCCTGTCTTGGTTGGCAGTCATGTATACCAGTTTGTCATAATAAATCTACGTTGGATCGTTATTGCCGGTGTGCAGCCGTTTCTTCTTTTTAGGGCCCTTTCACATGGGCGAATCCCGTAATGATACGCCCAGTGAACATTTGCTTGCTCAGCGGAGATCGCTCCGTTGATCCCCGCTGAGCCGGTGGATGACTTGTCCGTCTCTGCACACTGTGCAGAAACGGACCGGTCAGATTGCCGCTTTCCTCTATGAGGGGATCGGATGAAAACAAACCGTCTGTCCGTTTTCATCCGATCCGAAGACGGATGGAAAAATAGGATTATCCTCCGTCATGCTAAACGGACCATAGTGGAGACTGATGTCATCGGATGTCAGCGGATGAACCGCTGACATCCGCTATCCCATAGGGATACATGTATGTCCGTTTTTCATCCGAAAACGATGGATGAAAAATGGACATATGGTCCGCCCGTGTGAAAGGGGCCTATCTGTCTTTTTTGTAAGATGAAAAAAAAATGGTAAAAACATGAACCTGCTTAAAACCACTCACTCAATGCATCAGGTTCGAATCCCTATTTATGTTATTCCATGTGTTGTTTTTAAGTGTTTTAAATTTGTTAAAAGCTATGGAGTTCCTGGTGAGTGACTATAATTTACTTAAAATGTTGCTTAATTGTGCAGCATGTAGATTTATGGTTGTTTGGGTCTATTTACCATGGATGGTCTTGGGCAGATCTCTTTATTCCTATATGGTCCTCAGTGGAATATACTTATTTAACAAATAAACATTTACTACAGGGTGTATCTGTGGCACTGTTTTTGCAGAGAATTAAAGCCCTGTACACACGATCGGATTTCCTATGGATTCTAATCCGATGGGTTTTTCCATCGGAAATCCGATGAAGCTGACTTCCATCAGTCTTGCCTACACACCATCAGTCAAAAATCCGACCGTCCCAAACGCCGTGACGTAAAACACTCCGACAAGCCGAGAAAAATTAAGTTCAATGCTTCTGAGCATGCGTCGACTTGATTCTGAGCATGCGTGGGTTTTTTGTCCGATGGAGTTCCACACAGACGATCGGAATTTGCTATCGTTTTTTTCCCCATCGGATAAATTTAAAACATGTTCTATTTTTTCTCACCCATGGAAAAAAGACCGATGGGGCACATACTCGATCGGTTTGTCCGATGAGAAAAGTCCATTGGACTGTTTTCATCGGTAAAACCGATCGTGTGTACACGGCATAAGAGTCATCTAAAGAGGAAATCCAAAAATAGTTTTCCCCTTTCAGATTGCTGTGTGTGTGTTGGGGGGTTCCACTTACTCATTCAGCCGTGCGTGTAATCTGAGCATCAGAAACCCACTACTGCATTCATCAAAGCAGTTAAAGTTAGTCTAGTAAACATGTGAAGAACATTGCAGAATCCATTATTCAGAGCCATGACTGCAGAGCCATTACTGCAAAAATATCCACTTTTTAAAGCAATATTTTGTATTTACCTGAATACAATGATATTTATTTTTTAGACATGAACATAATAAATATAGAACATTTATATAAAACACATCAATTTTAATTGATTCCAGGACACATAGCACTACTGTAGTCTAATATGTTTTCATTTGAATTATTATGCAGAATTTGTTCATAAACCTGCTTCCCAGAAACACAATTATAGATCAGCAAGTTACTAGCATGAAATCCCATTATAGCAATTGAATTCAGGGAGAATTTGATACTTGAGCCTCAGTTCATTATAAACCAGACACAAACAGAGAAAATCTATTTCAATAATCCCTAGGTATTTAAGGTTTAGGTTCATGGTTCCACAGAGGACTAGGGCTGGAGTTTAAAAACTGATATAATAAAAATGAACTATGCTCAAAATATTATAGGGGACAGATGCTAATGCAATATTTTATCAAAGTAAAATTTTGTTTACTTTTGTTAACAATATCAACATACAATATCACATCCTACTTTACTCTGTTATATGGGACTGACTATATTGCTATAGTATTATTAATTTCTTTATACCCAGTTAGGAAGCATGTACCAGGCAGCAGCATCTATTAGGCAGTGGCAGTTTTGACCTATAGAGAGCATAAAAAGTTGGCTTAATATGGGTAATGAGTTTGCTCATGTCTGCAGAAGGCTCTGATGCTGTTTTCCATAAAACTCTAGACTACAGGTGGTCGTTGGTCACCTTGTGTCTTTAATTGAAACATCTTTATTTTGTACCCTTCTGGTTAAACCTTACCTGGATTACAAGTATCGCTTTTTATTTTTTTATTTTAATGCAGTTTTCTCAGCGATACTTACCTGCAACACCCTCGCACATCTTACCAAAGGGTCATCTGCCTTAACCACTTAAGCCCCGGACCAATATGCAGCATAAGGACCAGGCCCCTTTTTGCGATTCGGCACTGCGTCACTTTAACTGACAATTGCGCGGTCATGCGACGTGGCTCCCAAACAAAATTGGTGTCCTTTTTTTCCCACAAATAGAGCTTTCTTTTGATGGTATTTGATCACCTCTGCGTTTTTTATTTTTTGCGCTATATAAACAAAAATAGAGCGAAAATTCAATATTTTTAACTTTTTGCTATAATAAATATCCCCCAAAAATATATATAAAATTTTTTTTTCCTCACTTTAGGCCGATACGTATTCTTCTATATATTTTTGGTAAAAAAATCGCAATAAGTGTTTATTGATTGGTTTGCGCAAAAATTATAGCGTTTACAAAATAGGGGATAGTTTTATGGCATTTTTATCATTTTTGTTTTTTTACAAGCAATGGCGGCGATCAGTGATTTTTTTCATGACTGCTACATTATGGTGGACACATCGGACACTTTTGACACATTTTTGGGACCATTGTCATTTTCACAGCGATCAGTGCTATCAAAATGCACTGGTTACTCTGAAAATGACACTGGCAGTTTAGGGGTTAACCAGGAGGGGGCGCTGTAGGGGTTAAGTGTGTCCTGATGTGTTTTACTTACTGTGGGGGGAGTGGCTTAGCGTGTGACGTCACTGATCGTCGTTCCCTATGACAGGGAACAGACGATCAGTGACAGGCTCACTAGGAAACACGGGGAGAGGTTTGTTTACACTTACCTCTCCCCGTTCTTCCTCTCTGTGACTCGATCGCGGGACACCAGCAGCGATCGGGTCCACAGTTCCCGCGGGGACGGTCACGGAGAAGAGGACCGGGTCGCGAGCTTGCCCACGGCTGGGCTCTTAAAGGGGACGTACCTGTACGCCCATGTGCCCAGCCGTGATATTCTGCCGATGTACATCGGCATGTGGCGGTCCTCAAGTGATTGAGATCATTGAGTAGATATACAGTTCTGTTGGAGATTACCTCGGTGATATATGTGACCGCCCTTGTAAGGAGTTGGCTGCTATCATTAATTGTTTGATCTGATGCTGGCCGTTGCCCTATGTCATCCTTGTTTTTGTTCTTAAGGGTGACATGTCACTTTCTCACAAACATATAAAAAAGGCCCTGAAGAAGCATTCTTGCGAAACACGTAAACATTTCTCTTGGATGGTTATGCTATGAACTCATGTGTTGAATTGGTCACTGTAAATTGTTGATATGTGGCTTCATACTAGGAATTGTTATTCCATGGTATTTTAATTCATGTAAATTTACTATTAAATACAGTTTGTATGATTTTAAAAGTTGTAGTCTCCCTGTTACCAGTAAAGAATGTTTCCTTCTTTTTGGTTCTATGCTTATACCAAGTTAGCTGTAATACCATTTCTTGCATAGGGAGCGCAGTTGATATGCATTCTAGAAACTGACACCATCATATATAGATAAAACAATAGACTTGGCATTTTCACTTTGGGTTGGTAAGAGTTCTAGCACCCCTTCTTTAGCACTATGGTTGCTGAAAAACGTAAAGCTGATGGAAGTGTCCTCAAAGCACCCCTCATACATAAAAAGAGTGTTGATATCAGGATTAGGAGGGCCTTAACCTCATTGCTCATTAACCAATAGGATACCAGCTCACTTGCCTTGTTTTGAAAATTATGCACCTGTGAAATTACTTCAATACCTCATACATTTCATAAAAGAATATTTTACAGAGAAGCCATAAAAATGTATAATTATATATATATTTTTAAATATGATAGTCATTTTACATTTGCAATTACAGATGGTTTTTAATAGTCAAAAGCAATTGAAATTATATGTTAAATAAAAAAACGTAAAAAGGCTTTACCTTTATAAAATTGGCTATTATGTGTTTATACAGTAGCCACATCCTCCACTATGTCATGTTGAATATTTTTCATCGAAATAATGCTTGCCATATTCTTTGTTATTCACGTATTTGCTATAAAACACTGAGTGTGTATACTGGTGATAGTCAATTTACTTAAAGTAGGTGATTCAAATGTTGTCCCTGACAGTGAATGTAATGCTACAGAAAGACACCCTGCTGCTTGTCTGCAGTTAGAGACTACAGATACACAACAGGAGATGTTCAGAGACTTTGGGTATGCTACAAGAGATATTTCGAGACAGCAGACATACTTTCAGAAATGGTCATAGATTGAAGAATTACTTTAAGCTGCTAAAAATTATTGCTACTACAGACTCTTTACAAATCAGTTTTCTCACATTTGTGCTACCTTGTGCACCCTTACAAAATAGTTTAGCAATATGTAAGCAGGACCTTGATCTGCCGCCAGCAATGCCCATGATGGCCAAGGGTATCTCTCACCTTCCTCCTGCAATAGGTTAGAGATAGAGTACTGTAGCAAACTACTGAACACAGAGAATATGGTTTGGATCACTTCAAATGTGACAGTAAACCTTCATTCACAATAGCTCTCACAAAATATAAAGATCTAATCCCCGTTACACTGTGAAGTGGATAAACAGGAATTATCACTCCTAAAATGGGCCCCCCAGGAAAGGTAGAGACAGAATGTCTACTGATGTCTGAATAAGTAAATTGGGTTAATTGGGGTCTGAGGCAGCTTTCCATTCACCTATTGTTCAGTGTGTTAAAGAACCCACCTATTATCTGCCACGGGATGTAATTACACTCCTAGTAATGTGGAGGGCACGGTTTTATTGTTATGGGTAAATATGTAGCGCCCTGTCCATGTGGTGACAAACTTCTCATGCATACCAAGTCTGTTAGAAATAGCTCC
Source organism: Rana muscosa (assembly GCA_029206835.1). NCBI lineage: Eukaryota > Metazoa > Chordata > Amphibia > Anura > Ranidae > Rana > Rana muscosa. Next base: position 237,691,261 of record CM055124.1, read on the forward strand.
AGGTAATTAAATCACTGTCATCTGTTAGTTGCGTAGGGGACTGCCCCTGGAAAATGAGTTAAGAAACCCCTTGCATGGGGAAGGATATAAAAAGCCAGCTGTGGCTCATTAAAGTTGTTGATTAACTCCCAGAACTGTGTGTCGTGCAGTTACTGGGGGGTAAAAAGGTCGCCTTGGATGAGTTAGCACTTCCTCAGCTTCAAGGATTTCCCAGCGGACTTTCGAGATCCGCTACAAGTACCACACACCTATAACATGGGGGACCTCCGCCACCTTGGTTACTCATATTCTCATGGCTCGAGACTCCAGAAATAAAGGAATGCCCACACATTCAATCTTTTTGTTTGTTTTTTGCATCAGGTACAGAATGTACAGTTTTTTTTTTTTATCAAAACACAACTTCGCCTCTGCCTCTTTACCCCAGTAACACTGTACAGTTTAAGCTTAAGGGCTGCCAATAAGCCTTCTAGTACCCTCAATATTGGTCCTCCTAGCTGTGTTCTCCAACAGACCCTCTATTGGGCCTACCCTGAAGGGTTCACTTCCTTAGGTACAAGCTTGCATAGTGATATAGTGAGGGTAGCCTCTTCCCATCAACCTCTGCCCCAAGCTTTTCTGGCTCTAGATTATAAGGAACTAAGCAATCCCTACCCAGGTATCCACCCTGGTTAGGGTCTCTCCTTAAAAGGGCTACTTACCCTTGCTTACAAATTTCCATTATATAAGATTAAAGGAACACAACCATAAAAAGAGAAAAGAGAAAAGGGATGGACAACACAGAAAAAAATCAGTCTGCAAAAAAAACAAATATGTCATTTAACTACTAGAAGCCAGTCCAAAGAAAAAATGTTCTTCTTTCGCTTAAATAAGCACCAAAATACAGGCTTCTGTCTGCATTCAGCCCCTGGGCCATAGGTTCACAGATTGGGTACCAGGAGTGTATACTCTAGACATGTGCACAACATAAAAATTTGTTTAGTTTGGTTTCATTTCTGTGCGTTTCCGTTGATTCGTAACGATTCGTAATTTCGTAAGACGTGGGTTATCGTATTCGGACTCTTTCGTATTTCCGTAAGGGTTATTTTTCTGTTGATTCGTTTTTCCGTTAGTCTAATTTTCGTTGATTCGAAATTCGTATTTACGTTATACTTTATATTCGGCCGCGTTCGTATTTTCGTAAGAACTATATTTTCGTTGATTTGCAATGATTCGTATTTTCGTGTCTAATTTCTGTTGAGTGGAAAATCTTACTTTTGTAGATTTAATTACATTTGTACTTTCGTTAGAATACATTTTCCGTTTATTCAAAACACTACTCGTCGTAATTTTGTAATTCGTACTTTCGTGAGATTGACTGGCTCATTTATTCGTACTTTCGTAACATTGTTTTCGTAGATTAGTAATCGGGGCATAATTCGTAATTTTACATAATGTGTCAGAATAGGAGAAAACAAAAATATGTCAGAGATATTACAAAATACAAATATAGAAATTAGAATCTAGACAGAGTATGTTTAGGAAACAAAGAATTTCACAAATCCAACAGAACAGTGCAACCTACCCAACCACAACCTATCTGGACTGTGGATGGAATGCACTGCAGTCTAACACAGAAAAACACACAAGGGAATAAGAAACAAGCTCATTGGGGGAAGAGACAACCTCTTCAGGGGAAGGGACAAGTTTATTGGCCATTGGCCAACGTCCAGAAGTAATTCAGAACTAACTAAATAGAATTTAAGTTTTTTCGCGTTTTCGTTGTTTTGATTTCCGTTTTCCAAAGATTCTTAATTTTTTTTTTCGTTCATTTTGATTTTCATTAATATGGATCTTTGTTCGTTATTTTCATTGTTTTGTTTTACGTTTTCCGAATATTCGTAATTTCGGGTTTTCATTCATTTTGATTTTCGTTATTTTTGATCTTTGTTCAGTATTTTCGTTGTTTTTATGTTTTTATTTTTTACTTTTTCGTATTTTGGCTGTTTCAAATTTACTAAATTCATATTTTTGTTGTTTTCCATATTCGTTTTTTCCGATAATTCGTTGTTCGTTTGTAATTTTATCAAACCGTTCGTTTATTCGTATGTTTACGAATCAACGAATATAACGAATTTTGACGAATAACGAATTCGTAACTAAACGAATTGCACATGTCTAGTATACTCTGCTTTTTCTCAGCTACCCACTGTGTATGTTTGAAAGTAAGGTTCTGGTCCATGTGCAAGAGTGTTGTTTTTTGTTGTTTTCCATATTCGTTTTTTCCTTTGTGAATCATTGGTGTAGTGGTCTAGTGGTGTAGTGGCTTATGCACGTCATTCAAAAATACAACGTAGTAATAATGTTACTTTTTTTTTTGCTGTAGTTGTTATGAGCAGATCATAAGTGACTTTTTTTAATAAAACTTTTTTCTAATACATTTTTAATTATTGCTTTGTAAATTTCTGTACAGATTTAAAAAGAAACAAATATTTGTTCTTATACGTGTATGCCTTTATATTAATTACTATATAGAAAACTGAAGTAATTTTTAGAAGATGATTCCATCAAATAACAACTCTTGTTTCATACAAGCAAACATTATGTATCACTTGCTATCATAATTACTGACAAAGTTCTTAATAACTGGTGCAAGATTTGAAATGGTTAAGGTGGTATCAGGAGCTCCAGGTGTCACTCTAACTCCAGGTAATTTTTTCTGTAAAAGGACATCAGTTTATTGGTTTACTGACCATCCTGCTTCTCCATACTGTTATTAATATGACTGGTGTCAGCAGTCTTTGGGACTGAAAATTGTTTCTTAATTAAATTCACTCTTATAGTAAGCCTAGGAAAGAGACCCACTTCCTGATTTGTTTGTTTCTTATTGAGTTTCAGTAATAAAAAGAGCAATTTATACCCACACAAATGTTTAAGTGGTGTAAGCTCTGTGTTAATATCTCATATGTCTATGTTACTATGTGCTCTCATGTTTCCTTTACAGTAATGTCAACATCATTTAGGAGCACCTGAACTGTAGTAATAAGTGTAATGCTGATAAGTAAGAGGGCGAGGGGGGATGCTCTGCTTGAATCTTCCAGTGATTAAAGAATAAATGGACACTTAACCTCCCTGGCGGTATGATTATTTCCGACTTTAGGTGCTGAAAGCGTTACCTTTATTTTACATGGAAATTATGCGTTTTATATTGTAGGCCTGTAATTCTTAGGAATAACTCACTTAAATCTGTCCAAACAGGAGTCTAGTAGACATCCCGGGTATGATAAAGTTTGAAACACAAAATCATAAATTATAATATAATAAATAACTATAAATAATTATAGTATACAAACAGTAAAATTCAAACTTAAACGAAAAAGTCCACAATAAAACTGTAGCAGCGCTACGATCAAATGTTCATATGAGCGTCCTCTATATAGTAATTCATATAGGAAGCGAAGATAGTGAATGAAATGAGTATGGCTGTGACTGATCAGAATCCTAGTGACAAGTGCTTCTTTCACCAAAAGATGTTTCACCGCGTGTTGGGTAAAATTCCCCTTTTGGGGATGCACTCGCCAGATATAGGATGAATATGAGCATTCAATCACCATCCACTTTCAGCGACTCTGCCTTTCACCGTAAGGTTTACTTGTTTCCCAGATAACGCTATCATGTGTGAGGAAACAAACACATCCACATAGGACAGTACCGTTTGGACAGTTTATTGAAAAAAAAAAACCTTAGTACCCCCTTACATAAATGCGTACCAAATACAAGTAAAAACCAGGCAGGCATAATATAATGTTTAGCGCTTAAATAGACTTGCCCCTGATGATCGCGGTTTGCTAGTTCCTCCGGCGTTTTCCTGGTTGCAAGCCTGTGGAGCGCAAACATCACTTCCGGTTGTTCGTTGCGTGGTCACGCCATGACGCGTTTCGTCACTTCCTGACTTCATCTGAGGGCGTACTGTTTTACATAATCTGTTTTTTTAAGCAGCAGCTATTTTTAGACACATTTTATTTCAGGTGTTCTTTTATATTTTGAGTTTTATCCCAAGCGCAGAGTGGTACTGATAGGCAGGGCCGGATTCTTTTAGTATCTTTTATTCACTCATTATAAATAATTATAACAAATAATAATATAATAATAATAAAAATTATTCAATAATGTAATCAAATCAAAAACACAGAAATTTGCTCAGTTGCAGAATTGTCGCTGTCATTAGATTTAGTGTTTGATGACGAATTTCCCCACAAATCGTTATCGCTCAATTCTGCAAGTGATTCTAATTTATTATCGCTGTTTTCTAGCTGGTCTAAAACCACTTTTGACATAAAGGGACACTTTTTGGTTGCCATGGACAATCTCCAGTTTCCAGGCAGAAAAAACTGTATTTATAATATAAAAGTGCATGCAGGACACTGGACAGACCGCTAGGGACAAAGGGGATGTGTAATTATTTTGTACAGTACAGGGGGTCCCCGACTTACGAACACCCGACATACGAACAACTCCTACTTACGAACAGGACGCTGCGGGGAAAATGACGGAAATGTCCGTAATTGTCGTTCTGCGCACGCGCGGCTATTCGACGGAACATCGGAAATGTCCATAATTGTCGTTCTGCCATTCGACGAAACATCGGAAATGTCCGTAATTGTCGTTCTGCCATTCGACGGAAAATGTCTGAAATTGCCGTTCTGCGCATGCGCGGCCCGACTTGCGATCATTTTCGGCTTACAAACAAGGGGAAAGTCCCTAACCCGTTCGTAAGTCGGGGACCCCGGTACTGTAATCTGTAAGATTACAGTATACTGTATGTGTATTGTGTTTTTACTTTTTTGAATTTGGCACCGATCTCCGCCCCCGTGCGTCGCAACGCTCGCAGGGAACGGAGCTCGGCACTCTGCACTGTGAATCGAGCGAGGAGACATCTCCCACACACACAGCAGGGAGACATCGCAGGATCCAGGGGACAAGGTAAGTTACTTTGCCTGGATACTGCGATGCAGCCCCGGGTCACTGCTACTGGTACTGAAATTCCACCCCGAGCCAGACTCGGCAATACCGCTAGGCAGGTTAATTAACCTAAAGAGCAACAGCGGGCAAAAAAAGTCTAATTTCCCACCCCGCTCCCTTTTTTTAAAGCTTCCAAATCCAACACTTAACCAAATCCACTGTCACTTGACCTCCAGGGTGCATTTTTATGGTAGCAGTCTGAAGCTGATCTCTATTTTTTCACAAGACTTTAAACATTATCCCATGCAAAAGAGTGGCAGGTACATTTTAGTTTAAATTATTACAATGCCCCTTTGGCAATGTAAAAGAATATATGCAAAAGAAATAGAAAAAATAATAGCCATTTTCCTTTAATGCTCATAAATTGTCGCAGGACATTCTTTTCATATGACCTTGAGTACTGACATAATGCAGTATGTGTATAAAAGATCAGCTTGATGTCAATAATATTATCAATTTGTGCTAATGTTTTAAATGCCTTGCTTCTGTGTATTATTTGTAATTATGTATGTGGGAGCATTCATATTTACTAGACATGTGCACACTGAAATATTTTGCTTTGGAATTTTGTTTTCGTCCGAAAAATAAAATGATTTACCGTATATACTCGAGTATAAGCCGACCCGAATATAAGCCGAGGCACCTAATTTTACCACAAAAAAACTGGGAAAACGTATTGACTCGAGTATAAGCCTAGGGTGTCCATCTGCATGCCTCACTGTGCCTCACTTTGCCTCACTGTGCCCATGCCTCACTGTGCCCATGTCTCACTGTGCCCATGACTAGACTGACGTTTAACATGGGAGTCTATGGAAGGGGTGCCCAGATTTGAAAAATTGTTGCTACCCGACCGTAAGTCTTCCGGACAACAAACTTTGCACACTTGTAGAGGAAGAGTGAGGCTACATTTGTACCAAGATTTGGGTCCAGGGGACCTACAGTCGGCCAGTACCGGGTCCCCAAATTCCGGGAGATCAGGCGCAAAAAAGGTGACTCGAGTATAAGCCGAGGGGGGCATTTTCAGCATAAAAAAATGTGCTGAAAAACTCGGCTCATACTCGAGTATATACGGTAGTTACTTCCGAAATTCGTTTTTTTTTTGTTTTGCTAAAAAATGCATTCGTCCGAAAATCCGAATTAATTAAGGTCGAATCTGTCATTGAAGGCTTATGGTGTCCGTCGAATGTTCCAAGAAGATTCGACGAAGCAGCTAAACTGTACGACGCGGCAATCATACATTTCCGGTTGAATGCTCCGCCCACAAGCTATAGTAGAATTCTAATGTTGTATGACTAGTAATAATTATATTTATAAATTATTATTACTAGTTAACCAACATTAGAATTCTTCTATAGCCTATGGGCAGAGCATTTCACCATAAATGTCTGCTCGTGGCGATCGTATGTTTTTAGCTGCTTTGTCGAATCTTAATGTCTCTATAATGTCCAATCATTTCTATGTCGAATCTTTTCTCTCTATGTCAAATCTTTTCTCTCTATGTCGACTCTTTTCTCTCTATGTCGAATCTTCATGTCGAATCTTTTCTCTCTATGTTGAATAATCTCAAACTAATAGAGTTAGGTTAGGCACATTGAACCGCAGATTTGATAGACACAGATCGCTATTGTCACCGTCATGTCGAATCTTCTATCTATATCGAACTGTTGTCGCAACAAAATGAAAATAAAGCATTTTTTATGTCGGATCTTTCGGATTTTGGACTCTGCACATTCGTTATCGTTTATTAAAATGAACGCGAAAATCCCTGAAATTCTGACAAAAATGCATTCGGACGAAAACAAATGCATATGTCTAATATTTACTAATGACATATATCTCTTCTGCTTTCTCCTTTCTGGAGCTATACTGTGGTTCTGATTTTCTGCTCCTTCCTTCAGTGGAAGCCCATGGGGTCTGTTTTTAAATTTTCTAACATAAGTATCACCTAGGGTTCACACATTGTCCAGTTGAACCCATATATAAAAATGTGTGAATCTTGGATTGATAAATAGACCATTATGACCTCTTTGACTCAATACAAAATACAAAACCCAAGTGGCCTGATCTTATTTCTGCAGTCTTTAAAGGAATTCTCTCACAACTTAAAAAAATGAATAAAAGCTACAGTGGGGCAAATAAGTATTTGATCCCCTGCAGATGGCCACTTCTTTGCCCACTTACAAAAAAATAAAGGGTCCAAAATTTTTATCATAGGTGTATTTAAAATGATAGAGACAGAATATTAATCAAAAATCCAGAAAAAACATATGATACAAATTAAATATATTAAGTTGCAGTTCAGTTTGTGAAATAAGTATTTGATCCCCAAGCAAACCATGACTTAGTACGTGGTGGAGAAACCCTTGTTGGCGTGCACAGAGGTCAGACATTTCTTGTAGTTGGTGACGAGGTTTGCACACATCTCAGGGGTGATTTTGGCCCACTCTTCTTTACAGATCTTCTCATAATCCTTAAGGTTTTTTGGCTGTCTCTTGGCAATGCAAAGTTTCATCTCCCTCCTTAAATTTTTTAATAGGATTAAGGTCTGGAGACTGGCTAGGCCTCTCCATGACCTTAATGTGCTTCTTCTTGAGCCTCTCCTTTGTTGCCTTGGCGGCATGTTTTGGGTCATTGTCAAGGCTGCATGACCCATCTTCAGTGATCTGGCTGAGGGAAGAAGGTTATCATCCAATATTTTATAATACATCCATTAGCCCCTCAATGGGGCAAAGTTGGTCTGTACCTTTAGCAAAGAAACAGCCCCAAAGCATAATATTTCTACCTCCGTACTTGACTGTAGGGATGGTGTTCTTAGGGTCATAGTCAGTATTTTTCTTCCTCCAAACGTGGTGATGCAATTTTGGTCTCATCTGACCACAACACTTTCTTCCAATCCTTCTCTGAATCATTTAGATGTTCATTGGCATAACTGTACATGTGCTGTCTTGAGGAGGGGGACTCGCCGTGTTTGGAGGAAGAAAAATGCTGACTAGGACCCTAAGAACACCGTCCCTACAGTATAGAACAGAGGAGGAAACATTATGCTTTGGGTCGGTTTCTCTGCTAAAGGTACAGACCAACATTCACGCACTGAGGGGCCAATGGACAGGGCCATGTATTGTAAAAAATTGGATGAGAACCTTCTTCCCTCAGTCAAAACACTGCAGATGGGTCATGGATGGGTCTTCCAGCATGACAATGACCCAAAACATACCGCCAAGGCAACAAACAAGTGGCTCAAAAAGCACATAAAGGTCATGGAGTGGAGTCTCCAGACCTTAATCCATTTGCTCTCGCTGCTGCCAATAACAGACAGTGAGCCAATCAGGGGACAGAGGGGGCAGGGCCGAGGCATGGACACACAGAGCCACAGATTGATGCACCAGCTGCTTGCTGTGGGGGCATCCAGCAGGAGGGAGGAGCAGGAGTGCTGGCATTGGACCCGAGAAGAGGAAAACCCGGGCTGCTCTGTGCAAAACCATTACACAGAGCAGGTAAGTATAACATGTTTGTTATTTAAAAAAAAACAAAAAAAACAAGATTTTAATATCGCTTTAACATGACTGCCAGTTATTTACAGTCAGTTTTTTTAAATTAAAAAAACATGCTTTATAATTCTTATATATGTAGCGGGGTCTCCTTTAAGGCCCCTGGGACTATGTTACCCAGAACCCCGTTCGGCACCCAGAGTGCACTTAGCCACCGCAGAGACTCATGGGAGGGGCTATATAGGAAGAGGGCGAGGCTGAACTCGGTCTCTTTGGACACCGCGCTGCAATCAACAGGTCTTCCTGTGCGGATTTGCTGCAGTGCAGGGCCTGAAGCCTGGGGCCTTGCACAAACTTCCAGAGAGCCTTCCACCCCACTGCGGAGCCTGGGTGGCACCTGACTTGTCGAGTTTGGGACATCAGTTGGACCGGGGACCTGGCCAGTGCGGACACTGTGTGCGGAGACACAGTAGGTGGAAGTCCCAGACTGGGATCGCGTCCGGAGTGGTGAGCGAGCACCTGCTCATTCATGTAGATTGTACTTTGTTAGGCCTAGAGACTGCCTTGGCCCTCCGGGTTCTATTTACTTTCCCACAGGAGACTAGTGGCGGGACTGAGATGAGTAGTCTCCTGTGAGTGTTTCATTCCACGTTTATTGCATACCCCTTGGATTACAATTTACTGTTCCTGTTGTGCACCACCAGTACATTTGCATGCAAAGAAGTTGAGCTCCATAAAGACTGAGTCTAAACGCTGGGTCAGGCCTGATCCATAGGTAGAACTTTATTGCTGCGTCATAAGGGCGCATAGATAGAAATAGCTAAAGTTGGCGGGCAATCGCCTGTATTGTATTTGTTGCTGCAGGGCTCTGCAGACATATATGTGGTGTGTGTTAACATTGTGCCTTTTTCCTAAAGTAAAGAAACGTTATCTTTCATCATTTGCTGCCAGTGTGTTATCTTTATGCATAGAGGTTATCATTGCACCACTGTTAGGTTGTGATACCAGAACACTCCCTAGACTAGCTGTGCCAGAGTGGGTCGAGTAGATTCCTGGGCGGTGCTGTACGCAGGGCCCGAAACAAATCCAGCGGCTCTCTTAACTGGGGGTAGCGCTACATGTGGGGGCTCTCGAGTCCGGGATCCTGTTGCAGCCAGTAACACGCCAAAAGTACCAGCATGGACCCACTGGAAGTAGAACAGTGGTGCAGGGCAGCCTACGCAGATTCAGCCGCGGCAGTAGTCATAGAACTCCCAGGGACCTGGCAAGAGGAAGCGGTGAAGCGGCTAGTAACGTCGTTGTCTCCGAACCAGAAGGTATGGGTGATGGATGTCAGAATGAATTCCACACTGACCCACGCATTAATAGCATGGATGAATGAAATCCCAGAACATTTCAAGGGTCCGAGTATAAAAGCAATGGATGATCAGACCTATAGCTTAATACATGCACTGCCACTCATACCAGGAGGATGGGTTCAGACACCTAAACCACCATCTCCACAGATATCTCCACCGCAGTCCCCAAAAGTAGAAAACCGGAAGGCTAAAGAGAGCCACGGGTCACCACCAAACACCCTAAGCGCAGACTTGTGCGCGGTTCTGGGGGAGATTGTAGCCCAGTGTAAGAAAGATCCTACAGATTATCAAATGTCGGGGTACAGAAAACTCAGAATATTCTCTGGAAGGAAACCTGTGCCTTCGGGTGAAGAGGGGTTTGAGGAGTGGCTAGACAGTGCCACTCAGGCCTTAGAGGAATGGGAAGTTCCAGACCACAGAAAGAAACAGAGAATCACTGAGAGTTTGAAGGGGCCTGGTCTAGAGGCCATACGCAACCTGAAGATGAGCAAAACAGACTGCGATGCGCAGGATTATCTGGACATTCTGCAGAATGTGTTCGGTGGAACAGAGAAGATCTCTGAGCTCACTTATCAGCTGGAACACTGCTACCAGAAGACAGGAGAGAAACTGTCAGAATTCATGAGGCGCCTAGATAAGATCCTGCATAAGATGATTCTGAAGAAGGGGATTGACCCACGGAAGGTGGATGAGGCCTGTGTTCAGAAGGTGATAAGAGGATCTCAGCCCCTGGACCCCATCGCATTGGCGCTGCGCACAAGACAGGATGGGAAGAGCCTGGAGTACCCTGACCTGATCAGAGTGGTGAGAGAGGAAGAAGCTATGCTGGAAGAGAAGAAGAGGAACCAACCAGTCGAGCCAGTTAATCCTCCTCCGGTGATGGTCAGGATGGCCATGACCTTGGAAAGAGACTCAGAGGTGGATACCTTGAAGTCACAGATGTCCCAAGTATTGGGGATGCTGACCTCCCTGATGGAAAAGAAGTCAAAGGTACCAGAGAGGGAAAGTTCGAGGAAGGAGCTGTTTCCAAATACCTCAGCACCCGCATCCCTGGAAGATTGGGGGGATGTGACTTGTTTCAACTGTGGAGGAGCTGGCCATTTCGCCAAAGTGTGTCCCAGTCCAAAGAAAAAAAAGATGAATAACCGCAAGCCGCCGGAAAACTTCAGCGGGCCCCGGTGAAGGAGTCAACCGGGTGCCCATCATCTCCAGTGAGCTCCAAACTGAATGAGAAGCACAGGAAAAGAGTGGAGAAAACCCCTCAGAAGAAACACAAGGTTCCCCAGTGGGAACGTACAACAAAGAAAGAGTATAATGTCCCTCAGCGGGTAGTTACACCCATTAAAAGGAGATAGATCAATGCATACCAAGCCCAAGAGAGACTTAAGTCCAAAGAGAAATGGAAGAAAGAAAGTCCAAAAGGGAAACGCATAGGTCCAAGGAAAGAGACCCCTTCGAAGCAGGACCCAGAGAAGCTGGTAGGCCCCTCCCCGATAGTACCTGTCCAAGTGGAGGGAGTCTACACAAGAGCCATATTGGATACTGGGGCACAAGTGACCCTGTTGTATCGGGACTTTTATGACAAGCACCTAAGTCACCTACCCATTCAGAAGATTGAAGAGCTGGAGATATGGGGGATTGGGACAGAGAGTTTCCATTATGATGGCTACCTGCCTATAAAACTGACTTTTGACCCATCCATAGCCGGAAAAGCCGAAGTGTTTGATACCTTGGCTGTGGTATGCCCCCGACCGCCTGGAGCTAACAAGAGTTCCCTAATAATAGGGACCAACACGGATCTGGTCCGAAGACTCTTGGCCCCTCTAACAAAAGGAAAAGACCCCACAGTCACTGAGATCCACCCAATGTTGAAGACAGCCTACCAGCGACTGATCTTAGAACAGAAGGCTCCAGAAGAGGGGGTAGGGAAGGTCTGGAGGCTGGGAAAAAGAGGAATAGTGCTGCAGCCCGGTGAAGTAGCCTGCTTGGAAGCCACTGTGAAACTCACTTGGGAGCAGCCTGGGCCCTTTGTTATGTTGGAACCCAACCCAAGGGGAGAACATTCGGGCTTAGAAGTAGTCCCAGAAGTGGTCGTGTTGAGGGCCCTGAAGAAAGCCCACTGTAAAGGATGTTGCTGGGCCAAGTGAGCCCTGCTACCCCAGTTGCTTTGTTGGATGTGGAAAAGACAGATGGAGAAAGCACTGTTTGGGAGAAACTTTCCATGGAGAATCCGAACCTGCCCAGGGCTTGGAAAGAGAGAGCCAAGGCCCAGTTGACCAGGTGGAAGAAGATCTTCTCCCAAGATGAGTTTGATGTGGGGTGTGCAAGGAGTGCCACCCACCGAATTCGCCTCCAAGAAGACAAGCCCTTCAGGGAAAGGGTCAGGTGGGTCCCATTAGCAGACCATTAGCAGACCATTAGCAGACCTGGAAGATCTGAGGGAACAGCTTGCAGAACTTAAGCGGACCGGTGTGATCCGGGAGTCTAGAAGTCCCTATGCCTCCCCTATAGTGGTGGTCAGAAAGAAGAATGGGTCGTTGAGGCTGTGCATAGATTGCAGGACCCTCAACAGGATAACCATCCCTGACTAGTACACCACTCCAAGGATAGAGGATGCCCTACAGAGCTTGTCTGGAGCAAAGTGGTTCAGTGTTATGGACCTCAAGAGTGGATACTATCAAATCCCCATGCATCCGGAAGACAAGGAGAAGACAGCTTTCATAACCCCAGTGGGGTTCTTTGAATTCAACCGAATGCCCCAGGGACTGTCTGGAGCCCCAGCCACCTTCCAACGTCTTATGGAGAAGACTGTAGGAGACATGAACCTTATCGAAGTCCTTGTGTACTTGGACGATGTCATTGTCTTCGGGAGAACCTTGGAAGAACACGAAGAGAGGCTGGAGAAAGTCTTGAGAAGACTCAGTGAGGAGGGACTCAAGCTTTCGCCCGAGAAGTGCCAGTTCTACCAGTCTTCCGTTAACTATCTGGGACACATAGTGTCTGAAGAAGGGGTGGCCACAGACCCCGAGAAGCTGGAGGCAGTTACCTCCTGGCCCCGGCCCACCACCGTGACAGAACTCAGATCCTTCTTGGGGTTCTGTTCCTATTATAGGAGGTTCGTAGAGGGGTTTGCTCGGATAGCCAGACCTCTGAATGAGCTGCTCAAGACGGAGGGGGAAGAGGATGACTCGGGCCCCAGGAAGCCAGGGGAGTCAGTCAAGGACCAGTGGAATAAGAAGTACGAAAATGCCTTTCAGATGTTGAAGAAAACCTTAACCACTGCCCCTGTCCTGGCCTACGCAGACCCAAAGAAGCCTTATGAACTCCATGTAGATGCCAGTCATGATGGTCTGGGAGGAGTGCTCTACCAGGAGCATGAGGAGCAACTGAGACCCGTCGCATATGTGAGCAGAAGTCTTACTCCCGCTGAAAAGAACTACCCCACCCATAAGTTGGAGTTCCTGGCCCTTAAGTGGGCGGTAGTTGACAAACTCAGAGACTATCTGTATGGGGCAGAATTCACAGTGAAAACTGGCAACAACCCACTCACCTATCTCCTCACCACAGCAAAGCTGGATGCCACAGGACATAGATGGCTGGCGGTACTGCCTGCCTTCAACTTTAGCCTAAAGTACAGGCCTGGGGCTGGAAATCGAGATGCAGATGCCTTGTCTGGAAGATCTCATGTCCCCACCTGCAGTACAGAAGATTGGACCCAAGTGGCACCCGACAGGGTGCGGGCCCTCTGCCAAGGGGCTGAATTCCAAGCCAGTGGCGGCTCAAGAGCAGAAGAAATAGGGGTTACCATAGTAGGAGTTCCCAAGCAGTACTGTGGGATAACCCAACTGGGGGAAGATGAGTTGCCAAAACTGTCCAAAAAGGAGTTGAGATCCGACCAATTGGAAGACCCCATGGTGAGATTGGTTCTAGAGGCCCTGGAGAGTCAGGATCCGAATAGACTCCTATGTCACCCTTCCAAGGAAGCTCGCCTGGTGAGAAAGGAGCGGGACAGGTTACAGGTGCATCAGGGAGTGGTCTACCGAAGGGGCCCCTCTGATGACCTGGAAGACAAATGGCAATTGTTCCTGCCCGAGAAACATCGAGAGACTGTCCTGGTTGCTCTGCACGACAACCATGGCCACCTAGGGGCGGAAAGGACCTTTTCTATTGGCCCTGCATGAGGGCTGAAGTGGAAGAATACTGCCACTCATGTGCACGATGCATCCAGAGGAAGACTTTACCCCATCAAGCTGCCCCAATGGGCCATCTGCAAAGTCAAAGCCCACTTGATCTGGTATGCATTGATTTTCTCTGCCTCAAACCCGACCTGAGTGGACTAGGAAATGTTCTGGTGGTAACCGACCATTTCACCCGGTATGCCCAGGCCTTCCCAACCAAAGACCAGAAGGCTTCCACTGTAGCCAAAGTGCTTATGGAGAAGTATTTCGTGCACTATGGGCTACCACAACGGCTCCATTCAGATCAGGGAAGGAATTTTGAAAGTCGGCTGATCCGGAAGCTTCTGGATTCCTTGGGGATAAAAAAGACAAGAACTACCCCCTATCATCCACAAGGTGATGCTCAGCCTGAGAGGTTCAACCGAACCCTGCTCAACATGCTGGGGACCTTAAGCAGTGAGAAGAAGCAGCACTGGAGCAACCACATAGCGGCAGTTGTGCATGCATACAACAGCACCACCAGTGATGCTACAGGGTACTCACCCTATCGACTTATGTTCGGAAGAGAAGCAAGATTACCAGTAGATCTGGCCTTTGGCACTTCCATAGACCATTGTTCTGCCGCTTCCCACAAAGGATACGTTCATAGACTTAGACATAATTTGAAGTTAGCCTATGATCAGGCCCAGGCGGCCTCGGAACAAAGGGGGGCCCACAACAAGAAAAACTTTGATCTGAAAGTTCAGATTCAAGATCTACAACCGGGAGACCGAGTGTTGCTACGGAATTTGGGGGTCCCTGGAAAACACAAGCTTGCAGACAGATGGAGGCCTGAGCCCTATGTTATCTGCAAGAAACTACCGGGCCTACCTGTCTACAGACTTAAGCCAGAAGGGAAGGCGGGACCCCTAAAGACCTGGCATCGGAACCACCTACTCCCTCTAGCTGAAGCAGTCCGGATTCCCCCTTCGATAGGTTCCCCTGAGCCAACTTCCATCCTGGATACTCCCAGGCCAAACACTAGATCCCAAACCCCTCAGATCAGGGATACAGAGACTTCAGATCTAAGTGAAGATGAAGGAGGAGAACTTGATTGGCTTTGGCCTTCCCAGGCCCCAGCAACTTCTGCTATTGATCTTCCACCTGAAGAAGACACCATAGACGGAACACTGAATGCAGAAACTACTGAGTTTGTTCCGTCCAGTCCTTTGTCGGACTCTTGGTGCCTGTGACCTACTCCCAGAAGAGGATCCAAGGGAGTCCATGTACCTCCCTGCTCCAGAGCAAAGTGCTCCAGAATCAGTGGAAAGCCCCAAGTCGGTTCTAGAAAGGCAACCTGTTCTAGCAGAAAGAGAAAGCCCAAGAGGACAAAGAATGAGAAGGGCCGTAAAGCCTCCCAGAACATTAACTTACCCACAGATGGGGAGGAGCTCGGAAGACACTGTGGTTACTGCCAGGAGGAGTATGGAAGACCCTAATCCCTCCACTGTTCATTTGGTGGGGGGCAACCCCAACTCACTCTCTGGCACAGTTAGGCAGGACACAAATGATAGTGTGACCTGTGGGCAGGGAAGTTCACCTCCTCGTTTTTGGTGGGAATTTCCTCTGCCAACATCATACGCAACTTTGGTTGATGTTGTACGTACTGTTATTTAGTGTTATCTTTGGGGACCAAAGAGTTTAAGTGGGGGGAGTGTGTAGCGGGGGTCTCCTTTAAGGCCCCGGGACTACGTTACCCAGAACCCCGTTCGGCTCCCAGGGTGCACTTAGCCACCGCAGAGACTCATGGGAGGGGCTATATAGGAAGAGGGCGAGGCTGAGCTCGGTCTCTTTGGACACCGCGCTGCAATCAACAGGTCTTCCTGTGCAGATCTACTGCAGTACAGGGCCTGAAGCCTGGGGCCTTGCACAAACTTCCAGAGAGCCTTCCACCCCACTGCGGAGCCTGGGTGGCACCTGACTTGTCGAGTTTGGGACATCAGTTGGACCAGGGACCCGGCTGGTGCGGACACTGTGTGCGGAGACACAGTAGGTGGAAGTCCCGGACTGGGATCGCGTCCGGAGTGGTGAGCGAGCACCTGCTCATTCATGTAGACTGTACTTTGTTAGGCCTAGAGACTGCCTTGGCCCTCCGGGTTCTATTTACTTTCCCACAGGAGACTAGTGGCGGGACTGAGATGAGTAGTCTCCTGTGAGTGTTTCATTCCACGTTTATTGCATACCCCTTGGATTACAATTTACTGTTCCTGTTGTGCACCACCAGTACAGTTGCATGCGAAGAAGTTGAGCTCCATAAAGACTGAGTCTAAACGCTGGGTCAGGCCTGATCCGTAGGTAGAACTTTATTGCTGCGCCATAAGGGCACATAGATAGAAATAGCTGAAGTTGGCAGGCAATCGCCCGTATTGTATTTGCTGCTGCAGGGCTCTGCAGACATATATGTGGTGTGTGTTAACATTGTGCCTTTTTCCTAAATAAAGAAACGTTATCTTTCATCATTTGCTGCCAGTGTGTTATCTTTATGCATAGAGGTTATCATTGCACTACTGTTAGGTTGTGATACCAGAACACTCCCTAGACTAGCTGTGCCAGAGTGGGTCGAGTAGATTGCCGGGGGTTGGCGGTGCTGTACGCAGGGCCTGAAACAAATCCTGTGGCTCTCTTAACTGGGGGTAGCGCTACATATATATTGTACATATATTGTTCAAAATAATAATAATAAAAGAAAATATGTATATGAAATACCACAAACAGAAAAGAGAATTTGGTGAAGGAAAACAAAAAAGAGAGTTACAGAGTGACAGGAGATAGGGAAGGAACAATTGCTTTTTATCAAAATCTCATAATTTAAATAAATATAAATCTGGCAGAATAAGAGTTAGTTCAGACTTGCGGCCTGTGTTCTCATTAGCAGTATGAGATATCTTGAAACTGTATCCATTAACTGGCTCTCTGTTTTATTGGTTTCACAAGCAGCAAACACAGCAATAGCATATGACTATGTCTGCAATATAGAGACAGCAGAAGACGGGTTAATCAGAGCTCAGGTAACTAATTTCTTTGTGCAAAACCATCCGTCTGTCTGATTATCATTAAGTGGACATGACAGCACTAATGGGCAAGAGGGAACAGGGGCAATAGGTTCAATCTGACTCCTTAAATTACAGAGTGACATCACGCAGAGGAGTGACAAGCTGCCAGTTGCTGACAACAAGAAAACCTCTTCAGGAAAGTTAGTGGACATCAAGTAAAAGGGACAGAAGAGATGACCAGAAAGCAAGATAAGTATTGCCAGAATCTGATAAATTTTATGTGAGTGATTTGCCAGCAATACCTTGTTTGTAGATCATAGTGACTATGCATATCTAAGAAAAATACAAATCCACTTACAATATTAAAGATAACGCATCGGCTAATGGCAAGCAAGTAGCGACAGTAAAGCCCTGCAAAAGAACATATGAAAGAGACTGATACTAGACTCATTCGGAGCAGTGGACAGGAGAAATAATCAGAAAGGATCAGGGGTATACAGGAAACATATATCTCTCATATGTATCAAGAAGAGAAGGGAAGAATAAAAGAGTGAGCTAGAAGACAAACGAAAAAAAACAAACCTCTAAGTTTAGAAGTGGAATCCATGCATTGCTGTATCAAATAGACAAGCTAGGATAATTCAAAGGTGACAAATGGATAAAAGGCTTTGATGCAGCACCGTTTGGAGGATTCTTGCTTGTGGAGCAAAACTGAAGATCCTGAAGTCTAAACAAGGTCTATAAGCGACCTTTAGTGGTTACAATCATCATTGAAGGTAAGACTTGAGGCCAACAGACAAAATGGTGCCAAGAAAATTCTGGACCCAGCCTAACGTGATTGTACCAGCCCTCTTCATGATTAGTGCTGGTAAGTTAATACACAAAATCCTATGAAGTACTAAATTGTGTTTTCTTGGTTTGTTGTATTCTGTTTGTCAGAACTGTTTATTTTGATTAGATAGATAGATAATTTTTTTTAGATAGAAACATATATAAATGAAACAGTTATAGGGATTATCCGAAAAAGATACATAGATAAAACTATGTAACGTAATGTTTGTAATATATATCAAATGCAAAGCATAACAGTTATTGTATTAAACCGAATAATATAGCTGTAGGGTGAATGTGATGAGTTCACTGAAAAGCTTATAAAGAAGAATGATTACTCATACTCAGATTGAATTAACAGAGTGTTTGAATTAAGAATAGGTTTGCAGAAGTATGAGACATACAGTATTTTACTCCTCATAAGCAATGTTCTGTATGCTTTCAGATGTGTTATTGGCTCATGTGGGTAATAAAGAATGGTTTGATAGTTTGATGCAGCTATAAACTGATAGAAAAATGTAACAGGCAAGCAATTCCTTGTCATGCCCACAAGCCATGTTTTAGTAAAGACAGGGATATTATAAACTAGAGTGTTAAATGTTATGTTAATTTGCTTTACATTTGGAGAAATTGCGAATGACGAGATTACATAAGGTTTATGTTAGTTAATTGTTTTATATTGTTGTATTAAAGTATATGGAATGAACAAATCCAAGCCGGTCCTGATGCGTCTATCAGATGAACTCATGGAAGGATACAAGAAAGGTGTGAGGCCAGTGCATAACTGGAGGCAGACAACCACCGTCTCCATAGATGTCATGGTGTATGCCATCCTAGGAGTGGTAAGTAGATAAAGAGTGTATGCCATGTTGTATACCATCATAGGAGTGGTAAATAGATTAAGCGTATATGCCATATTGTATGCCATCCTAGGAGTGGTTAAGTAGATTAGGAGTGTATGCCATGTAGTATAGCATCCTAGGAGTGGTAAGTAGCTTAAGAGTGTATGCCATGTTGTATGCCATCCTGGGAGTGGTAAGTATATTAGGAGTGTATGCCATGTAGTATGGCATCCTGGGAGTGGTAAGTAGCTTAAGAGTGTATGCCATCCTAGGAGTGGTAAGTATATTAGGAGTGTATGCCATGTAGTATGGCATCCTGGGAGTGGTAAGTAGCTTAAGAGTGTATGCCATCCTAGGAGTGGTAAGTATGTTAGGAGTGTATGCCATGTAGTATGGCATCCTAGGAGTGGTAAGTGGATTGTGCAACCAGAATGTGTTATTTAAATCAATAAGTTATACAGGTATACATTTATTTAACCTATATGGTAAAAAATGTTTTTTTTTTTTTCAAAACTCTCTGATTAAGTCTAGTAAAAACCCTATAATGTTATCATTATTAGAATTATTATCATTATACTTTAGTTATAAAGTGCCAACATATTGCTAAGTGAGTAAATTCTACACATTACAAAAAAAAGGTTGAAAATTACAGACTTCAGACATATGACAAAGGGGGAGAAAAGAAACGGCAATGCACATTTCTAGCCAATAGTTTCTTTAGAGATAATTTAGTGCCAGATGGCACAAAATTATCCCTAGAGAAAAAAAAAAAAAAAGTTTAATAAACAGTCTGAGTTGTACTGAACCTTACTGTAAATATTCAAAATCCACTATGGAAAAATCTAAAGTAATTTAGGGACTATAAAGGATGTGTCACATAAATCAACATAATACATTTTTCATTGTTTTGTTGAATGCATCTACACATTAATAACACCTACAGGGATCCTAGCAATACCTTTATCATAGAACTAACCATTATGTACAAAACCTTTATTCATTATTGTAACTAAAGAACGAAAAATGGTTTATATTATAAAATATAAATTAGATATAATCCCTATCAGCCATACAGTATGTGGCTTTAATATTTTTAGTCAATAGGGCTGGTTTACTAAAGAAATGTAGACTGTTCAATTAGCAAAGTGAATGTTTACTATCCAAAGTGATTATTTACTTAGGTTAGTAAATAAGATGAAGCTGTGTTTAAAAGAATCATTCAAATCATGTACAAGCAAAAATCTGTGTGGCTTATTTACTAAAGCTTGAGAGTGCAAAATCAGGTTCACTTCTGCATAGAAACCAATCAGCTTCCAGGTATTATTACTAAACCTTAATTTAACAAGCTGAGGTTAGAAGCTGATTGGTTTCTATGCAGAAGTGAACCTGATTTTGCACTCTCCAGCTTTAGTAAATAAACCTCTGTGTTTTTTTTTATTTTCCCTGCACGCGACTGGGCGTTAAAAGTGAACAGAGCTTAAAGTCCTGTACACACGGGCGAGAATCCCGTCAAAAAAAAATGTCGGTTTTCTCGACAGGATTCCTGGCAGGCTTGTCTTGCCAAGCCCTGTGTACACACGCAACCATTCAAAAGAACCGCCGTTTATTTGAATGGCAAGAACGCGGTGACGTCATTGACTATGACGAGCCGGCGCTCGTCACATTCGATGCCGTTGACGCCATCTTGCTACACCCCACACTAACCTTGTATGCTACCGCGCATGCGTCAAAGTCTTTTCGAGCATGCACAGGTTTACCTTGGACCAGGTAAGCATACAGACGACCGGTTTTCTCGGCAGGAAAACTCTGCCGAGAATCCGGACGAGAAAAATAGAGAGCAGGTTCTCTATTTTTCTCGTCGAGATTCCAGGCAGTTTCCCTGCCGAGAAAACATACACACAAACGGTTTTCTCTGCAAAAAGCTCTCCCACCAGTTTTCTTGCCGAGAAAACCGGTCGTGTGTATGAGGCTTCACCTTGTTTACTAAGGCTGGTGAACATACATGTTCTAAAGTGAATTCATATGTAAATAAGTGGACAGTCTCCACTCCTTTTAATAATTTTACCCTATTGACTTGCATGCAGTAAGTGAATTCAGATCACTTGATCTGCACATTAGTTTCTGGGCAGTGATTTAAAAAATATTGAAGCTAAAGGATCAAGATGACAGCCAGGCAACTAGTACTTTCAGAAGGAGTTCAGAAATAGCAGCCCTTATAGTTCTTTCATGACAGGTTTCCTTTAAACTGCATACAATCGTTGTGTAGATAGCTAATTTGTATTACCCACCTTCTGCACTCTGTCCTATGGATAGGCAACCAAGTATGTATGTGGGAGGGTACCTAGATAATAGGTTTGATGTATTTTTATTGCCTGTTGATTCATTGACTTTCTGCTTCCTATAACAAGGTGACAATGACGTTCTTTTAGCAGTGAAATCTCACATGATAAATGCTTTACCTGGTGCATTGTAGGGACCGATTTTGAGCACTGTCCTTCAGCATCTCTTTATTGACTTGACTGATAGACCAGTCAGAAAAGTGTCAACAGTTTCAGGTGACATCAAGCTATGATTCTTAATAATCACAAATTAACTTTGCAGAAGTATTTATACGATTCAAGGATTTGGCAAAACATAAAAAAAGTTTAATTTGAGTACTTTATATGCATATTGTACACCTAGGGGGAGAAGCACAAAAGCGCCACTCTAAGTGCAGTAGTAACAATAAATTTTAATGGATAAAATGAAGGGGGAGCATATATGTACTCACAAACATGGAGTTTAAAAGTGGACATGTAAGATGGAAGAGTCCATGTTTTTTCTCAGGCAGAACGGTGGTGCGGGACCGATGGCGCCGGTAGCAGCCGGCGCTTGCTGGGCCGCGATTCGACCGATGCAGGGAGGAACGGGGACAGAGATGGAGAGATCCTCAGCGGGCGTTGGGGCCGTGCTGCGAGCCGTGACTCGCGGTGAACTTCCGGGTTGCTGGGAGATCAATGTGTTCCGGGTGGCTAGAGAACCAATGGGTAAGCGCTTTCGGAGCATGCGCTCCTTCATCAGGTCCCACACCACCGTTCTGCCTGAGAAAAAACACGGACTCTTCCATCTTACATGTCCACTTTTAAACTCCATGTTTGTGAGTACATATATGCTCTCCCTTCATTTTATCTATTAAAATTTATTGTTACTACTGCACTTAGAGTGGCGCTTTTGTGCTTCTCGCCCTAGCTTTCCTGGATTTGCTTCACATCTTCACTGGGCTGCCTTCTAAGTGTTTAGGATGGACTAGAAAGACTTTCTTTTAGACTCATGTGAACATTATTAATATTATCCACTCATTTGTATTTTTAATATATTTTTATTTCAGTTCCCTGGTTTTTATTCCCATCCTTATTAGTTGTTGTATTGCCTCTGGTACCAGCGCCAACTTCCTCCTATATGTAAATTGTACACCTAGCCTGTGCTAACTTCCATTTAGTTGAACATCGATAACCTGTTAAATAACTTTATTACACAGAAGAGCTCAATTTAAGGAAGCTGTTGTAAAGATTACCAAAATGTAAGGTAATCACCAAACGAATGTTTGATATTTCCAGTTTCAGATCTGGTTTGCATTGACTTGTCCCTACACACAAATATAATAGAGAACAGAATAGGCTCAAAATTAGGTGACTTAAGGAAAATAAGAAATGGTCAGCATGACTTTCAAGTAAATATTAACCAAAATAAACGTGTTTTCTTACAGAAAGTGTGCCTTGTGGTAATTCACTCCTACACTATATATATTTAAATATATCCAAGATCAATCCAGTAAGTTCTCTAATGACATCAATCAGACCTTCTTAAACACCTAAAATTTGTTTAAATCCTAATCCACAGTGGAAATGTCTATGTTTAATGACTATGTACATCTGTTCATGTAATGGCATCCATAAATATCATTATATATTATGTTTATTGTTTTTTTGCCAGGATGAGAAGAATCAAGTTCTCACAACATACATATGGTATAGACAGGTACAGTCTAATGTTTATATATATATAAGGTATTGAAAAACTTGTTTAAAGAGGAACCGCAGTCTGCTCATATAATTTGTAATAAAAACATCTTTGCCATTCTAAAGCTTCCCTCCAACCACTTTGCATATTATTTTATATATGCTGTGATTCTGTACTTGCCAAATATGCTGCAGAAATCTTCCCCCACTGAGTCTGGGTGCAGCCATTTTAACTGTGGGCAGCTGAAGCTGCTGCCTGTTCACTTCCTGGATTTACACAGACACACAGAGGCACACCTCCAGCTCTGCCGCTCTCATTGGCCCTCTTATGACTCACCCCCCCTCACTTCCAGGAAAACTCTCAATAGAGTTAGAGAAAGAGCTATGCATGATGTCATAAGCCTAGGCTAATGACCAGACAAGAACAGGAAGTGGGCTAAGGTATTTTCTGGCAGAAAAAAAAAGTTTTACTATCCAAAGGTAAAACAACAAGGGCAGAAAATTTAATAGACAGAAAGATGAAAAAACGACTGAAGGTCCGCTCTAACGTTCCCAGCGATACCTCACATGTGTGGTTTGAACACCGTTTTCATATGTGGGCGGGACTTACGTATGCGTTCGCTTTTGCATACGAGCACACAGGGACAGGGGCTCTTTAAAAAAATGTATTTATTTTTTATTGTTCATTTTACTTCATTTATTTTAGTTTGACACTTTTTCCCCAAAACTAATTTTTTTGATCACTTTTATTCCTATTACAAGGAATGTAAACATCCCTTGAAATAGAAATATGGCATGACAGGTCCTCTTTACAGTGAGATATGGGGTCAATAAGACCCCACATCTCCCCTCTAGGCTGGGAAGCCTGAATAAAAAAGATCCTGTCTTCGATCGTAGCAGTGAGTCTGTAGAAGCACCGGAGGGCGGCGGCAGGGGGGGAGTCCCCTCTCACCACCCGTAAGAATGATCAAGCGGCGGAACAGCCGCTATGATCATTCTTATGGTGTAGGGAATCGCTGGTTGAATGATGCCTGTAGCTGCACCCATCATTCAGATATCCCCACACAAATTCAAGGACGTCATATGATGGCCGGCGGGCGGGAAGTGGTTAAAACACATTTTTTTAACACAAAGTTGTCCATTTACACAATATTTCTAACACATAGCATGTACATACCAAAAATGACACCCCAAAATAGATTCTCCTACTCCTCCTGAGTACGGCGATACCACATGTGTGAGACTTCGACAGCCTGGCCACATACAGAGGCCAAGTACGGCCGGGTATGGCCGTGCATGGCCGAGTATGGCCGAGTATGGCTGAGTATGGCTGGGTATGGCTGGGTATCGCCGAGTATGGCTGGGTACAGCTGGGTATCGCCGAGTATGGCTGGGTATGGCTGGGTATTGCAGAGTATGGCTGGGTATCACGAGTATGGCTGGGTATCACGAGTATGGTTGGGTATCGCAGAGTATGGCTGGGTATTGCAGAGTATTGCATAGTATGGCGGGGTATTGCAGAGTATGGCGGGGTATTGCAGAGTATGGCGAGGTATTGCAGAGTATGGCGGGGTATTGCAGAGTATGGCGGGGTATTGCAGAGTATGGCGGGTATTACAGAGTATGGCAGGGTATTGCAGAGTATTGCAGAGTATGGCTGGGTATTGCAGAGTATGGCTGGGTATTGCAGAGTATGGCTGGGTATTGCAGAGTATGGCGGGGTATTGCAGAGTATGGCGGGGTATTGCAGAGTATGGCGGGGTATTTCAGAGTATGGCGGGGTATTGCAGAGTATGGTAGAGTATAGTAGAGTATGGCAGGGTATTGCAGAGTATTGCAGGGTATTGCAGAGTATTGCAGAGTATAGCAGGGTATTTGTCACGTACCTTACCAGAGACCGAAGTGCTGGGAGGGCTTCCCTTGCGACTAAGTGCAGAGCGCCCCCTGAAGGTGGCACAGGGAGTGCTATACCCAAAGAGGCCGGGGTTGCCAGCTGAGACAAGTTGAGGTGATGCTGGAGATCCGCTGGTGAGCAGGGTAGACTGCCAGGCGGGGGTACCTCGGAAGTACCAGATGAGGCTGTGCAGCAGGAAGAACCAAGGGCGGAGTCAGGAGCCAAGCCAGAAGTCATACCCAGGTTAGCAAGCAGAGGTAGAGTCACTGGAACAGGTCAAGGGACAAGCCGGGGTCATACACAGGATCAGCAGACAGGAGCAGGATACAGGAACAAGCCAAGGATCAAGCCGGGATCACACACAGAGAAGACTGGTCAGGCAAGCCGGGTCGATAATGGTAATTCAGGATAGCAGAAACAGGAACTCAGGAACAATCACAGGAAGGCTGAAGATCATGCAACAGTTATTGACTGCTGCATCAAGCTTTAAATAGGCCACTGGGTGCCAAGTGTCACTCACGTATTGCGTGCGCGCGTTCTGGCACACGCGCACTGGAGAACGTAGATTCCTGACAGTTCTTGCCCGTGTGCGTGCGCGCATGCGCATAGCGTTTGTTGATCCGTGATTCTGCTGGACATGGAGAGAGCTGCCAGTCCTTCTGCGGATAGTTCCCTGACAGTATTGCAGAGATTTTCAGAGTATGGCAGGGTATTGCAGAGAATTGCAGAGTATGGCAGGGTATTGCAGAGTATGGCAAGAATGGCTGAGCATGGATGGATGGATGGCTGAATCTGTGACTGCAATTGTCACAGAGCAGTGCTGTGGGCACTACACATGCAGCCCACAGCGCTGCTGCTATCCACTCTCTCCCCCTCTCCTCTCACACTATACCGATCGGTATAGAGAGGGGAGAGAAGAACCGGCGTCATTTGACAGATCGATCACGTGGTAAACGGCCGCTAACAGCTGCCATTTACCGTGATCCGTAATGCGCCGGGTCCTCCGGACCCGGCGGTCACGGACACTCCCGTGTACGCGCCCCAGGGGGCGTGATTCTGGGAGGACGTCAATGTACGCCCTCCCAGAATTAATGAACCGCCCTGTAGCCGTCATTCGACTATGGGCCGGTTGTTAAGTGGTTGATTAGGACTCACTTAGCTATGACTTGCTGAGGGATCTTATAAGGGTCAACAAAAGTGTAAAATCATTGGAACCCCGAGAATCAAATAACAGTATTTTTTTAAACTAAGCCTTGTTTTTCTTAAATAACACTGCAATTAAATTGCTGGATCAGTTTGGGAACAAACAGTGCTTAGTGGAGTTCTTTTTTTAAAAGGACAGTATTTGGTATGTTAAAACACAGATAACAGGTTTACTTATTTCCCTTGCAAAGAAGATATCTGGCTGTCTTAAAGTGGAACTTTAGTCAGAACATTAGTCCTGCTAGATCATAAATAAGTGCCTATACTGTTTAAAATGCAGTAATACACTGTCTCACCCTGCTCTGCGCATGCTCAATTGCTTTCAATTTTTAGGCACTGCCGAGTTTATAGAGGCCAATCTGCTGACAGCTTAAAGCGTAATTAAACCCCCTATCTCTTACAGCCAAGTAAGCTTCTTCTGTTTGATCTGCAACTGCCATGGTGCTACACATGTGATCAGTTATGACTCCCAAAATTTGATGGTTTGACAGTTTGTTGGAGGACGCAAACAAATGTGACAGTTAACATTCCAGAATTGTAACTGTTTTCTGAAACTGTTGAATTGATGGGTTTAGTTCCACTTTATGATTTACTGCTGGGGCTCTGGACTTCAACAAAATGGCTGCCTCCAGCAAGAAGAAACAGGAGCAATGCTGGAGGCAATTTGCAGCACACACAAATTTTGGTAGCATAATTATTAATGTGTAATGTATGTTCCTTGCTAAAGAACATTTTTTTTTATCAAGTTGTTATAGGTAATGTTCCACTTTAATGGTTCTATGCTATTCTAACAACCACTGAAATGAAAAGGAAACTGTAAAGACTTTCGCCTTTTCTTTGAAACTGTTTTAACGTTTACAAACTGGTTCCATGATTCCTTTTTGGTTTCATGTATTTGTATAAAGTGTTGACCATGCAAATACACATTTATTACATGGTGTGTATATGATGACTACTGAACATAGTAGGTTTTCAAATAAGATAACCAAGCACTTCCTTTGCATGTTAAACCAGTTGGGAGTTTTCCATCTTTGCAAGCAGAAGAGGAGTTGAGTATTCCTCCTCTAAATTCTCATGTCACTATTTAGCATAACAGCTGCTTTATGAGACGTTAGCTGCTACCAAGACATATTTATGGCCTCTTATTGTTGGAATTGCCTCTTGACTATCTGGGACTCTCCAAACTCATCTCAAAACGACAATGATACAATTTTGCCTATTTTTTGAATCTAACAAAAAATATGTAGACATGAAACAGTTAAATTGTATTAATGATTTGCTTACAAACAATTTCTGCAGAAGGACAGTAATTCAATTTTTTTGTTTAGTTTTGGGATGATGAGTTTCTCACTTGGGATCCCAAGGAGTATGAAAATGTGTCTCAAATATCCATTCCTACAGAGAAGATCTGGGTCCCAGACATTCTAATCAATGAGTTGTAAGTAACAGCTTGCTTTAGAAAGCATTGCATCTATGTTCCAATCAATGCATTAACATTACATTATGAACTGGCTGAATTGTTCTCAGAATATTAGAGTTCAGTGTAAATGTAAAATGAATCTGCCACATTGCCTAGTTAAAACACCGCAAAAATAACATTGTATTTGTAAAACAATCCAATAAAATTTTAAATATGTTATTATGAATCATATTTGAATTAAAATAATTTTGACTTATTAATCTTCTTAACAATATCCTTCAGGTTCTGAACTTGTGGACATCCTTATTTTATCACAAAATGACAAGAATAAAACAGAGACTGTTGTTTGCTTTACCACTGTTTTATTTTTTAATGATTCTTTAATTGATCTTTTTATTTATTGCATTTTCATTAGGTGATATTTTTGTGATTTTTCGTTTCCTTTTCAATGGTTATGACAAAAAATGTAAACAAGTTGAAAAACTGTTATTATTTAAAACAATAATAGGGAATGGAAAAAAGCAAGAGTAATAACTATCTTTATGAAGATTACCATACAACGTTTCTTTGGTCTACTTTCAGTGTGGATGTTGGAAAATCTCCAGATATCCCTTATGTCTATGTCAACCATAAAGGCAGAGTTCAAAATTACAAACCTATTCAAGTAGTGACTGCCTGTAGCCTCAATATCTACAATTTCCCATTTGACCTTCAAAACTGCTCACTGACATTCACCAGCTGGCTTCACACAAGTAGGTTTTATATTCTTTATATGTTCCTATGTTCTCAATCTTTAAATTGCACCATACTATTATGCATGTCGACATCCAGGGGCTGTTCTTATTGTTATTTATAATGCAGACTGCTGTTTAGATATTGTTTGGCAAAAAAGTTACTTAGAGAATGTATCCATTTCACTCTTTGGAAAGGCTGTCACCATAATAAATAAATAGAGCAAAGCCAAGAAAAAAGAGGATGGCTTATATTTACCTTTTATGATGGGAAGTAGTGATGAGCCGAACACCCCCGGGTTCGGTTCGCACCAGAACCCGCGAACGGACCGAAAGTTCGTACGAACATTAGAACCCTATTAAATACAATGGATGCGAACGTTCGAATTCTAAAGTGCTAATTATAACAACTATTATGCATGTTATTGTCCTAAAAAGGGTTTGGGAACCCGGGTTGTGCACCAGGGGACATGTATCAATGCAAAAAGAAGTTTTAAAAACGGTCGTTTTTCGGGAGCAGTCATTTTAATGATGCATAAAGTGAAAAAAAAAAGTCAAATATTCCTTTAAATATCGTACCTGGGGGGTGTCTAAAGTATGCCTGTGAAGTGCCACGTGTTTCCCGTGTTTAGAACTGTCCCTGCACAAAATGACACTTCTAAAGGAAAAAAAAGCCATTTAAAACTGCTTGCGGCTTTAATGTAATGTCTGGTCCCGGTAATATGGATGAAAATCTTTAAGAAAAATGGCATAGCTACCCCATGACCCCCCCCCCCACCCCAGCCCATTACCAGCCCCTTTGGGTCTTGTATGGATATTAAGGGGAACCCCGCACATAAAATAAAAAAGGCCCTATATACTCTGAACAGCCGTATACAGGCGGTGCATACAAGACAGGGACTGTAGGTTTGTTCTTATGTAGAATCTGTTTGTAATTTTGAACAGGTACATTGTTTAAGTGTAGCTCCAGCCCAAAAATCTATTTTTAAACTTTTTGGAAAACATAGGTAAGGGTTATCACCCCTGTAACATTTGTTTTGCTGTCTGTGCCCCTGTTCAGAACATTTCACCTCACTTTCCGTCCCAATGACAACTGTTTTTGAAATGTGGTGTTTTTCTTGAAACAAGGATTGCTGATAAAGCATCAGTACAGAGGAGACACCTTTCTCCCATATTTATTCTTACAGGAGAGAATTTTCCTTCCTAGTGGTAGATTTCCTCTCACTTCCTGTTGTCTTCTTGCGTTTGCAAGTAGGAGTCGTTTGTAAGTTGGATGTTTGAAAGTAGGGACCTGCCGTATATACTCTGCAGAAATAGGCCCCTTAGTTGTTGGTGTTGGCACAACACTGTAAGCACTCACAGTTACTCTTGGTTGGTGCTGGAACGCCCTGCTGTCAACTATTATATCAGGAATTTTAATTACATATAATTGTTGAACAGTGGTAGTAAAAATTGGGCCTTTGATGGTGGTGCTGGTGCCACAACACTGTAAGCCCTGACAGTTACTCTTGGTGGGTGCAGGAATGGGCCCTGCTGTGAATTATTAGATCAAGAATTGTAATTACATGCCCCTTTTGAACAGGGGCTGAAAAATTGGGCCTTTCGTGGTGGTGGTGGCGTTGCCACAACACTGTAAGCCCTCAGAGTTACTCTTGGTGGGTGCAGGAATGGGCCCTGCTGTGAATTATTAGATCAAGAATTGTAATTACATGCCCCTTTTGAACAGGGGCTGAAAAATTGGGCCTTACGTGGTGGTGGTGGTGGTGGCGTTGCCACAACACTGTAAGCCCTCAGAGTTACTTTTGGTGGGTGCAGCAATGGGCCCTGCTGTGAATTATTAGATCAAGAATTGTAATTACATGCCCCTTTTGAACAGGGGCTGAAAAATTGGGCCTTTCGTGGTGGTGGTGGTGGTGGCGTTGCCACAACACTGTAAGCCCTCAGAGTTACTCTTGGTGGGTGCAGCAATGGGCCCTGCTGTGAATTATTAGATCAAGAATTGTAATTGCATGCCCCTGTTGAACAGGGGCTGAAAAATTGGGCCTTAGGCACTGGTGGCACAACACTACAACCCCTCACAGATACTGTACTTGGAGCACAGCAATGAGCCCTGTTGCAAAGTATTGCTTCAAAAATTGTAATGACACGCCCCTGTTAAACAGGGGCTGAAAAATTGGGCCTTAGGCACTGGTGGCACAACACTACAACCCCTCACAGATACTGTACTTGGAGCACAGCAATGAGCCCTGTTGCAAAGTATTGCTTCAAAAATTGTAATGACACGCCCCTGTTAAACAGGGGCTGAAAAATTGGGCCTTAGGCACTGGTGCCACAACACTCCAATCCCTCACAGATACTGTACTTGGAGCACAGCAATGAGCCCTATGGCAAATTATTGCTAAAAAAATTGTAATTACACGCCCCTGTAAAACAGGGGCTGAAAAATTGGGCCTTAGCCACTGGTGGCGGCACCCATAAACAAAAATGATCTTCCAAGCTATCATCATCAATCGTATCATTGAGGACTCGGAGGAGGAGGATAGCCAGTCAACATAACAGCACAGTCACTCAGCATCAGCATCAGTCTTGAAGGGATGTGACATGTTAAAATCAATTAGTCTGTTATATCAGCATCAGGTGTGTGGTAGCTGGTGGTGATCCAAGACTGGTTCATCTTGATGAAAGTCAGTCGATCAACCGAGTCGGTGGACAGGCGCACCCTGTGATCCGTGACAAATCCTCCAGCAGCACTGAATGTGCATTCCGAAAGAACGCTGGATGCAGGACAGGCCAGTAGCTCAATTGCATACTGTGCAAGCTCTGGCCAGTGATCCATCCTCAAGACCCAGTAAGCCATAGGATTTTCGGTGGGGAAGGTGTCCAAGTCTGATCTTGCCCCTAGATATTCCTGCACCATGTTTATCAGACGCTGGCGATGGTTGCTGGAACCGATCATACTTTGGGGCTGCGGACTAAAGAATTGTCTGAACGCATCGGTCAGACGGCCACCTTCCCCACCGCTCCTTCTTTGACTGGCCGAAGCCTCAGCAACTCGTTGTCCAGGACCAGGAGTTTGTAACCTCCCAGTCTCTGGGAACGCGTTGCACAGACCTTTCTGCAAGGCCTCCCGGAGTTGTCTCATCCTCTGCTCCCTCTGCGACGGTAACATAAGGTCCGCAACCTTACCCTTGTACCGTGGATCAAGGAGAGTGGCCAGCCAGTAATGGTCCCTCTCCTTGATCCGAAGAATACGAGGATCCTTCCGCAGACTTTGCAGGATCAGGGAGGCCATGCAGCGTAGGTTTGCTGAGGCATTCGCTCCGGAGTCCTCTGGGTCACTAAGGACGACATGATCCGCAGCCACCTCCTCCCAGCCACGTACAAGTCCACTGGTTTCTTGGGACTGTAAATCATCCCTAAAAGACTGCTGCTGATGATGCTGAGTGCCAGCCTCCACCTCCATGCTGACACAATCCTCCTCCTCCTCCTCCTCCTCCTCTTCCTGTGCGATGGGTGGGACAGAAGGAACACTGTCTGGGTAAAGGGGGCCTTGAGAGGCAAGGAAGTCCTCCTCTTCCTGCCTCTGTTCTGCCTCAAGTGCCCTGTCCATTATTCCACGCAGCGTGTGCTCCAACAGGTGGACAAGAGGTACAGTGTCACTGATGCATGCACTGTCACTGCTCACCATCCTCGTGGCCTCCTCAAATGGTGCCCTGATCATGCCCCACTGGCGTGGAGAAAAAAAACCAAGCTCCCCTGACCCTGTCCTGGTGCCGTAGTCGCACAGGTACTCATTGATGGCCCTCTGCTGCGTGTGCAGCCGCTGCAGCATGGCCAACGTTGAGTTCCACCTGGTGGGCATGTCACATATAAGGCGGTTCTTGGGCAGGTTCAACTCCTTTTGCAGCTCAGCCAGGCGAGCACTGGCATTATAAGATCTGCGGAAATGCACACAGACTTTCCTGGCCTGCCTCAGGACATCCTGTAAGCCCGGGTACCTGCCCAAGAACCGCTGCACCACCAGGTTAAGGACGTGAGCCACACAGGGCACATGGGTCAGTTGTCCCTGTCGGAGGGCGGAGAGGAGGTTGGTGCCATTGTCGCAAACCACCATTCCTGGCTTAAGCTGGCGTGGCGTCAACCACCTCTCGGCCTGGCCCTGCAGAGCAGACAGGACCTCTGCCCCAGTGTGGCTTCTGTCCCCCAAACACACCAGCGCAAGCACGGCATGGCATCTTTTTGCCTGCGTACTTGCGTAGCCCCTTGAACGCCTACGGAGCACCGCTGGTTCCGAGGACAAACCACAGGAAGAGGCCATGGAGGAAGAAGAAGAGGAGGGGGTGGAGGAGAGAGGTGTGTCACAACCAGTAGTAGCATTTTGGAGGCGTGGTGGTGGAACAACCTCCAACACTACTGCACCTTGTCCTGCATCCTTCCCAGCTGCCAAAAGAGTGACCCAATGGGCCGTGAAAGAAAGGTAACGTCCCTGTCCATGCCTGCTGGACCATGAGTCAGCGGTAATATGCACCTTACCGCTGACCGCCCTGTCCAGCGAGGCCAAGACATTGCCTTCCACATGCCGGTAGAGAGCCGGAATAGCCTTCCGTGAGAAAAAGTGGCGTTTGGGAACCTGCCACTGAGGAACCGCACATTGCACAAACTCACGGAAGGGGACCGAGTCTACCAACTGAAAAGGCAGCAGTTGAAGCGCTAGCAATTTAGCCAAGCTAGCATTCAACCGCTGGGCATGTGGATGGCTGAGAGTGAACTTCTTTCGACGGTCCAGCAGCTGGGGCAGGGAAATTTGCCTGCTAGAATCGGACGTCGGTGTACTGCTAGCAGAGTGGCCGCAAGTACTTGGCTGTGACACACCTAATTCTACACCTTCATTCCTCTCAGTGCATGTTTCAGAGAGGACTGAAGTTATAGTGGGGTTGGAGATCCCAGCTGATGCGGTGCAAGGAGAGGTCCGCTTTGTTCTTTGGTGTGGGTCTTTGAGGTAGGCTTGCCAACGAGCTGCATGGCAGGTCAACATATGTCTGGTCAGGCATGTGGTACCCAAGCGGCTGATGTTTTGGCCACGCGATATACGCTTGAGACATATGTTGCAAACTGCAGCTGTGCGATCTGATGCACTAGCCTCAAAAAAGGCCCACACCAAAGAACTTTTTGAATGACGGGCAGAGGCAGTGCCCTGCACAGGCGGAGCTCTGCGGTGTGATTCCGTCGGTGTACTGCCCTTACGCTGGCCACCAAAGGGCATCCTGCCTCGTTGGAGATGTGCCTCCTCCTCATCCTCCTCTCTCCTATTAGGCACCCACGTGGAGTCAGTGACCTCATCATCCCCTCCCTCCTCATCACTGGAGCCAATCTGGCAGTATGCTGCAGCTGCTGGAACATGACTGCCAGATTGGTGTCCTTCTTGAGCATCCCCTCTGTCTGCTCTCACGCTACTGCCTTCCTGTAGCTGGGTTTCATCATCAGACCCTTCGAAACGCTGGGCATCCTCCTGGAGCATGTACCCAACACTGTGCTCAAACAGTTCGGGGGACTCCTCAGGAGGAGGACATGGTGGGTCTAGGGAAGGAGTGACTGATGATGAGTCTGACATTGATACCAGGGAAGAGGACGCTTTGGCAGCTGCTTTTCCAGTACCCTGAGCCTGGGTGAGAGAGGATGAGGAGGAGGAGGAGGGCTTGGTCATCCACTCTACCAAGTCTTCGGCATGATGTGGCTCAACATGTCCAGCTGCCGAAAAGAAGGACAAGTGTGTCCCATGGCCATGTGCTGATGACAATGCACCGCGTCCACGACCAGCACTGTTGCCCCCAGACACAGAGCCTGCTTGCCCGCTTTTATTGCCTCCTGACTGTCTGCCTCTCCTTGTTTGCCTTCCAGACATTCTAATAGATGGCCTGCAGGGAGATGGGAAAAAAGCAATAAGGGCTACCTTCAGGTGTCCTTCTCTGTCCCTTTACTTAAGGTTTTCTAAATATGGTTGAGGATGATTGCTTTTGCACAGAATAGCACAACGACAATTTCCCTGACTGTCCAAAAAAACAAGGATTTCAAAGATGGTTGATGAGGAATGCTTTAGCACACTATAGCACAAGGAGAATTTCCCTCACTGTCCTTCCCTGTCCCTAGAAACAAGGATTATCACAGTGAAAGAAACTGACACTCTTCCTACCTATAGTTTTCTGTCCCTAGAAAAAATGTTTTTTTAAAGCACACTATAGCACAAGGAGAATTTTCCTCACTGTCCTTCCCTGTCCCTAGAAACAAGGATTATCACAGTGAAAGAAACTGACACTCTTCCTACCTATAGTTTTCTGTCTCTAGAAAAAATGTTTTTTTAAAGCACACTATAGCACAAGGAGAATTTCCCTCACTTTCCTTCCCTGTCCCTAGAAACAAGGATTATCACAGTGAAAGAAACTGACACTCTTCCTACCTATAGTTTTCTGTCCCTAGAAAAAATGTTTTTTTAAAGCACACTATAGCACAAGGAGAATTTCCCTCACTTTCCTCCCCTGTCCCTAGAAACAAGGATTATCACAGTGAAAGAAACTGACACTCTTCCTACCTATAGTTTTCTGTCCCTAGAAAAAATGTTTTTTTAAAGCACACTATAGCACAAGGAGAATTTCCCTCACTTTCCTTCCCTGTCCCTAGAAACAAGGATTATCACAGTGAAAGAAACTGACACTCTTCCTACCTATAGTTTTCTGTCTCTAGAAAAAATGTTTTTTTAAAGCACACTATAGCACAAGGAGAATTTCCCTCACTTTCCTTCCCTGTCCCTAGAAACAAGGATTATCACAGTGAAAGAAACTGACACTCTTCCTACCTATAGTTTTCTGTCCCTAGAAAAAATGTTTTTTTAAAGCACACTATAGCACAAGGAGAATTTCCCTCACTTTCCTTCCCTATCCCTAGAAACAAGGATTATCACAGTGAAAGAAACTGACACTCTTCCTACCTATAGTTTTCTGTCCCTAGAAAAAATGTTTTTTTAAAGCACACTATAGCACAAGGAGAATTTTCCTCACTGTCCTTCCCTGTCCCTAGAAACAAGGATTATCACAGTGAAAGAAACTGACACTCTTCCTACCTATAGTTTTCTGTCTCTAGAAAAAATGTTTTTTTAAAGCACACTATAGCACAAGGAGAATTTCCCTCACTTTCCTTCCCTGTCCCTAGAAACAAGGATTATCACAGTGAAAGAAACTGACACTCTTCCTACCTATAGTTTTCTGTCCCTAGAAAAAATGTTTTTTTAAAGCACACTATAGCACAAGGAGAATTTCCCTCACTTTCCTTCCCTGTCCCTAGAAACAAGGATTATCACAGTGAAAGAAACTGACACTCTTCCTACCTATAGTTTTCTGTCCCTAGAAAAAATGTTTTTTTAAAGCACACTATAGCACAAGGAGAATTTTCCTCACTGTCCTTCCCTGTCCCTAGAAACAAGGATTATCACAGTGAAAGAAACTGACACTCTTCCTACCTATAGTTTTCTGTCCCTAGAAAAAATGTTTTTTTAAAGCACACTATAGCACAAGGAGAATTTCCCTCACTTTCCTTCCCTGTCCCTAGAAACAAGGATTATCACAGTGAAAGAAACTGACACTCTTCCTACCTATAGTTTTCTGTCTCTAGAAAAAATGTTTTTTTAAAGCACACTATAGCACAAGGAGAATTTCCCTCACTTTCCTTCCCTGTCCCTAGAAACAAGGATTATCACAGTGAAAGAAACTGACACTCTTCCTACCTATAGTTTTCTGTCCCTAGAAAAAATGTTTTTTTAAAGCACACTATAGCACAAGGAGAATTTTCCTCACTGTCCTTCCCTGTCCCTAGAAACAAGGATTATCACAGTGAAAGAAACTGACACTCTTCCTACCTATAGTTTTCTGTCCCTAGAAAAAATGTTTTTTTAAAGCACACTATAGCACAAGGAGAATTTCCCTCACTTTCCTTCCCTGTCCCTAGAAACAAGGATTATCACAGTGAAAGAAACTGACACTCTTCCTACCTATAGTTTTCTGTCTCTAGAAAAAATGTTTTTTTAAAGCACACTATAGCACAAGGAGAATTTCCCTCACTTTCCTTCCCTGTCCCTAGAAACAAGGATTATCACAGTGAAAGAAACTGACACTCTTCCTACCTATAGTTTTCTGTCCCTAGAAAAAATGTTTTTTTTAAAGCACACTATAGCACAAGGAGAATTCCCTCACTGTCCTTCCCTGTCCCTAGAAACAAGGATTCGCACAGTAAAACACACTGACACTCTCCCTACCTATAGTTTTCTGTCCCTAGAAAAAATGTTTTTTTAAAGCACACTATAGCACAAGGAGAATCCCCTCACTGTCCTTCCCTGTCCCTAGAAACAAGGATTATCACAGTGAAAGAAACTGACACTCTTCCTACCTATAGTTTTCTGTCCCTAGAAAAAATGTTTTTTTAAAGCACACTATAGCACAAGGAGAATTTCCCTCACTTTCCTTCCCTGTCCCTAGAAACAAGGATTATCACAGTGAAAGAAACTGACACTCTTCCTACCTATAGTTTTCTGTCTCTAGAAAAAATGTTTTTTTAAAGCACACTATAGCACAAGGAGAATTTCCCTCACTTTCCTTCCCTGTCCCTAGAAACAAGGATTATCACAGTGAAAGAAACTGACACTCTTCCTACCTATAGTTTTCTGTCCCTAGAAAAAATGTTTTTTTAAAGCACACTATAGCACAAGGAGAATTTTCCTCACTTTCCTTCCCTGTCCCTAGAAACAAGGATTATCACAGTGAAAGAAACTGACACTCTTCCTACCTATAGTTTTCTGTCCCTAGAAAAAATGTTTTTTTAAAGCACACTATAGCACAAGGAGAATTTCCCTCACTGTCCTTCCCTGTCCCTAGAAACAAGTATTATCACAGTGAAAGAAACTGACACTCTTCCTACCTATAGTTTTCTGTCCCTAGAAAAAATGTTT
The DNA here is from genome assembly GCA_029206835.1 of Rana muscosa. Lineage (NCBI taxonomy): Eukaryota > Metazoa > Chordata > Amphibia > Anura > Ranidae > Rana > Rana muscosa. Next base: position 237,728,226 of record CM055124.1, read on the forward strand.
TTTTAAAGCACACTATAGCACAAGGAGAATTCCCTCACTGTCCTTCCCTGTCCCTAGAAACAAGGATTCGCACAGTAAAACACACTGACACTCTCCCTACCTATAGTTTTCTGTCCCTAGAAAAAATGTTTTTTTAAAGCACACTATAGCACAAGGAGAATTCCCTCACTGTCCTTCCCTGTCCCTAGAAACAAGGATTATCACAGTGAAAGAAACTGACACTCTTCCTACCTATAGTTTTCTGTCCCTAGAAAAAATGTTTTTTTAAAGCACACTATAGCACAAGGAGAATTTTCCTCACTTTCCTTCTTTGTCCCTAGAAACAAGGATTATCACAGTGAAAGAAACTGACACTCTTCCTACCTATAGTTTTCTGTCCCTAGAAAAAATGTTTTTTTAAAGCACACTATAGCACAAGGAGAATTTCCCTCACTTTCCTTCTTTGTCCCTAGAAACAAGGATTATCACAGTGAAAGAAACTGACACTCTTCCTACCTATAGTTTTCTGTCCCTAGAAAAAATGTTTTTTTAAAGCACACTATAGCACAAGGAGAATTCCCTCACTGTCCTTCCCTGTCCCTAGAAACAAGGATTCGCACAGTAAAACACACTGACACTCTCCCTACCTATAGTTTTCTGTCCCTAGAAAAAATGTTTTTTTAAAGCACACTATAGCACAAGGAGAATTCCCTCACTGTCCTTCCCTGTCCCTAGAAACAAGGATTCGCACAGTAAAACACACTGACACTCTCCCTACCTATAGTTTTCTGTCCCTAGAAAAAATGTTTTTTTAAAGCACACTATAGCACAAGGAGAATTCCCTCACTGTCCTTCCCTGTCCCTAGAAACAAGGATTATCACAGTGAAAGAAACTGACACTCTTCCTACCTATAGTTTTCTGTCCCTAGAAAAAATGTTTTTTTAAAGCACACTATAGCACAAGGAGAATTCCCTCACTGTCCTTCCCTGTCCCTAGAAACAAGGATTCGCACAGTAAAACACACTGACACTCTCCCTACCTATAGTTTTCTGTCCCTAGAAAAAATGTTTTTTTAAAGCACACTATAGCACAAGGAGAATTCCCTCACTGTCCTTCCCTGTCCCTAGAAACAAGGATTCGCACAGTAAAACACACTGACACTCTCCCTACCTATAGTTTTCTGTCCCTAGAAAAAATGTTTTTTTAAAGCACACTATAGCACAAGGAGAATTCCATCACTGTCCTTCCCTGTCCCTAGAAACAAGGATTCACACAGTAAAACACACTGACACTCTCCCTACCTATAGTTTTCTGTCCCTAGAAAAAATGTTTTTTTAAAGCACACTATAGCACAAGGAGAATTCCCTCACTGTCCTTCCCTGTCCCTAGAAACAAGGATTCGCACAGTAAAACACACTGACACTCTCCCTACCTATCCTTCTCTTTCCCTAAACTAAAGGAATCCAGGTTAAGCAAAAAAAATTAAATGTCACTGTCCCTGCCTATGCTTCTCTTTCCCTGCTCCGGAACACACTACACTAGGCCGCCGTGCTGGCGGCCTTTTATAGTGTGGGGCGTGTACTAAACACCCTCAGCAATAATTGGCCACAGGCATCCTGCCTGTGGCCAATCATTGCTCTCCTCGCTGCCGGCGCTGTGATTGGCCAAGCATGCGGGGTCACAGTGCATGCTTGGCCAATCACAGCGCCTGGATGACACTGCGATGGCGTAGTGCATTGTGGGCCGTTCGCGTCACTCGAATTTGGCGCAAACGGCCGAAATCGTTCGATCTTCGTCGAACGATCGAACAGCCGATGTTCGAGTCGAACGTATGTTCGTCTCGAACACGAAGCTCATCCCTAATGGGAAGTGAGGGAAATCTTCATTCTTTTGAAGAGCTCCCTGCACCACTGCTGACACCTCCTTAGGTGTTGGATAGTGCACCCCTGTATTGCTTTGTCTAAATCAGGGATATGCAATTAGCAGACCTCCAGATGTTGCAAAACTACAAGTCCCATCATGCCTCTGCCTCTGGGTGTCATGCTTGTGGCTGTCAGAGTCTTGCTATGCCTCATGGGACTTGTAGTTCTGTAACAGCTGGAGGTCCGCTAATTGCATATCCCTGGTCTAAATGATTATCTTGGGTTGTACAGCAATCTTCAAGGCAGCATAGGCATTACCATAAGATAGGGCATCAAATGGTATCTTTACTGGATTAAAGATGAAAAAAGGTATATAAAAAGCTATTCCCAATCAATACTACTGTGCTACTTAGATTTTAGGCTAGGTTCACACTGCTGCAAATTCTTTTGCGAATTTGAGCCGTTGCGATCGCTCAAATTCGCAAGTCATGAAAATAACATTGTTTTCCATTTGTGCCGTTCACATCAGTGCGGTGCGAATCTAAGCTGCAGGAAAAAAGGGTCCTTTGCGAGTTTGATCCGTGTGCGATGCAAATTCAGCTCTATAGACAGGCATTCCCTGAAATCGCGGCCGCGAATCAGGGCAAAATCGCGGCCGCGAAATCGCAGTAAAATCGCGCGATTTCGAATTTGCAGCAGTGTGAACCTAGCCTAAATCAGGAAATGAAATGCCTTCTGTTGCCTCGTACACACGACCGGTTTTCCTAACATGCCAAAAACCGTCATTTTTTCCCGACGTGATTCCTCTCAAGCCTGCCTTGTATACACACTTTCAGGCAAAAAAACGCTTGACCAAAGCGCAGTGACGAACAACACGTATGACTGCACTATAAAGGGGAAGTTCCAATCAAATGGTGCCACCCTTTGGGCTACTTTTGCTGATCCTCGTGTTAGAAAAAGTTTGGTGAGAGACGATTCACGCTTTTCATCCTCGTGCTTTTCAGTCCGTTACAGCGTGACGAATGTGATATCTCCATTACGAACGCTAGTTTTACCAGAACAAGCGCTCCCGTCTCATACTTGATTCTGAGCATGCATGTTTTCTTTTCCCCTCGGAAAAGCATACACACGAGCGGTTTTCGCGACGAGAAAAAGACCAACGGGAAACAAGACGGGAAAAAAGAGAGCAGGTTCTAATTTTTTTGCGGACAGTTTTCTCGTTGGGAAAACTGCTATGGAGCATACACACGACCGGTTTTCCCGACCAATCTAAAAAATTGCAGTTTTCTCGTCGGGAAAACCGGTCGTGTGATCTAGATGGAGTTTTCACTTGGTCAAGGAGCACACAGCGTTACTGTCTCCTCTTCTTTCCAGTCTTGCAGCTCTGTGCCCTTCTCAAACTCACGACTATGTGATATCATTTACTTTCTTCCTACATTTTCTACCAACATCACTTCCTGTTCAACCACCCCCTTTTGAACCAGTCAGACAAGGTACTGTAATTAGCTTTTAGATAGACAGCTACTCACTAAACTCAATTAACCTATTAAAGTGGTTGTAAAGGCTGAAGTTTTTTTTTTTTACCCTAATGCATTCAGGGATTTTTTGCTTAAATCATATGTTCTTATCTCCATTTTATACATTAAAGTATGCTATTTGCTTTTAAAATTGCTATTTGACATTGAGTGCTCCTACTTAGCTTACCACATTAACTAGCATTCTCAAATTAATGTTTTTCCAAATGTTTATTTGCATAACATTACATTTATCAACATTCAATTGAAACTGCCCTACTGTTAATATTACCATTTTGTAGAGGTCTTTCTGTAAGGTATTACTATTCTGCTGAGTTGTAAAAATTCTGCATAATGCCATGTAATCAGTACAAATGCCAACTTTATTTTCAATCTAACCCTTTAGGTCATTTAAACAGCTAAAAATATCAAGGCCTGATACTAATACTTGTGCTACACCGTTGGTATATTCATTCTTAGATATGTGCAATTTGTTTCATAACTCATCGAAATTCGGCTGAATGATGCATCCGAATGTCTGAAAAAAAGAAAAACGAATTTCAACTAATACGAGATAAATTATAGCGAAAATAACGAATTTAACATGATTCGTTCATTCGTTAAAGGTCTAATGAAACAAAAGGTCAACTCCGAGTAAATCTTAGTGCCGGTTCACGCAGGGACTTAGCAGCCTAACAAGTCGCGTTCCATGCATTGCAATGGAACCGTTCTAATAGGAGCGACTCAAGTCACTCTGACTTAGAAAAAAGTTCCTGTACTACTTTGGGGTGACTTCCGAAGCACTTGCATTGACTTCTATACAGAAGTCGTTTTGCAAGTCGCGCTGAAGTCTCGCTGTACAGGGCGGCTTCAGAGTCGGATGACTTTGAAGGCACCCCTGTGTGAACCAGCACTTATACAGTCCAATCAGCTGATTCATTTTGTGCTGGAGGTTGGATTACTGGCAAAGTGCATTCCTGAGAACTGAGTGAGAAGCGTGTTGTATTGTATTTGAGCAGAGGAGAAGAGATATTGTCATTGTGTGTGTTAATGGATCAATAAACAAACGACTTTCCAAACTATGAATCATTATCACGAAAATATATACATACTAAAATATCGCTATACATACAAAATAAATAGTTTTGGCATAAGGAATATCAACACTCTACAGAAATAACAAATTATCAGAAAACGAATTAACGTAACATAACGAATATAACAGAACAAAATATGTATTTTACGAATGAAAACGAAAACTAAACTAAATTTTCTATTGTGCACAAATCTATTCATTCTAGCTTAAGTATGTTCCATTTACAACTGCTCTTTGTCTTTAGACCATTAACTAGTTATTTATTTGTGTTTAAACACTTTACCTTAGTTTTTAAAACCTTACATTAGTTACATTAGTTACATAGTAACATAGTTAGTCTGGTTGAAAAAAGACGATCTAGTACAACCAATAAAAGGTACAAAAAAAAAAACCTATATACACAATACTATACCCACAGTTGATCCAGAGGATTTCTTCCTGATCCCCCGAGAGGCAATCAGATATTCCCTGGATCAACTTTACCTAAAAATTGTAATATCTAGTTATATTATGTAGATATAGAAAATAATCTAGGCCTTTTTAAAGCAATTCAAAGAGCTTGTTATTATCGAGAAAAGAATCAAATACTCAAATCTTTGGTTTAACCTTTTTGGCTGAGAATCATATTCCTTAAAGAGAAAGTAAACTCCCCCTGAAAAAATGGGATAAAATAAGACCCTGCAAGAGAAAGGCATAATGAGCTAGTATGCATAGCATACTAGCTCATTATGTGGCACTTACCTGAAATCGAAGCCCCCAAAGTCCTCCTCGTTCCCCTCCACCACCGCCGCCATGTCCCCTCGGAGCTTCTTCCTGGTATCGCGGCTCCAGGGCTGTGATTGGCCGGAGCGGCGATGACATCACTCCCGCGCATGCGCGCGGGACCGGCACGATTCCGTGAATGCGCGCGGGACCTGCATAATCCCGGCATGTCCCATTACAATGCCGGGACGCTCATGCGCCGTAGACATTGGTGCAGTGTTTTCTGCAAATATCTCCTTAACCGTGTAGATTACAGAGATATTTCTTGCACCTACAGGTAAGCCTTAATCTAGGCTTACCTGTAGGTGAAAGTTGTCAAAGTGGGTTTACAACCACTTTATTGGGTAGTCAGTTCACAGTCACCTTATAACCAGCTTTGAAATTAACTGGGCTGCTGAACATTTCCAATTTTCGCAATAGGGTCATTATGAAATATATACCGTATTTATCGGCGTATAACACGCACAGGCGTATAACACGCACCCCAACTTTAAGAGGGAAGTTTCAGGAAAAAAACTTTCCACAGCCCCCTACGTATAACACGCAGGCACAGTTTACCCTCTATTTTCAGGGTAAAAAAAGTGAGTGTTATACGCCAATAAATACAGTACATTTCACAACAGGGTCATTATGAAATATGTTAAGTCCTGTCAATGTACCTAACTAAAAATGTACTAATTCTAACATACTTTCTTTTCTAGTTCAGGACATCAATGTATCTTTATGGAGGACACCAGAAGAAGTAAAAGAGGACAAAAGTGTTTTTATGAACAAAGGAGAGTGGGAGCTCCTGTATGTATTACCTCAATATAGAATGTTTGTGGAAAATGAAGATAGTTTTGCGGAAATGAAATTTCATGTGAGTTGTGCATTGATGCTTTTCTAAATGTTTGTTTAGAGTTATGGAATAGCTATAGTAATGCACTTTATCTTTTTTGTCGCTTAAAGTGTGGGATATCAAAAACACAAACATACTGTACATACTCACCTATATGGCTGTAACATTGGTCCACTTCTGCAGCTATCCCCCACCAGCTCTAAGACCAAGAACTGAGAGATCACATGACCACTGTTCGCTGACTAAGCAGATCGCTCAGTGATCGTGGTGGGCTGTGGGGGGAGCAGGAGCAGGGGACTCGGGCTATTAGCAGCTTGCTGAACCAGCTTCAGGTCAGGCATCTGGGTGGATCCCATTCTTAAAGTCGGGATGCTTCCAGAGCCTGTGAACCAGAAGAGAAGTATGACCAAAAAGGGTTACTAGCCTCTGGTGATACACAGAGATGAAACAAATCCTCCTACATAGGTTGTACTTGCTTATCTGCAGCCCTTTCTCCTCTACAGTCTTCCAAAACATGCCTTCTACTCAGCATCTCTCGTCAGCCTCAGTTGAGTTGTAGTGCTACATAAAGCTGAGTAGAGATGGGCATAACAAGGTTTTTTTTCCTTATTTTTTCCAACCAGTTTAGTTAGTATATCTGTTATTTTTTGTGTTTCACAGCAAAACATATGATCAATTTATAATTTTAGTGCCCTATCGTAGGATATAGCATGCAGCTTTGCACATCTTCTCTTACTTTCCTATCACCATTCAGGAGGGTTTTTTTTTTCAATTTTACCTGCCAGAGGCTTAGATAACATAGGGTTCTTTTGCAGTTATAAAATTCTAAAACTTCAACTTATATTTGAATTTCCTCATACTTAATTTTAAATGATTATTTCCTTATTTGTTTTAACAGGTTGTAATTAAAAGGCGACCCCTTTTCTATGCTGTCAATCTGCTTCTTCCCAGTATGTTTCTCATGGTGATGGACATAATCGGGTTCTATCTTCCTCCTGACAGTGGAGAAAGAGTCTCGTTTAAGATCACCCTACTTTTGGGTTACTCAGTTTTCCTCATTATCGTTTCAGACACCTTACCAGCTACTGCTATTGGAACCCCATTAATAGGTACAGTGGAGGGGTTTAGTAGTGTTTATTTATTATTTGTTCTGTGGCCCTATCTTACACTCTATGGCCAAAAATGTGTAAATACCTGACCATCATACATACCTATTTAAGCTTGTTGGACATTATTTTTCAAAACTATGGGCATTAATATGGAGTTGCTTCTTCCACTTTTTGGGTTTAACAACATGTATTTTTATGGGAACGCTTTCCACAAGATTTTGGAGTAAATCTAAGGGAATTTTTGCCCATTCAGCATAAAAGCATTAAAAGCATTTAGGAGATCAGATAACGATGTTGGATGAGAAGACCTGGCCTGATGTTTGGCAAGTTGGTTCCAACTTATCCCAAAGGCGTATGACCTACAGTATTCTATTGCCAATGTTTGTTAATGGAAATGGTATAGTTATGTGCTTGATTTTTGTACCTGTTAACAATAGGTGCAGCAGAAACATCTGAAATCAATCATTTTTGAAGGGTGTTCACATATTTTTGGCCATATAGTGTATTTGGTTGACTTTTGTTACATCTATTGTCTTAATTAATATAGGCAAAAGCCAGAGAAGGGGGGTGGAGAAGCCTGGGAATTTTTGTTGACTGAATTTTAGATTCTGAAAAATATATCTAAATGAACAATAATCTTTATTCTTTGTTTTACTGAATCACCAGTAGGGATGAGCCTATAGGCAGCAGAGATGAAAAATCAGCCTTTTCTTGTATAGTTTTGGACACATTTTTTTTCCACCATCAGTTATCTCATATAACATCATGTACACTTTATCTCAAAATTTTAAGTCAAGTTAGGACTAGACAAACAAGGACATGTTCTGTGTGAGGTGATTCTAACAAAGGGGTGCATATTGTTACATAGTTACATAGTAGGTGAGGTTGAAAAAAGACACAAGTCCATCAAGTCCAACCTATGTGTGTGATTATATGTCAGTATTACATTGTATATCCCTGTATGTTGTGGTTCTTCAGGTGCTTATCTAATAGTTTTTTTAAACTATCGATGCTCCCCGCTGAAACCACCGCCTGTGCAATAGAATTCCACATCCTTGCCGCTCTTACAGTAAAGAACCCTCTAAGCAGTTTAAGGTTAAACCTCTTTTCTTCTAATTTTAGTGAATGGCTGCGTGTCTTTTTAAATTCCCTTTTGTAGAAAAGTTTTGTCCCTATTGTGGGGTCACCAGTACGGTATTTGTAAATTGAAATCTTATCCCCTCTGAAGTCCTTCTACAGAGAGAATTAGTTCAGTGCTCGTAACCTTTCCTCATAACTAATATCCTCCAGTCCCTTTATTAGCTTTGTTGCCCTTCTCTGTACACGCTTCATTTCCAGTACATCCTTCCTGAGGACTGGTGCCCAGAACTGGACAGCATACTCCAGGTGAGGCTGGATCACAGTCTTGTGGAAGAATCATCATTGAGCTAATCCCCATTTTAATGTATGCCAATGTTAGCCTTTAAAGTATATATTTAAGATCTAATATCTCAAAGATATGATGTGGGTTAAATGAGAGTTCTTTTGACCAGAATTGAAAGCGTTAACATAATAACATTTTATTAGAGTATTGCTAAAAGTCTATCTAATACACAGAAAACATTTATAGTCTTAAGCAAGGGAGGAAATATTAGGTTAAAATACAAGAATACAGGGTATATTCATCACAATACAAAAAGCAAACATACAAACATATGACACGCAGGTATACCTTTAAGTGCTGGGAGATGATCTGATCATTACCTATATTAATGCTCCTGGGCCCAGGGCAGATTCATCTCTGATAACTACTGTTTGGGACTCCCCTCATATAGGCCCATCCCTCATTGACTTGCACAGGGCCACTCTGATTGGTTAGTCTGTTAGCTCTCTCCTCCCTCCGGGCGTATCTCCTCCAAATTTGGACAATATCCTCTTAAGTTGATTTCCCCTTAATAGCACCTCCTCTACTTGGGTTAGTGATAATTCGTTTTAAAGAGAAATTAATTAAACCGAAGGTCATCACCTTCTCTTGAATGGGGCACTTAGCTATGCATGGAAATAGCTGAGGAAAATTGTCCCTTAAATGGATACATGGTTCGTTAACACGGAGGAGGACAAAAAGCCTTTATCTGGCTAATAAATTCGGCACCGTCACGAATTCACCCTCAGATGGTGCCTCTTCCTGGCCTTTTGAATATTAAGTTAGGTACACAGCAGAGCGTCTCCATAGCACATGCTCAGCCAGCATTCCTGCATGTCAAAAGGGAACTTTACAACTGGATTATATTCTCAGGCAAAGCCTGTTATACATACATATTTACATCTAGCCAAGTTAACCCATACAGAAACAATATTACATACACACTAATCTTATTTCTTATCCTAAACTATATATACATCTATGTACAAATATTCCCAGTTGCTAATGGAGATTACTCCTAAACTCTTCATAAGGCAACACCAATATTCTGTTTGCTTTGTTAGCAGCAGCTTGGCATTGCATGTCATTGCTGAGCCTATCATCTACTAGGACCCCCAAGTCCTTTTCCATCCTAGATTCCCCCAGAGGTTATCCCCCCAGTGAGTAGATTGCATTCATATTTTTGTCACCCAAATGCATTATTTTAAATTTTTCCACATTAAACCTCATTTGCCATGTAGTTGCCCACCCCATTAATTTGTTCAGATCTTCTTGCAAGCTTTCCACATCCTGCGGTGACGTTATTGCCCTGCTTAGCTTAGTATCGTCCGCAAATTGTTGAATGAATGAATGAGTGAATGAATGACTTGTATAGCGCTCACATGCGAACTGAATCGCCTCTAGGCGCTTTTTGCAGCCAGTGTCTGCTTGGCTGGTGCGGTCATTTTACCCCGTAGGATCTTGACACACACAGTCGTACACACATATATACATATATACTGGGCCAATTTGGACAAGATCCAATTAACCTATCAGCATGCCTTTGGAGTGTGGGAGGAAACCGGAGTACCCAGAGGAAACCCACGCAGACACAGGGAGAACATGCAAACTCCAGGCTGATGGTGTCATGGCCATGATTCGAACCAGCGACCCTTTTGCTGCTAGGTGAAAGTGCTAACCACTACACCACTGTGCTGCCCCCATTCAGTATCGTCCGCAAATTGTTGCGGGCATAAGAGCTCCAGAGAACAAATTACATCTCTGAATAGGTCGGTAAGCATACAAATGCAAATATTTATCAATCAGACTAAGTTTGAAGGATAGCCTCTCACCTTCTATTCACCAACCTTCAATTGTTAAAGCAAGACTAACCATTGTGGGCATTTGCTCATTTAGCTTCCGTACCAACCCTACCTCTAAAGGTAACAATCTCCGTCTATGACTTCCTGATTGTCAACCAATACCATCTTTGGTGTTTCATTGTTTGATGAATAGCCCTTTTACAGGGATGAATTGTTTTTCTATGTGAGGCATTTTCAAATGTTATTAGTTTCTCTCCTTGAGCAAGAAGGACTATTGTGTCCCTGGGTCTAATTACGTTTCCAAGGGTGTTGCTATTTTATTACAGCTAAAACTGTATCAGTACAGAACTATCAAATAGTAAAATGATGTTTGAAAATTTCTGAGATGTCTTTGCACAATAAAAATTAATGATCTGAATATATACATCAATGTCTTTGAGGTAGTAAAAAGAAACAGATGCAACCAAGGAGAGCACATTAGAGTCAATATAAAAAAAGAAAAAGGAAACATCTGGTGTTTAAACAAATAAACATTTTGTGTAGTTATTGCAGAATACCAATATCTGTTTGTGTGATTCATTAATGCATAGAACAAATTAAATATGAGTTTTATACATTGTGGTTGGTAAACTACAGGGGCAGAAAGTAGCATCTGATGGGACGTTTGATGTTAAAACATCTACTTTTGGTTGAATGAACCTTATACTATATTGTGTCAACCTCAGTGTGTGTGTGTGCTCTTGAGTGGGTATTGGGTCTTTTGGAAAGTCTAATAATATTGCTCTAGAGTTTAACCCCCCTCCCCCAAAAAAAAAAAACAACTAATTAGAAACATCAATTTTATTGTATACTAAGAAACAAAATGTAGCAGTCTAAAAGTGTATAGAAAAACCTGTGAAGGAAAATTGAGTAATTATCTATAACAATACTAAACCCATTTTAAAATGTTTTGCTAATGAAGTAAAACTCCTGGCCCACTATATACAGTGCAATGATTTTAGTGAACGTCATTGCAGATCCCTACCTGTTTTGTTCTAAAGGTACTGATAGACCATTGAGAAATCCTCAAAAGTTTGGATTGAATCAGATGTTCTGCTTAACTTCAATCAAATTATTAAACCCAGAGTTATACAAAACAACCAGCATCTCTCTAGACAGCATCTTGCTGCCCAAGGCATTTACTATGGAGTCTTCTGTGGAGTTCAGGGATTTCTCAGACCAGTGAAGAAACAAAAAATATTCTTGTAAAAGTTTAATAGTTTGGTTTATTTCTTTTACACTGACCCACTTTCTTTTTACTGCCAGTTCATTTTCTCTTGGTATGTTTTGTTTCCTTTGAGCTTTTTATATGGATATTGCTACGAGAAATTTCAAATGGGGCACAAGTGATTTTAATAGGGCTGTACTGTACATAGCACACATAGGGAAGCATCCACGTTTAAAGGGACTGTAATAACAGTGATCTCTGGCAGCCCCATGTAATCTGTCTCTGGTCTATGATTGTTCTCCTGAAGCATGTCTACAGTCTCCAACAATTCCTGTAGCATGTTCACAATCTTTGACCGCCTTGTGTAGTATGTTGTCAATCTCTAAACATCTCTTATAGCATGTCTTAACAATTCCTGTTGCATGTTTGTCCTCCCCAACAGCTTTCTTTAGCATTAAAATCACTGAATATTATGTGTGGCCATTTAGTGATATCAGGAGCAGTACAAAGTAACACATACAGAAGGGCCCAAATGCCTAGTGCATTACCCAAGATTTATTTGAACAAGAAACCAAAAAGCCAAATGGATACTCACAGACAATGGAAGTGACAAGCATAACTAGTCCATTTTTTGACCAGTGTGGCATCGAGTGACCTGACTAATACATAGCAGTGTCATCAATTAATGCATTTCGGAGACGCACCCCTTTCTTAGAGCTGTGGCCGACTGGTGTTTCCCTCTTCCCCTCCTAATAAATGTAAAGGCCCCCCAAAGCTCCACCTCCATATAGGAGGACACAAAACAATCCATACAACATTGACTTTACTTATGTGACAGATAGCATGAAATTATTGTTTCTAGGTCTGGAACTAATGATGGATGTGGATCTTCATATTATATCTGGGACACATTTTAAACTGGATGTGGGAAATTCCTACCTGCATGCTTGCAGTCGCCATTATCCTAGATGGATTAGGAACGTGCCATTTGGGCAGTTTTGTCAGCTTAAAAGAACTTGCACACGACTACAGGATAATGATGAGCAAAGAATGATCTTAAATAAAATGGTTCTCGAGAAAGGGTACGAAAATTCTGTAGTAGAGGCATATGAAAGCATATGATAAATAGAGAGCCAGGTACATTGGTGACACTAGTGAAGTTTCAGTTAGCCAGCGTATACTTAGGAGCTCATACCAAAGAAATTACATCACATTTTGTACTTGGTACAATCACAAGGCATTTAATATTAAGCAGACTCTGCAGAAATATTTGGCCATACTTCATCAGGATCCCCGTTTGACCAAGGCTATTTCAGAGTACCCTGATGTGATTTTCCAAACCCAAAGACTTACCCAGAAATATATCCCCCAGTTGGGTCTAAACTTTTAAAAATAACTTGGCCCCCGGGTTGGCATGCCATTTTCAACCAGAGAGGCAGTTACAGGTGCAGAGTTCCATGGGGGTCACGGGGAGCGATGGCACCGCATATTGCAGACAGTTTATCAACTGTGGTTCTCAATACGTTGGTATATTGCCTAATTTGTCCCTGTGGTCACCTTTACGTTGCTCGAACCTTGTACACTTTGCAAGTTAGATTTGGCAAACACAAAAGAAACATCATTCATGGGTATGATAAACACTCTGTCCCTTGTCACTTTTGAGAGAAGCATGGAAAAAAGATACTGTAAGTTATGTAGGAGAGAAACCTTCTGGATCCACCACCTTGGTATATTGGCCCCTAAAAGTCTCAATGAGGGATTGGACATCAACACATTGATGTAGTGGTGCTCTTGAGGTCTCTACTCTTCAAACTTGTATTCTGGATGGACTGTACAATCATTAGAGTTATCATTTAGATTTATTAATTTATATATTTATCCCTTTAACCCTGTATTTACTATCCTCCTTTGCAATTTATTAATGTAGCAAAGTCCCAGGCCTCCTTTGACCTAATGAGAACCTCCAGGGACAGCTGACATCCTTCTGTATGTAGTGGATTGTGAGGCATGGTGGGTGTATAGTTGTTAAAGTTATTGGACACCAGACACTTCTTGGATGCAAAAAAAAGTATATTTCTCTTAACAAACCTTTTTTTTTGGGCAGAGAGGGTTAGGGCCAGGACACCCTTAGGTAGTTGCAAGATTAATTGGCAGACTCCAAGACTTCAACAGGAGGACAGCCATGCAGGGAAAGGTATCCAGCAAGACGCCACATCTACATGTGTAGGAATGCTGTCTCCTATAGCAACAGTCTTTAACAGTTCCAAACACAAGGCTTAACAGTTCCCTTACTTTCACTACAATCCCTCCTTGTAGTTCTTCAGCACACTGAGCTCCCCGTCTCTTACTAGATCCACTGATTCACTGCCACTGAATCCCTTGAGCTCCTCCAATCTTCATGGTGGTATATTCCTCAAGCGTCAGGCCGCTGGCCTGCCCGGTCCCTGACTTGACACATGAGGCTGCTCTGCAAGCCTCACCTCCGCTGGCTGGGTCCCTGGCTTGATTCCCACTAAAGTTTCCAGATTCTTCACTGCCCCCGGTTGATGAGAACACTGCTCCGGTACTTGCTTCAGTTACTCACTGTGGTCCCTGGTAATAAGGCGGAGAGTACCTTACTGGCGATAGCTTCCCCTCTACCTTCGACCACGATAGGTTCTCCGGCCGACAGAACTGTCACTTTTGGTTGGACTGCAAGCCTCAGTCCCCACCCTGCCCTGCTCTCTTGCTTCTGGATAGGCCCTCAGACAACCTAGAAGCCAGATGTGCCTGGGAGAGGCCTCATCTCTGGCCTAGCAACCCGGGCAATATAACACACGTCCACCCAGACAGCCATCCAGGTGGCACAGAACACAGATCACCTGACCTCACCTTAATATATAGGCTCTCCCAGCAGGCCAAGGGATTCAAGAAAACCCCTTCCCATTGGCTGTGATACCCCATATATTCATAATCTGACTCGTATCTAGTACCATCAAGTACCCGGCCACCTAGTGGTAGAAGAGAAAAGTGCAACGAATCATGTTGAATCATGTTGATCTTGGGAGTCCCCTTACTATTTTTAAGATACCTGAATAGCTTTCTTTAAAATGTGTTTTTTAATAGGTATATTTGCATTTGTATTATATTTATATTTATACCCATACATTTGAGTAATTGTATACAAATGTATGGGGCAGGTGCCCAGCAGCAGATCTGATCAGTTACTTCTTCCCCCTCTCTTTTTATCATTAATAATAATTTTTCATTAATAATAATTTTTCATCCCTTTGATGAGTTGAGGTATATTAATATGAATATAGGGCCTGCACTTTTTTGTCAGCTGTTATGTTTGGGTTGTTGGCAGTGATATTTATATTTTCCTTTTTTTTTTTTTTTGCCTGACCCTGATGGTTAAGCCGGGTGAAATGCACACTTCTTGTTCCAGTGGTGACATGATTGTGTTGTGTCACTTCCTAGTGTGCATAATGAGAGTGACACACTTCCAGTTGTACAGAGAGCACGCCCATCTGACGTGTTTTTTCAGCAGCCATTAACACAATGCGGCCTTCATCATGAGGCCGGTGTTATGCTAGAACTTATACCATTTTGCCATAGCTACACGCTGTGGCTCAGAACTGTTACAACACATTTGTGCCCTAATTCATTTGTGCCACAACACTTCTGGACATCTAGTGAGTAAGCAATGTTCTTTTTGGACTGAAGATACTGTATAGCAATATTTGTATACTGATTCTATTTGATTTAATTTTATTTTTAATATTATTTAAATTTCATTCTTACCGTTTTTTATAATGGGTCTTTTGTTTTGATGACCCTTAGCTCGGCCTGACCTGGTTTGATGCTGCGATATTCCTCCTATATGGAGGTGGACCTTTGGGGTGCCTTTACATTTATTAGGAAAGGAACACCAGTTGGCCACAGCTCTGAGGAAGGGGTGTGTCCCAGAAACGTGTCAGCTTGTCGACACTACTATGTATTAGTCAGGTCACTCAATGCCACATTGGTTGATGAATGGACCTGCTGTTATGCTCGTCACTTCCGTCGTCTGTGAGTATCCATTTGGATTTTTGGTTTCTTGTACAAATAAATCTTGAGTAATGCACTAGGCGTTTGTGTCCTCCTGTGTGTGTGTTTCTTTATAGTTCCATGTTGGATTCCCCATCTGAGGAGGGCTGCATCGCTGAAGTATTGCACTAGAAGAAGCATAGACTCCACAGAGTTACATAACTTGATCTGGTGACTGTCCTTTGAGCCCTGGAGTGGTTGTTTGTTTGTTCAAATGTTAGGGGTAGTACTTGAGGCACCATATATCAAGTATGTTGACCACCACTGCTCTAGACATGCAGAAATCTGCTTGAAGTATCTGAACAAAGATAAATCTCCCATTGGAATATTAAGGTTGCCACACCCTGTACAACAGCTGCCCTTGACTCCTAGTAAACCAAATACTAACCTAATTATGATGTTGCTGCAGGCATGATGTGGGTGTGTTGCAAGCTATGTAAAGTAGCCATTGATACCCAGGGTCTAAACTGGTGCTTTTTTATTAGAAAAAAAAATGATCTAAATGAGAAAAAAGCTTAGACAAACTCATATTTATGCATAATCAGCATAAAAAATTAAGATTAAGGTCTGCAAAAATGGATTAGTGGATTCTTGTCACTTTCTGCGGAATGCTAAGAAAGAGGATCTGCATGATAGAATCACAAGATCAGTCTGAGTACAGTAATAAAAGAACACCCATAGGCCTAGAACAAAAAAATAAATTTTTGGGGGAGTTTGTATTCGCATGCAGAATGTCATGGTTTAGAAAATAGTTTGTGTACCAATGTTATGTATGTTAGTTTTTCTTTCCTAAAATTAAGTTTACTTTTTAGTATTTTATAATCCATTAATGAGTGGCTACTAAAGTGGCAAACAATCATATTTTGAGCTGAAATGTTACAAGCTTTTGTATATGTTTTACATTCTGCATCTAGGCAGATGTAATAATAAGTTGCTTCAGTGTTTTTCAATAAACAATGTTATAGTGGAAAATATAGTGTAGCCCTAAACAGCAAAAGTCCGGAGACAGGTGAGTGTCCCAATATACAGTGTTATTAATGTGGGATGCAAATCCCTTGATTAAATAGTGCTCTAATGCAATTGTAAATATGATATAATCATATAAATGAAAATAGATGAAAATAAACACAAAAACATGAATTCCATGTGAATTGACAATTGAAAAAGTCCCAATGTCACTGTGAAGAAACATAAACCAAGTGTTCAAAACATCATGGTGACATTCAAACGGTGAATGAACATAAATATATGTTGAAAGTGAAGGGAACCACCACCGATAAGGGACGATAATTAGGTTCTCCCATACAATGGCATGGATATTTGAAGAAAGGAGAATAAAAAAGGTCAAAAAGCGCTTTGGTTTACATATGTATGGCGGCAGTGGAGTCCTTCCGACTTGGTTCGTCTGCTTAGACGTTGGCTAAGGAGAGGAAACGCGTCGGTAAGGACTCTACTGCCGCCATACATATGTAAACCAAAGCGCTTTTTGACCTTTTTTAAATGTACGTTTTATAGCTTCATTAAAATAATTTCAATTTTATACGGAACCACGCTATGTGGCCTTTTCTATTCTCCTTTCTTCAAATATCCATGCCATTGTATGGGAGAACCTAATTATCATACCTTATGAAATAACTTCACATGGAGATCGTTATCCTAAGGATAGTTTGAGGATTCAGTCTAGCTATCAAGGACTTCCAGGTCTTCATCCAGTTTGTTGCCTGTCAACACAAGTTTGTTTGACTCATAGAACATATGTTCTCTTGAGTTCAAACCATTCGTTAAGCCTTCATCTTATCGGTGGTGGTTCCCTTTACTTTCAACATATTTTAATGTTCATTCACCGTTTGGATGTCCCCATGATGTTTGGAACACTTGGCTTATGTTTCTTCACAGCGACATTGTCAATTCACATGGACTTTATGTTTTTGTGTTTATTTTCATCTATTTTCATTTATATGATGATATCATATTTACATTTGCATTAGAGAATTATTTAATCAAGGGATTTGCATCCCACATTAATTACACTGTATATTGGGACACTCACCTGTCTCCGGACTTTTGCTATTTAGCGCTACACTATATTTTCCAATTTTTTTTAGCTACTGTCTGTTTGCTGTGTTAGGTGCTAGTTTTAAAGGGGCAGCGCGGGATTATTATTTCTTTACACATAATAAATAATGCTATAAAATATTTCAGGGTGTTTGGTTTGTTCTCTAAGGATGGCAATGACAAGGTAAATGTTTAAATAGACATCGGCATAGAAAATGTTAATAACATTAATTTTGATTCTGTCTTTTTGTCTTGACTTGGTAGGTGTCTACTTTGTAGTTTGCATGGCACTCCTGGTAATTAGCTTGACCGAGACAATATTGATTGTTCGATTAGTACATAAGCAAGATCTCCAACCTCATGTTCCTGAGTGGGTGAAAAGGTTGGTACTGGAAAAGATTACATTTTTATTATGCATTCGGGACAAGAAGAAATACAGTGCCTCTCGAATTCACAGTTCTAATATGTCCCAACAAATGGAGAATAGCAGCACAGGTAAAAAATCTTACTGTTTTTAAAGTTTATCATACTTTGACAGATTGGTTTGTTCAACACTTTTACTTCTAGGCTTCTGGCTGTCTTTTCTGCAGCTCATCGATGTCCAAGGTAACAACCACTCTGACCGATGTGAGGGGATAACTGGCCATTTCATGGTGGTTTTGTACATACTTTCTGTGTCATAATCAAACTAAAAATATATTTTTTTTATATATATATTATATCATCTATTTTTAATTTAGTCATTACTGACATTAGGACTGATGGAGTGATATATAGTCAAATCCTAAACCAGCAAAGCCAGTTTGCTTATGCAGTCCTAGATGGCCACCCCTTTAGGCTGCATGAGCCATGCAGCCAGGGCAATAACATCTCTGCCACAGTTTGTTTATTTTCCCTGCCTGCATTTGTCAGACAGGAGAAGGAGAGACAAGAGAAATGCTGTGATTTTTCAGAGAAGGGAGGCCCAGGGCTTTGTGGGCAGCCACTCTCCTGACCCCTCCAAAGACATAGGGAGGCCATCAGGGAAAGTGCAGCCTGCACCTCTTATCTACCATGATTTAGCCAGAGGTACAGCAGCCTGTTTCCATCCACCTCCTTTCAGCCTACACAGACAGTCTGCTGATAAGAGGACACCACCCCCGCAACCAGTTTTTGTCTTTTGATCATTGCTGTCACCAGTATAGCTCTGCTCATGATACCTTGGGAGTATTCCCTCCATAACCCACGGAGTACAAACACCTTCACTTTGAGGGTGAGTGCTCCAACAAAAGTTTAAGGGCCCAACCGCCATCATACTTATTTGTTACTCCACTGGCCAGATGATTAGACTGTGCCTGTACACAGTAGTTAGGGTGCCCTGCTATTAGTATTCTTTATGACACTGCCATTTGCATTGCCTTACATTGCCAGGGTATTTACCTATGTTATGGCTGATGTTTTAGTGTTAACATTGTTCCCTTTTGCTCATCTATTGCATTTTGGCAGGACTGTTGCCCAGGCAGCTGGGGGCATGAACAGTATATATTTTGTCAGGGCCACTATCAGGGGGGGCAGCCATACACATGTAGGGGGCCCAGGCATTCAGAGAGGCCTGGATTGGGGATGTCTCTTTGCTGGATTGGGCTGTCTCTTTGCTATATGGGGATAACTCTTTGCTGAATATATGGGGATGTATCTGCTGGATTGAGCCATCTCTTTGCTGGATGGGGATGTCTCTTTGCTAAATATATGGTAATGTATCTTTGGTGGATTGGGATGTCTCTTTGCTGAATATATGGGAATGTCTCTTTGCTGGATTAGGATGCCTCTTT
This sequence comes from Rana muscosa, assembly GCA_029206835.1. NCBI lineage: Eukaryota > Metazoa > Chordata > Amphibia > Anura > Ranidae > Rana > Rana muscosa. Next base: position 237,747,732 of record CM055124.1, read on the forward strand.
GCTGGATATATGGGGATGTCTTTTTGCTGGATATATGGGGATGTCTCTTTACTGAATATAGGGGGATGTCTCTTTGCTGGAATGGGGTGTCTCTTTACTGGATATGTGGGGTTGTCTCTTTGCTGGATTGGATTTTTTTTGGGATATTAAATTGTAAGTGGGTGCATTGAAGGACTCGGTGGGATGGGCAGTGGGTGGATTCTGTGGGATGGCCAGAGGGCAGGCCCTGGGGAATGTTGGTGGTCAGACAGGCCCTGGGAGGGGGCAGGGGTGGGGGCAGGCCTAGAGCTGTGTAAAGAGCCCCAACACTTCTTATGGTTGCCCTGTGTTTTGTATCTTAAATCTTCCCAGTATTTGACATTTGGTTAACCTTGTCACTGTTGAAACTGTTCAACCAGCACTTCCCTTATAGAGCTTATTTCTGTTTAAATAAAGTCTATATACCAATACCGGTGTGTCTGTGAGATGTCGATTCCAGTTAAGAGTTGGTCATCACTGGGATGGGCAGGAAAACCCAAACTTTTCCATAAACTCACATTGAGATAGTGCTACACTTATATCTGTTTTAATAAAATTGAGGATTTTCTATTAACTCAGTATAAGAAAACTCAATTTCTTTCCTCATTTTTAGTTGTTATGAAACTAATGACTATGGAAGAAAAATCTTACAATAACGCACATTGTGTCTTCACAGCTAAGCTGGCCCATTACAACTCAGAAAACACTAAAGAATATGACGGATCGATAGGAGCCATTCTACCTACAAAGGAAAGCTCTGTAGTAGTGGATAGCATCCTCCATGAAATTGCATCTATCCGGCAGTATTTGGAAAAGAGAGATGAATACCGTGATATAGCAAGGGAGTGGCTACAGGTCGGCTATGTCCTTGATGTTCTACTTTTCCGCATTTATCTGGTGGCAGTGCTGGCATACACAGTTACCTTGGCAACTATGTGGTCCTACTGGCAGCAGGCCTAAAACCTAATTTAAAGGAAGTATGCTGCAAAGCCTTATTCAGCATGAATTATATATGTTAATAAATTTAAGTTTTCCTCTCTTTAATATAGTGAAGCCCAACCTCTCAGGGATTGGTGTCTGTGCTGTTATTTCGTTTTTTTTCTGCCAGAGCAGAAATGTCAGCCAAGTGTCAAGCTGTAAGACCCCATGAAGGCTGATGTGTCACCTGCCTAAGCTCAGGGCTGACCTTCGTACTCTGTGTCCTTGTTGATTGAAATGTTCTAGTTCTGACTTAGCAAGGGGACCTCTGCAGAGAGGCCAATGTTTCTACACAGAGCAGGGTCCTTTTCTGCAGCATATGGGCAGGGGATAGACATTTCTACTCAGGCTGTGGCTGCTTTCTAAAGAAAACAAACTATAAGACCTAGTACACCTTTTGTTTTGATGTGCCTGGAAAGTATTTAACTGATTTAAACCAAAGGTTTCATTGGACTTTATGTATAAATCTTGTGATACACTTTTATGTATGAACTAGCTGTATATACATATTTATATATAGTAATATGGCTAACTAAGATTAATTTTACGTTACATAAATATATTAGCTCTATTTCACAATGGGGGCGATCTAAAACAGGAGCGCTGAGAATCTGGTGCAGCTGTGCGCGATAGCCAATCAGCTTCTAACTTCAGCTTGTTCAATTTATCTTTGACAATAAAACCTGGAAGCTAATTGGTCTCCATGCAGAGCCGAACCAGATTTTACTTTCCCCAGTTTTAGTAAATCTCCCCCAATGCGTATTATATTAGAGATTTCTCTGTTCTATGAAGGTACCATTAAGTTTTGTGTACATGGCTATCCTCCCATGCCATATCTCTCCCTCCCATGTTTGTCAAAACCGTGTAAAGAGAGACTGTCGGAAAAGGCAAGAATTTAGAAGGACTGAGAAGTGCAGCAGAGAACATGCAGCAAATATAATATATCATTATATTGCCTTACTCTATAGTCTGTCTACTTTATTTATCTCATCCATGTATTTTCTTCCGTTTACTAAATTATGATTGGAGAGGAAAAGAGCAGAATTTGTATATATTATCTTACAATTATGACTGTCCTATGTGTGTCCTTTTTAGGTACATTTTATTGTAGGTTTTCTTGAAATAATTGAGTTTGCCAGTTAAATTCATACATCCAAAAATGTTTGTTATTTCAAAAGCTTTATTTAAAACATACAGATACAACAACATGTATTCTTATACAGGATTTATTATACAGGATTTACTGTATATAGTGCCAACAGTTTGCGCAGTGCTTTACAATGTAAAGGGAGACAATACACCATTAGTACAATTCAAAAACAGGACAAAACGAGCAAGGAAGTTAGAGAGAAGAAGGTCTTGGGAGGAGAGAAGAGGACGGTTTGGGTGATGTTTGGAGATAAGATTGGTGATGTAGCTCAGGGCAGAATTGCAAATGGTTTTGTATGTTATTGTTAGTGATTTGAATTTTATTCTCTGGGCAATTGGAAGCCAGTGGAGGGATTGGCAGAAAGGAGTGGCAGACACTGAACGGTTGGTAAGGTGGGTGAGTCTGGCAGCGGCATTCATGATAGACTGAAGAGGGGATAGCTTGCAGAGAGGTAGGCCAAAGAGGAGGGAGTTACAATAGTCAAGGTGAGAGATAACAAGGGAGTGAATAAGTTGCTTAGTGGTGTCAATGGTTAGAAAGGGGCATATTTTGGAGATGTTTCGGAGTTGAAGTCTGCACCATTTGGACAGTGATTGGATTTGGGTCTGAAAGTACAGGTCAGAGTCTAGGATTACACCTAGTACCTTGGCATGAGGGGAGGGACTGATGGTTGTATTATTGATCTTGATGGAGAAGTCGGGGGGGGGGGCACGGGCTGGAGGAAACATTATGAGCTTGGTTTTAGAAAGATTGAGTTTGAGGAAGTGCATAGACGAGGGTATCGCATGTGGATCAATAAACAAAGCAACTTAAAATTGACAACTGGGAGCATTTATGTACATATAAAATTCGAACAGACTAGGATATATTCATGCTCTACAGATTATACACGTATAATAACACTTGTCCCTGAACAAAAGCAAACATTGTAAACCACACCGGGTCATAGCCCAGGACAATAGGTTAAAACTGTTAAGTATAAGTAGGCTTGAGTAACTGTTAGTATTTTGGTTGGCCTGATCAGCTGGATCAGATAGATCCTTAGGGGACAGAGGTCTCAAGCCCTTAAAAAGAGGAAAAAACACTTGCAAAGGGGTCAAATCACCTAGTTGGTCAGAAATTTGTCTAAGAGGAATTGTTTCATGTAGGTATTTGGGCTTTGTATGTAGGATGAAGTAGTTTGCAAATAGTATTGTTGTATGGGAAGTTCCATAATATGGGATAAAAAAGAGGTTTGAAAGAGACAGACTCTGGGGGGCCAAAAAGGTAAAAGAAGTATCAAGAACAGGATCTGAAGGGAAATGAGATGGCATGACCCAGAGCAGCCGAGAGAAAGATAATGAGGAGAAAAGGAGGCAGGAAAGCCGGGGTTTCATCCTCCCCTGCTTAAAGGTGTCAGAGTTACTGTATATACAGTTAGGTCAGGAGTTGAGAGTATTCATCCGTGATAACGAAACAATGCCAACAGGTCCAAATTTTGTTGATACATCCCAAAATTTTATGAAATTCACTGATGTTGGCTTGTGCTTTAGATTTGGAGACCAGTGGAGGTACTTTAAAGCCCAACTCCAGAAACTCCCCCACTAAAACATTTTATTTTGTTTTCAATATAGCATGAAAGGTTTAAACACTCCATCAGGTTTGTACTGCTGACATTGATTACAAAGGGGAGAGTTCTCCTCATTTCCTGTCAGGGCAGAAAATGATGGGCAATATCTCCTAAGGGTACACAGGCAAAAACAAAGTGTCGGGAAGGATTAGAACTTCTGGTAATGTTTTTATTGCTGTCTGTGTCTTCTTGTCCCACTAATACCCACAAATTCAATATCCACAAAGGGGTCACAGACTAATTTCTTGGGAAAAGTTCTAAATCTTACTTATCCAATCGAAAACTAAAAAATAAGAACCTTTTGCCTGGAGTTTGGCTTTAAAATAACTATTATATTATGTATCCTTGGTGGTGTCCCAGGTAATTACTAGCAAAATAAAATGTCTCTACTAATTTGTATTCCTTATGAAATGCTTGTTATAAAATAAAACCAACCTGGAACTATCATAGTATTGCTTAATTCAGTTTGTCATGAGACAGACAAGAGAGGACGACTCATACAGCTGGTCATAGAATGTCCTGTTTCATATGTTTATGAACATAGCAGAGGCTTTTAGCATACATGACTCAAAGTAACAGCATGCCACAATATATAGTGATTGTCATACAAAAGAAACTGTAGATTTTAGAGCTGGAGTATAAAATTAAGCCCAACCAAAAACGAACACTGGTTGACTTGAGCTTAGCACTAGAATTTACTTGAATTTACTTTTATTGTTTTATTAGGGTGTGCTTTTAGGTTCTAAAATATCAGTGTAAGGAGCACATGTCATTTTACAGTATTTTCTATTAAATGTGTCCATTCTTGAAGGTATAAAAGTAATTATCCCTAGGTGGCATGTAATGACTCTCCATGCAAAATAAAATACTATTCTTTTTTAGTAAATTACTTTAGAAAATACTAATTACTTTCAAAACTAGCATATCTCAATGTAAATGAATGTCTACTTGCAAAGCTGTACATTTTGTGTATGGCACATACTATTCTTTAGACGACAGTATGTACAACAAAAGTTCCCACTGACACTTTGCACAATATACCTTTTTGAAAGCACAATCAGGAAACATTGTAAAGCTAAACATAGAAAATAATTGTCAAAAAACAAAATGAAGGGAAATAAAAAAATTAAACAACAGTATCAATACTTATTTGGCTCAATTCTGTAATTTTGTTTATTTAATTGTATGATTATTTTCTCCTAAACGTGTTCCTTTTAAACAAAGAAATTACCATAAATATTGCTAATTACAGATTTGCTATTTGTCACAAAAAAAGGTTATTTAACCATTGAAAGACAGTTTTTCTCAAAAAAAAGGTAATTTTATCACTACTTCAAGCAGCTCAATTTTTACTGTATGCAGTAGGCACAAAACTGATATAATAGTTATCACTATTGAAAAATTTAGCAACCCTCTGCTTTTTTACATTAAAATAATTATATTCCCCATGCTAAACTGTGCATTAACCTTTTTTTCCCCAAATACGTCCTCAAACACTGACATTTTTATGTTAGAAAAAAATGTTATGCCGCGTACACACGATCGGTTTTTCCTATGAAAAAAGACAGATGGACTTTTTTCATCGGAAAAATGATCGTGTGTGGGCCCCATCGGTCTTTTTTCCATCGGTGTAAAAAAATAGAACATGTTTTACATTTTACAGATGAAAAAAAAAACGATAGCAAATTCCGATCGTCTGTGGGGAACTCCCAGTGAAAAAACCCACGCATGCTCAGAATCAAGTCGACGCATGCTCAGAAGCATTGAACTTCATTTTTCTCGGCTCGTTGGAGTGTTTTACGTCACTGCGTTTTGGACGGTCGGAATTTTGTCTGATGGTGTGTAGGCAAGACTGATGAAAGTCAGCTTCATCAGAATTCCGACGGAAATATCCATCGGATTTTATTCCATCGGAAATCCGATCGTGTGTACAGGGCATTACTCCTTCCCACTAAGTGCTTCTATCCCTAACTTACGTCCGGGAGTGCGCACAGTAGTTACCAAAGGAAGGCCACATGGCCACAAGGTTCAAGATTACTTGTTACATCATGCCAAGCATCATCATAAAAAGGAGTGCTCAAGACTGCCCATACTTAATGAGTTGCAAAGTTGCTTTGGAGTACAGGCTTGCTCTACTTCCTAGAGTTGTCAATCAATTTCCTTTGTGGAGGAGTAGGAGAGTGTTGTGAATTGCTGTGCTTTGGAGAATCTTGTGCATGTTGGGGCATAGAGTGTTGCAACAACAGCCGGTAGTCTCTGGCAGGAGCACAAACCCAATGGGCGCCTAGAGAAGGGCTCCATAAGTCCATGCAAGGTGAGGCACTGATTTTGGACAAGCGGCATTGGAAAGAAAGGCAAGCTTTCAAAGTTGAAGAAGCAGCAGACAAGGTAAGTGCTGAGGTCAGCAGCTATATTTTGTGATAACCTTTAAGGGTTTAATAACACTTTAAGAAGCAAAAACCTATGTGACAGTTTTTATAAATTGGCTTTTACAGTTAGAATACTTAAAAACTTAATATAATAGAGCATGTGGCATACATTCAGCATATCTGTAAGTATTACAGTTTGTGGAAATCTATTTTCAACAGTGACAAAACCCCAAAAACACGTTACAGGGAGTCCCCGAGTTACAAACACAATAAGGACTGTAGGTTTGTTCGTAAGTCGAAGTTGTTCAAAAGTTGCAACACTGCATTTGTAAGTGTAACTTCCGGTCGGAACACTGCATTCGTAAGTGTTCGTAAGTGTAACTACCGCCTGTGCATGGATGTGGGATGTTCCGGGCACTTGTTATATTTTCTGGGGCATAGTATGGCAGTGTGGAATGTGTCCGGAGGTGTTCGAAGGTATCCAAGACCAGCGTGGAGCACAAGTGGCTGGCATTTGAGGCCGTTCGTAAGTAGGAGTCGTTTGTAACTCGGGTGTTCGTAACTCGGGGACTGCCTGTAATGAAAATTACATATGTAGTTAACTTTTGTAAATGAAAAAATGTTCCATGGTTTCTTCCACTGCAATGCGGTAGGGGCCTATGTATTGATCCACTGAATAAAGTTGGGGGTTCAAAAATCTTCAAATCCAGTAAGTGTCGGAATCTGAAGCTTCTTCAGACATTGGTCTCTCTTCAAAAGAGCACATATTGGGGGCATAGGTGATAACACATTTGCAGCACTATAGAGAGCCACAGGCTATGTATACCCACACATGGCAAAAAAAAACATGGTAGAAAAAAAGGGGAAAGCTTTTTTTTTGTTGGCAGAAGAAACATGCAAAGACTGTTTTGCCAAAAATGCCTCTGAAGGCTATCCAGGTACTGTTGGAGTAAACTAGAAGTTATTCTTAGTGAACTAAAAATGGGTGAGATAATAACAATAAAAATTGTCAAATAACAATCATAATCTAGCCAAAGTCAATGTCACTAAGAACATATGGTTCTGAATGCTTATGATTTTTTTCTTGTTCAGGATTCTTATTGTGGATTCCTTCTCAGAATGGTTGGAAGCAGTCCTTGATATCTCAACCACATATTTTATTGTCATACATGTGCTTAGGAAGCTGTGTGGCACCCACAGCCTGCTGGATATAGTTGTATCTAATATTCCTTATCTGGCCCAACTTTCAGTCAGACAAACAGAGCTTGGAAGATTGCAGCATCTGTCGTGCTGTCTCTTTATCCAACCTAAAGAGGTTTGGTCTATTATAGGTTTGCTTGTAAAACAAAAAAAAAGATTAAACACATATCAAATATACACATATATATAAATATATATATATATATATATATATATATATATATATATATATGTTAGAAGGCCAGTATGCTGGCCTGAATTTATGGGAGGAGCCCCGGGGGCTATTTAACCAGCCCACTCACCTGCAGTCTTCGTTGGTTTCCTTTGAGTGATACTGGATCTCACTGGGCCGACTCTTACCAGCTCACCTCATGTTTGTGAGTCCTGGCGTTTCGATCGCAGGGCATTTCGGCGTCTTCGTTCGTGGTCTTCGTCGGCGATTCCCGCTCACTATCGCAGGTACTTTTCGAATCTTTTGCGTCAGGTACAATCTTGCAATTAGTAATGCTTCCTGTCCTGCATTCCTTTCTTAAAAAGTCTGCTTCTGAGTTATTGTCTGTCCCATACATACGATTCATTTATAAATCCAAACCTCCGAGTCGCTTTCGGTCGTTGTCGCCGTAGGTTTCAATGGACGTAAAGATTCACTGTCCATAAGGTTGCCGTCTCTTCCATTTGGAAAAAAAAAAAAAAGGGAAAAAAAAAAAAAAGGAGACTCTAATTAGTCCCACCTGCTGCCTCTCTGCACTGGTTAGCCTTGGGGGGAGGGGTGATTGATTGGTGTTCAGTTTTAGAGTAAAGGGCGGCATACACTATACAACCAATTCGTATTACATTATTTCTATACTCCTCACTACCGATTCGTATCGGATTCCTTTCGTATATTTACGAACTGATTCGGGTCACATATGTTGCATACTTTCCACCGTTGCCATTTGTTGTTTGCCTTCATGCCGTGTGTTTTAGTTCCCGCAGCGGAACTTGCGTATCGTTTGTACACGTTTTTCCTCTCACTCGTTTACCAAACCAAAGTCATTTTTTGTGCGTCATGCATGGCGTAACACCACACTTTTTGGATGTCTTGGACACCCACCATGCTTTTCGTACATCAAGTTTTCAAACTGTCGCAGGTAGGATTTGTACAATTTCTTTGCTTCACGCACTGTTTACCAGATAAACCATGTAATCAAAACCCCGCTGTTGAACTTGCGAGTCATTAGTCAAGTCTCCATATGCAGCCTTATTCAGCCTCGTGCAAGACCACAGTCTTGTCATGCAATTCGTGAACCCAAACGCAGAGCTGTTTTTATCAGTTTAGTTTTGTGTTTTTTTTCTATTCTTCTCGTAACTTGTCGTTTCACACCAAGTAGTAGGCCCATGTCTCTTAGAATGCACTGTCTATCATTACAGTTATTTTACTTTGCATTACTCTCCGGTCGAATCTAGTCGCATCAGCGACTCACTGGTTCGTCCCCGCTAGTTTTGTCATCTCATTCCACTGATAGTAATTTCACTTGTCTCATCTCGCACACCCTTCTCTCTCCTTATGAAACCCTGCACATAGCTACTGATTTGTCTCGCATCGATAGTGATTTCCTCTGCATCATTCTGATACGAATCCAAGTCGCATCCACAATGCACCGATTCGTCCCGGCGGGCCCCAGTTGCTGGCCTCATTTTAGTACATGCTCCAGAGTCTGCTCGTTGTCAGCCGCACATGCAGCGCACTGACTCGTGCCTAGATCATGGGAGAATTCTGTCATTCACGCATCTGAGTTGAATCCACACGCATTCTTATGTGCAGTTTTGTCCCATACGTGTCCCAGTTGCTGGCCTCATTTCAGTACATGCTCCAGAGTTTGCTTGCTGTTAGTCACACAGCGCCGCACCGATTCATGCCTCTTGTCATGGAAAATTTCTGTCACTCATGTCACGGCACGCATCTGATTTGAATCCACACGCATTTTCGTGTGCAGGTTCGCCAAGCGTGCCCCAATTGCTGGCCTCATCACAGAACATGCTCCAGAGCCCGGTCGTTGTCAGTCGCACCTGCGGCGCACCGATTCATGCCTCTGTCATGGGACATTTTTGTCTCTCATTGCACTGTAACACATCTGATTTGAATCCACGCGCATTCTTAGGTGCAGCTTCGTCTCAAGCGTGCCCCAGTCGTTGTTGGCCCCATTTCAGTACATGCTCCAGAGTTCACTTGCTGTTAAACGCACAGTGCCGCACCGATTCGTGTCTCTGTCATGGGAAGTTTCTGTCACTCATTTCACGATCACGCATCTGATTCAAATCCACGTGCATTTTCGTGTGCAGACTCGTCTTAAGCGTGCCCCAGTTGTTGTTGGCCTCATTTCAGTACATGTTCCAGAGCCGGTTATTGTCAGTCGCACCTGCGGTGCACCGATTCATGCCTCTGTCATGGGACATTTTTGTCACTCGTTTCACTGTAACACATCTGATTCTAATCCACGCCCATCCTTAGGTGCAGCTTTGTCTCAAGCGTGCCCCAGTCATTGTTGGCCCCATTTCAGTACATGCTCCAGAGTTCGCTTGCTGTTAAACGCACAGTGCCGCACCGATTCGTGTCTCTGTCATGGGAAGTTTCTGTCACTCATTCCACTATCACGCATCTGATTCAAATCCACGTGCATTTTCTTGTGCAGACTCGTCTTAAGCGTGCCCCAGTTGTTGTTGGCCTCATTTCAGTACATGCTCCAGAGCCGGTTATTGTCAGTCGCACCCGCGGTGCACCGATTCATGCCTCTGTCATGGGACATTTTTGTCACTCGATTCACTGTAACACATCTGATTCGAATCCACGCCCATCCTTAGGTGCAGCTTCGTCTCAAGCATGCCCCAGTCGTTGTTGGCCCCGTTTTCAGTACATGCTCCAGAGTTCGCTTGCTGTTAGTCGCACAGCGCCGCACCGATTCGTGTCTGTCATGGGAAATTTCTGTCACTCGTTTCACTGTCACGCATCTGATTCAAACCCACTTGCATTCTCGTGTGCAGGCTCGTCTTAAGCGTGCCCCAGTTGTAGTTGGCCTCAATTCAGTACATGCTTCAGAGCCCGGTCGTTGTCAGTCGCACCTGGGGCGCACCGATTCATTCCTCTGTCATGGGACATTTTTGTCACTAATTTCTCCGACACGCTCCACCTTCCGATCCGCTCACTTATATAAAAGGCAGTGCAGCGCTGAACAAGTCCATAAATCAAAAGACAATCCCAGTGATCTTCTAGAGTGATTTATAGAATCGGAAACATGCAGATGATGATCTGAACACAGTGAGAGACCTCCACCAGTAATAAGAATGGCTGCTCACCTCCCAAAGTGGACCCTTTGGTTATAGAGGGTCACAGATACCTTCCCATATGGGTATATACGTCTCAGGCATGTATTGCAGCTCCGGGATGGTTGGATGACAACAGCAGACGGGCCGGATCACAAATGACTCCAATGAGGTGTGTGTGTGATATATATATATATATATATATATATATATATATATATATATATATATATATTGTGACAGCAGGAAGGTAAAGTCACCTGGTTGCATCCAGGGGGGTAGATATATTTCTCCCAGATTCAGGCTTTATGCCGACTTATACAACTAGGGAGGGAGTTGATGAAGCCCAGCTGAGGCTAGTGGGCTCATGGATGATTCATACCTCTAGGGAGAGTGCTGGGCGTCGTGCAGGCAGGGAGTTGATGAGACCAGCTGAAGCTTGTCAGCTCGTTTAAGGCCTCTATAAAAACTCCCAGCTTCATTAGGTGTTTGCTCATGCCTGGAACCAGACCTGTGTGGACTGTCTAGGGAGAGTGAACCCCTGTGCGGTGAGACAAAGCCTGTGTGGCTATTTGTTTGGACATTTACTAAACCAGGGACTTAGGGACTAGGACAGCACCAGGCTGATCCCAGTTGTTAGTTTAGGAAACCTGCATGTTTAGTCAGAGGTCAAGCTGACCAGGGTTTATTTTGTTTATGTTTCTTTTTGCTTTGCTGTGTTTTTGTCACTGTAAATAGAGAAATAAACCGCACCCTTTTGATCTTGAAAACCACAACCTCCGTCTGCTGGGCCTGTTTTTGTGTGGGGAGCCCATCCAGGGGGTCACACACACCCGCTGCCGAGCTAACCCCCTCACAGTTGGTGGAGAACCAGTGGCAGTTTTTTTTAAGCCAGCATGGAGGAGATACTGAAACAGCTGGCTCTAGCAAATGCCAATCAACAGCAGACAAATGCAGGTTTGCAAAGGAGCCTTGCAGCCCAGCAACAAGCCCAGCAGCAATCTGAGGCCCGCTTCATAGACCTGTTGCAGAAGCAAGAGCAGAGACTACAACAACAGATGGAAGCAGTAATGCAGCAACGTCCGCAGACCAGTGAGGAAAGCCGTCCCACTAATACCGCGTCATTTGGGGTGAGTCGTTTATTGACAAAAATGACTGGAGAAGATGATCCAGAGGTGTTTTTGACCACATTTGAAAGGACTGCTGAAAGGGAAAAGTGGCCTAAGGATCAGTGGGCTGGACTGCTGGCTCCTCTGTTAACTGGTGAATCGCAGAAAGCTTACTATGACCTAGAGCCTGACCAAGCAAAAGACTATGTGATGCTAAAAGCTGAAATATTGGCAAGGCTGGGTGTCACCCTGGCTGTCCGGGCTCAGCGTGTGCATAACTGGACTTTCCAGCTTGGAAAACCCCCCAGGTCTCAAATGTATGATCTCATTCACCTGAGCAGGAAGTGGCTACAGCCAGAGACTTTGTCCGCACCGGAGATTGTGGAACGTGTTGTGATGGATCGTTTCTTGAGAGCTCTTCCTACCGCCATTCAAAAGTGGGTAAGCCATGGAGACCCAGAAACGGCCGGTAAACTTGTGGATCGTGTAGAGAGATACTTGGCTGCAGAGAACCTGACGGCCTCTTCCAGAGACTCTCGGACTTTCCACCCTAAGACCAGACCATCCCCAGGGGCGGATAAGATGATTCCAAGGGGTGAGGGTGGAGAGAGTGAGAGGGTGGGAGCTCTGCCCAGGGTTTGGCGAGAACAGCCTGGGAAGTCGGGGGCTCAAGAGGCAGCCAAAAGGATTGTTTGCTACCGCTGCCGGCAAGCGGGACATATTGCAGCAAATTGCCCGGTTGTGGAGGAACCCATGCAATGTGACTTTCTGACGGACAGACGTCAGTCGCTGTGTGCGACAGTCGCATGCACTGCCATTCGGGGAACTGAGAAACATTTATGCAAAATGTGTATTAATGGTAGAAATGTTGTGGTATTACTGGATTCAGGTAGCCTTGTGACCCTGATAAAGGCTGAATTAGTTAAAACAGAGGTCTCTGGGAATAGCAAGGTAGCTGTTATTTGTGTGCATGGGGACACCCGAGAGTATCCAGTGACTACAGTGTGTTTCAAGACCCCCAAAGGTACCCTCTCTCATCCAGTGGGGTTAGTATCTCAATTACCGCATGATGCCATTGTGGGAAGGGATTTTCCGAAGTTCTGGGAACTGTGGGATGATCCTGAGCCCCCCACTGGTGCCCCTATGTACCAGGAAGATGATAGCCAGAACTCCTCTGAGAGTGGTGAGGACTCTCCAGAATTTCCCTTGTCAGTATTGGCAGGCGAGACTCAAGAAACTGGAGAGGAGCCCACCTCCTCAGACGAAAACCTACCGTCTGTGGAGTTTTCTGATCTTGAGGTTCACAGGGAAAATTTTGCCACAGAACAGTTAAAAGACCCCGCCCTAATAAAGGCACGGGAAAACGTAGTGGAAATAGATGGCGAGTTAGTGAACCCAGATAATACCTGCACTTACCCATACTTCAGCGTAGAGAAGGACCTACTGTATCGGGTGGCAAAAAGGGCAGAAGAAACCGTTGAGCAGCTTGTGGTGCCCAAACCTTACAGGAAGTTGGTGTTGGAGTTGGCCCATGGGCACATTCTTGGAGGTCACCTGGGGACAGAGAAAACCCGAGAGAGGGTATTACAGAGATTCTATTGGCCTGGGGTGATGAAGGACATAGAAAATTATTGTTCCTCCTGCCCTGTGTGTCAGAGGTCGGCCCCGATGCCACATTTCCGTAGCCCGCTGGTCCCTCTACCCATCATTGAGGTCCCGTTTGAGAGGATCGCAATGGATTTGGTAGGTCCTATAATCAAGTCCGCTAGGGGGCACCAGTACATATTAGTTATAATGGACTATGCCACCCGTTATCCAGAAGCGATCCCTCTCCGAAATACCTCGGCCAAAACCATAGCCAAAGAGCTATCTCTTGTTTTTAGCCGGGTGGGTATTTGTAAAGAACTGCTTACGGACCAAGGTACACCCTTTATGTCCCAGGTTATGAAAGAGCTGTGTAAATTGTTCAAAGTGACGCAATTGCGTACGTCTGTGTATCACCCCCAAACCGATGGGCTGGTTGAAAGATTCAACAAAACCCTAAAACAAATGTTGAAGAAAGTGGTGGATAGAGATGGAAAGGATGGGGACTGTCTACTTCCTTATTTGATGTTTGCTATTAGGGAGGTGCCCCAATCCTCTACGGGATTCTCCCCCTTTGAGTTACTGTATGGGAGACACCCAAGAGGGCTGTTGGATATTGCCAAGGAAACTTGGGAAAGTGAGAGTTCTCCCCACAGGAGTGTGATTGAGCATGTCGCCCTGATGCAAGATCGAATTGCACAGGTAATGCCCATCGTGAAGGAACATTTGGCCCAAGCGCAGTTGGCACAGCAGAGAGTGTACAACCGTGGAGCCAAGACCCGTACCTTTTCCCCGGGGGATAGGATATTGGTACTTGTCCCTACGGTTGAAAGTAAATTCCTTGCCAAATGGCAAGGCCCCTACGAGATAATGGAAAAAGTGAGCGAAGTGAATTACAAGGTCAGACAACCAGGAAGGCGAAAGCCCGAACAGATCTATCACGTTAATCTGTTGAAAGCCTGGAGGGATAGAGAGTCCCTAGTCGCAGAAACTTGGTCACCAGCTCAAACTGGTTGCGTGATTCCTGAGGTTGGAATAGCAGCCACCTTGTCACAACCCCAACAACAGGAGGTTAAGGAGTTTGTGCTTCGCAACAAGGAGGTGTTCTCTGAGCTGCCGGGACAAACATCTGGGGTAGAGCATGATATTATTACCCCGCCCGGTGAAAGGGTGAAGTTAAAACCCTATCGGATCCCAGAGGCCCGACGGGAGGCAATACGGGAGGAAGTACAGAAAATGCTGAACTTAGGGGTGATAGAGGAGTCCCAAAGTGATTGCTGTAGTCCCATTGTGTTGGTGCCTAAACCGGATGGGAGCTGGCGATTTTGTAACGATTTTCGTCAGTTGAACAAAGTTACAAAATTTGACACCTACCGCATGCCACGTATAGATGAGTTGATCGACCGGCTGGGAACAGCCCGATACATGACGACTCTTGACCTCACAAAAGGGTATTGGCAAATTCCCCTGGCCAAGTCGGCCAAAGAGAAAACCGCATTTGTAACCCCAGACGGGGCGTTCCAATATAAGAGAATGCCGTTCGGGTTACAGAATGCGCCGGCCACATTCCAGCGGAAAATGGACCAGATACTGAGGCCCCATCGGAAGTATGCTGTGGCTTACCTGGATGACGTAATTGTCCATAGCACAGATTGGGCCTCACATCTGCCAAAAGTGCAAGCAGTCCTAGACTCTATCCGGGAAGCGGGGTTTACGGCTAACCCCAAGAAGTGTACCATTGGGCAGGAGGAGGCCAAATATCTTGGGTACACCATTGGCAGGGGAGTAATAAAACCCCAACTCAACAAAGTCGAGGCCATCCAGAGTTGGCCACGTCCCAACAGCAAGAAGCAGGTACGAGCCTTTCTGGGAATCGCGGGTTATTATCGGCGCTTCATTCCCCACTTTGCTTCTAAGGCTGTGCCCCTAACCAACCTGACGAAAGGGAAAGGGTCAGTCATGATTAAATGGACCCCCGAGGCTGAGGCAGCATTCCAATTCTTGAAACAAGCCTTATGTAGCCAGCCAGTGTTGTACTCACCCGACTTCTCTAAAGACTTTGTCGTACAAAGTGATGCGTCAGATGTGGGGTTAGGAGCAGTATTGTCCCAGGTCTGGAACGGGGAAGAGCACCCAGTCATTTACCTCAGCAGGAAGTTGAAGTCCCATGAGGTAAATTACACCACGGTTGAAAAGGAGTGTTTAGCGGTGAAGTGGGCTCTAGATTCCCTTCGGTACTATCTGCTAGGTAGGCACTTTGACATGGTTACGGATCACGCTCCGTTAAAGTGGATGGCTCAAAACAAGGAGACAAATAGAAGAGTGAATAGGTGGTTCCTGGCCCTACAGGAATTCAACTTCACAGTAAACCATCGCCCTGGCGTTCAAATGGGGAATGTGGATGCTTTGTCTCGAGTACATGAATGCCTGATTGCTGGTGTTCCAACCCCAAGGTTAAAACAAGAGGGGGGGTATGTGACAGCAGGAAGGTAAAGTCACCTGGTTGCATCCAGGGGGGTAGATATATTTCTCCCAGATTCAGGCTTTATGCCGACTTATACAACTAGGGAGGGAGTTGATGAAGCCCAGCTGAGGCTAGTGGGCTCATGGATGATTCATACCTCTAGGGAGAGTGCTGGGCGTCGTGCAGGCAGGGAGTTGATGAGACCAGCTGAAGCTTGTCAGCTCGTTTAAGGCCTCTATAAAAACTCCCAGCTTCATTAGGTGTTTGCTCATGCCTGGAACCAGACCTGTGTGGACTGTCTAGGGAGAGTGAACCCCTGTGCGGTGAGACAAAGCCTGTGTGGCTATTTGTTTGGACATTTACTAAACCAGGGACTTAGGGACTAGGACAGCACCAGGCTGATCCCAGTTGTTAGTTTAGGAAACCTGCATGTTTAGTCAGAGGTCAAGCTGACCAGGGTTTATTTTGTTTATGTTTCTTTTTGCTTTGCTGTGTTTTTGTCACTGTAAATAGAGAAATAAACCGCACCCTTTTGATCTTGAAAACCACAACCTCCGTCTGCTGGGCCTGTTTTTGTGTGGGGAGCCCATCCAGGGGGTCACACACACCCGCTGCCGAGCTAACCCCCTCACAATATATATATATATATATATATATATATATATATATATATATATATATAAGAAAGGCAGACCATAGTGTTCTCCGCATATAAAAGGATATTTAATAAAAAAGTTCACTTGCATGTAAAAGGCACTAAACCAGTGCCGAGTGTAACAGCGTGTATGAAACAACAGATGCAGTCTGTCGTGTTCAAAACAGCTAGTCAAACCCCTCACCACTCGTCACCTGTCATTTCTCCTCCAGGTCAGTCAAGTAGGTCCACCCTGCACCAGGTTGGACGTCATTTTCCCCAAAAACAAACAAACTAAAAAAAAAAAAGCTCACTTTACCTAACTGACCCCCCTACACCACCACCAAATAAAAAAAAAAAACTATAACAAAAATAAATAAATATGTATGTATACCAAGCACTTACCAACAGCCGATCTGAATCTAGTCGCAACGTCGGCCCTAGCATTCGGATCCTCAGCAATCACAAACCCCTTCAACCACTAACACCATCAGCCGATCTGAGTCTAGTCATATCATCAGTGCAACGACTCGGATCATGAGCTCCCTCATCACCTTACATCTACAGCCAATCCAAATCTAGTCGCATCATCGGCACAACGATTCAGATCCTCGGCAATACAAACTTCACCGACCGATCCGAGTCCAGTCGCAGCGCCGGCTCAAAGTTTAAGATCCTTTACAAACCAAACCCCACCGGTGCTCACACCTTAGCCCGATTTGAACTATTCGCATCAGTGATACCAATAAAGTGGTACTTACGATTCAGATCCCTGGCCTTAAACATAAACATTTACATCTCACTCCATCTGCATGTACAATGTTGCGCATGGTCATTCCTACATACTCAAAATTTCCGCTAACTTTGTTTTCATCTTTCCAATAAAGCGGCTTAATTGCAATCGCTGCAAGCGTTTCTGCAAACGACTCAAATCGGTCACTCATCTCCAGTAGCAACTCGGCTGCTCACCTATTCTCTGTCGTGCTAAACACACAAACTAGCTTTCACTAAGTTTGTCGTTCCTTAAAGCCGACCCGCATCAGGTCAGTTCTCCAAGACTTCACCCGTACATGGGGGTGTACTAATGAGCAGCTTCAGTCTCTCCCGGGAATGCTCAATTTGCAGCAAGGATCATTCCCCAGGGTCGATCTTCTGTATCACGCCTCCTGGTCTTCCTCTCCCAGACACAGGACCCCGATCAGATCCTTAACTTAGACACCGCGGCAGTAGCGGACCTGTCAATATGGGAGGAGTTCCTTACTACGTGAAACAGTATCAAAGTTATACCATCAATATCGCGCCCCAGTCACCGCAGGTAGTGACAGATGCCGCAGCCTCCACAGGCTTCGCTGCAATTTTTGGCCACTATTGGTTTGCAGGACCATGGCCTCCAGAGACACTCCTAATCCCAGGGTTTACCCGGACTTCCTCCCTGTTCGAACAATACCAGATCGTGGCAGCCGCTCAGCTCTGGGGGTCATATCTGGACAGGAAAAACCGTGGCCTTCACCACCGACAACCAGGCCACGGCCGATATTATTAGTAAAGGCAAGTCCAAGTCATGTCCTTCCTACGCAGGCCCGTACAACTATCCCCACAGCACCAGTTAATGTCCACTACCCTAGCTAGTTCCCCATTTGGTCTTTTCCCCAGCCTGGTCATTCAAGCAGCCTTCGACTCTGCCTACCAGAGGTTCTTGTGGCCTAGCGAGTTCACCCGCAGCTACCCCGCCGGCCAAGTTCTACGTAGACCTCACTTGGCTCGCTACCAAGATCGTTTTATCCTCCACCTGGCACTATCCAAAACCCAGCGATCAGGCACTGGGTTAGACGTTTAACTCTAAAACAATCTCTGGTGTGCAGTAACCTTACTTGATCGCCTTCTGTCACTCCTACCTGAACAGTCAAACTCTTGTCCCCTACTACCTTCCCGATCAAACTCTTGAGTGCCTGCCAGTTCATCAAACACATCAGTCTTCATCGGGGCACAACCAACCATAGGAAGTTGATCCAGGGTTCACCCGGTCGCCTCTCGGGGGATCAGGAAGGAATTTTCTCCCCTGCTGTAGCAATTGGCCTAAGCTCGGCTGGGGTTTTCGCCTTCCCCTGGATCAACGGTGGGGCGGTTAGGTCAATTTGGGTCCTGTCACTTTCACACTCACTCTTCCACGCTACCTACACTTCAACCCCAGTCAGTGCTCCAGTCGCTCTTATCCTATTTGAGCGGCCTCCGCCACATCCCGGTGTGGGGTCCCAGATCACGACAATTAAGAGACTTGACAGGCGGAAGTCTGCCTGCTTCGTCCAGCACATCCCCAATCCTCAGGTGGAAATGGCACAAGCATTCACCAAACTTGCTCAATGAACAAAGCTAAAACCAATAAAACTACATCCCTACCTGAATGTTTTTTCCCCCTTATTTTGGCATACCGTCCATCAGATCAGGGCACACTTCAGGTCCATTTCATCTTGTAAGTCTTATGTTAAGTCTATCTATCTTGTTCATATCCGTATCGGATATAGGGCTTCAACCATAAGTTAGAAGGCCAGTATGCTGGCCTGAATTTATGGGAGGAGCCGGGGGGGCTATTTAACCAGCCCACTCACCTGCAGTCTTCGTTGGTTTCCTGTGAGTGGTACCCACCCTCCCATCCCCTTTTTTAGGGCATTTCTCAAAATTCATTTCTCTCCACAAAATATTCATTCTAATCTTGGGTATGCCCCCTTATTTTGGCATACCGTCCATCAGATCAGGGCACACTTCAGGTCCATTTCATCTTTTAAGTCTTATGTTAAGTCTATCTATCTTGTTCATATCCTTATCGGATATAGGGCTTCAACCATAAGTATATATTAAAAATAAAATTGACCCAAAACCATTAAAGTATTCAGGTACAAGTAAAAGGACTTTTGTCATAATGTGCAAGTATGCACAACATGCTTGTGCATTTTGACACACCTACCTGGCAAAGGGACCCTTCCAACATTGTTGCAGCCATGATCTTTCTCACTGTTGCAGCTACTGACATCTTTGCTTGGACTTCTTCTGGGTCCAGTGTCTTTGGCCATCTTTATTGGTCGGCCTGGGATGACAAGACTCCTGCGCACGCACTTAGGAGCTTATTCATCCCGACACTAAGTCATGACAAGATTTTAAGCTGAGTTGCACATGCGTGGCTCAGTAAGATTCTAATAAGATTGTCGTTAGGAAGAAAATGAGCTTTTGTTTGCATAAGAGACATAGGGGTTGACATACAAAAGGCACATACAGGCGGTCCCCGGGTTACAAACAAGACAGGGACTGTAGGTTTGTTCTTAAGTTAAATCTGTTTCTAAGTTGGAATGGGTAAATTTTTTAAGTGTAGCTCCAGCCAAAAAATCTATTTTTAAGCTTTTTGTATAACATAGGGAAGGATTATCACCCCTGTAACATTTGTTTTGCTGTCTGTGCACATGTTCAGAAGGTGTCACCTCACTTTCTGTCCCAATGACAATTGGATTTATTAGGGAAACAAGGATTGGTGATAAAGCATCAGTGGAGACACCTTTTTGCCATATTAACTCTTAAGCCCTGTACACACGATCGGTTTAACCGATGAAAACCGTCCGATGGATTGTTTTCATCAGACAAACCGATCGTGTATGGGACCCATCATTTTTTTTTCCATCGGTTTTAAAAAATAGAACATGTTTTAAATTTTTCCGATGGATAAAAAACCGATCGAAAACTCTGATCGTCTATGGGCAAGTCCATCAGATAAAAAACCCACGCATGCTCAGAATCAAGTCGATGCATGCTCAGAAGCATTGAACTTCATTTTTCTCGGCTCATCAGAGTGTTTTACGTCACCGCGTTTGGAACGGTCGGTTTTTTGACTGATGGTGTGTAGGCAAGACTGATGAAAGTCAGCTTCATCGGATTTCCGATGGACAAAACCATCGGATTAGAATCCATAGGATATCCGATCGTGTGTACGAGGCTTTACAGGAGAGAATTTCCCTACCTAGGGGTAGATTTCCTCTCACTTCCAGTTCTCTCCCTCCATTTGTAAGTAGGAGTCGTTTGTAAGTCGGATGTTTGTAAGTAGGGGACCGCCTGTAAGCTGTTCACTTCCAAGGGAACATTCCCTTAGCTTACTGAATGTGATAAAGATTAAAAAAAATACCCAATCAGGTGCAAGAAATTAAAAAAATTAAATATTTTCTTCTTGCATGTGATTGGATGATGGAAGTCAGCAGAGCTTAACCTTGTTCACTAAGCTAAGGCAAAATTTCCTTGTGAATGAAAAGTGACATAATATGACTATTCTGAAAATAAAAGCCTACCTGTCACTAATTTTCTATCTAAATTATTAACTTTTTATTTTTCTGTTACCATAGTTTGTTTCCTCTATGTTGTATTTTGTTCTTCTCAATAAATGTTCAAATAACACCCCCCCCCCTCTTTTTCTCTATTTCTCTTCGCAGAAACATTATCAGTAGACGATATACTTAAATAATAAATGTATACTAATTGACAACTATGAATGTATTCTGAGAATCCGTTGGAACTAGTTCTTCCAATACATTTCCTTTAAGTAAATTATTCACATGGGGTTTATGAAGTAATCTTTACAACAAATATTCATTTATTTACTTAGAAGAAATGTATTACCAGGGCCATTCTCAACTTCTTCCCATTATACAGCACTTTGCAATTGTAGAGAAAACAGAAGGTAAGGTCCCATAAGAAAGCAAAATTGTAAATGCAGCTTGTACCACCCTTCTTATATCACTAACACATCCCTGAACCAAGCTTTCTCTAATGCTTCCACATAACTATCTTTCCTTTTCTCTACCGCTGCTATGTTTATCTGCAGGGAGAAAAAAAATATTAGGTACTAAAAGCTAAAAATAAATAAAATAAAATACTTCTAGTTATGGAAGATCATGTGACCCAATGCTAGCACCGTCACATGGATCGAATATTAAGCCCTGCGTAAGTTATGATTTCAGTAAATAATAACTTATGCAAGGTGGCTTCTTCTGCTCTCATTGCCAAAGATAGATGTGGAGGAAGAAAAGAAAATAGAGTATATGTCGCTGGAGAGGGGAAAAAAATTTAAGCTGTTGCTTTGCCCAGCATCAATCCCTTTGACCCAAAGCCTGATACTTGACGTTCAATTGTCAGATCTTAGAACTTCAGTGGCTCTGACTTTTGACATTTGAATAACAGAGGGCATGGTTGTATGTTTAGCAGGGCCAAATGGTGGGAGAATCTTTTTTTTTTGGACATGTGTCACAAGTTATCCATTCAAACAGACTATACCTTATGCATTTAATGTCCACTCCCAAGTCAATATTTGGTAAAAACAGAAAATTGTATCATACTTACCGTAATTTTCTTTTCCTGGTGCCTATCCATGGCAGCATACATTTGATAGCAGCCCTGCCTACTCCCGTCCACAGGACCAGTGCATGTTAAGAAAAAGTTAACACCCACACAACAGTCCATTCCCTGTACATCGCTAGAAATGAACTGGGTGGGTTCAGTATGCTGCCATGGATAGGCACCAGGAAAAGAAAATTACGTTAAGTATGATACAATTTTCTGTTTTCCTGGTGCCTCCATGGCAGCATACATGTGATAGATTAATAACTAGCTTTCGGAGTGAGAAGCTTCAGCAAATTCTATCATAAGAAAGTGAGTAAGCTACTGGCTTCCTGCCAAAGACAGGTGTAGTGAGGACTACTAAGCCCTTCAGTAGTTCTGAAAGAATGCCCCATAATAGAACCGAATTGGCTCTCCTGCCTGTCATGTTGGCTGACATCACTGCAATAGGTGGCTATAATGTTCAGATGCTGCTGGAGGAACGTACAGCAATTACTTTTGGTGGCTGCAGCCATATAGAAAGACCTTAGAATTACCTTTAGAAACCGCAAGGTGATTGTGAGCTGGAGCCTTCTACCATTGTTGGTTTCTAAGGAGCTAAGTATAGCTACTATGGCTAGCTAATGACTGTTTGCAAGTGTGCCATTATTGATCTGGATGTATTGTACTTCACCTAAGTTAGACAAAGCAATCTCTCTATGGGATAGGCAAACACAAGCCCACAGGCTCCTGATGCCATGACAGCAGCAAGGCTGTGAACTTCTTGCAGCTTGAAGAGCCTCCCCAATAATTCTTATACCAGAAGCTGGCCTCAGATAAGGGCGAATGTCTGGCTGGTAGAAAAAAATTGAGCACCATCCACGATACTCTCCCCATCCACACCAACATTCAAATACCCAGGACAGGTACCCGAAACACATCCCTTAAGGGGACATCCTCCCAAAGCCTGCCCCATAAGTTACAGCGCAGATGGAAAAAGGCAATGAACAGCACCCAAATGATCCCGTAGCAAGTGCGTTTATCCGGCTACAATCACCTCAAGCCCCTGGTAGAACATAGGGAAAGTGAGAATAGAAGCCTAGGTGGCAGCCTTGCTGATCTGAGAAACTGTAGTCTGAATCAAGCTTCAATTTGCAAAAAATATCGAATGGGATAACAGCCAAACGGCTTCTTAGCTGCATCGGTTGTTATCCCAAGAAAGCTGACTGCCGGCTCTAAAAAACGGTCCCAGGGTGATGCCTGAAGGTGCAAGCATCACCCCGGTACAACCCCTTCAAGCCGAGGCCGCTGTTACGTACCTCAGAGGACGAGTCTGACCTGTAGGAGAAGAACTCTCATACAGCTCTGGTTCAGGAGCCACCGGAGTGGGAACAGTGGTCTCGGGAACACAGCGGGGTAGGGGTGCCTGTGGAGACTGTGGTGGTTGACACTGTAGCTGGTTGATGATCCTCCAAGTAGGCTGGAACTGCGGATGACAGCAGGATCAGTAGCAGGCTGAAGCAGGGAGAGATAAGCCAGGTCAACACTGGAACACACAGAGCAAGTAGCAGGCAGGTGCAGGGTCAGGCGAGCCGGGTCAGATCAGGTGGTCAGGCAGAGCCATGCGGTGGACTGGAGCAGGATCAGATAAGCAGGCAGAGGTCTGGCAACGGGACAACAAGTAATTGTAGCAGGGTCAAGGCAGGCCGAGGTCAGGGTTGGAGATAACAGGTAAGTCAGCAGCGCCGGGTCGTCCAGGTAATCAGATAACAGATGCAGGTAAAGATACACAGAAGCTGCAGATCAGACAGCAGTGCACTATTACAACTGCTGGCTTTTTAAAGGCCCAATTGCGACATGTCATTTAGCGCACACGCGCAATTGGCGCACGCCAACGCACAGGTACAGAGGGAAGCAGGGATCGTCCTCTATTTCTGGCAGGTCCCTGACAGCCGCATATTTGCGTACAGTCAGCCTGAAGGGGTTAAAATGTCTGCGGGCCGGGTACATGTGAATTCATCACGTGCACTGACAGGCCGGACATTTAGCGGCGGTGGGCCGGGTGTGGTACGTGGGCTGTAGGGTGCCGACCCCTGCTCTATGTGTTTGATTTGTTAAAGGCAAATAGACTGTGCACTTTGCAAGTGGAGTTGCACTCATTTGTCCCAGAGCTTAGTGAATGTAATTTTGTATTGCATTATGTTTTAAGCAACATTCCTAGACATCTATTATTTATCTGCATTTTGGGGGTTTATGTATTACCATATTCAGAAAAATTACTTTTAAGAAACCACCTGATAGCATCGTAAAATTTTAAGCATGATATTTACCCACAAATGGTGTATAATAGATGTAAAAAAAACGTATTTCAACACAATTACATAAAAAGGGTTGAGATTAGATATTGATAATTATAAAAAGGAAGAACTGTAACTAGCTTGATGCTCTTTGCTGTGGACAGATTAATGATTCCCAACCATAGAGAAGCCTGAATTTACCTCTGGACAGTTGCACAAACCATTTTTTGGTTAATTCCAGCTATTACAACATAACAGGTGCATTGCTCAACCTGTCTCTCGATATAGACAAGAATTTCAAGTCATTTTTAGGCAACCATCAGTGGAAATGGTAAATTCCTGGATTCGGAGAATTGGGTTATATTTCCTCATCCTAATCTGTCCAGGTAAATCTTTTTATTGAGTAAATGCATTTTCGTTTGTCATGGGGAATAAATGCACCTAATTTCTACCAGCCATTTTAGGAATACAGAAAGGAGTGCCAGACCAAAATTGGATAAAAGAGTCCTAGATAGTTTTAACTGTGTTATCCAGTGTTGAGTCCTGATGAAGGGAGGGTGGTATTGTTTATATATTACTTTTTTATCGACAATTAAAATGACCTTGGACTCTTGTTCTTTTCTGTATTTCTATGCTTTGTGTTACAGTTGGGTGCCCATTGGGGGAAGCCCTGCAGAGTGGAAGCTGCCTTGCCAGGGCTATTGAGCTTGTTTGAAGTTTTCCTTCATCGACATGAAGTCAAAAAGTTCCCAGCAAATGTAGTGTAGTATTGAAATGCACAATTTATTCAAAATGATTAAAAACACACAAGAACAAGGTGTAAAAACAGCTCATCTGGTGCTTTACAGAGCCCCTCTGATCCATCACACGGACATCGTGCTCCGTTCAGGGACCACAGATGTATGTGCTGTGTGTGGGCTGAATGGCATCCTAGGAACCAGTAAGAAACCCCGTCCCTAGGACTCCATTCTGCCCACATACAGCACATACAACATCTGTGGTTCCTGAATGCAGCACAATGTCCGTGAGATGGATCAGAGGGGCTCTTGCTCTGTAAAGCACCAGATGAGCTCTTTTTACACCTTGTTCTTGTTCGTGTTTTTAATTCTTTGGAATAAGTTGTGCATTTAAATACTACACTCAGGTTGGTGCTTCCTGTTTATTTCTCCATTTGCATTCACTTTTCTCTGAGGATGGCCGCCACCATTTGTTTGTCGTTTTTTTTCTTTATTTGGACTTATGGACTTTCTTCCCCCTTCTCCCCTTCATCATAGTTGTGTCGCCCCAATATATTGTATTGAATTTTATAATTTTAAGTATTTTTATTGATTTACGTGCCCACAGATATCACTGTCATCATCCACAAGGCCCTTTATTGTTTATTGTATATTGTGTATTGTTTGTCTTCTGTTTATTTTGTATGTTGTGCCAGCTTTTTATTATCTTCTTTAAGGCTCCATGTACACAGAAGCTGATAAACTGCAGTTAATGGGCGTTTTGGCGTTTTTTTTAAAAGCCCATTAACTGCACTCTATGTTAGCCTGTGTTCATGTACACATAACGTTTTTTAGCTTTAATGAGCAGTGGAGTTAATGGGCTTTTTTCTGAACGCAGGAAATTTGCGTTCAAAGTGCCGTTTTTCGGCAGAAAAAAACGCAAAACGCCGAAAAACGCTCATAAACGCTCATAAACGCTCAAAAACGCTGGCCGCGAGCGTTTTTTAGTCCATTGAAAAAAATTTTTTTTTTTTTTTTTTTTTTTTAAAAAGCTAAAAAAAGCTACACTGAAAAACGCTAATAAAAGCTAGTAAAAAAACGCTGATAAAAGCTAGCTTTTTCTGCTGCTTTAAAAACGGCCGTTTTTGAGCTTCTGTGTACATGGAGCCTAAAAGTTCCCAGCGCCTCTTTGAGTATGCTGTTCTGGATTACAATAATTTTAGGTAGCAAAGATCTTTGTGTTTGGTGTTTGACAAAAGTGTATCAGCACACAAATATAGCTGACCTCTTGAAAGAAACTGAAATAGTTAATTCTCAATTAAAGTGAGCGTGTAAAGGCAAAACTTTTATTTTAGTAAAAAAAAATGTTGCGGTCTGCATTATCGCAGGGGTTTGTTACCCCCAATTTTTCCTAATAACTTTTGTCTTTAAGACAGAATGCAAGAAGACATCCTAAATTGTAGGTTTGTCATAAGTGCAAGTGATGATAGGAACAAATGTTCTGGTGACAACTGTCTATGAGAGGTATTCCCCTCACCGTGGGAAGATTTTCTCTCAATTCCTGTTGCTTCTCCAAGACAGGAAGTGAAGAGAAACTCCCCAGAAGGACACCGACAGCAATAAATACTCCAATTTGGGTTTAAACTCCTCCCTACTCTCTCCTAAACTAAAAAAAGGTTTTAACCACTTCCCGACCAGCCGCCGCAGTTATACTGCGGCAGGTTGGCTCCCCCTGGACATCGGCTTGCTTTCAGACCACTAGGGGGCGTGCGCCACTGGAGCCAAAACATACCCGGCGGTCGCGATGACCGCCGGGCACCTGGAATCACTCTACACAGAGACAGAACGGAGATCTGTCAATGTAAACAGACAGATCTCCGTACTGTCAGGGGAGAGGAGTATGAACAACCATCAGTCTCCTCACCCAGGCAGTCCCCTCCCCCCACAGTTAGAATCACTCCCTAGGACACACAGATAACCCCTTGATCGCCCCCTACTGTTAACCC
This sequence comes from Rana muscosa, assembly GCA_029206835.1. Lineage (NCBI taxonomy): Eukaryota > Metazoa > Chordata > Amphibia > Anura > Ranidae > Rana > Rana muscosa. Next base: position 237,774,515 of record CM055124.1, read on the forward strand.
CTTCCCTGCCAGTGTCATTTATACAGTAATCAGTGCATTTTTATAGCACTGATTGCTGTATAAATGTCACTGGTCCCAAAAAAGTGTCACAAGTGTCCGATCTGTCCCCCACAATGTCGCACGCCTGATAAAAATTGCAGATCACCGCCATTACTAGTAAAAAAAATAAAATAATAAAAATGCCATAAATCTAGCCCCTATTATGTAAACTTTTGCGCAATATATCAATATACCCATATTGCAAAAAATTTCACCAAAAATATGTAGAAGTATACATATAGGCCTAAACTGAGTAAGAAATTAGTTTTATTTTTAAAAATTGGGAGATATTTATTATAGCAAAATGTAAAAAATATATATATTTTTTTCAAACTTTAGGGCTCTTTCACACGGACAGTTCGTTCAGGTCCGCCTGTCAGTTTTTTGGGCGGACCTGAATGGATGCTCCATGTACCCCTATGGAGCCACAGATGTCAGCGGTGACATGTCCGCTGACATCCGACCCGCTCAGATCCGCCAAAGTGTGACGGAGGGAAACCCTACTTTTCCACCCGTCTGCGGATCGGATCGGATGTCTTCTGATCCCCCATAGGGGAGAGCGGCGCTCTGACAGGGCGGTCCCTGCACAGTGTGCGGGAGCGCCCAGTCATTCACCGGCTCAGCGAGGATCAGCGGAGCAATCCCCGCTGAGCAAGCTGAGGTTCACGGGGCGGATCATGACTGATCCGTCTCGTGTGAAAGGGGCCTTAGGCTCTTTTTTTGTTTATAGCGCAAAAAAAAAAAAATCGCAGAGGTGATAAATTACCACCAAAATAAAGCTCTATTTGTGGGAAAAAAAGGACATCAATTTTGATTTTGTACAAAGTCGCATGCCCGCTCAATTGTCAGTTAAAATGACGCAGTGCCGTATCGCAAAAAATAGCCTGGTCATTAAGGGGGCAAATCTTCTGGGGCTGAAGTGGTTAATATACATACAGTTTAATTTAGAGATACTACAAGAGCAATAGTAAAACTACAGTCTGATAACTTGACTACCTCTACACTTAACATTTTAATAAAAACAGGGAACCATAATTTATCTTTCAATATTGTACACATTCATACATTATAGATACATTTTACTTAAACTGCTGATAGGAAAACTGTAAAGAAAAGTGCCACCCTGCTGTGTAGAACACACCCTATTGCTTATCTTATCTGCCCCTGATCTGTATTATGGCACAGTAACACAGTCACAGTTCTTCCACCCAAGCTCTCCCTGCTCTATGTACTCCTACAATGCAATGCAGCCTGTGGCCTGCAATGGGGATACAAAGTTGAGAAAGACATCTGATGGTGACAGAGAGTTCAAGCCCTTTTTTAAAACACATATTTACTTTAAAGATGAGCAATTGATAAGTTCCCACCCTGTAAGTTTTTATTTTGCTATTAACTATGAACCAAAGTTATATGCCACAAGGCACTCTTCTATGACCTGCTGTAAAAGATCATTATAGCTCGACAACATCTCTCTACACATATACGATGCACAATATGGCAAACTTTCAAGTATATACGCCAATACACTCACTATGATGTTTTTTGCTGTAAAGAGAAAACTACACTCAGATGAGAGTTCACGAACATAGGTCTTGGGCAGTTGCTTCCAATGCTAGTCCAGGGGCTACCTCATTGAAATTGCAAAAAAAAATTATCAGCATTTGATTTGCCAGGTATCAAAGGTTATTAACCACTTGCCTACTGGGCACTTAAACTCCCCTCTTGCCCAGACCAATTTTCAGCTTTCAGTCCTCTCGCACTCTGAATGACAATTACTCAGTCATGTAATACTGTACCCAAATGATTTTGTTGTCCTTTTTTTCCACACAAATAGAGCTTTCTTTTGGTGGTATTTGATCACCTCTGCGTTTTTTTTTTTGTTTGCGCTATAAATGAAATAAGAAAAAAAAAAGAAAATTTTGAACAAAAATTCTTTTTTCTTTGTTTTTGTGATAAAAGTTTGCTAATTATTATTTTTTCTTCATAAATTTTGGCCACAATTTATCCTGCTACATATCTTTGGTAAAAAAATAACCCAAATTGGTGGATAATATTTGGTCTGTGTGAAAGTTAGAGAGTCTACAAGCTGTGGTGCAAACCATTAAAAATTTATCACACCTAATGTACTGGTGGCCTATCTCATTTCTTGCGACCCAAACAAGCCAGGAAAGTACAAATACCCCCCAAATGACCCATTTTTTGAAAGTAGACATTCCAAGGTATTTAGTAAGGTGCATGGTGAGGTTTTGATTTGTAATTTTTTCCCACAATTCTTTGCAAAATTAAGATTTTTTATTTATTTTTCCACAAAATTGTCATTGTAATAGGCTATTTCTCTCACATGGCATGTGTATACCACAAATGACACCCCAAAACATATTCTGCTACTCCTCCTGAGTATGGCGATACCAAATGTGTGGGACTTTTTCACAGCCTAGCCACATAGAGAGGCCCAACATGCAGGAAGCACCATCAGGGGTTCTAGGAGCATAAATTACACATCTAACTTGTTGACTACCTATTACACTTTTGAAGGCCCTGGAGCACCAGAACAATGGAAGCACCCACAAAATGACCCCATTTTGGAAAGCTAACACCCCAACATATAATCTATGAGGCATAATGAGTTTTTTGAACGGTTTATTTTTTTCCAGAAGTTTTGCAAAAATGTGGGAAAAAATGAAAACACATTTTATTTACACAAAGTTGTCCATTTATAAGATATTTCCAACACATAGCATGTACATAGCAAAAATGACACCCCAAAATACATTCTGCTACTCCTCCTGTGTATTGCGATACCACATGTGTGAGACTTTTACACAGCCTGGCCACATACAGAGGCCCAACATTGAAATAGCCCCTTCAGGCATTCTAGGAGCATAAATTACACATCTCATTTCTCAACCACCTATTACAGTTTTGAAGACCCTGGAGCACCAGTACAATGGAAACACCCACAAAATGACCCAATTTTGGAAAGCTAACACCCCAACGTATAATCTATGAGGCATAATGAGTCTTTTGAACAGTTCATTTTTTTCCCAGAAGTTTTTGGAATATGTGGGAAAAAAATTTAAACGCATTTTTTTACACAAAGTTGTCCATTTATAAAAAATTTCCAACACATAGCATGCACATAGCAGAAATTACACCCCAAAATACATTCTGCTACTCCTCCTGAGTATGGCGATACCACATGTGTGAGACATTAACACAGCCTGGCCACATACAGAGGCCCAACATTTAAATAGCACCTTCAGGCAAATTAAGGAGCATAAATTACACATCTAATCTCTTAACCACCTGTTACATTTTTGAAGGCCCTGGAGCACCAGGACAATGGAAACACCCACAAAATTAACCCATTTTAGAAAGCTAACACCCCAACGTATAGTCTTTGAGGCATAATGAGTCTTTTGAACAGTTCATTTTTTTCCAGACGTTTTTGGAAAATGTGAAAAAAAAATGAAAACTCATTTTTTTACACAAAGTTGTCAAATATATATGATATTTCTAACACATAGTATGTACATAGCAAAAATCACATCCCAAAATACATTCTCCTCCTGTGTATGGTGATACCACATATGTGAGACTTTTACACAGCCTGGCCATATGGAGAGGTCCAACATTGAAGTAGTACCTTCAGGCGTTCCAGGAGCAAAAATTACACATCTAATTTCATTCCTACCCATCACAGTCTGTGACTTGTTCAAAGCTTGGGATATTTTTTTTATAACCTAAACCTGCTTTAAACCTCTCCACAACTTTATCCCTGACATGTCTGGTGTGTTCCTTGGCATTCATGATGCTGTTTGTCCCCTAAGGCTCTCCAACAAATCTTTGAGGGCTTCACAGAACAGCTGTATTTATACTGAGATTAGATTACACACAGGTGGACTCTATTTACTGTTTAGATGACTTCTAAAAGCAATTGGTTCCACTAGATTTTAGTTAGGGGTATCAGAGTAAAGGGAGCTGAATACAAATGCACATCACACTTTTCACATATTTATTTATACAAAAATTTGAAAACCATTTATCATTTTCTTTCCACTTCACAATTATGTGCCACTTTGTGTTGGCCTATCACAAAAAATACCATCAAAATATATTTACGTTTTTGGTTGTAACATGACAAAATGTGGGGTATGAATACTTTTTCAAGGCACTGTACCAGCAGCAATTTCCTAGGTTTTCTAAAGGCAGGAACTCTTCAAGGTTAGGGTTGGATTAAGGTGGTTAGTTAAAGCAGAACTTTACCCATAACAACTTGATAAAAAATAATGTTCTTTAGTAATGAACATATATTCTACAATAATAATCATGCTACCAAAATAGTGTGTGCTGTAAATTGCCTCCAGCATTGCTCCTGTTTCTTTTTGCTGGAGGCTGCCACTTTACAGAAGCCCAAAGCCCCAGCAGTAAATCATAAAGCGAGACTAAACCCATCAATTTACCGGTTTCAAAAACAGTTTGATTTGATTGTGTCCTCAATTAAACTGTCAAACCATCAAATATCTGGTGTCAAACCTGATCACATGTGCAGCACCATGGCAGTTGCAGTTCAAGCAGAAGCAGCTTCCTTGGCTGTAAAGGATAGGAGGGTTTAATTCTGCTTTCAGCCGATCAGCCTCTACAAACTCAGCAGTGCCTAAAAATGGAGAGCAACTGAGCATGTGCAGAGCACGGTCAGACAGTGAATTACTAGATTTTAAACAGTATAGGCACTTACAGTATTTTTAAGGTTTTACATAGCTATACAGTGCCTTGCAAAAGTATTCACCCCCTTGGCTTTTTACCTATTTTGTTACATTACAGCCTTTAGTTCAATGTTTTTTTAATCTGAATTATATGTGATGGATCAGAACACAATAGTCTAAGTTGGTGAAGTAAAATTAGAAAAATATATACATAAAACAATTTTTCAGAAATAAAAAATTGATAATTGGCATGTGCGTATGTATTCACCCCTTTGTTATGAAGCCCATAAAAAGCTCTGGTGCAACCATTTACCTTCAGAAGTCACATAATTAGTAAAATGATGTCCACCTGTGTGCAATCTAAATGTCACATGATCTGTCATTACATATACACATCTTTTTGAAATGCCCCAGAGGCTGCAACACCTAAGCAAGAGGCACCACTAACCAAACACTGCCATGAAAACCAAGGAACTCTCCAAACAAGTAAGGGACAATGTTGTTAAGAAAAACAAGTCAGGGTTAGGTTATAAAAAAATATCCAAATCTTTGATGATCCCTAGGAGCACCATCAAATCTATCATAACCAAATGGAAAGAACATGGCACAACAGCAAACCTGCCAAGAGACGGCCGCACACCAAAACTCACGGACCAGACAGGGAGGGCATTAATCAGAGAGGTAGCACAGAGACCTAAGGTAACCATGGAGGAGCTGCATAGTTCCACAGCAGAGACTGGAGTATCTGTACATAGGATGACAATAAGCTGTACGCTCTATAGAGTTGGGCTTTATGACAGATCGGCCAGAAGAAAGCCATTCAGCAAAAAACAAAATGACATGTTTTGAGTTTGCGAAAAGGCATGTGGGAGACTCCCAAAATGTATGGAGGAAGGTGCTCTGGTCTGATGAGACTAAAATGGAACTTTTTGGCCATCAAACAAAACGCTATGTCTGGCGCAAACCCAACACATCACATCACCCAAAGAACAGAATCCCCACAGTGAAACATGGTGGTGGCAGCATCATGCTGTGGGGACGTTTTTCAGCAGTTGGGACTGGGAAACTGGTCAGAGTTGAGGGAAAGATGGATGGTGCTAAATACAGGGATATTCTTGAGCAAAACCTGTACCACTCTGTGTGTGATTTGAGGCTAGGACGGAGGCTCACCTTCCAGCAGGACAATGACCCCAAACACACTGCTAAAGCAACACTGGAGTGGTTTAAGGGGAAACATGTAAATGTGTTGGAATGGCCTAGTCAAAGCTCAGACCTCAATCCAATAGAAAATCTGTGGTCAGATTTAAAGATTGCTGTTCACAAGCGCAAACCATCCAACTTGAAGGAGCTGGAGCAGTTTTGCAAGGAGGAATGGGCAAAAATCCCAGTGGTAAGATGTGGCCAGCTCATAGAGACTTATCCAAAGCGACTTGGAGCTGCGATAGACGCAAAAGGTGGCTCTACAAAGTATTGACTTTAGGGGGGTGAATAGATATGCACATTGACTTTTTCTGTTATTTTGTCCTATTTGTTGTTTGCTTCACAATGAAAAAAAAAAAACATCTTCAAAGTTGTGGGCATGTTCTGTAAATTAAATGATGCAAATCCTCAAACATTCTATGTTAATTCCAGGTTGTGAGGCAACAAAACACGAAAAATGCCAAGGAGGGTGAATACTTTTGCAAGGCACTGTACCTGCAAAAGGGGCCAGACTGATGTGATCTAGCAGGACTATATTATCTGACTAAAGTTCCACTTTAAGGTAAAGTATAGTACGTAGAATGGCAACAGCTTGTTCTATACAGCGAGACTGCCAAAAACTGAGCAATGCAGAGATTGCTAGAGACTCTACATTATAAAGAGTCTGCCAGAGGCGGCATTATGTATTATGCATTATGAGTCTGCTGCAAACAGTGCTATACAGAGAATTTTTTATGTGAAAAAAGATTTGTGCATGGATCAAATGAATCGTGAGCAGCAAATAGTAAGATTATATAATCACTCCAAACTGTGCAAATACATGTGTTGTGCTAATAAATCATCATAAACCAAATATGTGATCAGTTATAAACATTGTTAGTGTGACAACAAGTTGTTGTACCTGATGACGTTGTTAACGATGCATTGGGTGGAGTCTAGAGTCTGAAGGCAGAAGGAATTTGGCTGCTCTCTGGGGGTGCTTATGTACGGTATGAGACAGATGTAACACCGTGTGGTGCCATACCTGGTGCATATGGTTCTTTTTTTATATATAAGTGCAATCTTTGCTGATTTTGAACAATAAATATGGCGGTAAGCACTATATTCTTTTTTATTTTCCTTGAGATTGATGCTTTACTTCTGTGAGTGACTGAGTCTGGCAATCCATCTGCTGCTTTAATCCCGGGTATAAGATTAATGTTGTGAGCCTATTTTGGTGAGAGACGTATCCCAGAAATAGGTACTTGACACCTGGCTTGACATTGATGGTGGCTTTAAAGAGACAAGTGCAGTTTGACCTTTGTTATGGGGTGAAAAAATAAAGGTGAGAAAACACCCAAGAGGGGTGGTGGAGGTCTCACATGGATAGCACATTTTGCTACATCTACAAGGGAGTTGGACTTTTTAGACTTTTTATCGCTAATTGTACACTTTTCGTGTTCACATTGTCACTACATTTATTCCACAACTTGTCACACTAACAATGTTTATAAGTGATTTCATATTTGATTTATTATGATTTAATAATGCAAAATGTTTATTTATATAGAGAGTTTTAGTGATGAGTAACTAGTGTATCCTTTGGGCTACATGGGTCCCACCAGAGAAAATTCTGGTGAGGGCCCGCTATTAGTCAAATAATCAAAGGTAATACACAAAGATAATCATGGGAAAATAGGGATGTGACCTAATGGGATTTTTTTAATGAAATGTCAGTGGTTCAGAACAAACTGTGACAATGATTGCTTTCAGAGTAAAAATAATTTTTAATAGTTTTTTTGTCTAGCATTACTATATAAAACCTTTGGTCTGCTTTCCAGGTGTAGTTGTACATGTATTCTGTGTTGTATGCTCTTTGTTTATTAATGTTTAATTACAATCTTTTTTTTTTCATCTCTCAGTTATAATGCTAACAAAGTTCTACCACATTTTTTCATCTACATTAACAACACAGGATTTGTAAACTACCAAAAAAAACGCAGAATGACAATCATCTACTTCTTCCCTTTTGATATTCACATTTGTAACATGAGTTTCCAAAGCCAGCTTCACACAAGTAAGTCATTCGTTTTTGAATTGTACTACAACCAGCTCTGTTTTTCCTTCTGGGTCCTTGTGGATCTGTCACGTACCTGACAGTGACGAGCCCGGATCTGCAGAGGGAGGCCTCTCTTACGGCTTCCACCGGCGGCCCCTGGTACTGAAGACAGGAGGCACGGAGGTAGAAGGGGTACGAGTGCCTGGCAGGATGGATCAAGGTAGAGTAGAGTCTGAAGACTGGGACGGATCCAGGCACCCAGGAAGTATGGCAGGCTGAACCGGAACCAGGAACACAGCAACTGGACTGGAACTGATGAGACTGACTGGACTGGAACCAGGATACAGCAACTGGACTGGAACTGAAGAGGCAGACTGGACTGGAACCAGGAACAAGCAACTGGACTGGAACTGATGAGGCTGACTGGACTGGAACCAGGACACAGCAACTGGAGAGATTGGTCGGACAAGCCGGGTCGGTAGAATTGGCTGGCGGCAAGGTACTGGAGGATCAGGCAGAAGATTGGTCAAACAAAGCCGGGGGTCAGAGGCAGGCAGGAAACTGGAAGGGTCAAGGTAAGCCGGGTCGGATGCAGGTAAATTCACGAATCAGGTCTCTTTGGGTACTACACGCTGTAGAGCAGACAGCAGGGACTGTCTGTCACAGGCATGTTTAAATAGCTCTTCTGGCGCGCTTTGTGGAGCGTGCGCGCGCCCCCGCTAAGCGCGTGCGCGCGCTCGCCATCGCGCGCGCGCGTGTGCGCGTGGACGTGCCCGAGATTCGGAATCAGGAAGTCCAGGAATCCTGTAGCTGACAGGATTTCTATGACATTGCCCCCCCCCAAGGGGCAGCCTCCGGATGCCCAGCCGGGTGAACCTTCCAGGGTGAGTCCTTTTGAAAGCCTGTACCAAACTCCTGGCATGGATATTCTCCTCGGGTTCCCATGAGTTTTCCTCGGGTCCGTAGCCCTTCCATTTAATTAGGAATTGGTTCTGGTTATTTCTTCTCCTGAAGTCCATGATAGCTTCTACTTCGAATTCCTGTTCACCGTCAATAATGATCGGATCAGGGTGATCCGGCTTCCGATCTGGAAACGGATTGGAGACTGTGGGTTTTAGGAGAGAGACATGAAAAACTGGATGGATTCTAAGAGAGTCAGGAAGTTCCAATTCATAAGCTACTTCATTAATTTTCCTCTTAACAGGGAATGGACCTAAAAATTTCGGGCCCAGTTTTTTAGAAGGGCATGCCATTCTTAGGTTTGTGGTAGATAGCCATACTTGGTCGCCGGGTACCAACACTAATTCACCCCGTCTCTTCTTGTCATAGATTGTCTTGTTGCGTTCTTGAGTCTTGGTCATGGTCTCTTGTAGAAGCTGGTTATTGACCGAGAAAAAATTTAACTTTTCCTGGACTGCAGGTACAGGACACTCAGGAAGGGAATTAGGCAGAAAAGTAGGATGAAAACCATAGTTTGCAAAGAAAGGAGTCTGGCAGGTAGCGGAGTGAATGGAATTGTTATACGCAAACTCGGCCAACGGAAGTAGGGAAACCCAGTTGTCCTGAGCAAAAGAGGAGAAGCATCGCAGGTATTGCTCGAGCGTCTGATTCGTTCTCTCCGTCTGTCCGTTGGTCTGTGGATGGTAAGCAGAGGAAAACGATAATTCGATTTTCAAGGTTTTGCAAAGGGATCTCCAGAATCGAGAGGTAAATTGAACTCCGCGATCGGAAACAATATTGGCTGGTACCCCGTGGAGTCTGACTATTTCTCTGATGAATACCTGTGCGGTTTCAGGAGCGGAGGGAGTCCCTTTCATAGGGATGAAGTGTGCCATCTTGGACAGACGGTCCACTATAACGAAGATGGTGGAATGGTTCTCAGCCGGAGGTAACTCGACAATGAAGTCGATGGACAACATTCTCCAGGGCCTATCTGGAACGGGTAAGGGTTTTAGTAGTCCCCAGGCCTTGGATCTGGAACCCTTGTTTCAGGTGCAAGTTGTACAAGAATCTACAAACCTCCTACAGTCTTCACGTACTCGAGGCCACCTGAAGGTGCGCTGTACCAGGTCAGTGGTCTTGGCAACGCCAAAATGCCCGGCCAGGGCGTGGTCGTGGCAGAGTTCTAATGCGGTTACTCTTAGTTTCTCAGGTACGTAGATTCTGTCTTGGTACCACAATAGTCCATCCTTAACCTGCAATTCCGGCTCGGAGAACTGTCTCTGCCCGGTGGAAGCTCGTTTGATTTGAGTGAACAGGTTCTCCTGTAGAAGAAGGAAATTTCCGGGGGCAAGGATGGTATCAGGCGGAGAAGTCTCCTTGGACTTATGGAACATCCGAGACAGGGCGTCAGGCTTAATATTCTTGGCCCCAGGACGATAAGTAACATGAAAAGAGAACCGGGAGAAGAAGAGTGCCCACCTGGCTTGCCGTGGATTCAATCTTCTCGCGGCTTTCAGGTACTCCAGGTTCTTGTGGTCAGTAAATATCAGAATTGGATGAGCCGCGCCCTCCAGCAGGTACCGCCATTCCTCTAGTGCAGACTTGATCGCTAGTAGCTCCCGATCCCCCACGTCGTAGTTCCTCTCCGCTGCAGAAAGCTTGCGGGAGAAGAAGGCTACTGGGTGGAGCAAGGCTTTGACTCCCTGTCTTTGGGACAGTATTGCTCCTACCGCTATTTCGGAGGCGTCTACCTCAAGTACGAATGATTGTGAGGAGTCTGGGTGTTTCAAGATAGAGGCTGAGGTAAATAGGGCCTTCAGGCGTTCAAAAGCTTCTTGGGCTTCAGGAGACCAGTGAAAACGTGTTCCTTGCTTGGTGAGTTGAGTAATGGGTGCGATAATAGCTGAAAACCCCCTGATGAACTTGCGGTAGAAGTTGGCGAATCCAACGAAACGTTGGATTCCCTTCTTGTCCACCGGTTCTGGCCAGTCCAGGATTGCGGTAATCTTTTGAGGATCCATCTTGATGCCCTCGCTGGAAATGATTAACCCCAGAAATGATATACTCTCTTGCTCGAACTCACATTTTTCGGCCTTCGCATACAGGCCATGCTGGCGGAGCCGACCCAACACATCTTTGACATGTCTGCGATGAGAATCAAGGGAGGAAGAAAAAATTAAGATATCATCAAGATAAACAATAACAAAGAGGTCTAGGAAGTCCCGTAGAACATCGTTGATAAAATACTGGAAAGTGGCAGGGGCGTTACACAACCCGAATGGCATTACCAAGTACTCAAAATGTCCATACCGGGTACGGAAGGCGGTCTTCCATTCGTCCCCTTCTTTGATACGGATCAAGTTGTAGGCTCCGCGGAGGTCAAGTTTGGTAAAGATGGTGGCAGTTCCTAGTCTCTGAAATAGCTCTGGTACCAGGGGGAGAGGGTAGCGATTTTTTACTGTAATTTTATTCAATTCCCGGTAATCCACACAAGGTCGAAGGGTGTGGTCCTTTTTCTCTACAAAAAAGATGCCTGCGCCTGCTGGGGATGTGGAAGGGCGGATGAACCCCTTTTGCAAGTTCTCATCAACATAATTTTTTAAAGCCCCTTGTTCCACCTCCGTTAAAGGGAAGACTCTACCGAACGGAATCTTTGCTCCAGGAAGTAGGTCGATGGGGCAATCGTAGGCCCGATGGGGAGGTAGAGTCTCTGCCTTTTGTTTACTAAATACGTCAAGAAAGTCGTGGTAAACTTCTGGGATGGATTGACGGGTGCCATCTTCTGTGTCAATGCATAGTAACGAGGCCGGCCCAGGAGGTTTATATGAGCCACAGGACTGCTGGCAATAGGAAGAAGGAAAGGCAACTATTCCCGTAGTCCAGTTGATAGTGGGATTGTGGGCTTGTAACCAAGGCATACCAAGGATCAAGGGAAACAACGGAGAAGAGATGATGTCCAGACATAAGCATTCTTGGTGGGTTCCAGAGGTGGTAAAGATGGTAGCGGGTATAGGAGTGGTCTCCTCGGTCACAGGTCCGGACTTAATGACGGAACCATCAGCCAGATGGACACGAAGTCCATGGGTCTTGGTACGAAGGGGAATTTGGTGTTTAATGGCAAAGGTTGAGTCCATAAAGCAGCTGCATGCTCCGGAATCAATAATGGCGGGTACTTGCAAAGTCCTTCCTGGGAGCTGTAATGAAACAGAGAGGGCAAGGTGAGATGTGGTTTTGGCTTGTAGGTTAGTCATGTTAGAAGAAGCTGAAAGAAACTTACGAAGCTTCAGGGGACAGGTTCTAACGAAATGTCCGGGGTCCCCGCAGTACAGGCACAGATTATTTATTCGGCGGCGCTGGCGTTCCTCAGGAGCGAGGGATGGACGAAGGAGCCCGAGCTGCATTGGTTCAGGCGTGTCAGATGTGGGAGTTGGAGGTGTAGCAGGAGCCGAGTACAGGTGACTAGGAGCCCGAGGAAGCATCCAGGTTGGGCGGGAGAAGCCAGTGGTCCTCTCAGCCCTCCGTTCCCTCAGACGTCGGTCAATCTGGATGGTTAGATCAATCAACAGGTTGAGTGTCTGTGGTACACCGACTCTAGCTAGCTCGTCCTTCAAGGAATCGGAAAGTCCTAAGCGAAACTGATGGCGGAGGGCGGCATCATTCCAATTGGTATCCGCACTCCACCGCCTGAATTCTGCCACATAGTCCTCCGCTGGTCTGCGTCCTTGTTGAAGGGAACGCAAGGCGGCTTCTGCGGTTACCGAGAGTTGGGGATCTTCGTATAGCTGGGCCATGGCATTGAAAAAAGCAGCGAGGTTGTTTAGTGATACATCCTTCTGTTCAAAGAGACGGTGGGCCCAGCTCTGAGGGTCTCCAGCGAGCAAAGAGACCACAAAGCCCACCTTGGTGGCCTCTAGAGAAAAGGTACGGGGCTGTAGGGCAAAATACAGTTCACACGAATTCCGGAAGGCCCTAAACTTGCTCCGATCCCCGGAAAATCTTTCGGGTGTAGGAACCTTAGGTTCAGGAGGAAGCATGACCACTGTGGGTGAGGAACTTGTTCTGGCTGTGGAAGCAGAGGCGTGGGGCCCCTCTTGGATGGCAGAAGGATTGGAGAGGGCCCGCACTTGTTCTTCCAAGCGGGTGTATCCTTGTTGAAGACTCTTGACTGCTTCAGACAAACCTGCCAGGTGCCGACAGAGTTCCTCCATAGGTGAGGCTCCCTGCCCGGGCTCAGACATGGCTGTCTGCTACTGTCACGTTCCTGACGGTGACGAGCCCGGATCTGCAGAGGGAGGCCTCTCTTACGGCTTCCACCGGCGGCCCCTGGTACTGAAGACAGGAGGCACGGAGGTAGAAGGGGTACGAGTGCCTGGCAGGATGGATCAAGGTAGAGTAGAGTCTGAAGACTGGGACGGATCCAGGCACCCAGGAAGTATGGCAGGCTGAACCGGAACCAGGAACACAGCAACTGGACTGGAACTGATGAGACTGACTGGACTGGAACCAGAATACAGCAACTGGACTGGAACTGAAGAGGCAGACTGGACTGGAACCAGGAACAAGCAACTGGACTGGAACTGATGAGGCTGACTGGACTGGGTCCAGGACACAGCAACTGGAGAGATTGGTCGGACAAGCCGGGTCGGTAGAATTGGCTGGCGGCAAGGTACTGGAGGATCAGGCAGAAGATTGGTCAAACAAAGCCGGGGGTCAGAGGCAGGCAGGAAACTGGAAGGGTCAAGGTAAGCCGGGTCGGATGCAGGTAAATTCACGAATCAGGTCTCTTTGGGTACTACACGCTGTAGAGCAGACAGCAGGGACTGTCTGTCGCAGGCATGTTTAAATAGCTCTTCTGGCGCGCTTTGTGGAGCGTGCGCGCGCCCCCGCTAAGCACGTGCACGTGCTCGCCATCGCGCGCGCGCGTGCCCGAGATTCGGAATCAGGAAGTCCAGGAATCCTGTAGCTGACAGGATTTCTATGACAGGATCCTTTACCCACAGCTCCTGTGTCAGACATTCCTGGCAGGTCACCATTGGAATATGATCATATCCATTCAATTTTAGCTGTTTTGTTTTGGTAGCCCTCAGCATCAAAACAATAGTATTAATCAACAACTGTGTCATGTTATTTCAAAAATGTTTTACCTTACAGATATTTTGGTGTGCATCAACTCCTGAGGAAGTGAATATTGATTCACGAAACGCGTCAACTTCTAAGGATGAATTTTGATATTTATTATCTATTGATTTTTGGAATACTGTTGTTTTGTTATGGAATCTATCATGTAATTACTACATATCAGCTTGACAGTATTGCATCTGTTTGATGTGTTACCTTACTACTATTAGATTTTTAAAAATAAATGTATATACTATTCATCATTTAGTTGGCTGTGTTGTGCCTCATTTAAAGTCCTAAGGGCTAATATACAGTCATGGCTGAAATTTTTGGCACCCCAGAAATTTTTCCAGAAAAGTATTGCAGTAACACATGTTTTGCTATACACATGTTTATTCCCTTTGTGTGTATTGGAACAAAACAAAAAAAGGGAGGAAAAAAAGCAAATTGGACATAATTAGGGTACCGGACTTTTGGGTTTTTGGTACCCGGACCCGAACTCAAAAAATTTACTGTATGTTCAGGTTCGAGTTCGGTGTTCGGCAATGTAATGGCGCATTTAAAAAAAGCTGCAGGGCAGCCAATCAACATTCGTTTAACTCGTGTGCCCTTAGAAGCCATCACAGCCATGCCTACTAATGGCATGGCTGTGATTGGCCAGTGCAGCATGTGACCCAGCCTTTATATAAGCTAGAGGCACATAGCACAGCATGTCACTCTGCTTTAGATAGTGTAGTGAAAGGTTGCTGCTGCTGCTTTGAGGGAGAGAATTAGATAGGAGCCCTGATTCAGAAATCTAATTACTCAGCAATCTACCTTGATTTTGTTGTGTGGGTGCAGTGCACAATCTTTTTACGCTGCCCTGAACCCAGTGCCAGAAAAAAGATAACTTTTATCTGTCTGTTAGTTAGGTTGGCGTCGGCGGGCATTTTATGCAAGCTCAGTGCGCCAGCACTGCATATGTTACTGTGAGATACACCCTTTAGATAGTGTTGGTCTATTCTGCTATTCTAAAAACACCCATTTAGGGCAAAAAATATATATTTTGCTGCGTTTCCTGCATATCTGTATTTAGTGAGATACACACTTTAGATACTGTTGTTTTATTCTGCTATTCCAAAAAAAAATTTAGGACAAAAAAAAATTTTTGCCAACATTTTATGCATATCTGTATGTGTGAGATACACACTTTAGATACTGTTCTCCTATTCTGCTATTCAAAATTTTTTTTTTAGGGCAAAACATTTTTTTGGTGCGTTTCTGCATATCTGTACGTGTGAGATACACCCTCTATATACTGTTACTCTAATCTGCTATTCTAAAAACACCAATTTAGGGCAAAAAAAATATTTTGCAGTGTTTCCTGCATATCTGTATGTGTGAGATACACACTTTAGATACTGTTGTTTTATTCTGCTATTCCAAAAAAAAAATAATTAGGGCAAAAAACTTTTTTTTATGCGTTTTCTGCATATCTGTACCTGTGAGATACACCCTTTAGATACTGTTGCTCTATTCTGCTATTCAAAAAAAACACATTTG
Organism: Rana muscosa; assembly: GCA_029206835.1. Classification (NCBI taxonomy): domain Eukaryota; kingdom Metazoa; phylum Chordata; class Amphibia; order Anura; family Ranidae; genus Rana; species Rana muscosa. The sequence goes on from CM055124.1 coordinate 237,790,100, forward strand.
GGGGAAAAATCTTAAATTGTGGCCTAGTCTGTATCTGTACATGTGAGGTACACCCTTTAGATACTGTTGCTCTATTCTGGTATTCCAAAAAAACACATTTAGGGCAAAAATATATATTTTGCAGTGTTTCCTGCATATCTGTACGTGTGAGATACACACTTTAGATACTGTTGTTTTATTCTGCTATTCAAAAAAAATGCAGTGGCGGCTGGGCCTGAGGCGGATAGCAGTTTGGCGCATGTCATTCCACCACCGAGGATTGCAGGGCGCTTCAGTTTGCCTCCTGTTACTAACTCCTCCTACTCCGCTTCCTCATCCTCTACTGCCTCCTCATCCGGTCAGCGTAACACCTTCACCACCAACTTCAGCACAGCCAGGGGTAAACGACAGCAGGCAGTTTTAAAACTTTTCTGTTTGGGGGAAAAAACCCACACTGCGCAGAAGTTGTGGAGGGACATGGAACAACAGACCGATGAGTGGTTGGTGGCAGTGAGCCTCAAGCCCGGCCTGATGGTGTGCGATAATGGGCAAAATCTCGTAGCAGCTCTGGGCCTAGCCAGTTTGACGCACATCCCTTGCCTGGCACATGTGCTGAATTTGGTGGTGCAGAGGTTCTTTAAAAATTACCCCGATATGTCAGAGCTGCTGCAGAAAGTGTGGGCTGTCTGTGCGCACTTTCTGCGTTCTCACCCTGCTGCTGCTCGCCTGTCAGCGCTGCAGCGTAACTTCGACCTTCCCGCTCACCGCCTCATATGTGACGTGCCCCCAACGTGGAACTCCACCTTGCACATGCTGGCCAGACTGTGCGAGCAGCAGCAGGCGATAGTGGAGTTTCAGCTGCAGCACGCAAGCGTGAGTCGCTCTGCGGAACAGCACCACTTCACCACCAATAACTGGGCCTCCATGCGAGACCTTTGTGTCTTGTTGCGCTGTTTCGAGTACTCCACCAACATGGCCAGTGCCCATGACGCCGTTCTCAGCGTTACTATCCCAGTTCTATGCCTCCTTGAAAAAACGCTTTGGGCGATGATGGAAGAGGATGTGGCACAGGAGGAGGAGGAGGAAGAGGGATAATTTCCAAGGCTTTCAGGGCAGTCATTCACAAGTGGCTCCGAGGGTGGGTTCCTGCACCAACAAACGCCAGGTACACAATTGTCCAGCAAGGGCACAGTTCTGGAGGATGATGAGGTGGAGGATGAGGAGGAAGAGATGGAGGAGGAGGAACCATGTTCACAGCAGGGTGGCAGCCAGACCAGCTCATGGCCATCACTGGTGCGTGGCTGGGGGGATACAGAGGACACAGACTATACACCTCCCACAGAGGACAGATTTTCGTTGCCTCTGGGCAGCCTGGCACACATGAGCGATTACATGCTGCAGTGTCTCCACAACGACCGCAGAGTTGCCCACATTCTAACTGGTGCTGATTACTGGGTGGCCACGCTGCTGGATCCCCGTTACAAGGACAATGTACTGTCCTTAATTCCCTCACTGGAGCGTGATCGTAAGATGCGCGAGTACAAGCGCACGCTGGTAGACGCGCTGCTGGTGGCATTCCCACCTGACAGCGGGGGCACAGTGGAAGCACAAGGCGAAGGCAAAGGAGGAGGAAGAGGTCGCCAACGCAGCCGGGGCACCGACAGCACCTCAGAAGGCAGGGTTAGCATGGCCGAAATGTGGAAAAGCTTTGTCAGCACGCCACAACAACCAGCACCACCAGCTGATATGGAACGTCTTAGCAGGAGGCAGCATTTCACCAACATGGTGGAGCAGTATGTGTGCACACGCCTACACGTACTGAATGACAGGTCTGTCCCCTTCAACTTCTGGGTCTCCAAATTGGGCACATGGCCTGAGCTTGCCCTTTACGCCTTGAAGGTGCTGGCCTGCCCTGCAGCCAGTGTATTATCTGAACGTGTATTTAGCACGGCAGGGGGCGTTATCACAGACAAGCGCAGCCGCCTGTCCAGAGCCAATTTGGACCAGCTCACGTTCATTAAAATGAACCAGGCATGGATCCCACAGGACTTGTCCGTACCTTGTGCAGAATAGACATGTATACCGGCCTTACCCAGCCATTGTTGTATTTTTGATCTTTCTCACTCTTTTGGGGTGTACCCTAATTTTAAAAAAAATACAATTAAAAACAAAAACCAGTGTTGGCTACCTCGTCCTCCTCCACCGCCGCTTCCACCTACACCGCCACATCCACCGCCACCTCAACCTCCTACTCCATATGGACCTCGTCCTCCTAGGTCAAGATTATTATTATTTATTTTTATGTATTTTATGTTATTTTAAGTTATTTCCCTATCCACGTTTGTTTGCAGAGCACTTGCCATGCTCTTAACAACATTTTGCTGCCATTTGCAGCCATCTAGCCCTTTCCATTACTTTTTTTAGAGCCATTTTAGTCCTCAAAAGTTCGGGTCCCCATGGACTTCAATGGGGTTCAGATTCGGGGTCAAGTTCGGGTCAAGTTCGGGTCCCCAACTCAAACTTTTTTGCGAAGTTCGGCCGAACCCGTCGAACCCGAACATCCAGGTGTCCGCTCAACTCTACACATAATGTCACACAAAACTCCAAAAATGGACTGGTCAAAATTCTTGGCACCCTTCACTTAATATTTGGTTGCACACCCTTTGGAAAAAATAACTGAAATCAGTCACTTCCTATAACCATCAATAAGCTTCTTACACCTCTCACCCGGAATTTTGGACCACTCTTCCTTTGCAAACTGCTCCAGGTCTTATTGGAAGAGCGCCTTTTCCCAACAGCAATTTTAAGATCTCTCCACAGGTGTTCAATGGGATTTAGATCTGGACTCATTTCTGGCCACTCCAGCATTTTGTTGCCATCCATTTCTGGGTGCTTTTTGATGTATGTTTGGGGTCATTGTCCTGCTGAAAGACCCAAGATCTCGGACGCAAACCCAGCTTTTTGACACTGGGCTCTACAGTGCGACCCAAAATCCTTTGGTAATCCTCAGATTTCATGATGCCTTGCACACATTCAAGGCACCCAGTGCCAGAGGCAGCAAAACAACCCCAAAACATCATTGAACCGCCACCATATTTCACTGTATGTACTGTTTCCTTTTCTTTGTAGGCCTCATTCCATTTTCGGTAAACAGTAGAATGATGTGCTTTACCAAAAAGCTCTATCTTGGTCTCATCTGTCCACAAGACATTTTCCCAGAAGGATTTTGGCTTACTCAAGTACATTTTGGCAAACTGTAGTCTTGCTTTTTTATGTCTCTGTATCAGCAGTGGGGTCCTCCTGGGTCTCCTGCCATAGCGTTTCATTTCATTTACATGTCGACGGATAGTTCACGCTGACACTGATGCTTCCTGAGCCTGCAGGACAGCTTGAATTTCTTTGGAACTTGTTTGGGGCTGCTTATCCACCATCTGGACTATCCTGCGTTGCAACCTTTCATCAATTTTTCTCTTCCGTCCACGCCCAGAGAGATTAGCTACAGTGCCATGGGTTGTAAACTTATTGATAATGTTGCGCACTGTGGACAAAGCCAAATATACATCTCTGGAGATGGACTTGTAACCTTGAGATTGTTGATATTTTTCCACAATTTTGGTTCTCAAGTCCTCAGACAGTTCTCTTCTCCTCTTTCTGTTGTCCATCTTTAGTGTGGCACACACAGACACACAATGCAAAGACTTATTGTAAGGTACCTGTGATAGGTAGTGTCCGAAGTGGAACTTGTGTGCTGAGGATTCAGGCGAAAACGTAGTCAGGAAGATTAGATTGGCAACAGATCAGGCAAAACGGTACACGATCTAAATCCAGAGAGTGGTCAGGCAGGCAAAGGTCATACACGAGCTGGCGGTGAAGTACAAAATCAGCAGGCTAGAGAGTAGTCAGGAATTCAGGCAGAAGTTGAACACGAAAATCAGGACCAAAAAATTGTCCACAGCTGGCAGCAGGTGGGGCTAGTGAGTCCAAGGTAATGCTTAATACTGAGAGGACATTTCCAAAAGTCCAGATCCCCTCTGTAGCACAACAGGTAAGGCTGCAGATGTGGGACCAGGAAGATCCCGGTTCAAATACACCCAGGTACATGACAGGGCCCCCTCCCCAGTGGACCCCTCCGGGGGCCTAGCGGGGCTTAGTGGGAAAGGAGGCATGGAAGTCTCGAATAAGAGAAGGGGCATGCAGATCTTTGGCTGGAACCCAGGAACAGTCTGTGACGGGATATCCCTTCCAATGAACCAGATACCAAAGACCACGACCCTGTCTTCTAGAATCAAGAATCTTGGAGACTTCAAACTCATTTTGTCCATCAACAAGAACAGGAGGAGGTAGCTGTTGCATTCTGGAGTGGCGATTAAAAATTGCTTTTTTGAGGAGGGAAACGTGGAACACAGGATGAATCCGGAGAGAGGAGGGAAATTTCAACCGATAGGAGACTGGCCCGACTCGAGCAATAATTCTGTAAGGACCAATGAATCGAGGGCCCAATTTGGTAGAAGGTTGTTTCAGTCTCACATATTTGGTTGATAGCCAAACTCTGTCCCCCACCACATATGGAGGTATATGGCGCCTTCGTTTGTTGGAAAAAAGTGCATACTTGCCTGCTGACTTCCATTGTAATAAGCAAATCTTTTTCCAATGTAGCAGAATATTTTTCACCCGCTGATCTGCTGCTGGTACACCAGAAAAAGGCTGAAGTAGGGGAAAAGTCTGAGGGTGATAGACTAGGGCTGCGTAGAATGGTGTGGTATGAAGAGCACTGTGCCAACGGGAATTAGAGGCGAACTCAGCTAAAGGCAAATACTCAGACCAGTTGGAGTGTAAGGCATTGACATAATGTCGAAGATAGGTTTCTAGGGTCTGGTTCATGCGTTCGGTTTGACCATCTGTTTGAGGGTGATGTGAGGTAGAGAGTGAAAGCGTTACTCCCAGTTTCTTGCAGAACGCTCTCCAGAATCGGGAAACAAACTGGGATCCGCGGTCTGAGACGACATTGGTAGGTATGCCATGATATCTCACAATATGGGAAAGGAAGAGAGTAGACAGTGCTTCCGCTGTAGGTAATCCCGGGAGGGGCACAAAATGAGACATTTTGGAAAAGCGATCCACTATGACCCATATAGCAGTAATGCCCCTGGACTTGGGTAAGTCTGTAATGAAGTACATAGTCAAATGATCCAAGGCTGACGAGGTGCCGAAAGTGGTTGTAACAGTCCAGTAGGCAATGTACGGGGTACTTTATTAGCAGCACAAGTTGGACAGGCAGCCACATAGTCAGTAACATCCCTTTTCATATGAGGCCACCAGACATGACGCTGCAAGGTCTTAAGAGTGATGGTGACACCAGGATGACCAGATAACACACCATCATGTGCCCAGAGGAGTACAGGTTTTCTGAGGCTAGGGGCTACGAACAGGCGACCTGGTGGTATCTTCAAGCCTTGGGAACACGATTCTGGGTTTCTTGTAACTGTTAGGAAAGAGCCGTAGAGATCTGTGCGCCAATTTTGAGAGGTGGGATTATATACTACTCGGTAGGTTGGTCTTCTTCACAGGTAGCGAACTGTCTGGAAAAAGCATCGGCTTTCTTGTTTTTATGCCCAGGAACATAAGAAAGAACAAAATTAAAACGGGAGAAAAACAGAGCCCATTGAGCCTGACGTGAGTTCAAACGTCTTGCAGTCTGAAGATACAGTAGGTTTTTATGGTCAGTGAGGATAGAAAAAGGTTTGGGAGCCCCTTCCAGAAGATGTCGCCATTCAGACAATGCCAATTTGATGACCAGTAGTTCTCGATTCCCAACATCGTAATTCATCTCCGCTGGAGAAAACTTTCTAGAAAAAAATGCTACTGGATGGATTCTACCGGACCTAGGCTGTTTCTGGGAGAGCACGGCACCTGCTCCTACCTCAGAGGCATCAACCTCAACTATGTACTGGAGATCGGGATTTGGATGCTGAAGAATTGGAGCTTTGCTGAACATGTCTTTTAATTGCTGGAAAGCCGATTCTGCTTCTGAGGACCATACCTTGCAATTTGTACCTTTCTTAGTCATAGCAGTAAGGGGGGCCGCAATGGAGGCAAAACCTTTGATGAAGCGTCTGTAGTAATTTGGGAACCGTAGAAAGCTTTGGAGCCCTCTTAAAGTGGTCGGTTGGGGCCATTGCAAGACAGCGGAAAGTTTTTGAGGGTCCATTTGGAAACCGACAGCACTTATAATGTATCCAAGGAAAGGAATACGGCTTTGATGGAAACTGCATTTCTCAATCTTCACGTAAAGATGTTTTTTTCTCAGTCATTGCAATACCTGCTTTACATGCGAGATGTGCTCTAGATGAGTCTTGGTAAAGATTAAAATGTCGTCCAAGTAGATGATCACAAAACTGTTGCTGAAATCATGAAAAATTTCATTCATGAAACGTTGGAAGACAGCAGGGGCGTTACACAACCCAAATGGCATAACCAGATATTCAAAATGTCCATTACGAGTGTTGAATGCTGTCTTCCACTCATCCCCGTCTTTAATTCGAATCAGATTATAAGCCCCTCGTAGGTCTAGCTTGGAGAAGATAACAGCCCCCTTAAGTACATCAAACAGTTCAAGAATGAGAGGCAAAGGGTAGGAGTCTTTTACGGTGATTTGATTTAACCCTCGATAGTCTATGCATGGTCGAAGACCCCCATCTTTTTTTTCAACAAAGAAAAAACCTGCCCCTACTGGAGAAGAAGAGGGTCGGATAAAACCTCTTTCCAAGTTGTCTTTTACGTATTCCTCCATGGATTTTTGTTCAGGCAAAGACAGGGGATAGGTCCTTCCTTTGGGAAGAGGTGCTCCAGGAATAAATTTAATTGCACAGTCAAAAAAACAATGTGGAGGTAATACCTCTGCTTTTTGCTTGCAAAATACGTCTGCAAACGCATGGTATTCATGAGACAAGGTAGGTGGGACGGCCACGGAAGCCAACATACAAGCAGAAAGTATTTTGGGTTGAGACAAACAGTTTGAATGACAGAATGACCCCCAAGAGGTTAGTTCTCAATTTTCCCAATCAAAAGAAGGGTTATGTTGTTGTAACCATGGGTAACTAAGGATAACGGGCAGAAGTGGAGAATAAATAAGAGACAAGACAACTTCCTCTTTGTGGAGTACCCCTACCTGAAGAGTGATTGTCATAGTCTCAAATTTTACAATGCCATCTCCCAAGGGTTGTCCATTCACAGTGGTAATGTTCAGGGGTCTAGATTTTGGAACAAATGGGATATTATTTTCTTTAGCAAAAGTGTAGTCCAAGAATATGCAAGCAGCTCCAGAATCCACAAAAGCCTCACAGGAGACAAGTTTAGAGGGTAAATGGATAATTGCAGGAATGGTAATCTTGGTCTTGGAGGATATACCTGTAAGGTCTAAACCAGCTCCTCCAACACCGGTTAGACCCTGCCTTTTACTGGACGGGAAGGGCAGACAGATAATACATGTCCTTTAAGTCCACAGTATAGGCATAGGCCCAATGCACGCCTCCTTTGTTTCTCCGACTCAGTTAGGTGGAAACAGCTTACATCCATGGGTTCCACAGGTGCCTGGGGTTCAACTGAGATTTCAGGTTCTGGCTAAGGTGGGGCTTGGAAGTTAGGGGCCAAATGGTAAACTGGCCTAGGAAACTTGCGAGTTCTAAGTCTCTCTTGGCACCTTTCATGATACCGGACATCCAGACGAACACAGAGCTCTATGAATTTCTCTAGGTCTTCTGGGGAATCCTTATAGACTAATTTGTCTTTGATGCGATCTGCAAGACCTTTTCGGAAGGCTGCACGTAATGCCCTTGAGTCCCAATTAGTCTCAGGAGCAAGGGTACGAAACTCACAAGCATATTGTGCCACAGACCTGGTGCCTTGTTGCATGTCCAAGAGTGAGTACTCAGCTGCAGAAGCTCTATCTGGCTTGTCAAATACAGTCTGGAAAGAAGCCAGAAATTTGTCAGCGTCTTGCAGCACAGGATCATTGCGTTCCAGATAAGGAGAGACCCAGGCCAGGGCCTTCCCCTTTAACAAGGAAATTACAAAAGTCACTTTGGCAGACGAAGTGCTAAAGGTCCCAGTGTTGTTGTGGAAATGCAAACTGCAAACATTTAAAAAGCCTCTGCAGTCCTCAGTATCACCACCAAATTTGTCAGGCAAGGGAAGTTTGGGTGGTACAGAAGAGGCAGGTTGGATCGTAGCAGGAGTAGGATCCGGAGTCTGGACCGTTGCAGAGGAACCAGGCAAACAAGATTTAAGCATAGTACAAAGTTCATCTCACTTGGCGTCCAGGGAAGAAAGATGCTGTTCATGAGCTCCAATCAATTGTCCCTGACGTGAAATCGCCTTAACAATCTCAGCAGGGTCCACTGTCATTGTGGCCCGTTTGTAATGTAAGGTACCTGTGATAGGTAGTGTCCGAAGTGGAACTTGTGTGCTGAGGATTCAGGCGAAAACATAGTCAGGAAGATTAGGTTGGCAACAGATCAGGCAAAACGGTACACAATCTAAATCCAGAGAGTGATAAGGCAGGCAAAGGTCATACACGAGCTGGCGGTGAAGTACAAAATCAGCAGGCTAGAGAGTAGTCAGAAATTCAGGCAGAAGTTCAACATGAAAATCAAGATCAAAAAGCAGTCACAACACCCAGGGAGCTATTCCACATAAACAGGCGCTGAGAGATAGCATCACTTCCTTTTTATGGGCTGCTTTGATTGAAAATTGTCCACAGCTGGCAGCAGGTGGGGCTAGTGAGTCCAAGGTAATGCTTAATACTGAGAGGACATTTGCAAAAGTCCAGATCTCCTCCGTAGCACAACAGGTAAGGCTGCAGCTGTGGGACCAAGAAGATCCCGATTCAAATACACCCAGGTACATGACACTTATGCCCTGTACACACGATCGGATTTCCGATGGAATAAAATCCGATGGAATTTTCTGTCGGAATTCCGTTGAAGCTGACTTCCATCAGTCTTGCATACACACCATCAGACAAAATTCCGACCGTCCAAAACGCGTTGACGTAAAACACTCAGACGAGCCGAGAAAAATTAAGTTCAATGCTTCTGAGCCTACGTCGACTTGATTCTCAGCATGCGTGGGTTTTTTTTCCGTTGGAGTTCCACACAGACGATCGGAATTTCCTATCTTTTTTTTTAAAACATGTTCTATTTTTTTTACACCGATGGAAAAAAGTCAGATGGGGTCCACACGATCGTTTTTTCCGATGAAAAAAGTCCATTGGACTTTTTTCATCTGAAAAAACGATGGTGTGTACATGGCATAAGTGAACTTCTCTCCTTTTTCTGTGCTTTCAGGTGTGATTTTTATATTGCCCACACCTGTTACTTTCCCCAGGTGAGTTTAAAGGAGCATTACATGCTTGAAACAATCTTATTTATCCACAATTTTGAAAGGGTGCCAAGAATTTTGACCAGCCCATTTTTGGAGTCTTGTGTGACATTATGTGTCCAATTTGCTTTTTTTCCTCCCATTTTTTGTTTTGTTCCAATACACACAAAGGGAATAAACATGTGTATAGCAAACCATGTGTTACTGCAATACTTTTCTGTGAGAAATACTTGATTTTCTGGAAAAATTTCTGGGGTGCCAACAATTTCGGCCATGACTGTATGTGTTTTCAATGATGTTTGTATAGAGATGGAGGCGCATCACAGGGTGCATCAAACCACATCTTTTATTTTATGTGTCTTTAAATTAAAATGTATTCTTCATTCTCCATTTCCTGGACCTGCCATAGTCAGAAAAGTGGGTATAAATCAGTAGTGGGAGAACAGCTGCACATTCATTAGGGGCCTTCTTTTAATAAATGAAGAGAGTCATAAAGATTAAAGTAGAAGTATAGACTAAATATGCCTTGTTAAAAACATGGCCTCCCCCTCCTCCTATCTATGCTGCATACAATTTATAAAAGAGACCTTGCTTTCTATTCTGGGACTTCCCTATACTGGTGGATATGAGAGGAGAGGAAGTGGATACCAAGTACATATCATCCATAGGATTGTAATTGTCTAAGCTGAGAGGGTCCTGGTGGCCCAAAGACATCTGGTGAGTGGCCCACCATATAATAGGTGGTGGAACACATAGCAAGGTGGAGCACTATTAGGTGTGAAGAGCATGTTTCATTAGATTTGAACATGATGAAGGAAAGATTGGCTAAAAATAAGATTTTTTTCAGAATTACCCTATAAGTGGACTTTACTTGTTATACATTTTGATAATTAACCTTCATGTTGCACAAATTTGTTTTGATGGGTATATGATTACATTGATAATTGTACTAGTACATATAATAGCTACCACAGGTTTAAGCTAGCGCCTCATCACATGGTTAATTTATAATTTTTGTGTTCAGCACCAAAAAAGATGGTAGCAGCTTAAACCACCATGGGATAAACCCATATTATGTTGCCAAAATCCCTAGATTTGGACAGCAAGTGAAAGTGTACTCTCCGGTACTATGGGACTTTTTAGGCAGACTCAAATGTAAAATTAGTGTATTCAAAAAGTGTAAAGTTTATTATTACATGATAAAAATATTGATGCATACGTCATCATTACTATACATAAAGCGGCAAGTTGTACATAGGCTCATGAAAAGCTGATTGTTGATAAGGTTGTCTTTTCTCTTTGTGGCCGACGCATTTCGGAAGGAGAATGTTTCCCTTTTTCAGGGTCATTTAGAAGAGAAGCTCACAGATGGAAAACATTCAAATGATAAAACAGGACAAAGGTTGAAACACAGAAAGCAGGTAAGGAAAACACATGCCATATGGTACACCAATGGTACAGCATACATACCAACACCATGGCCAAATATAGAAAATCCTAGTTGGGAAAAGACAAGATAAAATTTAATCTGCATTGGGCTTTGGGTAGTGTCCTCAAAAATAGACCCCCCAAGATTGAGGGGATAATTTTGACCCCACGGGGTGAGATCTTGCGTGGAGCCCTAGATCGAGGGAGATTATCAGTGGTCTTGTATGTCTTCCATTTTCTAATTATTTCTCCCACAGTTGATTTCTTCACACCAAGCTGCTTGCCTATTGCAGATTCAGTCTTCCCAGCCTGGTGCAGGTCTACAATTTTGTTTCTGGTGTCCTTCGACAGCTCTTTGGTCTTCCCCATAGTGGAGTTTGGAGTGTGACTGTTTGAGGTTGTGGACAGGTGTCTTTTATACTGATAACAAGTTCAAACAGGTGCCATTAATACAGGTAATGCGTGGAGGACAGAGTAGCCTCTTAAAGAAGAAGATACAGGTCTGTGAGAGCCAGAAATCTTGCTTGTTTGTAGGTGACCAAATACTTATTTTCCACCATAATTTGCAAATAAATTCTTTCCAAATCAGACAATGTGTTTGTATGGACTTGTTTCTACATTTTGTCTCTCAAAGTTGATGGTATACCTATGATGACAATTACAGGCCTCTCTCATCTTTTTAAGTGGGAGAACTTGCACAATTGGTGGCTGACTAAATACTTTTTCGACCCACTGTAGACTGCCCAATATAGCCATATTAGTGACAAAAATGTACCACATAGGCCGAGTACCTTCCTTCAGGGTTGTCCGTGGGTCAGTTTCCCCACTGTGTCATCCACCCATGCAGCAGCAGCTGCCTCTGCAGACACGCTGCTTTTAAATGACGTGTGTGCCACCCGTGCATGCTCGGTGCTCGTTGTGGGCATACGCACGCTCCACCGCGTCATTACGCATACTGTCAGCGTAGGTACGCTCCACCGCATACATGATGGCATTAGATATGGGGCGTATCCCTTGGTGACAGAGGGATACCCGGCGGCGCTCAGTTGCTGGAAAAAGATCCCCCTGGCCGCGAGTGCATGGCACCCCCCCCACACAGTGGAGGTGGGATGGGGCAATGCACCAGCGTCCACTGATGCACAAAGATGGGCAGGCCAATGCATGGGGGGAGGAACACCATGGGCATAGCTCAACACACGCACTGTGCGCAGGGTGATAGCCATAGGTGTGCACAGCCTATATCATTAGGGTGTGCACCCCAAAGCTCAAACACACATGCATATATATATGTGTGTGTATGTGTGTCTATATGTATATGGCCCCGGTAGACTATTCTCCCTGCTGGCAGAGTGAAAGAGAAGTGTGTAAGTACTTCTCTTATGGCAGAGCAGGTAAGAGGGAGATCTTTCTCATTTCCCTTCCGGCACACAGAGCTATAGTGCTAATGTGCACTAGGTGATTAGGGTGTGCCCAGGCACACCTGGCACACCCTGTGCGCACACCTATGTTGATAGCAGTAATAAGTATTTGAATCTAGGTGGCACTATCTTCATATACTGCAAGAATTTGTTTCTGTTTAATGTATTTAATTTTAAAGTACGGTAATTACAGGAAATTTAAATAACCTAGAACAGGACAATGTGATGAAATGAACACATACAGTAGGTAAAAATAAGAAAAATAAAGCAAATAATGTAAAATATTTAATGGTAAAGCAAACCAGGATCAGTGTAAATATATGCATCTTATTTTATAAACCTACAGAAATTACAGTTTGAAAATAAATAATAATATACTATCTATATCTCTCTACCTTACAGTTGAACATATGAATATTATTTCAATGAGAACAGAGAAAGAACTAAATGAGGATCTCAACAGGTTTTACAATAAGGGAGAATGGAAACTGCTATTTTTAAAACCCATTTATGCACTGTGGGAAGACCATCAAGAAAAAAATGCTATGATAGTATTTCAGGTGAGTTATGAAAGAAAGAGAGATAAGGGCGTTCTGGTGGAAGTGAATGGTTGGTCCTGGGTGGTGGTGGGGAGGTGGCACTTCGAGTAGCGCTTTTAGAGAAGAAGCAACTCTGGAAGATTTAAAAAGAAAGAAAGGGGCCTCTAAGTGCAGTATTGACAGGTTTAATACAGTGGACCAGTGGCGGTGCGTCCATAGTGGGCACAGGAGCGCCGCCCCCTCTCTCTCTTGCGCCCGTCACTCACGTCAACAATACATAGGTTCATGCATTGCATGAACCTATGTATTGTCACCGGAGCAGCTGCCGCCCACTATTCAGATGGCCGGCCCCCTGGTGAGCACTGGCCATCAGAATAATAGCGGCTGGTTGGCTTTTGGAAGTGCCTATCAGAGCCAGCGACATCGAGGGCGGGAGAAGGCATCGAGGGAGCGTGGAGAGGAGGGTGCTGACCCGAAGAAGGTAAGTGCCGGGCTGGGGACAAACTGGCTGTATTTGGGGGGAAACAGGCGGAATTTGGGGACAAACTGGCTGTATTTGGTGGGAAACTGGCTGCATTTGGGCAAAACTGGCTGCATTTGGGGACAAACTGGCTGCATTTGGGAGGAAACTGGCTGAATTTGTCTGGGAAACTGGCTGTATTTGGGGACAAACTGGCTGCATTTGAGGGGAAACTGGTTGCATTTGAGGGGGCAAACTGGTGGCGTTTGATGGGCACAGTGGCTGCGTTTAATGGGCACAGTGGTGGCAATTGATGTTTTGTTTTTTTCTCAGTTTGTTTGTGCCCCCCAAAAAATTCTGAGCACCAGCCGCCACTGCAGAGCACAAGGGGTTAGAGACACTTACAGGAGTGTAGAAACCATCAGGCATGTAATGTAGAGTCCTAATGTATGTTCCTCGTCTTTCCTCTTAGTGGAAGAGAAGCAACTCTGGAAGATTAGGAAGAAAGAACAAGTGCCTCTAAGTGCAGTATTGACATTGACATATTGGTGTGGCGTACAATGGGGTTAAAAACACTTACAGCAGTGGTTCTCAACTCCAGTCCTCAGGGCCCACCAACAGGCCAGGTTTGCAAGATAACTGAAATGCATCACAGGTGATATCATTTGCTGCTCAGGGATTGCAGTATTCTAGTCTGCATCTCACCAAGGTAATACTTAAAATCTGGCCTGTTAGTGGGTCCTGAGGACAGGAGTTGAGAACCACTGACTTACAGGATTGTAGTTGTAATCAGGCATGTAGTGTTGAGTCCTAATGTAAATTCCTCATCCTTCCTCTGTCTGCAAGTGGAGAGTGGGAAGAGCCGTCCAGTATCTGTCAGATTTTCTCCAATGGTGTGCAGGAGTGAGGAGACAGTGTGGCGGCCTGGGTTCCGGATTCACGCTGGAACACGCGAGGCCTATGGCATCAGTGGAGGGTGAATCCATGCTGCTTAACATATTTTTTTATTTTTTTTAGCAAGAACTCATCTATGTGGTCTTTTATTAAACTCTCCAGTATCTTCCCGATTATAGAAGTTAAACGAACAGGTCTATCGTTACTTGATAAAGACTTTGTTCCTTTTTTAAATATAGGTACCACATTGGCCTTATGCCAATCCAGTGGCACTATGCAAGTCATTAAAGAGTCCATAAAAATTAGAAACAATGGCTTTGAAAAGACAGAGCTCAATTCTTTCAGATCCGTGGGTGTATGCCATATGGTCCAGATGCTTTATTCACCTTTATTCTGTCTAAATATTTTTGGACCACACCAATTTTGAGCCAATATCATCCCCATTATGGAATTTAGCTCCCACATACTCATTTGTTAAACAATAGTCTGGTTTCCAAAAAATAATTGCCATTACCAAAAGAATCAATAGAGCCTTATGTTTTAAAATAAATTCTAATTAATAAGTAATAGTAAAAAAGCATAAATCTGCGCTCGGTGTAAATAAGTAAAAATAGCAGCCACTTAACAAACCGTGATAACAGTTGATAAATAATAAAGAGAAATTAAGCAACACTCCAAATAATGTAACAATATATATCAGTTGTACAAGAAAATAATAAAAAAGTGTTTATGTGCAAAATAGAACTCAATCTTAATAATGTAACACCAAAAAATCATAAACAGTCCATGCGTGCAAAACAATCCAATGAAGGAATGATCCGTGCAGAGTGAAAGTATCCATCACCAGCAACACCCTCACACCACAAATTATAATGGTCAAACAAGCAGCAGCAAGTTTATCCAGGAGGGTAACCGTCACATGGATCACAGATCGCATAGAGGAGACTCACAATAAAAAACAAGGAAAACTCCCATAGTGAAGCCCATCATGATTTAAAAGAGTTTAATTTAAAAAATAGCTACAATTACCTTCATACAAAACATAGACAGCGATTGTTTTGTACAATAAAAGAGCAGTAGGCTGGTGGCTTCGAATACAACTGCTGGTTAGGATGTTTTTTTTTTTGGTGTTACATTATTAAGATTGAGTTCTATTTTGCACATGGACACTTTTTTATATATTTTTTTGTACAACTGACTGTATTGTTGCATTATTTGGAGCGCTGCTTATTTTCTCTTTAATATGTATATAAATAAAATAAAATAGAACGGAAACTAGTGCTCTGTTTGACTCAATTTATTTAAGAAAAGGTAAAAGCACTTATAAATAGAGCACTTCTCCCAAGAGCATGGATAAATTATTCTAAAGTATAGGTGGTGAACCACAAGGAGAAATAATATTCTCCCTATAGCGTTGCCAACATCCCAAACATTTAGGAACAGACCCTAAAAAAGGGCACAAGTACCTCCCGGTACAATGGGACTTTATGGGTGAACAAGTAGAAAATGATGTATCATAAAAAGTCATTTTTTTCAGAAAACAATTTCTAAAAACATATATGTGATGTCCAACATATCGATAGCTTGTACAATACATTAATGAGAGAACAGAATTATACTCAGATGAGCTATTACAAATTCCGGTGAAGATGGTATTTTCTCCTTTAGCCTGACATGTTTCAGGAATTCTATCCCTTCCTCAGAGGCATTGTATGAGAGAGTGCAAATACATTCTGAAACAGAGCAAAAAAATGGTGGTCTCAAAACAGTATTCCAAGGCAAATTCAACATTGAAGCACGCAAGCATGTCCACTATACATACCGACACTGAATTGTAATGATTTTCATAAGAATATTTTAACCACTTCCTTACTGGGCACTTAAACCCCCCTCCTGCCCAGACCAGTTTTCAGCTTTCAGCGCTGACGCACTTTGAATGACAATTGCGCGGTCATACAACGCTGTACCCAAAATGACATTTTTATCATTTTTTCCCCACAAATAGAGCTTTCTTTTGGTGCCATTTGATCACCTCTGCGGTTTTTATTTTTTGCGCTATAAACAAAAAAAGAGTGCCAATTTTGAAAAAAAAACTCAATATTTTTTCACAGTTTAGGCTGATACGTATTCTTCTACATATTTTTGGTAAAAGAAATCCGCAATAAGCGTTTATTGATTGGTTTGCGCAAAAGTTATAGCGCCTACAAAATAGGGGATAGATTTATGAATTTTTTTTTCCCCACTAGTAATATCGGTGATCTGCGATTTTTGTCAGGACTGTGATATTGCGGCGAACACATCGGACACTTTTGACACATTTTTGGGACCATTCACATTTATACAGCGAACAGTGCTATAAAAATGCACTGATTACTGTATAAATGTGACTGGCAGGGTAGGGGTTAACACTAGGGGGCGATCAAGGGGTTAAATGTGTTCCCTCATGAGAGATTCTTACTGTGGGGGGAGGGAACTGACTAGGGGAGGTGACCGATGGTTGTCCCTATGTACAAGGGACACACCATCGGTCACCTCTCCCTAACAGGACGTGGATCTCTGTGTTTACTCACAGAGATCCACGTCCCTGGCTCTGTGACTGCCGATCGCGAGTACCTGGCAGACATCGTGGCCGCCAGGCACTCGCGTGACACAGCGGGCGCGCATTGCGGAAGTAAACACAAGGACATCCAGGGACGCCCTCCCGGCAGTTCAGGTGCCCTCCCCGCCCTCCCGGCTGTCTTTTGGCAATAGCACGGATCTGAAGTGGTTAAAAACAGAGTTTTGTAAACAAACAAGTTTGCCGCTGCCTATTCACCAAAAGGCGATGAACACCGTCTGGGCTCGAAACAGCCCTCACAAGGGTCCCCACAAGATGGATCCCATCATCCAATCGAAAAATGGACCCAGAGGGATAATGAAGTACCCTGATGTAAAAAGAGTGTGTATGTCACACTGCAAACTCTTATTGCCGATATATTAAATATTTAAATATTTAAATTAGGAAATATTTGACAACAGCAGATATAATGAATAAAAAAATTCCCTCTGGGTCCCTTTTTCGATTGGATGATGGGAGCCATCTTGTGGGGACCCTTGTGAGGGCTGTTCCGAGCCCAGAAGGGGTTCATCGCCTTTTGGTGAATAGGAAGCTGCAAACTTGTTCGTTTACTCTGTTTTTAAAATATTCTTATGAAAATCATTACAATTCATAGTCGGTATGTGTAGCGGACATGCTTGGGTGCTTCAATGTTGAATTTGCCTTGGAATACTGTTTTGAGACCACCATTTTTTTCTCTGTTTCAGAATGTATTTGCACTCTTTCCTACAAAGCCTCTGAGGAAGGGATAGATTTCCTGAAACATGTCAGGCTAAAGGAGAAAATACCATCTTCACCGGAATTTGTAATAGCTCATCTGAGTATAATTCTGTTCTCTCATTAATGTATTGTACAAACTATCAATATGTTGGACATCACATCACCCACGGACATCTTATTGGTTTTCATGTGTATACCAGAACGATTTATTCATGCACTTGGGAGAAGTGCTCTATTTGTAAGTGCTTTTACCTTTTCCTAAATAAATTGAGTCAAACAGAGAGCACTAGATTCTGTTCTATTTTATTTCATTTATATACATATTTTGTGGTGAAATCATCTGCTGTGCCATTGACGGACATTGGAGGACTGATATCCCCACTGTGTGGGAAGCCTTATCCAAACCATTTGGTCATTAGTATGAGGTGAGCGGCTGCTGATGTCTTTGATGGATGGGCTGGACTCACTCTGACACTTACATGTTCAATTTGGACGCACATCACCACTGTGGCATTGATTTTACCTTATCATAAATTGTTCAAACAAGGTCTTTTTTAGCTGTTTATGATTTAGTTATTTGCGTTGCACTGTTTTGAGTTTTAATTACTGTTGAGGTGTTGTGTACTGACCTTAGTGTTCAGCCTGCATATTAACTTTAGCAACGTATTGAGGTTGTTGTCTACACTGAATAGTTATTCTTTTATTGTATCAGTGTCAAATATATCATGAAAACCATCCAAGAAAGAAAAGAAGAATTGAAGTGTTTCTCAGCCAACTGCAACTGCCTTACATATCATATTTTTCCCGTAAGCTAACCATCAGAAACATTACATCTCTCTGGGGAATATCTGTGAACAACCAGGTCAACAATTTATTCCTGCCCTGATTTGGAAAGTCTTAATACCTTACAGGAAGCTTCCTTAGGTTTTGAATTTTCAGCCAGGAGAAATTAGAGTAACTAGTGACCAGAAAGCCTGTACGCTGGTTACCATTTGTAAAGCTGCCACTAACTGCTGTCAATTCAGTCCTCTCATGTTTACTATTTAGGACTAATTGGTCTTGTAGACTACATGAAGCTGCAAGGTACTGCTGTGCACACTACATCAATAATACTGTTATGACTTTTCGACTACTTTCCAAGATGAGACAAATATTGTTATATGTGATAAAGAATAGTGGGTTATCTTTCCAACATGTCATCTTGCAATCTTGAACATCCTTCATGAATCAGAATACTATAATGCCCTGTACACACGATCGTTTTTTCCGCTGAAAAAATTCTGACTTTTTTCCATCGGTGTCAAAAAATAGGACGTTTTAAATTTTTCAGATGGAAAAAAAACCGATAGGAAATTCCGATCATCTGTGTGGAACTCCAACAGAGAAAAAACCCACGCATGCTCAGAATCAAGTCGACGCATGCTCAGAAGCATTGAACTTCATTTTTCTCGGCTCGTCTGAGTGTTTTACGTCACCGCGTTTTGGACGGACGGAATTTTGTCTGATGGTGTGTAGGCAAGACTGATGAAAGTCAGCTTCATCGGAATTCCGACGGAAAATTCCATCGGATTTTATTTAATCGAAAATCCGATCGTGTGTACAGGGCATAACTGTGCAAGAGTATTACAAGTCAGTACATTCATATGGCAATGGACAAGGCGTACTTATTTCTGTTTTCATTATGTATAAAAGAGTAGAGTTTGGGAATCCTTCCAGGTATGTACTGTACTTTGACAAAAAAATGTTGGCTGTGATATCTGGCACTATTGCACTGGTAAATCATTTATGATGATAGAACAATTATATGTGCATTAACTACTGAAATTAAAGCAACTCTCCCACTAAGGGAAAAGAGAACAAGCTGATTGACAATAGACCTGCCCCAGACAGTGATGTGGTGCAGTGTTTTGGTGAATTAAGTGGAGTTGCCCTGTGATCTTTGTGGATGCAAGCAATGCATACAGTGCAAATGGAGACAACTGTGGTCTACAATGCCCATGAAAGGAACCTATCTATATCACCTTTTATTTCTTGCTGCTGTAAGGAATAACGTTACACAATTTGGTACTATAAACTGGCCTTAGTACTGGTTTTACTGACTTTGGTATTCACTTACATGTGCCTAATTGCAAATACACCCTGGACACAGGGCTAAGATAGCAAATTGTATATCATTCATTGTAAAACAGGGCACTAAGCACAGGATGCAACAAATAGCTATAGACCTAATAACCGTAAAAAATAAATACTGTATATACTTTAGTATAAGCCGAGTTTTTCAGCACATTTTTTTGTGCTGAAAATGCCCCCTTCGGCTTATACTCAAGTCTGTGTCCATCTTCACATTTGTGCGCCTTGATCCTGACCAGCCGTAGGTCCCCTGGACCCCGAACTTGGCACACATGTAGGACCCCTCTTCCTCTACAAGTGTGCAAAGCTTGTTGTCTGGGGAACCTACGGCCGGAGAGCATCGATTTTTCAAATCCGGGAACCCCTTCCATAGACTCCCAGGTTAAATGGTAATTTCTCTGGTGATTTTGGGGACCAGGTACTGACCGGCCCTAGGTCCCCTGGACCCCAATCTTGGCAAACATATAGCACCACTCTTCATCTATAAGTGTGCAAAGTTTGTTGTCCGGGGGTCCTACGGCCGGGGAGCACCAATTTTTCAAAGCCGGGCACCCCTTCCATAGACTCCCATGTTAAACGTCAGTCTAGACACACAGCGCCGGAGATCAGGTAGGGAGATTGGGCACAGTGACAGTGAGGCATGGGCACAGTGGGGCAAGGGCATAGTGAGCCATGGACGCAGTGAGGCATGGACACCGTGAGGCACAGTGAGGCATGCACACAGTGAAGCACAGTGAGGCATGCACATGGACACAGTGAGGCAAAGTGAGGCACAGTGAGGAATGCAGATGGACACCCTAGGCTTATACTCGAGTCAATACGTTTTCCCAGTTTTTTGTGGTAAAATTAGGTGCCTCGGCTTATATTCGGGTCGGCTTATACTTGAGTATATACGGTAAGTAGTATGTAGTAATAACACATTAATTAATAATAATATATATTACCAAAAATTGTTTGGTTACTTATTTAACAGTGATGAAAACCTTAAATTCAACATATTCGTGGTAGTATATGGGCCAGTATATGGGCTGTTCATTAAGGCCTGGTTCACACTAAAAGCCCTTTCACATTGAGCCGCAGGCCGTGTTAGGCTAAATAGTGGTGCTAAAACAATGTTAAGGTGCCGCTAGTACTAGCGGCGCTATTCAGCCGCTAGCGGGGAGCTTTTAACCCCTGCTAGCAGCCAAAGAAAGGGTTAAATGCGCCCAAAAAACACCGCTGCCAAAACATTTTCCAGGCGCTTCAGGGGCGGTGACTATTCATTTCAATGGGCAGGGGCAGTGATAGAGTGGTGAACCTCCACCGCCCCAAAGATACTGCTTGCAGGACTTTTTTTAGCATCCTGCTAGCGCAGCGCTCCGGTGTGAAAGCACTCAGGCTTTCACACTGGGGAGGCATGAGAGACGTTTGCAGGCACTTTACAGTCGCTATTTTTAGCACTATTGCGCCTGAAAAACGTCTCCAGTGTGAAAAGGGGTCTTATGCATTTTTTAGTGCGGTTTCAGTTTTGCAGAGACACACTACAGTCCATTTAACATCGTCTCCTATGGATGTAGTTCACATCTGTGCATTTTATGGAAAGGGCCAGGGAC
Source organism: Rana muscosa (assembly GCA_029206835.1). NCBI lineage: Eukaryota > Metazoa > Chordata > Amphibia > Anura > Ranidae > Rana > Rana muscosa. The sequence goes on from CM055124.1 coordinate 237,811,234, forward strand.
TTTTTTTCCATAGATTTCAATGGATCAAAAACGTGTATTGAAAAACGCAACATGCACCTGGATTATGAAAACTGCAACCTGCATAGGTGTGAAACAGGCCTTATGCCGCGTACACACGACCGTTTTTCATGACAAGAAAAATGCAATTTTTTTATTTGGTCATTTAAAACGATCGTGTGTGGGCTTCAGAGCATTTTTCGCGACGTGAAAAATGGACATTAAAAATTTGGAACATGCTCTATTTTTTCTCGTACTTTTTCACATTGTCGTTTTTCTCGTCGTGAAAAACGGCCCTGTGTAGGCTTTAACGACGTGAAAAAAACGCGCATGCTCAGAAGCAAGTTATAAGATGGGAGCGCTCGTTCTGGTAAAACTAGCGTTCATAATGGAGATAGCACATTCGTCACGCTGTAACGGACTAAAGAGCACGAGGCTGAAAAGCGCGAATCGTCTCTCACCAAACTTTACTAACACGAGGATCAGCAAAAACAGCCCAAAGGGTGGCGCCATCCGAATGGAACTTCACCTTTATAGTGCCGATGTACGTTTCGTACGTCACCGCGCTTTGCTCGAGGATTTTTTTTCACGATCGTGTGTAGGCAAGGCAGGCTTGAGAAGAATCACGTCGAGAAAAACGTATTTTTTTCAATGACATTAAAAACAGTCGTGTGTACGCGGCATTAGGCTCTATTCACACTAATGCATTTTTTGATGCATTTTGCATTTTGCAGAAATGCAGGGACATTTTTTAACATTGGTTCCTATGGAACATGTTCGCATCAATGCATTTTGTGTCTCTGCATTTTTGGAAAGGGTCGGGGACTTTTTTTCCCACAAAATGCAGCATTTTGCATGTAATAGAATTCAATGGACCCGCATCCAAAATGCAAGTACCGCATTTTTACCGCCATTTCGCCACGATTTTGCCGCGATTTGCATTTCGCGTTTTTTTTTATTTCTTTTTTTTACAATGTATATAGCTGGTTGCTAAGGAGGGGGCCGGGAAGCCGGCCGCCGCATCCTTGACAACCGATGAGTCATCAGTTGTCAGCGGGCTGAATGTAAAAAAAAAAGAATTGCCGGCTAAAAAAAAAAATCCCTCCCACAGGTCCATACCAGGCCCTTGGGTCTAGTATGGATTTGAAGGGGACCCCCACACCAAAATAAAAAAAATGACGTGGGGTCCCCCCAAAATCCATACCAGACCCTTATCCGAGCATGCAGCCCGGCAGGTCAGGAAAGGGAGGGGACGAGCGAGCGCCCCCCCCATCCTGAAGATGCGGGAGAAGATGGAGGAAGACTGGAGGAAGAAGCGAAGAAGAAGAAGATTTTTAATAAAAGACTTGTCAAAACTGCCTATTGTATTTTTTAACACTACACTACTTTTTTTTAGTGAATGGGTAAGAGTACAATGTATCCCATACTCATTCATATGGGGGGGGCGGTAACTGGGGGCCCCCTTGTTAAAGAGGGCTAACAGATTCCGATGACCCCCCGCTCGCAGACCCCGACAACCACCAGGCAAGGGTTGTCGGGAAGAGGCCCTTGTTCCCATCAACATGGAGGCAAAGTGCTCCCACCCCCCCCATGTTGAGGGCATGCGGCCTGGTGTGGTTCAGGAGGGTCACTCGTCCCCTCCCTTTTCTGACCTGCATGCTCGGGTAAGGGTCTGGTATGGATTTTGGGGGGACCCCACGCTGTTTAAAAATTTTGGTGTGGGGGGGACCCCACGCTGTTTTTTTTCTCGATTTTCTTTTAGCCGGCAATTCTTTTTTTTTACATTCAGCGGGAAGCCTGCTAACAACTGAGGACTCATCGGTTGTTAAGGACGCAGCGGCCGGCTTCCCGGGCCCCCACCTTAGCAACCAGCTATATACAGTGAAAAAAAAGCGCAAAATGCAAATCGCGGTAACATTGATGTAAAAACGTGTGTCGGAAAACGTCGCAAGCACCGCAGAAAGCACTGCAGAAACGTCAAAAGCTACATGCATAGATGTGAATCGAGCCTTAGGGGACATAGACACAGTGGGGGTGGTTTATCAAAACGTGGAGAGTGCAAAATCTGGTGCAGCTGTGCATGGCAGAAAATCAGCTTCTAACTTCAACTTGTTCAATCAGGCCTGGTTCACGCCTATGCATTTATTTTATTTTTTTAAACAATAAAGCTTTTATTGATGCTTAAAAATAGCATTTGTACAATCATACTAACATTTGTATAAAGAAATTGCATAGAAGTTATAACATTGTATAATTGAATTCAGCAGTAGCGTATTTTAATAGTAGAGGCAATGTTCAAGCAGATCACATTGTTATACTGTGCTTCTACGTTTAGTATTAGTGGCCTGGATGAATCTTCATTAAAATAGAATGATTTCACAATCAGTCAATTTTTACCGCAATACTCTATTTGGAAAATACTCAGATTTTTGTAGAGAAATCTGTTATTCATCAAGGAAGAAAAATAAACTTTGTTGGCCTCTGAAAGGTACCCTTAGAGAGAAATAAAATAACAAAAAGGAAAGAGGGGGAAAAGAGAATGTATACAAATAAAGGAGAGATATTAATTATTCATGATCTCTGTTAAAAATCTATCTCTGTGTGAGAGTGGCATTTTTTTAGTGCATTTTGAGTTTTGCAGAAACACACTACAGTCCATTCAACATGGTTTTCTATGAGTCATGTTCACATCTGTGCATTTTATGAAAAGGCCCGGGGACCAGCAGGTTGTGTTTTTGGTTCCAAAGACTACAATGGATCAAAAACGTGTATTGAAAAATGCAAAATGCACCAGAAATATGCATCAACTGCAACCTGCATAGGTGTGAACCAGGCCTAAAAGTGGTTGTCAAGGCAGAATTTTTATTTTTTTATCTTAATGCATTAAGATAAAATGCCTTCTGTGTGCAGCAGCCCCCCTCACCCCCCTAATACTTACCTGAGCCCCATCTAGATCCAGCGAAGTTGCCAGAGAGACATGGCTGTCTGGGACTCTCCCTACTCAGCCAGCGTGGTGCCATTGTCAATCAAAATCAGTGAGCCAATGAAGAGAGAAAAGGGAGGGCCATACCACAGCTCCATGTCTGAATGAACACAGGGAGCTGTGGCTCGACTTGGGTGCCCCCATAGCAAGCCGCTTGCTGTGGGGGCACTTAACAGGAGGGAGGGGCCAGAACTGCTGAAGAGGGACCCAAGAGGAGAAGGATCTGGGTTTCTCTGTGGAAAACCACTGTACAGAGCAGGTAAGTATAACATGTTTGTAATTTATAGTGAAAAGAAAAAACAGACTTTAGTCTTTATCTTTCAGTGCAGATCTGCACCAGATTTGCACTCTCTAGTTTTAGTAAATCAACCCCAGTGAGATAGCTGCAAGTTCATTTTCACAGTTCAGACATCATTCCTGATCCTTTCAAAGGCGTTAGAGAGTTATTTATAAAATTAAAGTGAAATTCCAGCTCATTGTGATTTTTTATTTTTATTTTGAATAGGGTAGGAATTCAATACATGTTTTTGCTATGTCCCCAGTGAGGCTACATGTACCACTCGACAAAAACTGACAAAGATGTAAAATTCTTTCTTTTCAAGCGTCCTAGTTTGGTAACAACTGTCATAAGCAAGGGCTATCTTTGAAACAGGATCATAGACAGTAATAAGAACTTCATAAACTTTCTAAGCCTTTACTCCATTCAAGAATAAAAAAAAAAGCTGGAGTTTTATTTTAACAGGTAGTGAAAGAACAGAATTTGAGAGGTTTTTTTGTATCCTATTTGTCCTGCTTTGTATCCTAGAAAAACAAAGAGCAAATTCTTCAGACCTACTTTTTATTTTTCATTTAGAACATTACTACAAGCCATTACTGCATTTACATCACAAAGTACTTACGTTCGTAGATTGGCGGAAGATGCTTTTAAATTTCAGCTAATTGAAAACCACTCTGAGTGATTACAATCAAGTGAACCTAAAGGTGCCAATGATGAGTAGGGAAGGGTTGAGTCATTACAGGGTAACATTTTTCAGAAGAAAGAAATGTCTGTGGTTGAGGTATATATATGAAAGGACTGGACACAATACAATTAGCAAATGGCAAAGGAATAAGATGTGAACGGGTAAAGAAAAGTGAGCAGGTAAAGAAGAGAAAACACAAATTAAGGCAAGAAAAAAAAGTCTTTTAAATGGATTTTAAAGAACAGAATATATTTATAACAATCATGGTAATGAAGGGTTATTAAGGTTTTCAGGAGAGAGTAAAGAGATCAATTCTGAAATAACAGACCTAGGATCCAGAAGAACAACAACAAAATTACATCAATCACTCAAGCGTATACCGAAATTAATTGAATCTTTGCCGGTGACTGGCATCTGCAGGACCACAAGCGAGAATGGCCTGGGTGTACCCCACTCTATTCACTATATGTCTTTTCATAGCCTGCAGGGGTAAGTACATTTCAATATGTATGTAAATAATTAATGTAATTGCACATTTGTGTGGGAGAGACAGACTGGGTAAAATATATTGGCCTGGGTGTGTGGAATTTCCACCTTTGTTTATCTGGCAAATCTATCCATCTCAGCATCCAGTGCAATTTTAGATTTTTGGAAGAGGCCCAATGTTTGCCAACAAACTGTTTTTATTTTTTTAAATTTTTTTATGTATAGTATTTATAGATAAATAAATTTGTTGGAACTAACATTTCGCTCTAAAACTCTCAGAGCCTTTACATTGATTTGATTGCCCTACCATTGGCTATTTGCAAATTTCAGTAAATACCCTTCTTCAGATGATTTTATACAGTTCTCCTGATTTGCTTTTCAATATATCTACCAGAGTTCTGTGTATGTGTAATTGTTGTTGTATTTACTGATGTAGTTTATACACAGGGATTAATTCACTAAAAGACAAATAAGGCTGTTTGCTTGTAAGGGAATTTTCCCTAATGTTAGTAAATGAAGCTTCGCTGACTTCCATCGTTTAAAGGGTATGTAAAAGGTAAAACATAAAAAAAATAAAAATAACAAACATGTTATACTTACCTCCACTGTGCAGCTCGTTTTGCACAGAGTGACCCCGAATCTGGTCTTCTGGGGTCCCTCGGCGGCTGTCTCGACTCCCCCCTGCAAGAACTCCTCACCTTCATTCGAACGAGCTCGCATGGTGGTGAGTTCTTGCGGGCGCGCTCCCGTGATACAGCCGGCGGCCATAGCCGCTCACTTTATCACTCGGCCCCCCCGGCGCGCCACGTCATTGGATGTGATTGACAGCAGCACGAGCCAATGGCTGCGCTGCTTTCAATCAACCAATGAATGCGCCGAGAAGCCTGGCCGAGAAGCAAGCGTGTTCACGGTGCGGGACTTTCGAGGGGCCAGGTAAGTAAACGGGGGGGCTGGGGGGCCGCTAATCCACAGATGTTTTTTCACCTTAATGCATAGAATGCATTAAGGTGAAAAAACGTTTACCTTTACAACCCCTTTAATCATATGCAAGCAAAAAAAAAAATTTTTTTGTCCTTTCTTGTGATTGGGTATTCTTTGCCATCTAAAATTCCAGCCTAAGCTAGAATAAAAAATTCCTTTGCAAAGTGATCAGCCTATTGGTCTTTAGTAAATCAACCCCTTAGACTGCAAATAGTTTATTTCTTTGCTATAACATATAATGCTTTTATGTAAGGCCAAGAAACCTCTAAAGAGAAGATAAAAATGAACAACGCAACTTATGGAAAGCTTGCTAATTATTTGATGGATGGATACAACAAGGCCGTGAGGCCTGTACTAAATTGGAAGCAAAAAACCACTGTGGAGTTAGATGTCACTTTGTATGCCCTCTTGAATGTGGTAAGAAAATAATTTCCATTAATTAATTGTACTTTCCTATTCTCATATTTTCCTTATGCTTTTACTTGCAAATATGTCCTTTCGGTATGATACAAGGAAATAAAGAGCCAACCACTAGAGAGGAACTAAGCCATAGGTATTTAAATGTTCTGAGCATGCTTAGAAAAGCTGCTACCTTAACATAACATATCAAAATGTATTTCAAATGAGAGGAAACTCATTTGAAAAATGTACACAGGAAAAGCCACCAAATTAGACCACACACATTCTTTCCAGTTCAAAAGTTCATAACTGACTAACTTTTAATTCAATATGAAATAAAGAAAACACAAGCTGATCACACAAATAATAACAACAGTTTGAGTTGCACAAGTTTAATTTGTGTTTAATTTTAAATGTCAAAAGACTTTCAGTTTTATACATGTCTACTTAACACTGAATATGGTCAATGCATTTACAACACTATTCATAAAGGTACATAATTCATAGTTCATAATACACACACACACTATATTACCAAAAGTATTGGGACACCTGCCTTTACACACAAATTAACTTTAATGGCATACCGGTCTCAGTCCGTAGGGTTCAATATTGAGTTGGCCCACCCTTTGCAGCTATAACAGCTTCAACTCTTCTGGGAAGGCTGTCCACAAGGTTTATGAGTGTGTCTATGGGAATGTTGAATGTTTGATAATTCTTCCAGAAGCGCATTTGTGAGGTCAGGCACTGATGTTGGACGAGAAGGCCTGGCTTGCAGTCTCCACTCTAATTCATCTCAAAGGTGTTCTATCGGGTTGACGCTCATCCTTGTCTATATGGACCTTGCTGTGTGCACTGGGGTGCAGTCATGTTGGAACAGGAAGGGGCCATCCCCAAACTGTTCTCACAAAGTTGGGAGCATGAAATTGTCGACAATGTCTTGGTATGCTGACCCTTTAAAAGATTCCTTCACTTGAAACTAAGGGCCCAAGCCCAAACCCTGAACCACAACGCCACACCATAATCCCCCTTCACTAAACTTTACACTTGGCACAATGCAGGCAGGCAAGTACCGTTCTCCTGGTAATCGCCAAACAAATCCCCCCTCCACCAAATGATTTGGACCAGTGCACAAAGCAAGATCCATAAAGACATGGATGAGCGAGTTTGGGGTGGAGGAAATTGACTGGCCTGCACAGAGTCCTAACCTCAACCCAATAGAACACCTTTGTGATCATTTAGAGCAGAGACTGAGAGCCAGGCCTTCTCATCCAACATCAGTGCCTGGCCCCACAAGTGCACTTCTGGAAGAATGGTCAAACTTTCCCATAGACACACTCCTAAACCTTGTGGATATCCTTCCCAGAAGAGTTGAAGCTGTTATAGCTGCAAAGGGTGGGCCAACTCAATAGTAACCCTATGGACTAAGACTGGGATGCCATTAAAGTTCATGTGCGTGTATAGACAGGTTTCCCAATACTTATGGCAATATAGTGTAGTTCATAATATGTACATTTTGTAACATTAAAATAAATCAAATGTTTATAACTTAACAAACTGACAATTAGATAACAGTATTGGGGGTTATTATTTTATTTAAAGGGTTAGTTCACTTCTACCAAAAAACTGCCTATGCAGATAAGTGATGCCTCAAAACAAACTGTACAGCTTTGACCTAAATTGAATAATGCCCTTTTACATACTTCATTATTCCATTTACATACTTCACAAAGCCTGACTTGTAGACTTCCAGGACATTGTACCAGACATACTGTAAACTTCCGATATGCCCTAAATGCCTCTGGATTTTGAGCTTGGGCAAACTGCCTTACTTTTCAAATAGCACCCAACTAAGGTTCTTCATTGGACAGTTTCAGGGTCAAGAGTTTCTCTCTTGGCAACACTGGCGTTCAGTGCAACTGTCTGGTATCTGAAATGAGTAGAGTGTAAAGGGCAGGGAAGGGTACCAATGAAGAAGTCCTGGGAGCTCAACTTCTCAAAAAAACCTCATGTAAAGAGTGAAAGCAGCCTTAGGCTAGACTCCATCCAACCCCCATGTTTCGCCCCGCCTATGGGGCTTAGTCATGTGTAGGGATGAGCTTCGAGTTCGAGACGAACTCATGTTCGACTCGAACATTGCCTGTTCGCATGTTCGCTGAACAGCGAACAATTTGGGGTGTTCGCGGGAAATTCGAAAAGCCGCGGAGCACCCTGTAAAAGTCTATGGGAGAAATCTAAAGTGCTAATTTTAAAGGCTTATATGCAAGTTATTGTCATAAAAAGTGTTTGGGGACCCGGGTCCTGCCCCAGGGGACATGTATCAATGCAAAAAAAGTTTTAAAAACTGACGTTTTTTCGGGCGCAGTGATTTTAATAATGCTTAAAGTGAAACAATAAAAGTGAAATATTCCTTTAAATTTCGTACCTAGGGTGTGTGTATAGTATGCCTGTAAAGTCGCGCTTGTTTCCCGTGCTTAGAACTGTCCCTGCACAAAGTATAAATTTTTGAAGGAAAAAAAGTCATTTAAAACTCACTGGCGGCTATAATGAATTGTCGGCTCCCGGCAATACATAGAAAAGTCATTGATAAAAAAAAAAAAAAAAAATGCGTGGGGGTCCCCCCAAATTCAATTACCAGGCCCTTCAGGTCTGGTATGGCTTTTAAGGGGAACCCTGCCGCAAATTTTAAAAAAATGCGTGGGGTTCCCCCCAAATATCCATACCAGGCCTTTCAGGTCTGGTATGGATTTTAAGGGGAACTCCACCCCAAATGTAAAAAAAAAATGGCGTGGAGTTCCCCCAAAAATCCATACCAGCCCATTTATCCGAGCACGCAACCTGGCAGGCTGCAGGAAAAGAGGGGGGGAGCGCCCTCCCTCCTGAACCGTACCAGGCCACATGCCCTCAACATGGGGAGGATGTCCCCATGTTGATGGGGACAAGGGCCTCATCCCCACAACCCTTGCCCGGTGGTTGTGGGGGTCTGCGAGCAGGGGGCTTATCGGAATCTGGAAGACACCTTTAACAAAGGGGACCCGCCCCTTCTCGCGTTCCCCATCAGGAGCGGACCTGATGGGGAACGTGAGAAGGGGCAGGTCCATTCATTTTTTTACACTGAAGAGGAAGTTCCCCATCAGGTCCGCTCAGCCAAGACGTAGGCGGGGTCTGAGATACGAGGGCGCCCCCACCCCCTCGTACCTCAGACCCCGCCTACGTCATTGGCTGAGCGGACCTGATGGGGAACTTCCTCCGCAGTGTAGGTCCGCTTAGCCAATGACGTTTCGAGTGGAGACTGCAGCGCTGGACATCGGATAGCTGCGGGACATTGGATTACATCGCTGAAATGTGTTTTTTATTTTTTATTTTTAATAAAGGACTTTTCCAAGGTGTCTGTGTGTTTTTTTACATTTTTTTTACACTTTCTTCGTGAAATGGTAGGGGTACAATGTACCCCATTACCAATTCACATAGGGGGGGCCGGGATCTGGGGGTCCCCTTTGTTAAAGGGGTCTTCCAGATTCCGATAAGCCTCCTGCCCGCAGACCCCCACAACCACCGGGCAAGGGTTGTGGGGATGAGGCCCTTGTCCCCATCAACATGGGGACATCCTCCCCATGTTGAGGGCATGTGGCCTGGTACGGTTCAGGAGGGGGGGCGCTCTCTTGTCCCCCCTCTTTTCCTGCAGCCCGCCAGGTTGCGTGCTCGGATAAAGGGTCTGGTATGGATTTTTGGGGGAACTGCACGCCATTTTTTTTAATATAAGGTGGAGTTCCCCTTAAAATCCATACCAGACCTGAAGGGTCTAGTATGGATATTTGGGGGGAACCCCACGCCATTTTTTTTTATTTGATGCAGGGTTCCCCTTAATATCCATACCAGACCTGAAGGGCCTGCTAATTGAATTTGGGGGGACCCCCACGCATTTTTATTTTTTTTAATCAATGACTGTTCTCTGTATTGCCGGGAGCCGACAATTTATTATAGCCGCGAGTGGTTTTAAATGGCTTTTTTTCCTTCAGAAATGACATTTTGTGCAGGGACAGTTATAAGCAAGGGAAACAAGCGCTGCTTTACAGGCATACTCTCCACCCCCCCAGGTACAAAATCTAAAGGAATATTTCACTTTTTATTGTTTCACTTTATGCATTATTAAAATCACTGCTCCTGAAAAAACGGCCGTTTTTAAAACTTTTTTTTGCATTGATACATGTCCCCTGGGGCAGGACCCGGTCCCCAAACACTTTTTATGACAATAACTTGCATATTAGCCTTTATAATTAGCACTTTAGATTTCGAACGTTCGAGTCCATTGTATTTAATAGGGTTCTAAAGTTCACGTGAACTTTAGGTCTGTTCGCAGGTTCTGGTGCGAACCGAACAGGGGGGTGTTCGGCTTATCCCTAGTCATGTGTTTCCAATTACTAACCCCTGTAAGCAGGGCAAAAACAAATGTCAGGGGCATAGCGCTTTGGATGGAGTCTAGGCTAAGGCTACTTTTACTCTTTACATGAGGGTTTTGTGAGACGTGTATCTCTAGGGACTTCTTTTCCTTCTTCATTGACTTCAATGGAGCTGAGACAAGCTCTTTCTCTGACTGTATAAGAGTGGGGAGGTCGGGAGTTTGAATGAGGCGTGCATGGTGGGAACAATCAACTTCACATACGTCCAAACATTAGTATGTTTATTGAGACCAATGATCGACATGGCAAAGAAAACAGTATTGCATACATTAATTGTAAAAAATATGAATTGGAGTATATAGTAAACAGCATATGTGACAACATGGCATGAACAAATGAAATAGTACATCCTAATCCTCCATATGCTGGGGTGCACCATTACACAATGGGAAGAAGGGGTAAAACAATCTAAAATCGATCAATATATGTTGGATGCATCAAGGTGGGCTTGACACGTTTCATGGATTCTATCCACTCATCAGGAGCCAGGTGCATCCATGTTCTATAAAGAAATATGGGTAAACCATATGGTCTGGTTAGTATACCATTATGGGGAAAGGAGGAGAAATGGGTATAAAATGAATGGCCATGCCAAAATTGTACTCACATGAAACCACGGTTTGGACCGTACAGAAACACATGCCGGGGGTCGATCAAATGAGCCTGGCCCGGGAGCTGAGAAGGGGAAGTAACCGGAAATCAAGGAAACGCATGCCATCCCCCATGGATAGCTGGGACTTCTGAGGTGTACAAAGTAAAGAATAGTATATATCTATGTCAATGTTAAGTCAATGGGATAATGTAAAATTAAACAGAAAGCCCATTACCCAGGTAGTGGTCAGTATCCAAGGACCTACTATAACTAGAAGCGGTATCCTCAATTTTTTGTATAGTGAAGTGTACCAACAACAAGAGTGTCCCTGTTGCAATGGCAACCTGCCCCAAACTTGTTGTCCATGGTGCCTTCATTGCCTGAAATTATGTTCTAAATCAACCTTATTTAATTAATAAGATGAAAATAATTGTATTTCATATTATCAATTAAAAGTATATCAAGTAATTTTATGTAGAGGCTAGAACATATGGGAATCATTTATCTAAAAGGTAAGACTACAATCCCTGCCCCCTACAAACACACATACAAACACACACACAAAAACACAGACACACACCTTACTAAAATAGTATATTATATGCCTGTCATAATAGTTTTTTGGGTACTTGGACAAGAGAGAAGTCTGTGACTAGGGATGAGCCCAACACCCCCCCAGTTTGGTTCGCATCAGAACATGTGAACAGGCAATAAATTTGTTCGAACATCCGAACACCGTTAAAGTCTATGGGACACGAATATGAAAAATCGCAATTGCTAATTTTAAAGGCTTATATGCAAGTTATTGTCATAAAAAGTGTTTGGGGACCCGGGTCCTGCCCCAGGGGACATGTATCAATGCAAAAAAAAGTTTTTTCGGGGGTGTGTATAGTATGCCTGTAAAGTAGCACTTGTTTCCCGTGCTTAGAACTGTCCCTACACAAAATGTCATTTCTGAAGGAAAAAAAGTCATATAAAAGCACTCGCGGTTATAATGAATTGTCGGCTTCCGGCAATACAGAGAAAAGTCATTGATAAAAAAAAAAAAAAAAAAAAAAAATGCGTGGCGGTCCACCCAAATTCAATTACCAGGCCCTTCAGGTCTGGTATGGATATTAAGGGGAACCCTGCGTCAATTTTTTTAAAAAAATTACGTGGGGTTTCCCACAAATATCCATACCAGACCCTTCAGGTCTGGTATGGATTTTAAGGGGAACTCCACGCCAAATAAAAAAAAAAAATGGCGTGCAGTTCCCCCCAAAAATCCTTACCAGACCCTTTATCCGAACACGCAACCTGGCAGGCGGCAGGAAAAGAGGGGGGACGAGAGAGCGCCCCCCTCCTGAACTGTACCAGGCCACATGCCCTCAACATGGGGAGGATGCTTTGGGGGTCTGTGACCCCTCAAAGCACCATGTCCCCATGTTGATGGGGACAAGGACCTCATCCCCACAACCCTTGCCGGTGGTTGTGGGGGTCTGCGGGCGGGGGGCTTATCGGAATCTGGAAGACCCCTTTAACAAAGGAGACCCCCAGATACCGCCCACCCCATGTGAATTGGTAAGGGGTACATTGTACCCCTACCATTTCACAAAGAAAGTGTAAAAAATTGTAAAAGAACACACAGACACCGTTGGGATAAGTCCTTTAATAAAAATAAAAAAAGATTCCAGCGGTGGTAATCCACTCTAGGTCTCCACTCCAGCGCTGTCGGTATCCTGCGATGGGTGATCTCCTCTCCGGGGTCCAGCGATGGATGACCTCTCCTTTCCAGGTCCAGGCTCCAATGATGATGTCCAGCGCAGCGAGGAACAGCAAGCATCCTGTCTCCACCGGAGACTGTGGCCCCGTCCTAAGCTACATCAGAGACCTGTCAGGCTGCCGGGATTCCCGGGGTGTCTCTGGTGGAGACAGGATGCTTGCTGTTCCTCGCTGCGCTGGACATCTCATCATTGGAGCCCGGACCTGGAGAGGAGAGATCATCCATAGCTGGACCCCGGAGAGGAGATCACCCATCGCAGGATACCGAAAGCGTTGGAGTGGAGACAGAGTGGATTATAACCGCTGGAATCTTTTTTTTATTTTTTTATTTTTAATAAAGGACTTATCCCAACAGTGTCTGTGTGTTTTTTTTACAATTTTTTACACCTTCTTTGTGAAATGGTAGGGGAACAATTTACCCCTTGCCAATTAACATAGGGGGGCTGAGATCTGGGGGTCCCCTTTGTTAAAGGGGTCTTCCAGATTCCGATAAGCCCCCCGCCCACAGACTCCCACAACCACCGGACAAGGGTTGCGGGATGAGGCCCTTATCCCCATCAACATGGGGACATGGTGCTTTGAGGGGTCACAGACCCCCAAAGCATCCTCCCCATGTTGAGGGCATGTGGCCTGGTACAGTTCAGGATGGGGGGGCGCTCTCTCGCCCCCCCCTCTTTTCCTGCGGCCTGCCAGGTTGCGTGCTCGGATAAAGGGTCTGGTATGGATTTTTGGGGGGAATTCTACGCCATTTTTTTAAAAAAATTGGTTGGAGTTCCCCTTAAAATCCATACCAGACCTGAAGGGTCTGGTATGGATATTTGGGGGGAACCCCACGTCATTTTTTTTTTAATTTGACGCAGGGTTCCCCTTAATATCCATACCAGACCTAAAGGGCCTGCCTGGTAATTGAATTTGGGGGGACCCCCACGCATTTTTTTTTTTTTTTATCAATGACTTTCAATGACAATTCATTATAGCCACGAGTGCTTTTAAATGACCTTTTTTCCTTCAGAAATGACACTTTGTGCAGGGACAGTTCTAAGCACGGGAAACAAGCGCTACTTTACAGGCATACTATATACACCCCCTAGGTACAAAATTTAAAGGAATATTTCACTTTTATTGTTTCACTTTAAGCATTATTAAAATCACGGCTCCTGAAAAAACGTCAGTTTAAAAAAAAAAAAATTGTATTGATACATGTCCCCTGGGGCAGGATCCAGGTCCCCAAACACTTTTTATGACAATAACTTGCATATAAGCCTTTAAAATTAGCACTTTAGATTTCTCCCATAGACTTTTACAAGGTGTTCCTCGGCTTTGAATTTGCCGCGAATACCCCAAATTGTTCGCTGTTCGGCGAACAGGTGAACAGGCAATGTTCAAGTCGAACATGAGTTCGACTGGAACTCAAAGCTCATCCCTATTTGTGACAATCCGTGGGAGATATTATTATTAAATTTAATTTTTTTCCAATTTCCCTTTGGGATTAATAAAGTATTCTGTATTCTGTATTTATAGCATCAACAGTTTTGGCAGCACTTAAAGGCAGATAGTAAAGGTAGACAGAGTAGGGGATAGCCATAGAAGTTGAGGCAGGAAGTATCAGAGGATGGGAGAGGCTCTGGAGAAGGAGGTGCTGGGGAAGCTACAGAGCAGGAGGTTTTGGAAGGAACAAAGAGGAAGGTTTGGGTGATATTTTAGGATGAGGTTGGTGATGCAACTGGGTGGCAGTTTGTCGATGGCTTGCATGCTGTTGTTAATAATTTTGATTGTATATGCTGGACAAGCGTAAACCACTTAAAGGTCTGGCAGAGAGGGGTGGCAGGCACTGAGCAGCAGGAAATGTGGATAACTCCAGATAAGGAATGTGTGAATTATTAGCTTGTTTTTTAACTGGCTAAGAAGGCGCATATTTTGGAATGGGGCTGAAGGTGGAAAGATTTCTACAGTAATTGGATGTGGGGCCAAAAGGAGATGTCAGAGTCCAGCATTAAACCCAATACAATAGCATGAGGGTAGGAAAGGATAGTTGTGCTATTGATCTTCATGTTAAAGTTGGGGGAGAGGGCATGGGGAAAGAACATATGAGATCAGTTTTTGAAAGATAGAGTTTTAGGAAGTGATGTGACATCCATACTGATAAGTCAGTTCTGATAAGTCAGTTAGTAAATTAGTAATGTGCAAGAAGACTGAAGGGGTGAGCTGAGGGGTAGAGAGATAGATTTGCATATCAGCATAGAGATGGTATTGGAAACCATGCTAGGTTATCAACTTAGTAAGGGAGATGATATAGATAGAGAATAGAACCTTGACCTTGACATTTAAAAGGGACCTTGATAAAAAGAGAAAGAGGAGAAGGTAAAATTGTTGGTAACACGGAAAGGGCACTTGGGTAGGAGAACCAAGAAAGAGCAGAGTCTTGGAGGCCAGGGAAGTGGAGTTTTTTTTAGGAGGAGTAGGTAGTCAATTGTGTTAAAGGCAGCAGAAAGTAAGAGTACTGTCACGTACCTGACGGTGACGAGCCCGGTTAGCAGAGGGAGGCCTCCCTTACGGCTCCCACCGGCGGCCCCTGGTGGTATAACAGGAAGCACGGAGGTGGAAGGGGTACGAGTGCCTGGCAGGATCAAGAACTACCGCAGGTGATCAGGAACCAGCAGGTGAGGAGGCAGGAACCAGGAACTACAGCAGGTGAGTGGACAGGAACCAGGAACTACAGCAGGTGAGTAGACAGGAACCAGGAACTCAGAAGATGACCCGGACCGGGAGGCACAGCAGGTAGACTGGAACCACTGGGCAGCAGCAGATGAACAGGAACCAGCAGATGAGCAGACAGGAACCAGCAGATGAGCAGACAGGAACCAGGAACTGCAGCAGGTGAGTAGACAGGAACCAGGAACTCAGCAGATGACCCGGACCGGGAGGCACAGCAGGTAGACTGGAACCACTGGGCAGCAGCAGGTGAACAGGAACCAGCAGATGAGCAGACAGGAACCAGCAGATGAGCAGACAGGAACCAGGAACTCAGCAGATGACCCGGACCGGGAGGCACAGCAGGTAAACTGGAACCACTAGGCAGCAGCAGGTGAACAGGAACCAGCAGATGAGCAGACAGGAACCAGCAGATGAGCAAACAGGAACCAGCAGATGAGCAGACAGGAACCAGGAACTCAGCAGATGACCCAGACCGGGAGGCACAGCAGGTAAACTGGAACCACTAGGCAGCAGCAGGTGAACAAGAGCCAAGGTCAGGCAGGATCGTCAGACAAGCCGGGGTCGGGTAAACTGGCAGGCAGTGAGGCACAAAAGGATCAGGCAATACTGAAGTCAGAAAACAGGCCGATGGTCAGGTACAGGCAGATAGCAGGAGGGTCACAGGAAGCCGGGTCAGATACAGGTAAACAAGGCAGATCAGGTCACTTGGGAGAAACGCTGTAGAGCAGACAGCAGGGACTGTCTGCAAGTGAGGAGTTTAAATAGCCCTTCGGGCGTCACCTGCGGGGGCGGGAACCAGGAAGTCCAGGGCGTCTGTTCCTGACAGGGTTTTCATGACATTGCCCCCCCCCAAGGGGCAGCCTCCGGATGCCCCTAGGAGCAAACTTCTCGGGGTGAGACCTCCTGAAGGCTTGTATCAGGTCTTTGGCGTGAATGTTCTCTTCGGGTTCCCAAGAGTTCTCCTCTGGTCCGTAACCCTTCCATTTTATTAAAAATTGACTCTGGCTATTTCTTCTTCGTGCGTCTAAAATAGCTTCTACCTCGAATTCCTGTTCCCCGTCTATGATGACGGGATCAGGGCGAGTCGGGGTCCGACCTGGGAATGGGTTGGAGACTGACGGTTTCAATAGAGAAACATGAAAAACAGGGTGGACCCTCAGGGAGTCGGGGAGCTCCAGCTCGTAGGCCACCTCGTTGATTTTCCTTTTGATAGGAAAAGGCCCTAGAAACTTGGGGCCCAATTTCTTGGACGGGCAAGCCAATCTTAGATTGATGGTGGAAAGCCATACTTGGTCGCCCGGTGCCAGCGCTAATTCACCCCGTCTCCTCCTGTCGTAGACCGTCTTGTTATACTCCTGAGTTCTTGCCATGGCTTCGCGTAGAAGCTGGTTGTTAGAGGAGAAGAAATTCACTTTTTCCAGAACTGCGGGCACTGAGCACTCAGGGAGAGAGTTGGGCAGAAATGTGGGGTGAAACCCGAAGTTCGCAAAAAATGGGGTCTGGTTAGTTGCGGAGTGGATGGAGTTATTGTAGGAGAACTCCGCTAGCGGAAGCAGGGAGAGCCAGTCATTCTGAGCAAAGGAGGAGAAACAACGCAAATATTGCTCGAGGGTCTGATTTGTTCTCTCAGTCTGTCCGTTGGTTTGAGGGTGGTAAGCCGAAGAGAATGATAGCTCTATTCCCAGAGTCTTGCAGAGGGACCTCCAGAACCGGGAGGTAAATTGTACCCCCCGATCGGAGACTATATTAGCAGGTACCCCGTGGAGCCTGACGACTTCTTTAATGAACATTTGTGCAGTTTCCGGGGCCGAGGGGGTCCCTCTCATAGGAACAAAATGTGCCATCTTGGACAGACGGTCCACAATCACAAAGATGGTGGTGTGATTCTCAGCCGGGGGGAGTTCAACTATGAAGTCGATAGAAAGCATTTTCCACGGTCTCTCTGGAATGGGTAAGGGCTTCAGTAGTCCCCAGGCTTTGGATCTGGACCCTTTATTCCGGGTACATGTAGTACAGGACTCCACGAACCTCCTGCAATCCTCGCGTAGTCGAGGCCACCAGAAGGTACGTTGTACCAACTCAGTGGTCTTAGCCACGCCAAAGTGCCCAGCAAGGGCATGATCGTGGCAGAGCTCTAGCACGGTTATCTTTAGTTCTTCTGGTATGAATATCCTGTCTTGGTGCCAGAGTAATCCATCCTTGGTTTGCAGATCCAGTTCAGGAGAGGGTTCCTGTCTAGTGGTGGCTTGTCTGATCCGGGAGAGTAGGTCCTCCTGAAGTAGGAGAAAATTCCCAGGAGCGAGGATTGTATCGGGTGAGGAGAGTTCTTTGGATCCATGAAACATTCGGGACAAGGCGTCAGGTTTAGTGTTCTTGGCACCGGGGCGGTATGTCACATGGAAGGAGAACCGGGAAAAAAACAGGGCCCATCTGGCTTGTCGTGGTTTTAGTCTTTTTGCAGTTTTCAGGTACTCTAAGTTCTTATGGTCGGTGAATACTAAGATCGGGTGAGCAGCACCTTCAAGTAAGTACCTCCATTCTTCCAGGGCGGACTTAATTGCCAAGAGTTCCCGGTCTCCCACGTCATAGTTCTTTTCTGCCGCAGATAATTTGCGAGAAAAGAAAGCCACCGGATGAAGCAAAGCCTTGGTTCCTTGCCTCTGTGACAATATTGCCCCTACTGCAACCTCAGAAGCATCTACCTCAAGTACAAATGGTAGGGAGGAATCTGGGTGTTTTAAGATGGATGCAGAGGTGAAGAGCCCTTTGAGATCCTCAAAGGCCTTTTGGGCCTCAGGGGACCAGTGGAAGCGGGTACCTTGCTTGGTTAGCTGAGTAATGGGTGCAATGATGGCGGAGAACCCCCGGATGAATTTACGATAAAAGTTGGCGAATCCAACGAACCGTTGGATTCCCTTCTTATCCACTGGCGCTGGCCAGTCCAAGATTGCGGTGATCTTCTGTGGGTCCATCCTGATGCCTTCGCCAGAGATGATTAATCCCAGAAATGCTATGCTCTCCCGCTCAAACTCGCATTTCTCAGCCTTCGCATATAGTTTATGCTGCCGAAGCCGGTCTAACACACTTCTGACATGCCTGCGATGAGAGTCAAGGGAGGAAGAGAAGATTAGTATGTCATCTAAATAAGCAATCACAAAGAGAACTAAAAAGTCCCGAAGAACATCATTAATTAAATACTGGAAGGTGGCAGGGGCATTGCACAGCCCGAAGGGCATCACTAAATATTCGAAATGTCCGAACCGGGAGCGGAAGGCGGTTTTCCACTCATCGCCCTCCTTGATTCGGACCAGGTTATAGGCTCCCCGGAGGTCAAGCTTAGTGAAAATAACGGCAGCTCCCAATCTTTGGAACAACTCTGGTACCAGAGGAAGAGGATAACGATTTTTAATGGTGACCTTATTTAGTTCACGGTAGTCCACACATGGCCTGAGGGTATGGTCCTTCTTTTCTACAAAGAAAATGCCTGCGCCTGCTGGCGACGTAGGAGGGGCGAATGAACCCCTTTAAAAGGTTCTCATCTATGTAGTCCTTCAGGGCCCCCTGTTCCACCTCCGTTAAAGGGAAAATCCTACCGAAAGGAATAGCTGCTCCGGGAAGTAGATCAATGGGGCAGTCGTAGGCTCGGTGGGGTGGTAGTGTCTCTGCCCCCTGTTTACTAAACACATCGAGAAAGTCCAGGTAAGCGTCAGGGATGGCCTGACGTATTCCGGCCTCAGTGTCGGTACACATTAAGGTGGCAGGCCCAGGGGGTTTGTGTGAGCCACAGGACCGTTGGCAGTAGGAGGAAGGAAACGTGATCACCCCCGTGACCCAGTTAATGGTAGGATTATGGGCTTGTAGCCAGGGCATACCGAGAATTATGGGGAACAGTGGAGAGGAGATAATATCCAGCCGTAGATATTCTCGGTGCACCCCGGTAGAGGAGAAGACAGTGACAGGTAGGGGAGCCGTCTCTTCGACCACGGGCCCCGACTTGATAAGGGACCCATCAGCCAGGTAAACCCGTAGTCCATGGGTCTTGGGAAGTAGAGGAATAAGTTGAGTACGGGCAAAAGTTAAGTCCATGAAGCAACTACAAGCCCCAGAGTCAATAATTGCGACGACTTGCAGGGTCCTTCCTGGGAGCTGCAGGGAGATAGAAAGAGCGACGTGAGAGGAGGATTTAGTCTGAGGGTTGATCACAGCAGGGAATACTGACAAGCCCTTACGGAACTTCAGGGGACAGTTCCTAACGAAGTGACCGGGCTCCCCGCAGTACAGGCACAGGTTGTGCGCGCGTCGGCGTTGGCGTTCCTCCGGAGTAAGGGAAGGGCGGAGGACCCCAAGCTGCATGGGTTCAGGAGCATCGTACGAGGGGGTCAAGGGTGCTGCAGAAGCTGGGTGCGGATGACTGGGGACCCGGGGAAGCATCCAGGTCGGCCGGGTGAAGCCTGTGGCCCTCTCAACCCTCCGTTCCCTCAGGCGTCGGTCGATCTGAATTGTCAGATCGATCAGTAGGTTCAAATTTTCTGGTATTCCTACCCTAGCCAGTTCGTCCTTCAATGGGTCAGAAAGGCCTATGCGAAACTGGTGACGGAGGGCAGCGTCATTCCAGCTGGTGTCTGCGCTCCAGCGCCTGAATTCAGCTACATAGTCTTCCGCTGCTCTGCGTCCCTGCTGAAGGGTCCGCAGGGCGTTCTCTGCAGTGACCGAGAGCTGAGGGTCCTCGTACAATTGGGCAATGGCGTAAAAAAAAAGTGTAAGGCTGTCCAAGGACGCATCTTTGCATTCTAGCAGGTGGTGGGCCCAGTTCTGTGGGTCTCCGGAAAGCAGCGAAATTACAAAGCCCACCTTGGTAGCTTCTAAGGAAAAGGTGCGGGGCTGTAAGGCAAAGTACAACTTACAAGAGTTCCGGAAAGCCCTGAACTTGCTCCGGTCCCCGGAGAATCTTTCGGGTGTAGGGACCCTGGGTTCAGGGGGAAGCATGACCACCATGGGTGCAGCTCCTGCCCCGGCGGAAGAAGTGGAGGCACGTGGACCCCCTTGAGCTCCATCGGGGTTGGTGAGGGCCCGCACTTGTCCTTCCAGGTGAGTGTAGCCTTGCTGGAGGCTCTTAACGGCCTCGGTCAGTCCCGCCAGGTGTCGGCATAGTTCCTCCATAGGTGAGGCTCCCTGCTCGGGCTCAGACATGGCTGTCTGCTACTGTCACGTACCTGACGGTGACGAGCCCGGTTAGCAGAGGGAGGCCTCCCTTACGGCTCCCACCGGCGGCCCCTGGTGGTATAACAGGAAGCACGGAGGTGGAAGGGGTACGAGTGCCTGGCAGGATCAAGAACTACCGCAGGTGATCAGGAACCAGCAGGTGAGGAGGCAGGAACCAGGAACTACAGCAGGTGAGTGGACAGGAACCAGGAACTACAGCAGGTGAGTAGACAGGAACCAGGAACTCAGAAGATGACCCGGACCGGGAGGCACAGCAGGTAGACTGGAACCACTGGGCAGCAGCAGATGAACAGGAACCAGCAGATGAGCAGACAGGAACCAGCAGATGAGCAGACAGGAACCAGGAACTGCAGCAGGTGAGTAGACAGGAACCAGGAACTCAGCAGATGACCCGGACCGGGAGGCACAGCAGGTAGACTGGAACCACTGGGCAGCAGCAGGTGAACAGGAACCAGCAGATGAGCAGACAGGAACCAGCAGATGAGCAGACAGGAACCAGCAGATGAGCAGACAGGAACCAGCAGATGAGCAGACAGGAACCAGGAACTCAGCAGATGACCCGGACCGGGAGGCACAGCAGGTAAATTGGAACCACTAGGCAGCAGCAGGTGAACAGGAACCAGCAGATGAGCAGACAGGAACCAGCAGATGAGCAAACAGGAACCAGCAGATGAGCAGACAGGAACCAGCAGATGAGCAGACAGGAACCAGGAACTCAGCAGATGACCCGGACCGGGAGGCACAGCAGGTAAACTGGAACCATTAGGCAGCAGAAGGTGAACAAGAGCCAAGGTCAGGCAGGATCGTCAGACAAGCCGGGGTCGGGTAAACTGGCAGGCAGCGAGGCACAAAAGGATCAGGCAATACTGAAGTCAGAAAACAGGCCGATGGTCAGGTACAGGCAGATAGCAGGAGGGTCACAGGAAGCCGGGTCAGATACAGGTAAACAAGGCAGATCAGGTCACTTGGGATAAACGCTGTAGAGCAGACAGCAGGGACTGTCTGCAAGTGAGGAGTTTAAATAGCCCTTCGGGCGTCACCTGCGGGGGCGGGAACCAGGAAGTCCAGGGCGTCTGTTCCTGACAGGGTTTTCATGACAAGTACTGAGTAGTGGCCATTGGTTTTAGCAATTGGTATGTTTTAGAAGGACAGTTACTTTGGAGTGTTGTAAATGAAAGCCATACTAGAAGAGAGTATTAAAGAGGGTGATAAAAAAAAAAGTATTTTTGGGAGTACAAAGGGAGAAATTATGTTTTAGGAGGGCAGCTTTATACGGGGTGAAGACTTGCAGGGTCAAAGTTCTATGCCACACCTACGTAAGAGTGTGGCTATGTCTTTTGAGACTTTTAGTGTCATCTGTTTGTCAGAATTGTATTGGTCAGTCCCTAATTCTTTAAGTAGTAAGCGGAGCAAGTGCGTTCAGGGAGGAAGAAAATGAGATGTTGTAAGTATCTGCCTGGTCAGGGCAGGACAGGGGTGAGATTTTGTTGTAGAGGTAGTCCATAGCACATCAGAGAAGAGTGGAAAAGGCAAATGTTTCTTGGGTTAACAGATTGCAGGATGGAGGGAATAGGGATGAAGACAGGCTGAGCATGAAACTGATAAGGTTGTGATCAGAGAGAGAAAAAGGGGGGTTGGATAGTGTTGGAGAGGTTGCAAGGAGTGCAGAGGTGGGTTAATGTAAGGTCAAAGATGTTGCCATCAGAATGAGTAGGAGTATATATATATGTCCATTATGTTAGGTCAAAAGATGAGGTTAGGTTGAAAACTTGAGAGGTATCTGGGGTGTTAGCAATAACAGGGATATTAAAGTCAGGTAGGTATTTGAGAGGAGAGAAATTAGGTTAGCCAGGCAGGTAAGTCAGCAGGAAAGCATGATACCGGTCAAGGAGACCAATTAATCACTGCAATCCTCAGAGGAACTGGAGAAATTAGACAAATACAATTAGCTTCAAAAGCAGATAGGGATAAAAAGGGAGGTGAAGTAAACACTTTAAGAGTGCGTTATGAGGATAAAAGGAATCCAACTCCACCTTCTTATAATTTAATGGGACTGGGTGAAAACAGTTCAGTGGAGGCCATTGTGGGAGAAGGCAGTTGGAGAGATAGAGTCAGATTCCTGAAGCCAGGTTTCAGTGATGGCAAGTAGTTTAAAGGATTTGGAAATAAAGAGGTAATGAGAGAGAGAGAGAGATGAGCTTGTTACAGGCTAAATAGGCATTCTAGAAGACACATGAGAAGGGGGGGGCAGGTTTTTGGGAGCAAGGGAATAGAAAATAGAGTGTGTGGCTTGTGGCTGATGCCAAAGGAAGGTGGGTGCTGGTGTGGGGTAAAAGTTGGAAAGCAGAGGGCCAGGATTATGTGAAATATCCCCAGATGTTAACAAAAGCTGGAGGGTGAGAAAAGTAAGATGAAAGCAAGATTTTTTTGAATGCATATGCCCCATTATTCTGAAGGATATGTCAGCATGCGGGCTCAGAATGAGCAGAAGATGCTAAGTGCAGTAACAGGGAGATGGGTGGAGTGAGGTTGATATACGTATAAGCTGGTGAAAAGAGGGGTCTAGGAATGGGAGTTTGGAGGGAGGGACACTATTGTGAAAAGAAAATGCAGATAGAGCATATTACATAATGTAGAGAGTAGTAGTCAGACTTAGAAAGAAAGAGCTGGATAGGGAAATACAAGTTTGCCTACAGTCTGTCGGAGGCACTGTGGTTTCTGGCTTGTAAGCCTTGTATAGATGCAATGAAATTCATATCAAAATAATAGACCCTTTGGTTCAAAAAGACATGGCAAGACTGTCACTGTCCCCCTAGCAAGCATGCCTCCTCAAAGGGAACATGGGTGGAGAGTGAGACGTGTTTGTCAATTAATCAATTGGAATTGATAAAAGACACATGGAATAAAAGAGCAAACCTTTCACATTAGGACAAGACTTGGCCAATGCAATAAAGAAAACATCAGCTTTCTAATCAGAACTACGCAGGAAGATAAATCTATCTTATAGATATAATTTAGATTATATAATATAATATAGATATCATTTAAACAGTTGTGGGCTAATTCAGTGTACCACATTGTAGAGGATTGTAGGAAAGTGTTACACAGAATGAATTTCATACAGACAGCCAGTAAAGCAGAGGTTTTTTAAGTGTATCATGTTACAGAGAATTGCAAAAGTTTAACACCGTAAGAATTTCATACAGACAACCAATAAAGCAAAGGTTAATTTAGCGTACTGTGTTACAGAGGATAGCAGGAAAGGTTCACACAGTAAAGCATATGTTTAAGTGACACTAAGCCCCCGTTCACACCGGTGCGACCTGTCATGCAATTTGACAGTTCCAAATCGCATGTTAAGTCGCACCCAATTGCCAGCAATGGAACCGTTTACTTGCAGCAATTATGAAAAAGGTTACTGCACTACTTTTTACCAATTTCGTTGCAACTTGCATAGACTCCTGTTAACCACTTGCTGACCGCGCCATAGCAGATTTACTGCTACAGGGCGGCTGCGCAGGATCATGTATACAGTATATATGTGATCCTGCACTTCCGGGGATCGGCGCGAGTGCGTGTCGCCGCCGGCTCGCTCCTGCTGTGATTTTACACAGTGGGAGCTGATCATCAGGTCCCGTGGACCCGATGTCCGCTGGCACCCCCTGATCGTTCTGTACACAGGCAGAACAGCAGTCTGCCTATGTAAACAAGGCAGATTGCCGTTCTGTCAGTACAGAAAGCATGGATCATGTGTTTCTGTAAAGCAGGAGCACTAAGGTTGTCACTTTTTCTTCAAGCCAAATTCCAACACTTTAGCGGTGCACAGCAAAAAACATTTATTAGCATACACTATAGGATTGTAAAAGACCCCGGACACCTCTAAAGAGAATAATAATGTGGCGTGCAGAGTGCCCCTCACCCTCCTGTAAGGCCCTGTTCCAAGCCACATTTCTGTCTGAATATTGTTTCCGGGTTTCAGGCGGACTGAAACCCGGACACAAGATTTAAAACCCAGACTGTCCGGGTCAACCCTAAGGAACACCGATACATGCCTTCCACTATTAAAGCACCTGCCCCACTACACTAAAACATTAGCTAGGCACACATTTAACCCTTTAATTACCCCCTTCCCAGTCAGTGTCATTAGTACAGTGACAGTGCATTTTTTGAATCACTGTATTCGTATCACTGGATCCCAAAAAAGTGTCAAAAGTGTCAGTTAACAATAGAGGGGGACTATGCAACAGCATAGGTGGGACTTTGAGTGAGGCACATCTCTGTGCCTCCATCCCTGATACAATAGTAAAAATGGGGTGTTGGGACTTTGAATGAGGTTCAGGACAAGGTGGGGGTATGGTAAAGGAAAACATGTTTATTGACATGAAGAAAGATGTGGTGTACTATCTAGGTCAATGGGGCTGTGCATAAAAACATAAATGCAATGGACATTGAGGACACATATTAATATCAACTTGGAAACTCATGGCACATGGCATTACATATGAAACATGGACATCAAGGATATACAATGATATCGATCAACATTACATAACAGTATAGAAAGAATGGGCAGCTCCCATGGGTACATGATTACACACACATAGATCCTTAAAATGGCACAGTGCAAGTATGGTGATATACGGTAAAAGTTTGTAAATCTTGATGCTAGTGAATCAGTGGTTGGATCATTAGACTGATGTGGGGGTGCGTTAGCATCCTGGAAATGTCCGACGCATTTCGTGTTTGCACACTCATCAGGGGCGATGCTCCCAGAACTAAGAAAAATATATATATAGACATGTGTTGGAGTCTAAAATAGCACTAAGCATAAAATGGGGAGCATGTATACATAAATCCTAAGGTTACATCCTAAGGGGTCGTTTTATGGCATTTTTATTAATAATTTTTTTTTTTTACTAGTAATGGCGGCGATCAGCGATTTTAATTGTGACTGCGACATTATGGCGGACACATCGGACACTTTTGACACATTTTTGGGACCATTGTAATTTTTACAGCAATCAGTGCTATAAAAATGCACTGATTACTGTGAAAATGACACTGGCAGTGAAGGGGTTAACCACTAGGTGGCGCTGTAGGGGTTAAGTGTTTCCTTGTTTACATTAGCATCTCCCCGCTCTATCTCTCCGTGAGATGATCACGGGTATCCCCGCGGTGATGGAGTCCGCGAGACCCACGGTCGGGCTCACGGAGAAAGCGCCAGGGTCACGAGTGTGCACACGGCGGCATCTTAAAGGGGACGTACCTGTATGTACTTATGCCTGTCCGTGCAATTCTGCCGACGCAAATATACAGGCGGCGGTCCTTTAAGTGGTTAATATTGGATGAGTTTTAGAGCAAAATTTTTTTTTCTAAATTGTCAGTCGTTTATAGCGCAAAAAATAAAGACCGCAGATATAATCAAATACCACCAAAAGAAAGCTCTATTTGTGGGAAAAAGGGACATAAATTTTATTTGGGTACAGTTTCGCACAACCGCGCAACTGTCAGTTAAAGTAGCACAGTGCCGTATAGCAAAAAATGGCCTGGACGGGAAGGGGAGTAAATCTTCCGGAGTGGTTAAATGAAGTCTCAAGCTGCAATGAAATTGGCAGTGCAAATCGCACTGATGTGCTGCACTGAGGTACTGCTGCCTCTGACTTCATAAGATTTGTGTTGAGAGATGTGAGTTAGAGTTGGTGATGTCTCTCTACTGTTCTGCTTAGGTCTCATGCCCACGGACGTTTTTACAGCCACTTATGAGCGTTTTTTGCAGCTTAAAACGGCTCTCCATGTTAGCCTATGGCCTCATGCCCACCATGACATTTTTGAGCTGTAAATGGCATAGCCGTTTTTAAGCTGCAAAAAAAAAAAACCAGGACCTGTGCATTCTGAAGCTCCAGCGTTAGAGCTGTAAAGACGTCAGATGCCGGCAAAGGAAAATTTAAAAAGAATTTGCGTGAGGTTCCCCCCCCCCCCAGGACGATACCAGACCCTTCGGTCTGGTATGGATCTTGAGGGGAACCCCCCCACACCAAAAAAAATGGCATGGGGGTTCCCCCAGGATCCATACCAGACCCTTATCCGAGCACGCAACCCGGCAGGTCAGGAAAGGGGGGCGAGCGAGCGCCCCCCCCTCCTAGACCATACCAAGCCACATGCCCTCAACATGGGGGGGTTGGTGCTTTGGGGCAGGGGGGCTCTTCGCCCCCCCACCCCAAAGCACCTTGTCCCCATGTTGATGAGGACAAGGGCCTCTTCCCGACAACCCTGGCCGTTGGTTGTTGGGGTCTGCGGGCGAGGGGCTTATCGGAATCTGGGAGCCCCCTTTAATGAGGGGGCCCCCAGATCCGGCCCCCCACCCTATGTGTGCCGGGTCCTGGGGGGGGGGGGAAACCTCACGCAATTTTTTTTAAAATTTTCGCGAGGTTCCCCTTCAAGATTCTCTGCACACGAGTCGCCCCGCAAGTCGGATCATCTTGATCCGACTTCTGGTGCGACCTCTATTCAAATCAATGGGCTCCCATAGGGAACCATTGATTTTAAATAGAGAAAGAAAAACGCGGCTGAAAGCTAGCGCGGGGAAACGTGCATTGAAATCAATGCAAAATGCGGAAAAAATTGCGTTACAAACGCCGCTTTTTTCCTGGCCTGTGTACTAGCTTTACAGCCCATTTTTTAGAACTTCTGTGGGCATGAGGCCTTACTGTTCTCCTTGTGGTAGAGGAAGCTGTATCTGAGAATCTGCAGTGCAAGGATTTCTCTGCTTCTTAATGTATTCTGGGAATCTGTGCTATCTGAACTTCTCCTGCTTCCTAAATATTACCTCACCAATCATCAGATCACCATTGATCAGGGGGGCAGTCCTCTTTAGACATGTGCGGATTGTTTAGTTCCGAATTAATATTCGGACAAAATTTATATATCCGAATTACAATTTAAACAAGTTTTACCGAATGCTCCAAATAACGAAACAAAATTTGTCAGAATTTTGGAAATTCGGCCTGAAATTCGAATTGCATTTTACATCGAACGCCAGTCAAATTCTAACTGTACACATATTGCTGTAATCAAAGACTGTGTGTGTGTTATTAGAGTACCATTTCGAAACATTGCAGTTTTAGTTAAGCTAAGGGCCCATTCACACAGGGGCGGCACGACTTTGGGGGCGACTCGGCAAGGCGATCTGAAGACGACTTCAGAGGCGACTTGCAAAATGACTTTTGTATAGAAGTCAATGCAAGTCGCCCCGAGTCGCCCCCAAAGTCGTACAAGAACCTTTTTCTAAGTCAGAGCGACTTGCGTCGCTCCTATTAGAACGGTTCTATTGAACAGTGCGGGACGCGACTTTTCAGGCGGCTGAGTCGCCTGACGAGTCGCCCCTGTGTGAATGGGCCCTTAAGGTGATTTAAAGAGTTATTGTAATAATTTGATGATGTCTCTTTTGTTTGTTCACTTTGCCACATTCAAATCTAAGTAAAAAAACAAAACATTAAGTTAAGTTTTCGATTCGGCTGATTCAAAATGTATTGATTCGAACGTTTTTAATCAAAAAAAATCAGTAAATTCTAAGAAAGTTCAAAAAATTCTGAATACGAATTCTGAATATGAATTGAACGAATCAACCGAATTTAACAAAACAACTAGATTAATGAATTGAAACGAAACAAAACTAATTATATCGTCATGCACATGTCTAGTCCTCCTTAAAATCTATGTTAAATTTAAAAGTTAAAAAGCACACATTTGTAACATTCATCTTTTTAACTTTAATTAAAGGAAAGGTTCTATTTTAAAATCGCTAATTTCATATGCATTGTAAATAGATTTGAATTAAAGAATTGAACAAATTGATTTTACATGCTTTCAATCAACTTACCTGCATTTCCTTTCTGCTTTGTAAAATATTGTGCTATGTTATTATTATATTTGTCATCAATAATAATTATTTTACTAGGATGAAAAAAATCAGTTGATCTCCACTTATCTCTGGTTTAATCAGGTAAGGCCATTTATCTTCTCAACTTTCCGGGCATGTAAAAACACCAGTAACGTCATAGTGCTTCTGTTAACATATTGAGGTTGGTTTACTAAAAGAGTTCAGAATCTTCACTCAATAAATGGTGTGAATATTCACTTCAATTATTCAGCCATGCAAAAAGCAAATTCCTGTTAGAAATAGTCAGTTCTGCTAAAGGGGAGGCCAAGGTGTACTTATTTTTTCCATGGTTCACATTATCGTTTTTTATTATTACAGTTACTATTACCTCTTCATATTTTTGTTGAATAAATGATTGAAAGGGAAATTTTCCCTGTGTTTTTATTCAAATATATGACCTTTATATGAACTACGATCCAATGTTCGCTTGTTCAAATATGTTAAAAAAGGTAACACCTTCAATGGAGCGTACTTACTTTTTCACATGCATATAACCAATTATACCCAAAATCAACTGGGAATTTAAATATAAAATATTATATTATATTTTAAATATAAAATGTAAATGGCAAATTGGAGTCCCCTAAAAGTTCACTTTTTAGGAAAAAATAATAAATGAGCATATTTTTACAGGTGCAAAGCATTGCACCTGTGAACAGTGGATTGCAGGTGCAATGTCAGACTGTTATGGGGGCAAAATTATACAGCACAAGCACTGTGCTGTGTAACATGTTTTAAAGGGAACAGGATCAATATTTTATTTTTTAGGTTAACAAACGCTTTACGGACCGAAAGGTTTTACCCCGTTCCTGACCAGGCCATTTTTTTGGCGATACGACACTGCATTATTTTAACTGACAATTAAGCGGTCATGTGACGCTGTACCCAAATAAAAAAAAAAATTTTCCCCACAAATTGAGCTTTCTTTTGGTGGTCTTTGATCACCTCTGCAAATTGTATTTTTTGCGTTTTGAAACACAATATTTTTTACTTTCTGCTGTAAAACTTAAAAAAACTTAAAAATCAAATTTCTTCATCAATTTAGGCCAATATGTATTCTGCTACATTTTTTGGGGTAAAAAAATATCCCAATAAGTGTATATTGATTGGTTTGCGCAAAAACGTCCACAAACTATGGGATATAGTTATGGAATTTTGTATTTATTTTTTTACTAGTAATGGCGGCGATCAGCGATTTTTAGCGGGACTGTGACATTGCGGCAAACAAATAGGACACTAAGTGACACTTTTTTGGGAACCAGTGACATTGTTACAGTGATCAGTGCTAAAAATATGCACTGTTACTGTACTAATGACACTGGCAGGGAAGAAATTAACACCAGGGGCGATCAAGGGGTTAAGTGTGTTCCCTGGGAGTGTTTTCTAACTTTTCTAACTGTGTGGGGATAGACTGACTGGGACAACACAGAGATCCATGTCCTGCTTAGCAGGAACACAAGATCTCTATGTCCTCCCATCAGAACGACAATCTGCTTTGTTTACATAGGCAGATCGCCGTTCTGTCTCTGTGGGGAACAATCCCAGGTGGCCGGCGGACATTGCGTCCGCCGGACCCGCTGATTGGCTCCCCCTTTGGTCAATCGGCGCTTTTGCACCCACATGGGCTAGTGCACGAAACGACGTACAGTTACATCGTTTCGTGCAGCCATGCAGCCGTGCCACCTTGCGGTCGACAAGTAGTTAAATGTGTTCACAGTATGCCCTGAACAGTTTGAGTAATTAGCATTAAACAAATTTGCAGACTGGGAATTTGATAGGGTGATCCAATCTCCTTCTGTAGGACAAGAGAATTCATTTTGTCAGAAGAAATTTCCTTATGAAATATAATATGGATCTGTGGTGAGCTGAATGTTTCGAATTCTCTGAGAATTTAGGATGCTTTTTCAGGTAGAATAAGTAAAACAACTAGATTCTGAATAATTATTTTCCACATGTAGGAATTCACTACTAAATATGAATTTTTGAGATTTACCTTGTCAAAATTTACTGCTGTGCGAGGGGCGTCTCAAAAGTTCATTGCCCAACATCGAAGGAATGACCTGAAACAGACATCAAACTGTATCACCGCACCAAGCCACTCTTCCAGGTGTTCGACGTGAAAATGGCATACAGTGGGGATCGAAAGTTTGGGCACCCCAGGTAAAAATGTGTATTAATGTGCATAACAAAGCCAAGGAAAGATGGAAAAATCTCCAAATGGCATCAAATTACAGATTAGACATTCTTATAATATGTCAAAAAAAGTTAGATTTTATTTCCATCATTTACACTTTCAAAATGACAGAAAACAAAAAAATGGCGTCTGCAAAAGTTTGGGCACCCTGCAGAATTTATAGCATGCACTGCCCCCTTTGCAAAGCTGAGACCTGCCAGTGTCATAGATTGTTCTCAATCATCGTCTGGGAAGACCAGGTGATGTCAATCTCAAAGGTTTTAAATGGCCAGACTCATCTGACCTTGCCCCAACAATCAGCACCATGGGTTCTTCTAAGCAGTTGTCTAGAAAACTGAAACTGAAAATAGTTGACGCTCACAAAGCTGCAGAAGGCTATAAGAAGATAGCAAAGCGTTTTCAGATGTCAATATCCTCTGTTCGGAATGTAATTAAGAAATGGCAGTCATCAGGAACAGTGGAAGTTAAAGCAAGATCTGGAAGACCAAGAAAAATATCAGACAGAACAGCTCGCAGGATTGTGAGAAAAGCAATTCAAAACCCACGTTTGACTGCACGATCCCTCCAGAAAGATCTGGCAGACACTGGAGTTGTGGTACACTATTCCACTATAAAGAGATACTTGTACAAATATGGTCTTCATGGAAGAGTCATCAGAAGAAAACCTCTTCTACGTCCTCACCACAAAAATCAGCGTTTGAACTTTGCAAATGAACATATAGACAAGCCTGAGGCATTTTGGAAACAAGTTCTGTGGACCAATGAGTAGAACTTATTGGCCGGAATGAGCAAAGGTACGTTTGGAGAAGAAAGGGCACAGAACTTAATGAAAAGAACCTCTGTCCAACTGTTAAGCATGGGGGTGGATCAATCATGCTTTGGGGTTGTATTGCAGCCAGTGGCACAGGGAACATTTCACGAGTAGAAGGAAAATGGATTCAATAAAATTTCAGCAAATTTTGGATGGTAACTTGATGCCATCTGTGAAAAAGCTGAAGTTAAAGAGAGGATGGCTTCTACAAATGGATAATGATCCTAAACACACCTCAAAATCCACGGGGGATTACATCAAGAGGCGTAAACTGAAGGTTTTGCCATGGCCTTCACAATCTCCTGACCTCAACATTATTGAAAACCTATGGATAGACCTTAAAAGAGCAGTGCGTGACAGACAGCCCAGAAATCTCAAAGAACTGGAAGACTTTTGTAAGGAAGAATGGGCAAAGATACCTCAAACAAGAATTGAAAGACTCTTGGCTGGCTACAAAAAGCGTTTACAAGCTGTGATACTTGCCAAAGGGGGCAGTACAAGATATTAACTCTGCAGGGTGCCCAAACTTTTGCAGACGCCATTTTTTTGTTTTCTGTCATTTTTAAAGTGTAAATGATGGAAATAAAATCTAACTTTTTTTGACATATTATAAGAATGTCTAATCTGTAATTTGATGCCCTTTGGAGATTTTTACATCTTTCCTTGGCTTCGTTATGCACATTAATACACATTTTTACCTGAGGTGCCCAAACTTTCAATCCCCACTGTATATGCTCTATCCAGTTCAGCTCTTTGGGCATACTATGTACGTCCATAGAGTGAACCTTTCATCACAAGCTGATAGCTGCAGTAGCAACCATCAGCCAGTGTGGGCTTTGTAGAGCCGGCGACTGGCTTCAAGGTGAAAGTGATGATGCGGCAGCTCCATAGCTGCCGATCACTTTCACACAGCTGGCCGCGCAGTGCCCCCCTCCCTGTCCCGTCGCCGGCTCCTCCTGTGGTTCCTGGGCTGTCCAGTGCTTACTGATGCCTAGGAACACATCCGCCAGCGGAGGAAGAAAGACTGCAGTGGGACTGAGGCAAATCCATGCCTTGATCTCACATGCAAACAACGACCCGAAGTGTTGTCACTTCCGGTTTCATATGCACTATTTCCTGGCCATTACAGACAGGAAACACATTTAGCCAAGCCAATTTGTGCTTGGTTAGATGGTGTAAAGGGCAGGGGAGAAATTGGGGTCTATTAGACCCCTAATGTCTCCAAAAAAAGTACCTGTCACCTGCCCATGCTATCACATAGGGGTTTATTAACTCTTTGTGATAGTAATCACGTAAAAAAAAAAAAAAAATGTAGGGGGGCGCATGCGCAGAGCTGGCGGCGTCGGACATGTCTCGCTGAGGCTCCGTTCCTCCCGGATCTCCACGGCCATTAAGGACTCCAGTATCGCTGGGTAACTTACTAAAAAGTATACTAGTATATCCCTTAACGCCCGGGGAACAAAATATGATGGTTGCTGGCTCTGTCCGGGGTAAAACAAACGCAAAACTTACCAAAGATAAACAGCTCAAAAGCTCCACTGTAATGGCAATGTCCCCCTCACACAGCCAAGCCACGCTCTGACAAGAAGCTGCAGTATTTACCTCAGGACTCATATGATACTGACTGTGATCACAGCGCCATATCCCTATCACAACAAGGAGATTCTTTACACCAAAACATATTGAGACAACTAGAGAATATGTTACAGAAAGCTCTAAAACAGACTTCTGATCAAATTACTGGGAGGTTGACTAAAGAAATCCGTGACTTAGGTCAGCGCACTGCAGATTTAGAAAGTAGAATATGACATTGAAGCAAATGTTTTATCCCATGACAATGAATTTGAAGTACTCAAAGATGAAAATACTATACTACAAACACGTTTAGAAGACTTTGAGAATAGGGCTCGCCGTTCAAATATACGCATAAGAGGTATTCCTGAGTCAATCATTGACCTTCAATCGACCATAACCGCTCTTTTTCAAGAATTATCACCATCCATTCCAAATGAAAGATTGGAAATGGACAGAATCCATAGAGCCCTGGCGCCACGCAAATCTGATGGTCCTCATTGTGACATTATCGCAAAATTTAATTTCTTTCGCACTAAAGAACAACTTATGACCGCAGCCAGGAACAAGGAAAACCTTACTTTCCAAGGTCATTCTTACCAGATATTTGCTAACTTATCTCCTATAACAATAGCAAAACGAAGAGAAATGAAACCACTGCTGCAAAATCTCCAACACCACCAAATCCCATACCAATGGGGATTTCCATTTTCAGTGCATTTCACCTACCAAACACTCTTGTAGATCCACCAAAGAACTGCAGAATACCTTGCAAAAACTTCAACTATATGATAAACCATCTGCAAGCCCTCGCCGACGTACACAATCCATCTCTCCCCTACATACCTCTAATCCTGGATCAGATAGAAATAGACAAAGTACTTAGAAGAGGGGCCGATTTAATTCCCCAGACCTGGATCCTTCCGATTCAATTGACTGATCTGACTATGCTTCTTCATCTGAAAATTAACCTTGTAGCATGGACAGTCTATCCATGCATTGCTCCAAAATCTCAATTTCTCAATTAATAACTTAGTCATTTGACATACTTATACAACTACTTATACTACACTTACAATCCACCCCTTGGATCCTAACTAACCTCTGAAGACAAGTATAAATTCACTAACAGCTCTTCATCAACTATTTTTCTTTTTCTTTTTTTTTTCCCCCTAAATCTGTAAAAGATATCTACAGAATTTCAAAGGGGGTTTTTATTTTTTCTCCTTTGCTCAATGCATTTATCTTATCATACACCCTAGTTCTCAATATTTTGTTTGTTAAGATAAATGCAACAGTCCAAACCATTATCTACTTTAAAGGGCACTTAAGGGCATTTTAGACTTATCTACTAAAAGAGACCAATACTGCTATAACAAACATACCTGATTTTTATTAGCAAGTATTCTGTTGTTGTTATTTTTTTATAACATTAGAATGATTTATTACTACTTATATAGCTGTTTGTTCCTAGTCTTAATTACTTTTTCCTATTTTTTGCATATGTTCAGCCGTGGGGAACCCGGGAAGTGGTCACTGCTTCCCCCTTTTTTTCTGTCTCAGGACTCTCCTCCACTTCAGTTTCTGTGTGGGGGACCTCCTCAGATAGACTCTGAGCCTCTGAGCTGGCGATTCCCGCTCGCTCAGTACGCCAGCATTTATTTTTTCCTTTTATATAAGAGTTTTTTACATACTGTATTATTTATATATATGACTCCTACTCCTCTCTTTTTTCTACCCTATACATTTTTTTCTCTCCTTTCCTTTTCTGTTCTTCTCTGGGGTAAATTTGAATCACAAACATTTACAGGTTATACATTACCATATCTTGCTTTCAACCTCTAAATGGCTCCCTTAAATGTTTTTACTTTAAATGTCCAAGGTCTAAACATTCCCCAAAAGCGAACTAAAGTATTTTGATCATTATCCTCCTCTAAAGCCCATATTGTGTGTCTCCAGGAAACACTTTACAGACACCCCTACTCCTAAATATTTTGGCATTGGTTATCCCCAAATTTTTACAGCTAGGCTAAAACTAAACGCAGAGGAGACACCTTTCTCCCTTTTAAAAGAGATCAAAGATCCAGAAGGGCACTACATCATAATTACAGGCCACTAGGGATGAGCTTCGTGTTCGAGTCGAACATACGTTCGACTCGAACATCGGCTGTTCGATCGTTCGACGAAGATCGAACGATTTGGGGCGTTCGCGCCAAATTCGAGTGACGCGAACGGCCCACAATGCACTACGCCATCGCAGTGTCATCCAGGCGCTGTGATTGGCCAAGCATGCACTGTGACCCCGCATGCTTGGCCAATCACAGCGCCGGCAGCGAGGAGAGCAATGATTGGCCACAGGCAGGATGCCTGTGGCCAATTATTGCTGAGGGTGTTTAGTACACGCCCCACACTATAAAAGGCCGCCAGCACGGCGGCCTAGTGTAGTGTGTTCCGGAGCAGGGAAAGAGCAGCATAGGCAGGGACAGTGACATTTATTTATTTCTTGCTTAACCTGGATTCCTTTAGTTTAGGGAAAGAGAAGGATAGGTAGGGAGAGTGTCAGTGTGTTTTACTGTTCGAGTCCTTGTTTCTAGGGACAGGGAAGGACAGTGAGTGAATTCTCCTTGTGCTATAGTGTGCTTTAAAAAAACATTTTTTTCTAGGGACAGAAAACTCTAGGTAGGGAGAGTGTCAGTTTCTTTCACTGTGCGAGTCCTTGTTTCTAGGGACAAAAGAAGGAAAGTGAGGGGAATTCTCCTTGTGCTATAGTGTGCTAAAGCATTCCTCATCAACCATCTTTGAAATCCTTGTTTTTTGGACAGTCAGGGAAATTGTCGTTGTGCTATTCTGTGCAAAAGCAATCATCCTCAACCATATTTAGAAATCCTTAAGTAAAAGGGACAGAGAAGGACACCTGAAGGTAGCCCTTATTGCTTTTTTCCCATCTCCCTGCAGGCCATCTATTAGAATGTCTGGAAGGCAAACAAGGTGAGGCAGACAGTCAGGAGGCAATAAAAGAGGGCAAGCAGGCTCTGTGTCTGGGGGCAACAGTGCTGGTCATGGACGCGGTGCATTGTCATCAGCACATGGCCATGGGACACGCTTGTCCTTCTTTTCGGCAGCTGGACATGTTGAGCCACATCATGCCGAAGACTTGGTAGAGTGGATGACCAAGCCCTCCTCCTCCTCCTCATCCTCTCTCACCCAGGCTCAGGGTACTGGCAAAGCAGCTGCCAAAGCGTCCTCTTCCCTGGTATCAATGTCAGACTCATCATCAGTCACTCCTTCCCTAGACCCACCATGTCCTCCTCCTGAGGAGTCCCCCGAACTGTTTCAGCACAGTGTTGGGTACATGCTCCAGGAGGATGCCCAGCGTTTCGAAGGGTCTGATGATGAAACCCAGCTACAGGAAGGCAGTAGGGTGAGAGCAGACAGAGGGGATGCTCAAGAAGGACACCAATCTGGCAGTCATGTTCCAGCAGCTGCAGCATACTGCCAGATTGGCTCCAGTGATGAGGAGGGAGGGGATGATGAGGTCACTGACTCCACGTGGGTGCCTAATAGGAGAGAGGAGGAGGAGGAGGAGGATGAGGAGGAGGCACATCTCCAACGAGGCAGGATGCCCTTTGGTGGCCAGCGTAAGGGCAGTACACCGACGGAATCACACCGCAGAGCTCCGCCTGTGCAGGGCGCTGCCTCTGCCCGTCATTCAAAAAGTTCCTTGGTGTGGGCCTTTTTTGAGGCTAGTGCATCAGATCGCACAGCTGCTGTTTGCAACATATGTCTCAAGCGTATATCGCGTGGCCAAAACATCAGCCGCTTGGGTACCACATGCCTGACCAGACATATGTTGACCTGCCATGCAGCTCGTTGGCAAGCCTACCTCAAAGACCCACACCAAAGAACAAAGCGGACCTCTCCTTGCACCGCATCAGCTGGGATCTCCAACCCCACTATAACTTCAGTCCTCTCTGAAACATGCACTGAGAGGAATGAAGGTGTAGAATTAGGTGTGTCACAGCCAAGTACTTGCGGCCACTCTGCTAGCAGTACACCGACGTCCGATTCTAGCAGGCAAATTTCCCTGCCCCAGCTGCTGGACCGTCGAAAGAAGTTCACTCCCAGCCATCCACATGCCCAGCGGTTGAATGCTAGCTTGGCTAAATTGCTAGCGCTTCAACTGCTGCCTTTTCAGTTGGTAGACTCGGCCCCCTTCCGTGAGTTTGTGCAATGTGCGGTTCCTCAGTGGCAGGTTCCCAAACGCCACTTTTTCTCACGGAAGGCTATTCCGGCTCTCTACCGGCATGTGGAAGGCAATGTCTTGGCCTCGCTGGACAGGGCGGTCAGCGGTAAGGTGCATATTACCGCTGACTCATGGTCCAGCAGGCATGGACAGGGACGTTACCTTTCTTTCACGGCCCATTGGGTCACTCTTTTGGCAGCTGGGAAGGATGCAGGACAAGGTGCAGTAGTGTTGGAGGTTGTCCCACCGCCACGCCTCCAAAATGCTACTACTGGTTGTGACACACCTCTCTCCTCCACCCCCTCCTCTTCTTCTTCCTCCATGGCCTCTTCCTGTGGTTTGTCCTATGAACCAGCGGTGCTCCGTAGCCGTTCACGGGGCTACGCAAGTACGCAGGCAAAAAGATGCCATGCCGTGCTTGCGCTGGTGTGTTTGGGGGACAGAAGCCACACTGGGGCAGAGGTCCTGTCTGCTCTGCAGGGCCAGGCCGAGAGGTGGTTGACGCCACGCCAGCTTAAGCCAGGAATGGTGGTTTGCGACAATGGCACCAACCTCCTCTCCGCCCTTCGACAGGGACAACTGACCCATGTGCCCTGTGTGGCTCACGTCCTTAACCTGGTGGTGCAGCGGTTCTTGGGCAGGTACCCGGGCTTACAGGATGTCCTGAGGCAGGCCAGGAAAGTCTGTGTGCATTTCCGCAGATCTTATAATGCCAGTGCTCGCCTGGCTGAGCTGCAAAAGGAGTTGAACCTGCCCAAGAACCGCCTTATATGTGACATGCCCACCAGGTGGAACTCAACGTTGGCCATGCTGCAGTGGCTGCACATGCAGCAGAGGGCCATCAATGAGTACCTGTGCGACTACGGCACCAGGACAGGGTCAGGGGAGCTTGGTTTTTTTTCTCCACGCCAGTGGGGCATGATCAGGGATGCATGCACTGTCCTGGCACCATTTGAGGAGGCCACGAGGATGGTGAGCAGTGACAGTGCATGCATCAGTGACACTGTACCTCTTGTCCACCTGTTGGAGCACACGCTGCGTGGAATAATGGACAGGGCACTTGAGGCAGAACAGAGGCAGGAAGAGGAGGACTTCCTTGCCTCTCAAGGCCCCCTTTACCCAGACAGTGTTCCTTCTGTCCCACCCATCGCAGAGGAAGAGGAAGAGGAAGAGGAAGAGGAAGAGGAAGAGGAAGAGGAAGAGGAAGAGGAAGAGGAAGAGGAAGAGGAAGAGGAAGAGGAAGAGGAAGAGGAAGAGGAAGAGGAAGAGGAAGAGGAGGAGGATTGTGTCAGCATGGAGGTGGAGGCTGGCACTCAGCATCATCAGCAGCAGTCTTTTAGGGATGATTTACAGTCCCAAGAAACCAGTGGACTTGTACGTGGCTGGGAGGAGGTGACTGCGGATCATGTCGTCCTTAGTGACCCAGAGGACTCCGGAGCGAATGCCTCAGCAAACCTACGCTGCATGGCCTCCCTGATCCTGCAAAGTCTGCGGAAGGATCCTCGTATTCTTCGGATCAAGGAGAGGGACCATTACTGGCTGGCCACTCTCCTTGATCCACGGTACAAGGGTAAGGTTGCGGACCTTATGTTACCGTCGCAGAGGGAGCAGAGGATGAGACAACTCCGGGAGGCCTTGCAGAAAGGTCTGTGCAACGCGTTCCCAGAGACTGGGAGGTTACAAACTCCTGGTCCTGGACAACGAGTTGCTGAGGCTTCGGCCAGTCAAAGAAGGAGCGGTGGGGAAGGTGGCCGTCTGACCGATGCGTTCAGACAATTCTTTAGTCCGCAGCCCCAAAGTATGATCGGTTCCAGCAACCATCGCCAGCGTCTGATAAACATGGTGCAGGAATATCTAGGGGCAAGGTCAGACTTGGACACCTTCCCCACCGAAAATCCTCTGGCTTACTGGGTCTTGAGGATGGATCACTGGCCAGAGCTTGCACAGTATGCAATTGAGCTACTGGCCTGTCCTGCATCCAGCGTTCTTTCGGAACGCACATTCAGTGCTGCTGGAGGATTTGTCACGGATCACAGGGTGCGCCTGTCCACCGACTCGGTTGATCGACTGACTTCCATCAAGATGAACCAGTCTTGGATCACCACCAGCTACCACACACCTGATGCTGACATAACAGACTAATTGATTTTAACATGTCACATCCCTTCAAGACTGATGCTGATGCTGAGTGCCTGTGCTGTTATGTTGACTGGCTATCCTCCTCCTCCGAGTCCTCAATGATACGATTGATGATGATAGCTTGGAAGATCATTTTTGTTTATGGGTGCCGCCACCAGTGGCTAAGGCCCAATTTTTCAGCCCCTGTTTTACAGGGGCGTGTAATTACAATTTTTTTAGCAATAATTTGCCATAGGGCTCATTGCTGTGCTCCAAGTACAGTATCTGTGAGGGGTTGTAGTGTTGTGCCACCAGTGCCTAAGGCCCAATTTTTCATCCCCTGTTCAACAGGGGCATGCAATTACAATTCTTGATGTAATAATTCACAGCAGGGCCCATTGCTGCACCCACCAAGAGTAAGTCTGAGGGCTTACAGTGTTGTGGCAACGCCACCACCACCACCACCACGAAAGGCCCAATTTTTCAGCCCCTGTTCAAAAGGGGCATGTAATTACAATTCTTGATCTAATAATTCACAGCAGGGCCCATTCCTGCACCCACCAAGAGTAACTGTCAGGGCTTACAGTGTTGTGGCACCAGCACCACCATCAAAGCCCCAATTTTTACTACCACTGTTCAACAATTATATGTAATTAAAATTCCTGATATAATAGTTGACAGCAGGGCGTTCCAGCACCAACCAAGAGTAACTGTGAGTGCTTACAGTGTTGTGCCAACACCAACAACTAAGGGGCCTATTTCTGCAGAGTATATACGGCAGGTCCCTACTTTCAAACATCCAACTTACAAACGACTCCTACTTGCAAACGCAAGAAGACAACAGGAAGTGAGAGGAAATCTACCACTAGGAAGGAAAATTCTCTCCTGTAAGAATAAATATGGGAGAAAGGTGTCTCCTCTGTACTGATGCTTTATCAGCAATCCTTGTTTCAAGAAAAACACCACATTTCAAAAACAGTTGTCATTGGGACGGAAAGTGAGGTGAAATGTTCTGAACAGGGGCACAGACAGCAAAACAAATGTTACAGGGGTGATAACCCTTACCTATATTTTCCAAAAAGTTTAAAAATAGATTTTTGGGCTGGAGCTACACTTCAACAATGTACCTGTTCAAAATTACAAACAGATTCTACATAAGAACAAACCTACAGTCCCTGTCTTGTATGCACCGCCTGTATACGGCTGTTCAGAGTATATAGGG
This sequence comes from Rana muscosa, assembly GCA_029206835.1. NCBI lineage: Eukaryota > Metazoa > Chordata > Amphibia > Anura > Ranidae > Rana > Rana muscosa. The sequence continues at coordinate 237,851,892 of CM055124.1, forward strand.
CCTTTTTTATTTTATGTGCGGGGTTCCCCTTAATATCCATACAAGACCCAAAGGGGCTGGTAATGGGCTGGGGTGGGGGGGGGGGGGGGGGTCATGGGGTAGCTATGCCATTTTTCTTAAAGATTTTCATCCATATTACCGGGACCAGACATTACATTAAAGCCGCAAGCAGTTTTAAATGGCTTTTTTTTCCTTTAGAAGTGTCATTTTGTGCAGGGACAGTTCTAAACACGGGAAACACGTGGCACTTCACAGGCATACTTTAGACACCCCCCAGGTACGATATTTAAAGGAATATTTGACTTTTTATTTTTCACTTTATGCATCATTAAAATGACTGCTCCCGAAAAACGACTGTTTTTAAAACTTCTTTTTGCATTGATACATGTCCCCTGGTGCACAACCCGGGTTCCCAAACCCTTTTTAGGACAATAACATGCATAATAGTTGTTATAATTAGCACTTTAGAATTCGAACGTTCGCATCCATTGTATTTAATAGGGTTCTAATGTTCGTACGAACTTTCGGTCCGTTCGCGGGTTCTGGTGCGAACCGAACCCGGGGGTGTTCGGCTCATCACTACAGGCCACCTTTGCGATATTCCAATCACTGTAGTTTCCTACTATGCTCCTAATAATAGATCAACATAATTTCTCTCCCATTCATTGCAAGTTATAGACCCACAGAAAATAGGCACGCTTTTAATATGTGGAGATTCAAACCAAATCCTTTATCCTTATCTAGATAAATCCCCAACTCCAACCACATCTAACCCTCAATCTAGAGTTTTTAAGAGACTCCTCCAACAACACTCGCTGGTTGACTCCTGGCGGGAAACTAACCCTGAAAAATGTAATTTCTCATTTTATTCTCATCCCCATAGATCATTCTCCCGAATTGACCATTTTCTAATCTCTATGTATGACGCCAGAACTTATCACCTCAATTATCAAACACTTTACGTGGATGGACCATTGTGCTATTATATCTACTTTTAACTCTTTAATCCCAAAGGCACAGGACCCCACATGGCACATTAATGACGCATCTCTATCTCACCCATCACATTCTTTAGATATAGAAATTGCTCTAAAAGAATTCCTGGCTAATAATAAAAATCCTGATATATCCCCACTAACATTATGGGATGCACACAAACTGGTTCTTAGAGGGTTTTGCCTACGCCAAGCATCACACCTCAAAAAAGAAAAACTAAATTTACAACATAAATTAGAAACCGACTTTAATAAGTGCCATGCTAACTTCCAATCTAACCCAACCCCATTGACAAGCAAGTTTAAATCTAGATCTTTTTCTATCGGAATCAGTAGAGAAATCACTACATAAATTCAAACACAAATTCTATTTTAATGCTAATAAACCAGGAACCCTCCTTGCACGTGCTCTCAAAAAAATAAACAATCCTTTTAAACCTATTCGATTGAAAACTTCCCAAGATTGCTACACTAGTAACCCCGTAAAGATTCTCCAAATCTTCCATAAACACCTTACCTCTCTATGTAAAAAAGAAGGACCTTTTGATCAATCTTCAGCCGAATCATTTTTCTCACAAATTAAACTCCCAACCATGACACAGACCCAATACGATAGCCTTGAAAACCCTATTAACCCCATTGAAATTGAAATGGCTATTAAATCCCTCAAAACAAACAAACGCCCTGGGCTGGATGGATTTTCAGCCCTTTACTATAAGAAATTCTCCCACATCCTAACCCCCATGCTGACTGAAGCATTTAATTCCAACCTCAAAAAACAATCCTTCCATACTGAAACTCTTACAGCAATAATATCAATGATTCCTAAACCCCAGTCTGATGACACTGCTTGTACAAACTTTAGGCCTATATCTCTATTAAATCTTGATATAGAATTGTTAGCAAAAGTAATGGCTTTGCATCTGAATTCTATAATAGGTTCTTTAATAAGCAATGATTAAGTAGGCTTTATTCCTTTACGCCAAGCAACGGATAATGTACGTATGGCAACCTTACTAATTCGAGCAGCTAAAGCAAGACGAAAACCTATGTGCCTCTTGTCACTAGACATCAAAAAAAGCATTGGATACGTTAACATGGCCCTATCTACAGTTTGCTCTTCAAAAATGAGGCTTCAGCCCTCATTTCTTCAGCTGGGTTTCATCTCTATACAATAACCCAAAGGCTTATGTCAAGTACGTGGGATATAAATCTGACATGTTTGACGTCAAAAGAGGTACTCGTCAGGGATGTCCCCTCTCCCCACTTTTATTTGCCCTACTTATTTAACCCTTGGCCCAAGCTATGCGAACAGATTCCGCAATCAAAGGCATAGAACTAGCAGGCCACCAGCATAAGCTATGTTTATTCGCTGATGATATCTTAATTTTCATGACCTCCCCCCATATCACCGCTCCCAACCTTTTAAATAAATTAGATCAATTTGCCCATATATCGGAATTAGTCACAAACCTGCAAAAAACTAAGGCTCTCAACATCTCTTTATCCCCACATACACAACACCAATCGAAATTATCCCTCCCTTTTACATGGTCTACATCTCACCTCACTTACCTAGGTATTACCCTTACCGCTAATTTAACTGACTTTTATTCAGCTAATTATCCTTCGCTATTACAGAAAATAACAAATTACCTTAAGCAATGGTCCACATTACCAATATCTTGGATTGGTAAAATAAATGTTATAAAAATGTCAATCCTACCAAAAAATCTTATATCTTTTTAGAGTTCTCCCAATACCTATTCCATCATACTTTCTTAGAAACCTTCAACGTAAAACACAAGCATTTATATGGGGTTCCTTAAAATCTTGTTTACCTATGCACACTCTCTACATACCCAAAATTTTACTACCTACTACCATGCAACACAATTAGCAATTATTCCTAAATACCATGCCAAACATGAGATTCCTCTTCGGGTATCGATCGAAACTATAGACAGTGATCCAATCTCTATTCCAAACCTAATTTGGTCCACTTCTTTAAATCACAAGATAATCAAAAATGAGATTACCAAACACACAATAGCTATATGGGACAAATTTAAAACAGTAAAAGAACTGCAATCTCCACATACTTCCCTTATTTCTTATCATAGTGTAGCACACAGATCCGTTACCCTGCTTACCTCCACAAGCAGAATGGGACACGCCATGCCACAAGCCCAGTATCCTCCTGATAAAAGAAGGTGAGCGGTGTTATCTGTTTTGGGTCCTGCAGCGAGTTACCTCTTTCCGTTGGTTCTCTCCCCTAGAGTGTAGGGAAAAGTCTATTCTCTCTTTGTATTCAATAAGGCCATTGTCCAGACAGTATTAAACCCAATAAAGAAAGGTTTATTTTGCTTGCGTAGAAACTTGATAGGAAAGTTGGAGATAGAGAATTTTAACAGGGAGGCAGGTTCAGGCACGCAGCACTTAACAGTCATTTATCTCCACTCAGTCCTGAGTGGGTTTTGCTCACCCGGATAGTCCCCTCTCTCGGTCCTAGCAGCCGGTGTGGAGCACGGAACATTCACTTTAAATTTCCTAAGGATACGATCAGGATATGAACTTCTGAATCCCGAACTTCCCAGCACTTGTAACACTTGATACCTTAGCTGCCAGTGGGCACGTTACAAGGCTTTTGACGGATTATGGAATCCTTCCCTTTGATAGGCAACCAGGCCTCTCCCGAGACAGTGACTTCCCTCACTGATCCCCGCGGACAGGTCCTCCCCTGGTTTCCTCTCTTTTAGAGCGTGTCACCCCCACTTGGGCACCCTGGGACTCCTCTTTTGGTGTAGACCTCAGCTAAAGGTGCTGGGCCTACCTGGAACGATGCAGCCTCGGGCTAAAGGTGCCCGGGACTGATTACACATGCACGTACCCCTGGCCATGAAGGCCACCGAAGAAGGGGTATGCGCCTAGGACCAAGGAGTCCTCTGGATCACCCCCGATCTCCCGGACCTAATGGCGCCCCTTAAGTACCCTCTCCCGGCATGCACAGCGGGCAGACCACACCCACTGCACGGCCGCCGAGAGAGGACACCCAATCACGCTGCAATGCCATCTGTGGTTCAACCTGAGACCTGGGCGACAGCGCCACCCACAGGTCAAAGGGAACTGTACTGCCAGGCAACACCACAACAAAGCAGAGACCAATTTTATGTTTCAATAGTGTTTATTAAAGTTTTTACAGTACAAAAGCAATAAAACAAAAAAACAAAAACAAATACAAAACAAAGATCTTGGGTTTTCATAAAGCAGTATACAGCAATCCTGAGAGTCATACAATAAGTATTTTGATTTACTTGAGGAATCCTCCTCTTCTCCTCTTATTGCATACATAGGCCATTGCACCACCTAATGTTGGCAGAAACTCCTTTGCTCAATGAAATGTGGTACACATGCCTTTCTCAATACGAATCATAAATTGTATACAGTGCCACCGTGTCTATGACTTAAAACATGTTGTCAATCCTAGGCCCTAGGGTAGGAGCCACACACCGGGAAAAACCAGCTCGCCATCCGACAATCGGGGGAGTCTGGTTCCACCGGTCGCACGGGCACCCCCCCTACTGCCCAAGCAGACTACGGTCTGCCGAAAGTATAAACGAAAAACACAACCTATATAACAATAAATTTTAAAAACCCAATAATAGTATTAATATGAAAGGGAGGGTAAAACAAAATAGAGAAAAATTGCAGAGGAAAGAGCGAAGAAGGGAAGGCTAGGGTAGGGAGGGGGGGGGGGGTGATTACAGCTCCGAGCTCAGAGACCCATCTCTTGATAATAAAATCTAATGCCGCGTACACACGATCGTTTTTCATGTCGTTAAAAATGCAATTTTTTAAATTGGGCATTAAAAACGATTGTGTGTAGGCTCCAGAGCATTGTTAACGACGTGAAAAATGGCCTAAAAAAATGAGAACCTGCTCTATTTTTTCACGTCGTTTTTCACGTCGTTTTTTAATGACGTGAAAAACGGTAGTGTGTATGCTTTTACGAGGGGGAAAAAAACGCGCATGCCCAGAATCAAGTATGAGACGGGAGCGCTCGTTCTGGTAAAACTAGCGTTCGTAATGGAGATAGCACATTCGTCACGCTGTAACGGACTGAAAAGCACGAGGCTGAGAAGCGCGAATTGTCGCTCAACACACTTTACTAACATGAAGGGTGGCGCCATTCGAACGGAACTTCCCCTTTATAATGCCGTCGTATGTGTTGTACGTCACTGCGCTTTGCTCAAGCGTTTTTTTTAATGAACGTGTGTATGCAAGACAGGCTTGAGAGGAAACAAGAAAAATCACGTCGAGAAAAACGTCGTTTGTGAAAATGACATTAAAAACGATTGTGTGTACGCGGCATAATTTGTGAGTGTCCTGGGGTCATTTGTCAGGTAATTAATTCATGCAGAGACCAATTTTAAAGAATTCAAACAGCCTGAGCCCAACTATTAGCTCAGGCTACCCTTAAATTTAGGCATAGCGACCCCAATTATGGGGGGTCCGCTACACAAGGAATCCTAACTTCTATCCAGCCCACATATATCCTAACAAAAATTGGATAAATGTTGGCCTGACACAATTTTGTGATTTTATATCGTCTAATTCATTTAAAGCATTCCCTGATATTTGTGAAACACACAATCTTCCGATATCCAAGCTCTTTCGATACTTACAGATCAAAAACATATTTTCTCCCTATCTACAAGTACAGTAAACGATGTGACGCAATTTGAACGTATTTGTAAACAGTATCCTCACTCAAAAGAACTAATTTCGCTATTATATAACCATTTAAATAACGGATCTAACTGTAACCCACCTTATTATATTGAAAAATGGGAGAAAGGTCTCGGATTTAATTTAGACACATCCAATTGGTGTAAAATCTGGACTAATACCAACAAATCTTCACAAAATATAATAGCTTTGGAAACAAACTATAAAGGTACTTATGCATTGGTATTTGGTCCCAATAAGAAATGCAAAATTTGGTCCCCAATATTCCCCCCTCTGTTTTCGCAGCTGCGGTGATTTGGGAACGCACATTTATGTATTTTTAGATTGTCCGGTGGCGAAAATTTTGGGGAAAGAAATTTTCCTTTTACGCTCTAAAATATTTAAAATTTCTATAAACCCTGATCTAACTAAAGTGTAATGGATTTGATCCCGGTCCAATGCCAGAATGTTAAATATAAAAAGATAGTGCAGCGCTAATGAACCTGGTCTAAATGAGTATAAATAATGTCCAATCAAGTTGCTGATTAACACAACATGCAAAGAGTTCCAAACAAATCTTAAATCCAGAGATGAAGCCAAATAACCAAGAGAGGAAAGACACCAGGGGAAGGTCCTCAAGGGTGATCAGGGTGTTGGCAATAAACTTATATGTGTCCTTAAAGTGCTTCCTTCACCAAATATGCAGGCCGCTCACCTCAATAAGTGGGTCTCTGAACCAACAGAAAACCAAATGCACAGTTACCCACAGGGATATTATCCGGTGTGAATAGTTGTCTCTAAATCACCTAGGTACTTGCATCAAATACTCCTATTGGGGTGGCGATGAGTATATCCCATATACTTGACAATCAGCATTTCATGAAAAAAACAATAAGACAAGACATAGTGCTCTCTGTTTCACAAGTATATGTCACATTTATTAATAAGTATATCACTCACATAAAAAGCACTAATCCCAGTGCTAGGGGTAAAAGGCCTCTGGTACAGATAAAAGGAGCGTCTCTCTTCACGTCCTGGGTGAGTAAAACAAATGACGTCACACGTCAGGAAATGGGGGCCATCTTCTGTTGCATTGGTGGGAGGGGGGAGAAACAGGAGAGAAAAGAGCACATCTGCTTTTCATCTTGAGTAAGGAAAATTACTAATGAATTATATATATATATATATATATATATATATATAATCACAATAAGAGGGAAAAAATAAGAAGACTAATAAAGATATGAAAGAAAATAATAACATAAGGGATGAGAGAGGGACATAATATAGACATTTTATCCGTTCCACTACAGTCCCCCCTTAAAATGACTATTTTATCAGTACTGTCCCTATGCTATATGGCCTATACCTGGCCCCCCTGACATCAGCATCTCTTTTAGCATCTCGCATAGAAGTAAGACATGGCTTGCCCAGTGTCCTCCCTCGACGAAATGGGTCAGGAGAGCAGTCAAGTACTATTCTGTCCCTTATCATTTGAGAATCGAATCCATTACAATAGCACTTTTAAATTTAAAACCGGCCCATATCTCCAGTACTCAATTTAAACTCTTATTAGAGATCACCACAGCTGCAAAACAGACTATTGCAAAAGCTTGGAAGACTACAACCTTAACGGTCTCTGAAACCAAAAATAGAGTAAACCAAGCTATGATCTTTTCAAAATCAGAAGCAATCTCCAACGATAACATCCATATGTTCGAAACAGTATGGACTCCATGGATGTCATATTTCCACCCTACGGGTCTAGATAACTCTCTAATGCGACCTTGGTAACAGAAATATGTTCTTTACATTATTAACTATTTTAAGTATTATGCATTCTTTTTATCTATAGTTACCCCTGAAAATCTGTCTTTTTATTTGGTTCACTTACCATCTGATTTTTCCTCACTTTTACTTTCACAGTCTTCTACCTTTCTCTCTCTCTTTGATCTTATTTTTGTTTTTTATTCTCCTTCTTTTCTGCCATATAAGAAGTGGTAATAAGATATATCTTTTTTACTTATAATAGTAATAAATTATATTTGTTGCATATATCTATGACCTTTTTATTCTTATAGGTTGATCTAACCTCAAATTTTTATAATCTTCCATTTTCACGGTATAGTATTTTCAAGATGTTTTTCTACTATTTGTATGCTATATTACTGTTCTACGAGATTTAACTGCTCCATTTATCATACTATAATTTAATTTTGGATATTACTATTACCACCTGTTGTAACCATTTATTGTTCATATTGCCTATGTTTATTATTTCAAAACTTAATAAACAAATTTGACAAGAAAAAAAAAAGTAAAAAAGTAAAAAAAAAAAAAAAAAAAAATAATAATATGATAATAAAATATATTAAATTTTTTTTTTTTGCCAAAACCCCCGTTGCCCCGCACACCTGCGTAAACACAAACGCAAGCCAAGGGTGCGTACATGTATGTAAACAGCGGTCACACCACACATGTGACATATCACCACGAATGTCAGAGTGAGAACAATAATTCTAGCACAAGAGATCCTAGTTAACTTTAAATTGATGAGCTGTAATGGTTTTTAAAGCATCACCTTTTGAGAATTTTGGGCACCATAGTTTTTGGCGATGTCGCAAGCACACAAAATTTGTAAACATGGAATGTTAGGTATCTATTTACTCAATGCAACCTCATCTTTTATATTTAACCAAACATAGGTATTATATGGTGTGGTTTTGCTCTAAAACTTAATTTTGTATAGTTTAATAAACAGTTGCACAAATATCACGTGAAACAAAAATTTGAAACTATGACCTTTTTATTCTACAGGGCCTCTGCTTTTAAAAAATATATACCGTATATACTCGAGTATAAGCCAAGTTTTTCAGCCCTTTTTTTTAGGCTGAAAATGCCCCCCTCGGCTTATACTCGAGTCACTGTCCCCACTTACTGTTCTCTTGTGTCTCCGGGGCCGCTCCGGTGTGTGCGGGTGTTCTCGGGGGATGAAGAGGCTTTTAATTAAGCTCCTGAGCTAACTGCATTTGCCAACGGAGGTGAGGGAGATAAGATGATGTCATCAGTCAGAGCCTGAGCAGGGGAAGTTTTCTTTTGTGAGATGTCTGAGCTATCACTGCACTGGCATCCCCGGCATCCCTTCAGATGAGAAAAATCGGACAAGAAAAGGGGACATACTAAAACGAATGACAAAGTCAGAGGGGATGATTCTTCTACAGGATTCCATATGAATCAAGCAGCCAGGTAAGAAGCACCAGTGCCCCCCCCCTCCCCCACTGACTGGCAGTGCCCCCAAACTGCCCCCATTAGGCACCAGAACCCCCATCTGCCCATACTAAACACCAGGACCCCCATCTTCCCTCACTAAACACCAGAACCCCCATCTCCCCTCACTAAACACCAGGACCCCCATCTCCCCTCACTAAACACCAGGACCCCCATCTCCCCTCACTAAACACCAGGACCCCCATCTCCCCTCACTAAACACCAGAACCCCCATCTCCCCTCACTCAACACAAGGACCCCCATCTTCCCTCACTAAACACCAGGACCCCCATCTCCCCAAACTAAAGACCAGGACCCCCATCTCCCCTCACTAAACACCAGAACCCCCATCTCCCCTCACTAAACACCAGGACCCCCATCTCCCCTCACTAAACACCAGGACCCCCATCTCCCCTCACTAAACACCAGGACCCCCATCTCCCCTCACTAAACACCAGGACCCCCATCTCCCCTCACTAAACACCAGGACCCCCATCTCCCCTCACTAAACACCAGGACCCCCATCTCCCCTCACTAAACACCAGGACGCCCATCTCCCCTCACTAAACACCAGAACCCCCATCTCCCCTCACTAAACACCAGAACCCCCATCTCCCCTCACTAAACACCAGAACCCCCATCTCCCCTCACTCAACACAAGGACCCCCATCTTCCCTCACTAAACACCAGGACCCCCATCTCCCCTCACTAAACACCAGGACCCCCATCTCCCCTCACTAAACACCAGGACCCCCATCTCCCCTCACTAAACACCAGAACCCCCATCTCCCCTCACTAAACACCAGGACCCCCATCTCCCCTCACTAAACACCAGGACCCCCATCTCCCCTCACTAAACACCAGGACCCCCATCTCCCCTCACTAAACACCAGGACCCCCATCTCCCCTCACTAAACACCAGAACCCCCATCTCCCCTCACTAAACACCAGGACCCCCATCTCCCCTCACTAAACACCAGGACCCCCATCTTCCCTCACTAAACACCAGGACCCCCATCTCCCCTCACTAAACACCAGGACCCCCATCTCCCCTCACTAAACACCAGAACCCCCATCTCCCCTCACTAAACACCAGGACCCCCATCTCCCCTCACTAAACACCAGGACCCCCATCTCCCCTCACTAAACACCAGGACCCCCATCTTCCCTCGCTAAACACCAGAAGCCCCATCTCCCCTCACTAAACACCAGGACCCCCATCTCTCCTACTGGATGCTGGTTGCTTAGAACACTAAATAAATTTACCGTACCAGTAGCTGCTGCATTTCCCACCCTAGGCTTATACTCGAGTCAATAAGTTTTCCCAGTTTTTTTGTGGTAAAATTAGGTGCCTTGGCTTATACTCGGGTCGGCTTTTACTCGAGTATATACGGTAATTTTCTGGGGGTTTATTTAATTCTATTGCCAAAAATTTATCTGGAGCGGAACTGGCTATACGGTTTTTGTGTGCTCCTTGCAAACAGTTGGCACCCCCCATAGTCGAGTTGAAAATGAAAAATTGGAAGAAGAAAGATGGTAGTATTCCATCAACAGGCAAAGTGATGGTGACAGTCTTCTGGGATTCGGGGAGGTGTACTGCTGCACATCTGAAAGTGTGGCTTTGTGCGGTGATAACGTTTTGTGTCTGTGTGGTCACTAATTCTGTGTCAGGTTGTAACCTTTTGGGATGCCCCTCGTAGAAAACAATTTACTGCCAGTTTTGGGTATAAAGTATTTTCTGAACTCTTTCAGTGGTCTGGTAGCATATTTAAATAGGGTAATCCAGTGGGTTCAACTACACTATATTGCCAAAAGTATTGAGACGCCCCTCCAAATCATTGGATTCAGGTGTTCCAATCACCTCCTTAGCCACAGGTGTATAAAGTCAAGCACCTAGGCACTCAGACTGCTTCTACAAACATTTGTGAAAGAATTGTTCACTCTCAGGAGCTCAGTGAATTCAAGCATGGTACCCTGATAGGTTGCCACCTGTGCTACTAAATATTCCATGGTTAACTGTTAGTGGTATTATAACTAAGTGGAAGCAACTGGGAACAACAGCAACTCAGCCACAAAAAAGAAGATAGAGCAGGGTCAGTGCATGCTGAAGCTTACAGTGCACAGGAGTCGCCAAATGAGTGCAGAGTCAATAGCATCCAAGCCTTACATCACCAAGTGCAATGCAAAGCGTCGGATGCAGTGGTGTAAAGCGCGCCACCACTGGACCACTGGAGGAGTGAAGACATGTTCTCTGGAGTGACAAATCACACTTCTCTCTCTGGCAATCCGATGGACGTGTCTGAACTTTGCGATTGCCAGAAGAACGGTACTTGCCTGCCTGCATTGTGCCAAGTGTAAAGTTTGGTAAAGGGGGGATTATGGTGTGGTGGTGTTTTTCAGGAGTTGGGCTTGGCCCCTTAGTTCCAGTGAAGGAAATCCTTAAGGCATCAGCATACCAAGACATTTTGGAAAATTTCAACTTTGTGGGAACAGTTTGGAAATGCCCCCTTCCTGTACCATGACTGTGCACCAGTGCACAAAGCAAGGTTCCTAAATACTTGGATGAGTGAGTTTTGGATGGAGTAACTTGACTGGCCTGCACAGAGTCCTGATCTCAAGCTGATAGAACAACTTTGGGATGAATTGGAGTGGAGATTGCAAGCCAGGCCTTCTCGTCCAACATTAGTGCCTGACCTCACAAATGCGCATCTGGAAAAATGGTCAAACATTCCTATAGACACAGTCCTAAACCTTATGGACAGCCTTCCCAGAAGATTTGAAGTTGTTATATCCGAAAAGTGTGGTCCAACTCAATATTGAACTCTACGGACTGAGACTGGGATGTCATTAAAGTTCATGTGCATGTAAAGGCAGGTGTCCCAATACTTTTGGCAATATAGTGTTTGTTAAGGAATCGGAGACCTCAGAACACATTTTCTCTAAATAGAGGGTCTTGCAATGAGCCCTCTTATTGAATTATGGGAATAATGCATTTTGGACTTACATTTTTGTAAACAGAAGCAATGCAGTTTGCAATTTTTTTGAACATCATTCTAATCAATTAACTTCTGCATACATATAAGAAAAAATAAGATTATAGTTTACATCACTTTATTTTACAATGTCTTCTTTTATGCCTGCTAGAGCTGGATGGATGAATTTCTCTCATGGGATCCTATGCAATTTGACAATGTGACTAAAATTTCCATTCCTTCACACCACGTCTGGCAGCCAGATACTACAATTACTGAATCGTAAGTATACATTTTTTGATTTTGTTAAGGGTAAATACAAGAATTAAGATGCAACCATTGGGGTCTGACAATTATTGAAGCAGGTGGAAGTCTATAGTATTCTTTATTGCTATTAAGACTCCTCTCTTTTTGGAGGTGTAAGTAGCATTGTAGATGTGGGGGTATCGGTTATTGGAGCAAAGGGTTACTGATGTGAATAGTAAGTGTCTCTTGGACACATATGATGTCACTCTTGAGCTTTTCAGCTGTGTGCCATAAGGAGTGCCTTTTAGCTGGATGGTTTAATCCATTGGCGTTGAGTGATAGAATGGTAATTGGCAAGACTGGAAATCAGGGATATAGGTGGTGGGGAGGGGGTTGGTAAACACTTATGCCCCATACACACGATCATTTTTCATGCCATTTTTTAAACCAACGTTTTTCTTGTCGTTTTTTTTCATGTTTCCTCTCAAGCCTGTCTTGCGTACACACGATCATTAAGAAAAACGCTCGAGCAAAGCGCAGTGACGTACAGCACGTACGACGGCACTATAAAGGGGAAGTTCCATTCGAATGGTGCCACCCTTCATGTTAGTAAAGTTTGTTGAGCGACGATTCGTGCTTTTCAGCCTTGTGCTTTTCAGTCCGTTACTGTGTGATGAATGTGCTATCTCCAATACGAACGCTAGTTTTACCAGAACGAGCGCTCCCGTCTATGAGTAAGCACTGAAATTACAGTGCGAAACGCGTCAGCTTGTCTGCTCTTATTTTTTGCTGTGGTTTGGATTTCTGGGATTTTCCAATAAAGGAACTGTTTTTGGAGTGCGGCTGTCCAATAGTTTCCTTCCATTTTTCGCTCCCGTCTCATACTTGATTCTGAGCATGCGCGTTTTTTTTCACGTCGTTAAAGCATACACACTATCGTTTTTCATGTCGTTAAAAAAAACGACATGAAAAACGACGTGAAAAAATAGAGCATGTTCGAAATTTTTAATGGCCGTTTTTCACGTCGTTAAAAATGCTCTGGAGCATACACACGATCGGTTTTAATGCCCATTTTTAAAAATGCAATTTTTAACGGCATGAAAAACGATCGTGTGTATGGGGCATTACAGTTAGTTGTTATGAGACGTGCGATGGGGTGAGTTGACTTTACCAGAAGTGGTGAGTCGGCTGGAGGGTATATGCCGTGGTGCTGTGAGCTTGGTTCTAGAGCTGCGAGAAAAAGCAATAAGTCAGTATATCTATGTTAACAGGTATAACTCTTGGAACTTTTCTGTTAGGTATTATTCACTCAGTGAAGGTTTTGAGGCGGCATAAGTAAGAAAAGCTGGAGTCAGCTAGGCCACTGTAGGGGGAAACAGTTAGTAACTGAGAAGAACTGTGTATTGAACAGTATGCAGTGAGAGAGATAACTTTGTTGAGGTTGTGGGCCTGTCCAGGTCTGGTGTCAATCTGTAGTTGGTTGCTTTTCATCCCCTGGCTGCGGCGTGATTGTGAAGATCTACGTTGCTGCAACGGTGGGACTTCATCCTTGGGGGGCTCTAAGATGATACCCCAGTCATGCAGAAGATGCATGCCTTTCCGGAGATCGCTGACGGCATGTGTAGTACCATTCTTGGTAATGAGAAGAGTCGCAGGGTAGCGCCACTTATACAGGATTTTATGATTGTGGAGGCATTTGGTGATAGGGTTGTAGTATATATTTGGAGAGGTCCGAAAAGAACTGGACTCCATCATATGGTCGGCGCAGCGGTGATTTGAATCTGTCTTCTGACATGAATTTTTCTTTGATGTGAAAAAAATGCACCCGCATGAGCACGTCTCTCGGTACAGACGCTGCCTGGTGAGGAGGTTTTGCTATTCTGTGGATCCTGTCAATAATGATATCTCTGGGAGATGCATCAGGTAGGATGGTGTGTATGAGGTCTTTGGCATACTTAGGTAGGTCTGCCAGCAGGATAGATTCTGGGACCCCACGCAACTTAAATTTATTAAGTCTTGAGCGGTCTTCTAAATTGGCCAGCTTGGCCCGTACCCGTTCTTGCTCTTCTTTTACCTCCTCATAGGTATGAATCAGATCATTTACCGTTGTTGTGCATTCTGTCATGCCTGTTTCAATGGTAGTGACTCTCTGAGTCATAGATCACATGTCTGTGTAGATTTTGTGAAACAGGGATGAGAAGTCTATCATCAGCGATGATTGCAATGACATAAGCATATTTTTTAAGGTGGTGTCCATTACCAGATGCCCTGTGGTGGGGAAGGATGCCATGTAAGGCCTGGTTGGATTGTAGTGGATTAAAGGCCTGGGCCTCTATTAAAGCCTGAGGAGGCTGTGGAAGTGGTGCATTCATCCGTATCCGGGCCTTGGCAGGGCTGCTTGTGAGGGGATCTGCACACGGGTCTTGTGTGGGGGATAAAGGTAACGCTGTGATGCAAATTTTTCCTTGGATGTCATCAGGGAGGTCTGTGTATGCCTCTTGCAGCGCTGCCAGGCCGCCACCTCCATCTTGGTGAACACTGACCTTGTCCCCTGGAGGTAAAATGAAAGTTGTCAGCTTCTTGGGTTTGTAATCGCCCATCCGTTTAAGTGACATTGTTGGCGAGGATTTGTTGCTGCCCTGGGGTGAGGATGACGATGGATTACTGCTTCTAGCAGGCCTGAGTCGCTCCGGTGTTCTCCCTCACTGTCGAGTAGGGATGAGCCGAATACCCCCCAGTTCGGTTCGCACCAGAACTTGCGAACAGGCAATAAATTTGTTCGAACATCCGAACACCGTTAAAGTCTATGGGGCTCGAACATGAAAAATCTCAAGTGCTAATTTTAAAGGTTTATATGCAAATTATTGTCATAAAAAGTGTTTGGGGACCCGGGTCCTGCCCCAGGGGACATGTATCAATGCAAAAAAAAGTTTTAAAAACTGCAGTTTTTTCGGGAGCAGTGATTTTGATAATGCTTAAAGTGAAACAATAAAAGTGAAATATTCTTTTAAATTTCGTACCTAGGGGGTGTGTATAGTATGCCTGTAAAGCAGCGCTTGTTTCCCGTGCTTAGAACTCTCCCTGCACAAAGTGTAATTTCTGAAGGGAAAAAAAGTCATTTAAAAGTACTCGCGGCTGTAATGAATTGTCGGCTCCCGGCAATACAGAGAAAAGTCATTGAAAGTCATTGGATTTTAAAGGGGAACTCCACCCCATTTTTTTTTTTTAAATGGCGTGGAGTTCCCCCAAAAAATCCATACCAGACCCTTTATCCGAGCACGCAACCTGGCAGGCCGCAGGAAAAGAGGGGGGACAAGAGAGCGCCCCCACCCTCATGAACCATACCAGGCCACATGCCCTCAACATGGGGAGGATGCTTTGCGGGTCTGTGACCCCTCAAAGCACCATGTCCCCATGTTGATGGGGACAAGGGCCTCATCCCCACAACCCTTGCCTGGTGGTTGTGGGGGTCTGCGGGCGGGGGGCTTATCGGAATCTGGAAGACCCCTTTAACAAAGGGAACCCCCAGATCCCGGCCTCCCCTATGTGAATTGGTAAGGGGTACATTGTACCCCTACCATTTCACAAAGAAAGTGTAAAAAATTGTAAAAAAACACCGTTGGGATAAGTCCTTTATTAAAAAAAAAAAAAGGTTCCAGCGGTGGTAATCTACTCTCGGTCTCTACTCCAACGCTGTCGGTATCCAGCAATGGGTGATCTCCTCTCCGGGGTCCAGCGGGGGATGATCTCCTCTCCATCCAGGTCCAGGCTTCAGCGATGAGATGTCCAGCGCAGCGCATCCTGTCTCCACCGGAGACACCCCGGGAATATCGTTGCCACAGCCTGACAGGTCTCGTATGTAGCTGAGGACGGGGTCACCCATCACGTGACCCCGTCCCCCTCTGACGCAAGGGGAAACCCAGGCTTCCCCAGTGACGTGCGGGTGACCCCGCCCCCTCTGATGTAGCGCAGGTTTCCGCCCGCAGACCACCACAACCACCGGGCAAGGGTTGTGGGGATGAGGCCCTTGTCACCATCAACATTGGGACATGGTGCTTTGAGGGGTCACAGACCCCCAAAGCATCATCCCCATGTTGAGGGCATGTGACCTGGTACGGTTCAGGAGGGGGGGCGCTCTCTCGTCCCCCCTCTTTTCCTGCGGCCTGCCAGGTTGCGTGCTCGGATAAAGGGTCTGGTATTGATTTTTGGGGGGAACTCCATACCATTTTTTTTTTTAATTTGGGGTGGAGTTCCCCTTAAAATCCATACCAGACCTGAAGGGCCTGGTAATTGAATTTGGGGGGACCGCCACACATTTTTTTTTTTTTATCAATGACTTTCAATTACTTTCTCTGTATTGCCGGGAGCCGACAATTCATTACAGCCGTGAGAACTTTGAAATGACTTTTTTTCCTTCAGAAATAAAATTTTGTGCAGGGACAGTTCTAAACACAGGAAACAAGCGCTGCTTTACAGGCAAACTATACACAACCCCTAGGTACGAAATTTAAAGGAATATTTCACTTTTATTACTTCACTTTAAGCATTATTAAAATCACTGCTCCCGAAAAAACTGCCGTTTTTAAAACTTTTTTTTGCATTGATACATGTCCCCTGGGGCAGGACCCGGGTCCCCAAACACTTTTTAGGACAATAACTTGCATATATGCCTTTAAAATTAGCACTTTAGATTTCTCCCATAGACTTTTAGAGGGTGTTCCGCGGCTTTTCGAATTTGCCGCGAACACCCCAAATTGTTCGGCGAACAGGCAATGTTCGAGTCGAACATGAGTTCGACTCGAACTCGAAGCTCATCCCTACTGTAGAGCTGTGGAGTTAAGCGTCCATATTCAGCGTCGGCTAGCCACGCCCCCTGTAAGTATACATTTTTTGTTTAAAGTATATTTCTAAGCAAAAAACTTTTGTCAGTTTTGGATAGAGTGAAGGAGGATTAAACTCTGTTAAGTTTTTATTGCTGTCTGATTCATTACTCTATTTGTACTGGTGACCATTGCCATCAAAATACGGAAGTCAGTAGAAATCCAAAATGTTACCGCATTTGTTCCTGCAGAACTGGAATCATGTGCTGTATGTAGGTGTGACAGCAGGAAGGTAAAGTCACCTGGTTGCATCCAGGGGGGTAGATATATTTCGCCCAGATTCAGGCTTTACGCCGACTTATACAACTAGGTGGAGAGTTGTATAAGGCTAGTGGGCTCATGGATGACTCATACCTCTAGGGAGAGTGTGGGGCGTCGTGCAGACAGAGATGAGGAGACCAGCTGAACCTTGTCAGCTCATTTAGGCCTCTATAAGAACTCCCAGATTCATTAGGTGTTAGCTCATGCCTGGAACCAGACCTGTGTGGACTGTCTAGGGAGAGTGAACCCCTGTGCGGTGAGGCAAAGCCTGTGTGGCTATTTGTTTGGACTTTTACTAAACCAGGGACTTAGGGACTAGGACAGCACTAGGCTGATCCCAGTTGTTAGTTAGGAAACCTGTATGTTTAGTCAGAGGTCAACTTGACCAGGATTTATTTTGGTTATGTTTCTTTTGCTTTGCTGTGTTTTGTCACTGTAAATAGAAAATAAACCGCACCTTTTTTGATTTTGAAAACCACAACCTCCGTTTGCTGGGCCTGTTTTGTGTGGGGAGCCCATCCCGGGGGTCACACACACCCGCTGCCGAGCTAACCCCCTCACAGTTGGTGGAGAACCAGTGGCAGTTTTTTTTAAGCCAGCATGGAGGAGATACTGAAGCAGCTGGCTCTAGCAAATGCCAATCAACAGCAGACAAATGCAGGTTTGCAAAGGAGCCTTGCAGCCCAGCAGCAGACAAACGCAACTTTGCAACAGAGTCTGGAGGCTCAGCAACGAGCCCAGCAGCAATCTGAGGCCCGCTTCATAGACCTGTTGCAGAAGCAAGAGCAGAGACTACAACAACAGATGGAAGCAGTAATGCAGCAACGTCCGCAGACCAGTGAGGAAAGCCGTCCCACTAATACCGCGTCCTTTGGGGTGAGTCGTTTATTGACAAAAATGACTGGAGAGGATGATCCAGAGGTATTTTTGACCACATTTGAAAGGACCGCTGAAAGAGAAAAGTGGCCTGAGGAGCAGTGGGCTGGACTGGTGGCTCCTCTGTTAACTGGTGAATCGCAGAAAGCTTACTATGACCTAGAGCCTAACCAAGCAAAAGACTATGTGATGCTAAAAGCTGAAATATTGGCAAGGCTGGGTGTCACCCAGGCTGTCCGGGCTCAGCGTGTGCATAACTGGACTTTCCAGCTTGGAAAACCCCCCAGGTCTCAAATGTATGATCTCATTCACCTGAGCAGAAAGTGGCTACAGCCAGAGACTTTGTCCGCACCAAAGATTGTGGAACGTGTTGTAATGGATCGGTTTTTGAGAGCTCTTCCTACTGCCATCCAAAAGTGGGTAAGCCATGGAGACCCAGAGACGGCCGATGGTCTTGTGGATCGTGTGGAGAAATACTTGGCTACAGAGAACCTGACGGCCTCTTCCAGAGACACTCGGACTTTCCACCCTAAGACCAGACCATCCCCAGGGGCGGATAAGAGGATTCCAAGGGGTGAGGGTGGAGAGAGTGAGAGGGTGGGAGCTCTACCCCAAGTTTGGCGAGAACAGCCGGGGAAATCAGCGGCTCAAGAGGCGGCAAGAAGGATCGTTTGCTACCGCTGCCGGCAAGCGGGACATATTGCAGCCAATTGCCCGGTTGTGGAGGAACCCATGCAGTGTGACTTTCTGACGGGCAGACGTCAGTCGCTGTGTGCGACAGTCGCATGCACTGCCATTCGAGGAACTGAGAAACATTTATGCAAAATGTGTGTTAATGGTAGAAATGTTGTGGTATTGTTGGATTCAGGTAGCCTTGTGACCCTGATAAAGGCTGAGTTAGTTAAAACAGAGGTCTCTGGGAATAGCAAGGTAGCTGTTATTTGTGTGCATGGGGACACCCGAGAGTATCCAGTGACTACAGTGTGTTTCGAGACCCCCAAAGGTACCCTCTCTCATCCAGTGGGCTTAGTATCTCAGTTACCGCATGACGCCATTGTGGGAAGGGATTTTCCGAAGTTCTGGGAACTGTGGGATGATCCTGAGCCCCTCACTGGTGCCCCTATGTACCAGGAATGTGATAGCCAGAACTCCCCTGAGAGTGGTGAGGACTCTCCGGAATTTCCCTTATCAGTATTGGCAGGGGAGACTCAAGAAACTGGAGAGGAGCCCACCTCCTCAGACGAAAACCTACCGTCTGTGGAGTTTTCTGATCTTGAGGTTCACAGGGAAAACTTTGCCACAGAACAGTTGAAAGACCCCGCCCTAATAAAGGCACGGGAAAACGTAGTGAAAATAGATGGTGAGTTAGTGAACCCAGATAATACCTGCACTTACCCATACTTCAGCGTAGAGAAGGACCTACTGTATCGGGTGGCAAAAAGGGCAGAAGAAACCGTTGAGCAGCTTGTGGTGCCCAAACCTTACAGGAAGTTGGTGTTGGAGTTGGCCCATGGGCACATTCTTGGAGGTCATCTGGGGACAGAGAAAACCCGAGAGAGGGTATTACAGAGATTCTATTGGCCGGGGGTGATGAAGGACGTAGAAAATTATTGTTCCTCCTGCCCTGTGTGTCAGAGGTTGGCCCCGATGCCACATTTCCGTAGCCCGCTGGTCCCTCTACCCATCATTGAGGTCCCGTTTGAGAGGATCGCCATGGATTTGGTAGGTCCTATAATCAAGTCCGCTAGGGGGCACCAGTACATATTAGTTATAATGGACTATGCCACCCGTTATCCAGAAGCGATCCCTCTCCGAAATACCTCGGCCAAAACCATAGCCAAAGAGCTATCTCTTGTTTTTAGCCGGGTGGGTATTTGTAAAGAACTGCTTACGGACCAAGGTACACCCTTTATGTCCCGGGTTATGAAAGAGCTGTGTAAATTGTTCAAAGTGACGCAATTGCGTACGTCTGTGTATCACCCCCAAACCGATGGGCTGGTTGAAAGATTCAACAAAACCCTAAAACAAATGTTGAAGAAAGTGGTGGATAGAGATGGAAAGGATTGGGACTGTTTACTTCCTTATTTGATGTTTGCTATTAGGGAGGTGCCCCAATCCTCTACGGGATTCTCCCCCTTTGAGTTACTGTATGGGAGACACCCAAGAGGGCTGTTGGATATTGCCAAGGAAACTTGGGAAAGTGAGAGTTCTCCCCACAGGAGTGTGATTGAGCATGTCGCCCTGATGCAAGATCGAATTGCACAGGTAATGCCCATCGTGAAGGAACATTTGGCCCAAGCGCAGTTGGCACAGCAGAGAGTGTACAACCGTGGAGCCAAGACCCGTACCTTTTCCCCGGGGGATAGGATATTGGTACTTGTCCCTACGGTTGAAAGTAAATTCCTTGCCAAATGGCAAGGCCCCTACGAGATAATGGAAAAAGTGAGCGAAGTGAATTACAAGGTCAGACAACCAGGAAGGCGAAAGCCCGAACAGATCTATCACGTTAATCTGTTGAAAGCCTGGAGGGATAGAGAGTCCCTAGTCGCAGACACTTGGTCACCAGCTCAAACTGGTTGCGTGATTCCTGAGGTTGGAATAGCAGCCACCTTGTCACAACCCCAACAACAGGAGGTTAAGGAGTTTGTGCTTCGCAACAAGGAGGTATTCTCTGAGCTGCCGGGACAAACATCTGGGGTAGAGCATGACATCATTACCCCGCCCGGTGAAAGGGTGAAGTTAAAACCCTATCGGATCCCAGAGGCTCGACGGGAGGCAATACGGGAGGAAGTACAGAAAATGCTGAACTTAGGGGTGATAGAGGAGTCCCAAAGTGATTGGTCTAGTCCCATCGTGTTGGTGCCTAAACCGGATGGGAGCTGGCGATTTTGTAACGATTTTCGTCAGTTGAACAAAGTTACAAAATTTGACACCTACCCCATGCCACGTATAGATGAGTTGATCGACCGGCTGGGAACAGCCCGATACATGACGACTCTTGACCTCACAAAAGGGTATTGGCAAATCCCCCTGGCCAAGTCGGCCAAAGAGAAAACCGCATTTGTAACCCCAGACGGGGCGTTCCAATATAAAAGAATGCCGTTCGGGTTACAGAATGCGCCGGCCACATTCCAGCGGAAAATGGACCAGATGCTGAGGCCCCATCGGAAGTATGCTGCGGCTTACCTGGATGACGTAATTGTCCATAGCACAGATTGGGCCTCACATCTGCCAAAAGTGCAAGCAGTCCTGGACTCTGTTCGGGAAGCGGGGTTTACGGCTAACCCCAAGAAGTGTACCATTGGGCAGGAGGAGGCCAAATATCTTGGGTACACCATTGGGAGGGGAGTAATAAAACCCCAACTCAACAAAGTCGAGGCCATCCAGAGTTGGCCACGTCCCAACAGCAAGAAGCAGGTACGAGCCTTTCTGGGTATTATCGGCGATTCATTCCCCACTTTGCTTCTAAGGCTGTGCCCCTAACCAACCTGACGAAGGGGAAAGGGTCGGTCATGATTAAATGGACCCCCGAGGCTGAGGCAGCATTCCAATTCTTGAAACAAGCCTTATGTAGCCAGCCAGTGTTGTACTCACCCGACTTCTCTAAAGACTTTGTCGTACAAAGTGATGCGTCAGATGTGGGGTTAGGAGCAGTATTGTCCCAGGTCTGGAACGGGGAAGAGCACCCAGTCATTTACCTCAGCAGGAAGTTGAAGTCCCATGAGGTAAATTACGCCACCGTTGAAAAGGAGTGTTTAGCGGTGAAGTGGGCTCTAGATTCCCTTCGGTACTACCTGCTAGGTAGGCACTTTGACATGGTTACGGATCACGCTCCGTTAAAGTGGATGGCTCAAAACAAGGAAACAAATAGAAGAGTGAATAGGTGGTTCCTGGCCCTCCAGGAATTCAACTTCACAGTAAAGCATCGCCCTGGCGTTCAAATGGGGAATGTGGATGCTTTGTCTCGAGTACATGAATGCCTGATTGCTGGTGTTCCAACCCTGAGGTTAAAACAAGAGGGGGGGGTATGTGACAGCAGGAAGGTAAAGTCACCTGGTTGCATCCAGGGGGGTAGATATATTTCGCCCAGATTCAGGCTTTACGCCGACTTATACAACTAGGTGGAGAGTTGTATAAGGCTAGTGGGCTCATGGATGACTCATACCTCTAGGGAGAGTGTGGGGCGTCGTGCAGACAGAGATGAGGAGACCAGCTGAACCTTGTCAGCTCATTTAGGCCTCTATAAGAACTCCCAGATTCATTAGGTGTTAGCTCATGCCTGGAACCAGACCTGTGTGGACTGTCTAGGGAGAGTGAACCCCTGTGCGGTGAGGCAAAGCCTGTGTGGCTATTTGTTTGGACTTTTACTAAACCAGGGACTTAGGGACTAGGACAGCACTAGGCTGATCCCAGTTGTTAGTTAGGAAACCTGTATGTTTAGTCAGAGGTCAACTTGACCAGGATTTATTTTGGTTATGTTTCTTTTGCTTTGCTGTGTTTTGTCACTGTAAATAGAAAATAAACCGCACCTTTTTTGATTTTGAAAACCACAACCTCCGTTTGCTGGGCCTGTTTTGTGTGGGGAGCCCATCCCGGGGGTCACACACACCCGCTGCCGAGCTAACCCCCTCACAGTAGGGCTATAGGTTACATAGTTGGTGAGGTTGAAAAGACACCAGTCCATCCAGTTCAACCTATGATGTGTGTGTGTGTGTGTGTGTGTGTGTGTGTGTGTGTGTGTGTATTTATGCTAATTGTACATTGTATACCCCTGTATACTGTTGTCGTTGAGGTGCCCATCTATCTAAAATAATGTTTTAACTATCAACGCTCCCTGCTGATACCACTGCTTGTGAATTCCACATCCTTACCGCTCTGACAGTAAAGAACCTTCTATGCAGTTGAAGGTTAAACCACTTTAAGGTTTCCCTTTATGTAGCACTACCCCCGTAGGAGCTGCTGGTTTAAGTTTGGGCCTTGCACGTTACCTCACTGTTCGTTGTCTAGGGGATGAGAGTCTATAGAAAGTTTAATGTCCACACAAGTTATGAATCCTTTTCATCAGGCTTTATTTCCAAACAAACTTGCATGGGTAGAGGGATGGAGGGTTAGGGGAAGGTTCAGGCACACACAGCAGATCACTAGGGAAACTTCTAAGCTTCAAAAGTCACACTCACCACTCTCCTTCAAGTGGGTATTGCTCACCCGGATAGGCCCCTCTCACTTGGCCTAGCAGCCGGAATGATGCACGAACAAATAAAGAAATAACAGTCTCTGCCACAGACCTTTAGGACGATTAAGTTGAACTGTTCAATGATCCTCTGCCACAGAATTTTAGTACCCGGATATCCAGCCTTACAGTTTAAGAGCCTTTAAGCCAACCCGGCACACTGTAAGGTAACATGAGCTACGGTGCATCCTCCAATAGGGTCACCAGGCCTTCGTCAACATACCAGCCTTCCGCTTGGTCCTCTCCAGGACAGGTCCTCCCCTGGTTTCCTCCATTGAGTGGCTTCCTCCCGCAGGACAGACAGCACAGGATCACCATCAAAGTGTAGGCCCCAGTCAGGACAACTGGGCCTACCTGGCAGAGATGCAGCATCGGGCCAACATGGCTCCGCGGCTGAAATTCCAGTATCACATACCTCGAGCCAAGAGGGCCACGAGGCGAAGAGAACCCTGAGAAATGGCGTCTGCCCCTTAAGTACCCTTCCCCAGCATGCTCAGTGGGGAGACCACTCCCACTGGGCTGTTCCCAGGGAAAGACACCCAATACACTTTGGCCTGCTTGTGTTCCACATTGGCCTGGGGTGGTAACGCCACCTACAGGCAAACAGTGGGAAATCCTTCCAAACACAGCCATAGCTGGAACAGAGGCTAATTTAGCCTTAATCATTACAAAGTCTGAGCTAACTACCAGCTCAGACACCCACTAAATTTAACATAGCGCCTGATCATCAGGAGCAGGGCGCTACATTTAAAGCAAAACTAAACTGTGTCTGAGCTCCACAAACTAAAAACGCTATTTATATTTAATTCATTTTTAATATCCAAAGCTAGACATGTGCAGAATCAAAAAAATTGTTTCAATTCATTATTTTAATAATTCTGTTTAGTTGAATTTGCTTTCGCAATGTGTTTTCCTTTATTCATTTTTGGAATTTGATTCAAATTCAGCATTCAAATTTGAATCAGCATTCATATTTGAATCAGCATTTTAATTTGCATTGGCATCCAAATTCAAATAGATTTTATTTGAAATTAGAATTTCGGAAGACAGTTATATTCATTCTATTTCATTGTATTCTATTGTTTTTTTCTATTAAATTATTTCATATTCTAGTCTCTTATTTTCTATTCTATCATAATCTATTCTATTCAAAATTCGAATTTTGGAAGATTGTTATATTCTATTGAATTCTACTCTATTGTAATTCTATTCTATTCTATTCTAAGCTATTCTATTCAAGTTCAATTTTATTTTTTTCTAAATTCGAATTTCAAAAGATGGTTATATTCTTTCTATTTTATTATATTGTTTTTTTTTTCTATTCTATGCTACAATTTTTTTATTCTAAACTATTTTATTCAAATTCATTCTATTTGAAATTTGAATTTCAGAAAACGGTTATATTCTTTCTATTTCTTTCTATTCAATTCTTTTGTTTATTTATATTCAATTATTTTCTATTCTATTCTATTTTATTATATTATATTCTCTTATTTTCTATTATATTCTTTTCTATACAATTCTAATCTATTATATTAAAATTTTAATTTATTCTATTCAAAATTAACATTTTGGAAGATGGTTATATTCTATTTAATTTATTCTATTGTTTTTTCTATTCTATTATTTTCTATTCTAACTAGTCTGTTTAAATTAGAATTTTGGAAAACGGTTACCCGTATATACTCAAGTGTAAGCCGACCCGAATATAAGCCGAGGCACCTAATTTTGCCACAAAAAACTGGGAAAACGTATTGACTCAAGTATAAGCCTAGGGTGTCCATCTGCATGCCTCACTGTGCCTCACTTTGCCTCACTGTGTCCATGTGCATGCCTCACTGTGCTTCACTGTGTCCATGCCTCACTGTGCCCAATCTCCCTACCTGATCTCCGGCTGTGTGACTAGACTGACGTTTAACATGGGAGTCTATGGAAGGGGTGCCCGGCTTTGAAAAATCGGTGCTCCCCGGTCGTGGGTCCCCCGTACAATAAACTTTGCACACTTGTAGAGGAAGAGAGGGGTTATATGTGTGCCAAGTTTGGCTTATACTCGAGTATATACAGTATATTCTTTCTATTTTATTGTATTTGATTGTATTGTTTTTTCTATTCTATGCTTTTATTTTCTATTCTGTTCTATTCTTTTTTATTCTAATGTATTTTATTCAAATTTTATTGTATTCTATTAGAAATGTGAATTTCAATTATTTTCTTTTCTAATCTGTTCTATTCGAAATTAGAATTTTGGAAGATTTGTCATATTTTATTGAATTCTATTCTATTGTCTGTTTTCTATTCTATTCTAATCTATTGTATTGAAATGTATTCTATTCAAAATTCGAATTTCAGAAGACGGTTATATTCTTTCTATTTTACTCTATTCTATTCTATTATTTTTCCTATTCTATTCTTTTATTTTATATTCTATTCCAATCTAGCCTATTCAAATTCAAATTTCTTCTATTGGAAATGTTGTTCCATTTTTGTATTCCATTCCACTCTTTTCTTTTGTATTCTATAATTTTTTACTCTATTCTAAACTATTCTATTCAAATTCAAATGCATTCTATTAAAATTTGAATTTCGAAAGATGGATATATTCTATTTTTTTCTTTTCTATTCTTTTCTATTATATTCTTTTCTATTCTACGCTAATCTATTCTATTCTTTTTTATTCAATTATTTTAATTTATATTCTATTTTCTATTCTTTTATTTTCTATTCTATGCTTTTTATTTTCTGTTCTATTCTTCTATTTTCTATTCTAGTCTGTTCTAGTCTGTTCTATTTTTTATATTATGTTCTTGCATATTCTATTCCTTTATTTTCTATTATATTTGATTCTATTCATTTATTTTCTATTCTATTTTATTAAATTCTTGTTTTAAAATTCAATTTCAGCTTTGTTTTTAATTAGAATTTGATCTGAATTAGAATTTCGTACTAAATGTGTTTCGTTATTTATTTATTCATTTAAATTTCCTAAAATGTAAATTTGGATATATCTGAATTTTTGACTAAAAAAAATGTGTCTGAATTTCAATTCGGAGCGAAACCAACCAAACACGTCTATCTAAAGAAAACTCCCTCCATGTCTCTATGCTTAGTGCCGGTTCACACTACAGCGACTTGGGATCCGACTTGTCAGACCTCAAGTCGCCCCAAGTCGCGGTACATGAGAAATTTCATTATAGTTAATGAGAGCCGTCTTAATGTACACTACTGAAGTCGCTCCGACTTCAGAAAAGGTTCCTGTACTACTTCAAGGCGACTTCTAGGCGACTTGTACCCATAGATTTCAATGGAAGTCGCCTCCAAGTCGGATCCCCATCTATAGTGAAGTGACTTGTACAGGAAGAAGAAAATAATTTACCCAGGTACTCCCCACTAAACAGGCAGCTCCCTCCTTCCCACAGAGTACTTCCTGTATGTCGCTGTCTCTGTTTGCTTGTATGTAGAACGACCTGTATGCACAATGTCTGCCAGAGCCCACAGGGAAGTCTATCCAAGAGAGCCAGTAGACAATGAGTCTCTTATAAGGTTCGTGAGGCAGCGTCCATGTCTTTATGACAAGACAGATCCCAACTACAAGGATCAATTAAAGAGGGACAATGCCTGGCTGGAGATCTGTTGCCTGAGTTTGGAGAGTTGGGAAATATTGTCGCCGAATGAACGTAGTGACAAATGTAAGTTTAACCTTTATTTTATTTATGTCTGTTATCCATGTGTTGCGCAAATAAACATCCCATGCACTGACATACTTGTCTAGGCATGATGGTTGTAGTTCCAGACAGGGCTTTTTTTCTCAGAGAATAGGTGCAGGAACTCCCCCTTTCCAAGTCGCCCCTTGTCTCTAGCCCTACCCACCTCGGAGCACCATTCCTTGGTTCCACCCCCTACCCACCTCCCAAGACCACAGAATACAGTAACATTTGTGGTACTAACTTTTTGTATAGAACTTGTTAATGATAACAAGAAAAGCAGTATAATAGATCCCCTGCAGCCAGCAACAATAGATCACCCGCAACAAAATACCCCCCCCAGCAACAATGGACCCCGATAACAGATCTCCTCGAAGCCAGGATCAATAGACCCCCAGCAACAATGGACCACCTACAAGAAAATACCACCCCCATCCCTCAGTAACAACAGATCTTCCAACAGCCAGCAACAATAGCCCCCCCTCCAAACAGTAGATCCCTCACAGTAACAACTGACCCTCCAGCAACATAAGACCCCACCCCCAGCAACAATAGATCCCCTGCCAGCAACAATAGATCCCCTGCCAGCAACACTAGACCACCCCAGCAACAACATTTCCCCCCCCCTCAAAAATAGATCCCCTCCAGTGGCAATAGAGCCCCAGCCGCCAGCATCTACAGACCCTGCAGCACACCCCAGCACCCCTTGCCATTACATACACTAAGTCCTAGAGGTGCCGGAACTGCGTTTGCCCGCGTTCCTGCTGAAAAAAAGCCCTGGTTCAAGAACAACTGGAGGGCAAGAGTATGGAGAACCCTGGTGCAGTCTATCACTGATGTCTAGTTCTATTGTAAATATATGTAGATAATGATTGATCAATATAAACACAGCCAAAATAATGATCACATTTATGTAAATGTTACCAATTTTGTTTATTTAATAGACATGTGCACACTGAAATATTTTGTTTCGGAATTTAGTTTTCGTCCGAAAAATAAATTTATTAAGTTACTCCCGAAATTTGTTTTTATTTATGTCGTTTTTCGTTAAAAATTGCATTCGTCCGAAAATCTGAATTAATTAAGGTCGAATCTGTCATTGAAGGCTTATGGTGTCTGTCGAATGTTCAAAGAAGATTCGACGGAGCAGCGAAACTGTACGACTCTGCAATCATACATTTCCGGTCGAATGTTCCGCCCACAAGCAGTGATCTTTTCTCTCTATGTCGAATCTTTTCTCTCTATAATAACGAATCTTTTCTCTCTATAATGTCGAATCTTTTCTCTCTCTATAATGTCGAATCTTTTCTCTCTATAATGTCGAATCTTTTCTCTCCTATGTCGAATCTTTTCTCTCTATAATGTCGAATCTTTTCTCTCCTATGTCGAATCTTTTCTCTCTATAATGTCGAATCTTTTCTCTCCTATGTCGAATCTTTTCTCTCCTATGTCGAATCTTTTCTCTCCTATGTCGAATCTTTTCTCTCCTATGTCGAATCTTTTCTCTCCTATGTAGAATAATCTTGGACTAATAGAGTTAAGGTTAGGCACATTCGACCACAGGTTCGATAGACACAGATTGTTATTGTCAGCGTCACGTCGAATCTCCTATCTATATCGAACTGTTGTAGCAACGAAAACGAAAATAAAGCATTTGTTTATGTCGGATCTTTCGGTTTTCGGATTCTGTGCTTTCGTTTTCGTTTGTTAAAACGATAACGAAAATAGCTGAAATTCGGACAAAAATGCATTCGGACGAAAACTAATGCACATGTCTATTATTTAAAACATTAACGACAGTATAACATAGCATGGAAAAATTTGAAACTCAATACCCGCAGGCTTTAGAAAACTTTACAGAAAAAACAACAGAAGCAAAACATATATTTAAAGAAGTTAGCAATGCAGTTAGAAAATGGCGTCCAATTGCCATTCTATTTCACCAAGCGATGAAAGAAAGTACAAAGCAAATTGCTTGCGAACAGTGGCACCATCGCAGGATCCCCTCGTAGCACTGAGGTGTGCACTTTCAATGTCATGCATAAGGGAATCCTGGAAACAGTACCCATTACGTAGCTGGACATAATTGTGCAGCACGCATGCTGCTTTGATAGCAGTAATTGCATTTTTAATGTTTAATGCAATAGGCGTATGTAGCAAACGCCATTTATTGGCAAGAATTCCAAAACTGCACTCAACCACCCTTCTTGCCCTTGTTAGACGATAGTTAAAAACCTTCTTAGGAGTAGTCAGGTTCCTGTTAGAGTAAGGCCTCATTAGGTGTTCCCCCAACGCAAAAGCCTCATCCGCAATGAACACATAGAGTAGCGGGGTTCAGTTGTGCCAGGAAGAGGACAGTTCTCAGGCCGATTATCTCGTAGCCTTTCACCAAAGGAGGAATTTGAAAAAATATGTGAATCGCAGCTACTTCCGTAGGATCCTATATCTATATAGCTGAAACAGTAGTTTGCATTGGCCACGGCAAGCAGTACAAAGGAGCAATATTTTTGTAATTGAAGAACATACTTCCGCTACCAACAGGCTTAATGACAAGCACGTGCTTCCCATCTATAGCTCCAATGCAATTGGGGAAATTGCACCGACTCCAAAATTGTTTTGCAATATCCCGCCAATTCTCTTGTGTAGGCCTCTTCATAACTATGATGTTAAGCAAGTTTTATTTTGTGAATTTTAGAACAAATTTGTATGCATATACTGTGATGATTCACCTAATTTGCAAACTGATTTGCAAACTGATTATCCAATCACTGTTGATGTACTTCCTTTAATTGTTTAGGAATCCAGACAATTTTATTTAGTGAATTTTAGAACAAATTTCTATGCATATACCGTGATGATTCACCTGATTTGCAAACTGATTTGCAAACTGATTACCCAATCACTATTGATGTACTTCTCTAGACATATCCAGTAACTCGCATATGTTTGTTTTTCATTTTAGGT